>OX451735.1:241974471-243174471 GCA_948472305.1 Vicia faba
TCTCTTGATCTACAAGCCTTTGAAGAGATTGTGGCACTCCTTATTTATGGGTTGGTCTTGTTCCCAAACCCTGGCCAACTTATAGATGTGAATGCTGTCAAGATTTTCATATCCAAGAATCCCATACCTACATTGCTTGGGGACATCCTACACTCATTTTACACACGAACAATGAGGAAAAGAGGTGTTCTCATGTGTTGTACTCCTCTCCTAGCAAGGTGGTTTATTTCTCACCTTCCACAATCAGTTTTGAAGAATGAGCAGGGTTTAAGGTGGTCACAACAGTTGATGACCCTCACACATTCTGATGTACATTGGTGTTCTCGGTCCAGAGAAAATGTCATCATCATTGATCGATGTGGTGAATTCCCTAATGTCCCATTACTTGGCATTAGGGGAGGAATTACCTACAACCCCTGTCTAGCTTTGAGACAATTTGGATATGCTCGGAGGGATGGCCCTCATGACATGCTGATTCCTGACCTAGTTTTTGACTTCGACAACGATGCACAAGGACTTCGACAAAGGTTCATCAGAACTTGGAGGATGCCTAACAAGGTGGATAGTAAGACACAGTGGCACAAGAATTCCATCCCCCTTGAGCCTTACCTCAAGTGGGTACGAACCCACTCTCAGAATATTATGATGCCATATCCTCACATTCTCCCCTTGATTAAAGAGCCTGTTAAGGAAGGAGAGGTTCCATACACCATCCTACATCCTGACATGCCAACATCATGGAAAGAAATGCAAAAGAGTTGGATCCAACTCAAAGAATAACGGGATACTTTTGAAGCCAGCTTCTATGCCAGTGAGAAGAAGGTTTTAGAGCTCACCCGCCGACTTCACGGGGAGGAAACTCTCAACACCTACATCGCACCAAAGAGGATGTGCAACGTCATTTTACATTAAGAATTTTGTAATATTTTTCCCATGGGGCACTTATGTACTAACAATTTCTTCTTAATATGACGTGCGTTCTTTTTGTTTGCAACAAATTTGAATTTTTGAACCCTTGAATGCATTACATGAATAACATATCATTCATCATATGCATAAGCAGGTCTTCGAGCCAGGTTTCCTTATCTTTCTGCTGTTTATTTCCGCAAGATGGATTTGGAGCAAACAGTGAAAGACCTACAGGCACAAAATTCACAATTTCAGCAACTCCTCATGACCTTGGCAAAGGGTCAAGAGGATCTCAAAGTTTTGCTAGAGAAGAATAAAGAGAAGAAAAAGAAAAAGAGACCGGGGGTAGCTACTTTTGGAAGAAGATTCGAGGGCGATGCTAGAAGGACTCTTGAGTTTCCTTCAACGTCTGACGAAGGGATTGGCAAGGGGAAAGGAGTTACTGTACCTTCCGAATCTGAGGTAGAAGAGGAGGAAGAGGAAGCAGACGAAGACTATTCAGAACAACAGTATCCACCAGCGGATGACAAGTATAAGAACCTTGAAGACAAATTGGCAGCTATGGAGTTGCAGAGGGTGCCCGGATTGGATTTTGAGGAACTGGGGTTGGTAGCCGGGATTGTTATCCCTACTAAGTTCAAGGTGCCGACATTTGCCAAGTACGACGGTCTGTCTTTCCCTAAGATGCATTTGAGGTCGTATGTTAGAAAGATCCAACCACATTCATCCGACAAAGACCTCTGGGTGCACTTTTTCCAAGACAGCTTGTCTGGCACTCAGTTAGATTGGTTTTATCAGCTCGAGAGATCAGAGGTCCACAATTGGGAAGACTTGGCAGCCACTTTCTATCGTCAGTATCAGTACAATGCTGATTTGGCGCCTACCCGTACTCAGCTACAAAGTATGGGGATGGCTTCAAACGAAGGGTTTAAGGAGTACGCCCAGAAGTGGCGTGATCTGGCTGGAAGGGTGCAGCCACCGCTATCAGATAGGGAATTAGTTGACATGTTTTTGGGGACCCTATCTGGCCCTTTCTTCAACCATCTAATCGGGAGCTCTTCTGCGGGGTTTACTGAGTTGATTTTGACCGGTGAGAGGGTGGAAGCCGGTATCAAAAGTGGAAAGATTCAAAAGGATGCTTCCGCATCCACAATTGCTAGAAAAACTTTCCCAGCCAAGAAAGAAGCATATGCTGTATACACTCAGAAAAATCGGGAAAGAGAGGAACGTCGGCCAACAGTGGGGGCCGTATTAATACAGAAGTCCGCATCAGATCAGCTTAGAAATAGTCAACCGAGGAATGATCATCCCAGAACTTATCAGCAAAGGCCACCACGACAGTTTACCCCAGTAAATATGACACCTGCTCAAATCCTTCCACATCTCCTGAAGTTAAACCTTGCTAATTTAAAAGATGCGCCAAAGAATGTAAATACCACTTCTCCATCCTACAACTCAAAAGCCAAGTGTGCTTACCATTCCGATAGTATTGGGCACGATACCAATAATTGTTGGGCACTCAAGAACAAAATTCAGGACTTAATTGACGCCAAAGAGGTTGAATTTGACGCTCATGAGAAGCCCAATGTTATATCCGCCGATGCCCAAGCACAACCACAAGCACAACCACAATGTGCATGCTGTTTTGAAGAACCTCCATGTTACTGATGTTGCCGATCTGTTGAATCCATTGTTTGTGATTAAAGAAAATTTGTTGAAAGCCGGGATCTTTCCTAGTTGTGATGAAGACTGCTATTTTTGTTTGAACATTCAAGGTGATTGTCCAATGTTGAAGTCGGGTGTCCAACGCCTGATGGATACTCAAGAAATACTTTTCCAGAAAACCCCTGTTAACACTTTCAATCCAATTACTCCCGATACTTGTGATACCTCAACCAACGATATTGGCATCATAACCATTTCCGACAATCCTCCCAAGGCTTGCAAAAGGCCTGTCAGGATTACACCCAACTCTGAATGTGTACCTTTAAAGATCACAATGTCGGGACCCGTCCCGTACCAATCAAGCAAAATGATACCGTGGAACTATGGGGGAGAAATCTTCTACCACGGTATCAAACAAATCGAAACAGTCCAAGAAATCTCTGAAGAAGACCCTGATATAGGGAACATCGCGAGTACAAGCAAGATCACCCGCAGTGGCCAGATCTTTTCTCTGGAGATTGCTCCTCCCCGAGCAGTCTTCGGACCCTTAAAAGCTTCTGCACCTGTTGGACCCTCTGTGCAAGGCCCAGTGATTGAAGAGTTAAACACTCCTGAAGAAAGACCATCTGTTGATAATACCGACAAAGGTAAGGGGATACTGGAAATGCCTGTCAGGACGAAGGCTCATGCTGCGGTTATCCCCGAAACCACTCAAAAGGAGATGGATGAAATCCTTAAAATAATCAGAAAAAGTGACTACGACGTTGTGGAACAATTAGGGCAAACCCCTTCTAAAATTTCAATGTTAGCTCTCCTGCTCTGTTCAGAGGCCCATGCTAAGGCCCTGATTAAATTCTTGAAGACGACACATGTCCCCCAAGAGACCTCGATCGACCAATTCCAGGATTGCGTGGCCATTCTTACTGTTGACAATGGCCTGGGCTTTTCCGACGCTGACTTAACTCCCAAAGGAAGGAAACAAAATGATGCGTTACATGTTTCAGTTGAATGCCGAGGGACCACCCTCGCCCATGTCTTGGTCGATACTGGTTCTTCCCTGAATGTGCTGCCAAAGAAGGCCTTAGATCGTCTAGATTGTGAAGGTCTGACCCTCAAACCTAGTAATATAGTCGTCAAAGCTTTCGATGGTTCCAAAAGAATGGTTCATGGAGAGGTTGATATTCCCATCAAGGTAGGCACCGAAGTGTTCAACTCCAACTTCTACGTGATGGACATCCGTCCGTCATACTCATGTTTGCTGGGGAGACTGTGGATCCATTATGCCGGGGCAGTTACATCCTCTTTGCACCAGATGCTGAAATATACTGTTAAGGGTAAAATCATAACCGTGCATAGCGAGGAAGAGTACATGACTAGTCATCTCAATTCCTTTCGATATGTGGAGTTGGACGGCGAGTTCATCGAAACACCTTTTAACCACTTCGAGGAAGTCTCTCCCGAGGTAGCAGTTGCGAAGACAGCGGTTGAGGTACCTATCATTCCCAAGCATGCATCTAGGATGACATCTCTCAAAGACGCAAAGGATGTGATTAAGGAGGGGAAGAGCACAGTATGGGGACAATTGCATGACTTTCCCCATAAGACGGACAAGTTTGGCTTAGGGTTTACTACTGCAGGACAAAAGGTTATGCGTCACTCTAAGATTGGAAGATCACCTGTCAAGATTTCTCACCATGGAATCAATGCTGTAGAGGATGAAGATGAGGAGAGCCACTTTGAAGACTGGATCTTTCCGATTGTCGAAGGGGGTTTGAGCAATTGGGAAGCAAAGGATTTCGTTCCTATCACCTTTATTAACCAATAATTTTATCTTTGAACAATTTCCCATTTTTATGGTCTGTAATAACTAAAACAATTTGCACACTATTTTCGCCTCATGCCTTACCCGAGGCATGTAGGTCCATTTGTAAGGGTTTGATTTCCTTCATAATCATATGCCATGTTTTAATGAATCATTGGACGTTTTTCATCTATAAAATGTTGTGTTCATTTTTCTTTCCTTTTGCATTTTGTTTGTTTAAGGATGGATATCCCTTACACACACCCACACTCACAAATGCAGGTACCCGTCCACTCCGGATTCCATGGGTGACTATTCTGTTTTAGCCTTCGATAACTCTGAAGATTTGGTCAATCACGCTGAGTACGAAGTTGACGAAGATTGTGAAGTGCCGTGAGAGTTAACCAGACTCCTACAACAAGAAGAGAAGGCCATTCTGCCTCATGAAGAGTTGTTAGAAACCATCAACTTAGGGATAGAGGAAGACAGGAAGGAAGTAAAAGTGGGTGCCAACCTGGAACCACGTGTCAAGGAACGCTTAATATAGTTGTTGAACGAATATGTTGAAATCTTCGCTTGGTCTTATGAAGACATGCCTGGGCTAGACACCGATATCGTGGTTCACCGTCTCCCAACAAGAGAAGATTGTCCACCGATCAAGCAAAAGGTTCGCCGAATGAGGCCTGACATGTCTGAGAAGATTAAGGCTGAAGTAATGAAGCAATTCAACGCTGGTTTTCTGGATGTTACAACCTATCCACAATGGGTTGCTAACATCGTGCCCGTGCCTAAGAAGAACAGCAAAGTCAGAATGTGCATGGACTATCAGGATTTGAACAGGGCTAGCCCTAAAGAAGATTTTCCGTTGCCACATATCGACATCTTGGTTGACAACACAGCTCAGCACAAAGTATTTTCTTTCATGGACGGATTCTCGGGATACAACCAGATCAAAATGGCCCCCGAGGACATGGAGAAAACTACCTTTGTCACACAATGGGGTACCTTCTGCTACAAGGTGATGCCGTTCAGACTGAAGAATACAGGGGCAACCTATCAACACGCCATGGTAGCTTTATTTCATGATATGATACATCATGAGATCGAGGTTTACGTAGACGACATGATAGCTCGATCACAAACAGAAGAAGAACACCTTGAACATTTGCAGAAGCTGTTTGCCAGGTTGAAAGAGTATAAACTCAGACTGAATCCAAGCAAGTGCACTTTTGGAGTTAGGTCTGGTAAACTTCTGGGATTTATTGTCAGCAACAAGGGCATTGAGGTCGATCCAGCTAAAGTAAAGGCTATACAATAAATGCCTGCCCCCCGTACTAAAAAGGAGGTTAGAGGATTCTTGGGACGCTTAAACTATATTGCCAGGTTCATCTCTCACCTAACGTCTACCTGTGAACCAATTTTCAAACTGTTGAAGAAAGATCAGGTAGTTGAATGGAACAATGATTGTCAGTTGGCTTTTGAAAAAAGCAAGGAGTATTTACTAGAACCTCCTATTCTGATGCCACCCGTCGAAGGAAGGCCGTTGATCATGTATCTGACTGTTTTGGACAACTCAATGGGGTGCGTACTAGGCCAACATGACGAGTCTGGTCGAAAAGAGCATGTCATTTATTACCTTAGCAAAAAGTTTACCGACTGTGAGACTCGCTACTCACTGCTCGAGAAAACTTGCTGCGCTTTGGTATGGGCTGCTCGCCGACTAAGGCAGTATATGTTGACTCATACCACTTTGCTGATTTCCAAGATGGACCCGATCAAATATATCTTCGAAAAGCCTGCTTTATCTGGAAGAATCGCTAGATGGCAGATGATCCTGACTGAATATGACATCCAGTATACTACTCAAAAAGCTATAAAAGGGAGTGTACTAGCTGACCATCTAGCTCATCAAGCTGTCGAAGATTACTAATCCATGAGATTCGACTTCCCTGACGAGAATACCATGACTTTGGATAACATCAAAGGTAACAGACTGTATGACGGACCTGAGCAAGGATCCCGATGGACCCTGTACTTTGATGGTGCTTCAAATGCACTTGGTAACGGTATCGGTGCGGTACTCATTTCCCCAGAAGGTTGCCATACACCTTTCACTGCCCGACTTTGTTTCAGCTGTACCAACAACATGGCTGAATATGAAGCTTGCATCTTTGGTCTCAAGGCTGCTATAGACTTGGGAATCAAATCTTTGGTCGTATTTGGGGACTCGGCTTTGGTTATTAGTCAAGTCAAAGGAGAGTGGGACACCAAACATCCTAATCTTATCCCATACAAAGAACATGTCCTGACTTTGTTGCCTCATTTAGAGCAGATTACTTTCGAGCATTTCCCGCGAGAAGAGAATCAGCTAGCAGATGCTCTGGCTACAATGTCTTCCATGTTTAAACTCAACTGGGATAACGAGGCTCCCCAAATTACCATCGAGCGAATGGACGAACCTGCGCACTGTCATGATATTAATACCGAAGAAGTAGTGGAACAACCCTGGTTTCATGAAATCAAAAGGTATCTCTAGACTAGAGAATACCCCGAAGGACCTTCCGTCAATGACAAAAAGTTCTTAAGGAGATTTGCTGCAAAATTCTTCCTAAGCAATGGCATCCTTTATAAACGCAACCATGATTGTGTTTTACTTCGATGTGTGGACAAAGCTGAAGGAGAATTGATCATGACTGAGATACACAGTGGCACATTTGGCACCCACTTGAGCGGACATACAATGGCGAAGAAGATTCTGAGGGCAGGCTACTACTGGTCTACCATGGAAGCTGATTGTCATCAATATTCCCGTACTTGCCACAAATTCCAAGTCTATGCCGACAAAGTACATATTCCTCCTGTTCCTCTCAACGTTCTGACAGCTCCTTGGCCATTCGCAATGTGGGGCATTGACATGATTGGAGAGATCAAGCCCACGACATCCAATGGAAATCGCTTCATCTTGGTCGCTATTGATTATTTTACCAAGTGGGTCGAAGCAGCTTCCTTTTCCTCTGTTACAAAGAATGTGGTTGCCCGCTTCATCAAGTAGAACCTCATATGCCGATATGGTGTCCCCGACAGGATCATCACAGACAACGGTACAAATTTGAACAATATTATGATCACCGCTCTATCCGAGCAGTTCAAGATTTATCATCATAATTCATCTCCCTATCGGCCGAAGATGAACGATGCTGTTGAAGCCGCGAACAAAAATATCAAGAAGATCATCCAAAAAATGACAGTTACCTACAAGGACTGGCATGAAATGTTACCTTTTGCTCTGCATGGATATCGTACCACAGCACGTACTTCAACAGGGGCAACCCCATTTTCTTTAGTATATGGCATGGAGGCTGTTTTGCCCATGGAGGTTCAGATTCCTTCCTTAAGGCTGTTTTGTCGACTTACTGCTGTTTTCCATGGTTAGACATATCAAAAACGGATGATCAAGGCTTTCAATAAGAAAGTCAGGCATCAGATATATCAAGTCAGAGATCTTGTAATCAAGCGAATCATCTTCCCGCAAAGTGATCCCAGGGGCAAATGGACTCATACTTACGAAGGACCATTTGTGATTAAGAGCATCTTTTCTGGTGGGACAATGATTCTGACCACCATGGACGGCGATGACTTGCCACACCCTGCGAACGTAGACATAGTCAAAAGATACTACGCATAAAATAACCCGACAAGTTGAAAACCCGAAAGGGCGATTTGGGAAAAAATGGGCATCCCGGTGGACTGAAAACCCGAAAGGGCGGTTCAGGCAAAAATTAGGGATAAAACAAAAAAATCTGTACACCCGACAAGTTGAAAACCCGAAAGGGAGACTTGGGCAAAAAAGGGTTTCCCGGTGGATCGAAAACCCGAAAGGGTGATTCAGGCAAAAGTTAGGGAATTAAAGCGTATGACTGTGTCTCGTCGGATCACTTCAAGAACAATCTTTTCATCAAAAAGCTCCGAGCTTCTGATCAACTTAGTCATCAGCGGACAAAGCAACAAATGGACAAGATATTCAGAGTTGTGAAGGCCATAACAGAATGGGAATCCCATGGAATTGTTACACATAGCCATCTTTCTTTTGTATAAATATTTTTTTAAATTTTTACGACGACATTCTCTTACTAGGATGTCTGTCTCCTTTGTACAAAGATACTCACAAAAGTTAATACAAATACACTTCCAAGTGTTGAAGTTTACTTGCCTTTCTTTTCTTTTTACACTTATGTTTATTTTGAAAACATCCAATGTTTTGTTAAATAGGCATATGCATTTGAATATAATCACTGCTTACAAGTAAAACGAAGTCGAAAAAGAAAGGATAGTTACTGATAGGTTGAAGGTGTAGGAAGATATTTTTGTGCCATCTCAGGAGAAATCCCCTGCGATACATCATTCAGACCCTCAACAAGGCTAAATTTGGAGTATATTTCCCCAACGGAGTTAAGCTTCAAGATCCTTAGTAGAGCCAGTGTATTCCAAAACTTAATTCCCCTCAGAGTCAAGTTTCAAGATTCCCAGTGGAGCCCAAAAACCCTGAAAATCCTATCCCCAGCGGAACCAGAATAGTGAACATTCTCCCCACAGAGATGCTTCCCCAACAGATGGGAAAATTCTCAGTCTCTTTTCTCCAGCAGGAGTCTCCTAGGTTTTGACTTCCCAGTAGAGATGTCCAAAGTTTTCCTTATTCCCCAAGCAGTCAACAGTCAGCAAGGATTTCTCATCTTCAGTAATCAAAGATTTTTGGAATCCCCAGCTTTAGTCTTGGATTCATTTTCCCGGTAGCAATCAAAGATCCCGTTATCTCCAGCTACCAGGATTTATCTTCCTCAGCAAGATGGCTACTCAGCTTACATGCATAACCATTACATTCATATATCATAAACATTGATGAAATACAGTTCATTACATCATGCATATCATGCAACATAACTTTGTGTTTAGCTAACATTTTATCCTTTTTAGGATGAGATCAAAAGACTATCATTAACAATTATTCAGATACAATATCGATACACCCCAAACACGGCGGTCATTCTATTACTCATTCAGAATTTCAAGTCAGATACAGTATGGATACACCCCAAACACGGCGGTCATTCTATTACTCATTCAGAACTTCAAGTCAAATACAGTACGGATACACCCCAGACATGGCGGTCATTCTACTACTCATTCAGACTTCGGCAATCCGATACAGACTAGATACCCTCCAGACACGGCGACCATTCTATCTCTCATTTAGATTCAATTATCAACCTCAAGTTCAAATGCATTCCAAACACGGATACCATTCTGACCCTTACATCAGCAGTTTGATTCCCTTCAGTGCAGTCGCCTCGGAAGTCATCCTGTCATTCATTCAGATCCCAGTTACAGTACAAATACACCCCCAGACACGGCGGTCATTCTACTACTCATACAGATCTCAACTTCAGATACAGTCCAGATACGCTCCAGACACGATTTCCATTCTGTCACTCATTCAGAGTCTATCCCTAGCACACAGTTGCTCCATACACAGATATTTCTCTATTACCCGGATACAATACAGATACACTATAGACACGACAGTCATTCTGATATTCATTCAACATTCAAATACAGTTACAACTCAGATACGCCCCAGACACGGACGCCATTCTTTTGCTCATACAAACTCAGTCTCCAGATACAGTTCAAATGCATTCCAAACACGGATACCATTTTGATCCTCATTCTTCTAAACTACGACATTGCAGTTCAACAAACATTCTTGGATGGCATCTTTAAGCCCATCTCCAGCAAGATTCTACCACCTCCAAATGGCATCTTTAAGCCCATTCCCTCAACAATGTTTTGACGAGTGCAAATTTACGGGCACTCTAGTGTCCAATCCTCTTTTACCTTCAAGTCGCGAAAGGCAAACTTGCCAATCTAACTCTTCAGGTTCAAGAAGATTGAACAGGGGTAACTGTTGTACCCCAAAATTTTCCCTCTCATTTCATCAACATTTTCTCATCACAAGACTCTTGGAACTCAAGATCAAACTAGGGTTTGCTCTGCTCAAGACACCTCCTTGCACTGTTGACCCAAATTAGGGTTTGAGTTTGCACAAGGATATTTTAACCTACAATACCCAAAGTGACTTTCATACTTCATGTTGGGTTCACAAGTTTACCCATACCAAGTTTCAAGCCTTGATTCAAATCTTTGCCCAGTCAATTGGACAGTTGACCTAGAAATCAGTTGTATTGGGGAAAAAGTCAACTGTGGCCAATTGACAGTCAAACCTCATGAAATTTGACCCACATCAACATTATGAACTCATATGAACCATTTGATCAAGTTTGGATCACAATTCCACAAGAAATTTGATCAGATCACCAAAAGGGCAAAATGGTCATTTTTAGGGTTTTGAATGCACAAAGGCAATTTTTGACTGTTTGACCTAACCAATGGCCAATCAAGCCCACATTTGGACACAAGGACTCAATGACATTGTCTTGACCCATTCAACAAGTTCAAAAGATCTCAAATGCATAAGATTGACAGATGAATTTTTCAGTCAACTGATCAAAATTTGACTGTATACTGAAAAGTCAAACTTTGACTTTTTGGTCAAAATCAAGTGCCAAGAGTTATTTTTCATCAAGACATGTCAAATTATGAAACTTGTTCATCAAGAAACCCAAAAATGCAAATTAGGGTTTAAAATGAAAAAATTTCATAACTTAGAATTTTTCTAAGTTATGAAATTTTCTTATTTCTTCCTAACTTTGACCCATTTTTTCACCAAGATGCAAATGGATTCGAACAAAACTTGAAACATAAAAGTTGTATTCCATCACAAAGTCTACAACTTTGATTCACAAAGTTTTCTCAAAATAAGCTTGCATCTCAAGTTATGATTTTTGGAACACGGGTACCAAAAACCTTTAACTTAGAGAAAATTTGCCCTAATCTAGGCAGGATTTTGACCCATCTACTTGGCCATTTTTCACATAGTTCCACTTGGAGTTTCAAGTTTCATTACAAAGATGGATTGTAGTACATGTTCCAAGATTTCCAAATTGTCTAAGAACTCCTCAAACACCCTTGTGGTTAGAGAGAATCGAATTCTCAAAATTGGCAAAAACTCACTTTTGTCCATGGCCAAAGCATGTTCATACAAACTTGCATTTTCAAATTAGCTTGTGTGATGCTAGCTTGCAAGCCTCAAAACCAGTTTACACTCCTTAATTTAATGCATAACCATTGAGTTGAGGGATTATTTTGTTCATTTGGACATTACATGCAAGTTTAAGCCTTAAGTAGTAAAAGGTATATTGCCATTTTTAAAAAAAGTTGCTTTATGTCAAAACACTAAGCATTGAGCCTTGAACAAAGATCTGAGACTGCAAACTAAATCCAGGGATTAGAGGGGCCTAGAGGGTTGTGTGCAGCATACAAGATGGCTGGTACAGGCCTGTGAACATAAACTTACACATCTTTGCTTCATATACAAGAAATATGCAAAAGACACTAGAACAACAACATCAGAGAGAATCAACTTGTGAAAGCTCTTGAGACAACTTTTACACATTACATTGAACCTAAAACACGAGCCTTTGAGTCCTGAAACCTCCCATAGCTCAGAATCATCTTCATTTGGCAAAACAGGGCACTCCCTGCAGATTGAGTTCCACAACACAATTTGCTCGTGCATTTTGGCCCAAACCTGTTCAAACATCTTCCATTCCATCCACCTGAACTATCTCAGACCTCCATTGCAAGCTGTAACACCTCTAACACACTTTGCCATTTTCATTTCAAAGCTTTACAGGTGGAGTTCTACAGCACGATTCAGTTTGTTTCAAAGCAAGCCAAGCATTGAAGAAGCTTCCTTGGACCCCAGGCAAGTTCAACAGAAGCTCAAACACCATTGAAGGTTGCTGCATTGCCCTACTCGATTCAAACTGAAACAGGTATTTCATGGACTTCTATCTCTCTATTTAGGAATGGTTAGGCTTAGGTTTGTGAATGAAATATGTTGTACTCATAGCCCTGAAGCCATACATATGCTTAGTTTTCATTTACATTAATCATGCTGAGAGAATTTCATCCATGAACATGTGAAAAAAGTTAGGTCAGATTTTAGGGCCAGAGAAATTCTCTCTGGTCTTTGAGAGTTAATCCAAGTTTTTTATATGGTTGAATTCGTTATTTGATGCTCTACAAGTTTCATGTTTTAAATGTTGTCAAAAGATCAAAGAATCAGGAGATAGCATTTTGTACAAGAAGCGCGCGTATTTTCAAACATTCTGGAGGTTGAAGATGATGGCTTGGGCTGGGCCTGGGTCATTCTTGCTTTTAACACCCCTTTGTTTAGTCTGCACCCCCCTGGCCCATTTGATTGAATATTTGTCATTTTTATGTTTTTATTTCTTATTCTGACTTTATTATTTTTTGTTCAAGTATAAAAAATGCCAAAAATAATTTTCCATATTTTTTCATATTTATTTGATAATTATTTATTTTATTAGGCATATATGCATAAATAAACCATTTTCTCTTTTAACAAAACTAAAAAATAATACAAAAAAAAAATATTTATTTTTTATTTGTTATTTTTATTTACATTTGAAAACATTTTCTTGAAAATATCCATTTTTGTAAATAATTAATTTTTATCTTTGTATATTTAATATGTTTAATAAATAAATAAATAAATATATATATATATATATATATATATATATATATATATATATATATATATATATATATATATATATATATATATATATATATATATATATATATATATATATATATATATATATATATATATATATATATATATATATATATATATATATATATATATATATATATATATATATATATATATATATATATATATATATATATATATATATATATATATATATATATATATATATATATATATATATATATATATATATATATATATATATATATATATATATATATATATATATATATATATATATATATATATATATATATATATATATATATATATATATATATATATATATATATATATATATATATATATATACACTTTATTTTATTAGATAATTAGAACAAAAAATACAAAATAATACATTTTTATTTTATTAATATTTGACACTAAAAATACTTTTTTTTACAATATGCTTTTATTTTTGCATAAATTAATATATAATGTATATAATTAATAAACATTGCTATTTATTTTAAAATTAGGGTTTTGCCCTAAAATAACCAAAACAATTAAAATTTGATTTTTTTTTATTTGTTTATATTTCATATTAAAAAAATACCCTTCTCACATGCATAAACAATCTTTTTTGCATAATACATTTTTATTTGATATTTATTTAATTGTGTTTATTTAAATGTTAAATATTGACTTGTACATTCGATATGGTTGTAATAAATTAGAATTTATTTCCTTGTCAAATATCCCCAATTCAAATTTGTATCCCCCTCTCTATATCATGTTGTAATAGTGTAGCATTTAAATTCTCGCACATTTAAAAACTTTCAATTATGCCATGCCTAGACCTAGGGTTTGTATTCAAAATAAAATAAACCAGTAGCTTGACCTAATCCAAGATAAACATGCATGAAAAAACAAACACAATGCACACTCACACCCCTAGGGTTTCATCCACTTGTTGCCTTCAAAAATGGGCCATGGTTGCATGTTGAGTACTTTGGCAAAACAAAAACAAACAAAAAGATCATAGTCCCTCGATGACGCTATCTGAGTTTCCTAAACAAAAATGATCAAGTCCCTCAAGAAAATTGCCAAAGATACTTGACACTATTGCTATCATGGTCTATACGATGACCTGCGTCTGTCCCGTTAACATCCTAACACAAGGTTGTTCACCAAATACAATGGTGAAACAACACTGTTAAAAGGGTTAAAAAGATAAGAAAGATCTTTGAGTAAAATAGGGTATATAACTCTTAGTTACTTGATCAAACTTGCAAAAAAACCTCCTTGCTACTTTTCAAAACACACTTCACAATATAATTTCAAAACCCTACTTTCAAACATTGAAAACCTTTCAAAAGACAAAAACCCCTTTGTATACATTCAAACAAGAATCATTACAAAGGTTGCCACAACGATGGCCTCTTTTCAAAACATCTTCAAAAATCACACACAAAGCACAATTTCAAACATTTGAAAAGCAGCATTTCAAACAATTGAAAATCAAAGCAAGTGATCTAAGAAAGTAACTAAGAGCCCATGGATAACCATGGATAGAAAGGGTGCTAATACCTTCCATTTCTATAATCTACTCCCCGAACCCAAGAAAACATCTCAAAGGTCTTTCCTATGCTTTTTGACCTTTCCTTAGGATAAAATAAAAAGTCGGTGGCGACTCTTGCTAAACCGAAACATTTGCAAACACAAACGCAAAACCCAAGTCAGTTCTCCCACCGTATCACAATGAACAAGGTGTCTTTCGATTGGCATTTTGACAGGCTTCGATTGGGCATATATATCCTTCGAACGAGCTTGGTTTCAAAGTCTTCGATTAGGCATTGGCACTCTTCGCTGCAGGTATGATTCACAAGCTTCGAATGGGCGTAGGGTCCCTCTTAAATCACGTTCAAATCACAAGACTTTGACTGTTCTTGGTTACTTCAGGCTTGCCTTTGATTCACAAGGCTAACGACCTCTATAATTTCCTTTCAATTCACAAGGCTAAAGGCCTCTTCAAGTGCCATTCGATTCACTAGGCCAAAAGCCCCTTCATGCTTGCTTTGTATTCACCAGGGCAAAGGTTTCTTCTATGATTTCCTTTAATGCATAAGGCAAAGACTTCCTCTGCGCTTATTCTCAAGGCCAAGACCTCTCAACACAGCTTCTGCACTATGACACACAATATGACCCCTTTGAAAGAGCACTCCAAAATCCCATTCGAAGGACACATATTGCTGGCCATTCAAAGGAGACATATAGTTACTAAATACAAGCTTGTCTTATGATGGGTCTTGGTTCTACATGTGGCCAGGCCCAGGCCTTTTGTGCGTTAGCATTCAGAGGTGGTGATAAAAGAAGTTTTGATTGCCCAGATTGAAGTTTTCGTTTGAGTTGTTTGAATCAAGCAGCTAAGGCAAGTGGACTTAATCTAAAAAACTCTAATAAGAGAAAAATCTGAAGTCAGAGTTATAAAAAATCTGAGAAATTAGAATCAATGCAGAAGTTGACTTAATCTAGGAAACTCTGATAAGGGAAAACTCTTAATTCAGAAATCAGAGCCATTCGAAGGAGGCAATCAGAGCCATTTGAAGGAGGGCATTCGAAAGTCAAATGTTCAGGTTCATAGAAAATTCAAAAAGGGACAAGAAACCATGTCTTTAGCAACGTTTCAAAGTGGTATTCATGGCTTTAAAACACCAACTTAATGGCTGTTTATTCCTTTGTCCTCTTGTCCCCTCTATCCCCTCTATATAAGAAGCACACTAGTAAGCTCCAAGGGGACGAAAAAAGAAAAAAGGAGGACGAGGACGGAAAAGTAAAAAGGAGAGGACAAAAAAAGAGAGAAGCCCAGGGGAACCATACACACATATTATTTTACACGCATACACAGCCTAAGGGAAGCACACCAAAGGCTCTCAAAACTCAACAAGATCACGCCATACTTGTTCTCCCTCCTTTCGAATCCAAGAGCATCCAACAACTCTAGTCCCTCACACAAGTTCTAGTTTTAAGCAAGGTAAGTCCCCTTGACCTTGCATCTTTCATTTTAGCATGACATGTAAACATCCCTTTACTTACCTTTCGTTTCAGCATAATATATAGATAGCCTCTTAGTTGTGTTCTTCGTTTCTGCCCTTTTGGTTTGTTTGTTTTTCTTGTTGGAACTAACATGTACAGATTCAAACGAAAGCCAAAAGAGTGTGAACGAAGGATATGCATTCATGCTGCTCAACAGGTCCATGCTAATTCATATTCTTATTCGAAATAAATAGAGAAGATGCAAATCGAAGGTTACCCATACCACTCCTTGACTCAATCGAAAGAGGCAGGAAAATGTGCAAATCGAAGCTTTCTCACGTCAACTCTTAAGACCAATCGGAAGAAGGACAAAAGAGGGTGAATCGAAGGAGTCCTTCCTCTGGATCGAAGAGAAAAAAAAGTCTCTACATCATTTTCTTATTTTTTTGGTTTTACTTATTTCTTTTATTTCCTTACCTCATGTTTTATTAACCTTAAAACCAAAATTACAGTTAATATTTTTTTATTAAACTAATTTTGTAAACAAATCAATTAATCATTTTAATCTTTTCTTGGAATTAAAATTAAATAGACTTAGGTTGTATTTTCTTAAAATAAAACAAAAACAACAAAAAAAGATTTTCTTATTAGGGTTTTTAGACGAACTTACAACCTTCGCGCGCTATTTATTTTTTCCGCATTTTACATTATTGATGTAACTGTGTATTGTGATGCAATAGTAATTTGGATTTACTTTCTGCTTTTAATTTATGCACTCCCAAGTTTTGTACATTGTAAATATCCCCTCCCTAAAGCCATGTAATAGCGTAGGGTTTTATTTTTGCACTTTACATTCTTTTGTACATGTTAACTGCTAGTAACTAGGCTTGCATGACAAGACTGAAAACAAAAACGTTAGCAAACTTAACACAAGACTAAAATAACTAAAACATAATACACATTGCAGATATACACCTCTAGGGTACCCCACTTTGGTTGCCTTCGGAAAACGGTCACAATTTTCAAAACGTAAGAAGTTTTAGTGGTTGTCCTCTAGTTTGAAAGATCACAAGTCCCTCGATGACCCTCTCGATGTTGCCCCGGTAAGAAGTGATCTCATAACTTTAGGACAATTACTAAAATTCCTTGCTAAGTTGCCTTCATGACCGTAACGTCCCTCTTACATCCAACGACTAGGGCTACCTACTCAATAATAATAGGATAGTACTGTCTAAAGGATAGGAGGAAAAGAACTAACTTTTCGAGTATAATTAGATAGCTGTTAGATGCTTTCTCACTACCAAAAATCATTTTCCCACGTATACTTTCAAGTGAAACACTTTCAAAAGTTAAAGCTCTTTGTACGCATTCTTATAAAGACGATAATCATTATAAAGGCACTTTTCAAAATCACTTTCAAAAACATCTTTCATAAACAAACACTTCTTTAAACTATTTTCAAAACCAAACACTTTATTCACATTCTTATAGAAACGAGAATCATTACAAAGACATTTTCAAAATATTTTCAAACCCACAAAGCACAAGGTATTTAAAAAATGAGCTAAGCATCTAAGATCTCGTAGATAACTACGGATGGAAAGGGTGCTAACACCTTCCCTTTCCATAATCTACCCCCTTACTCAGAAATATTCTCGAAAAGGTCTTTTTCCGTTCTTCTCACCCTTTCCTTAATTTGGATAAAGGAAAAGTCGGTGGCGACTCTTGATTACCGCACCATTTGCGAACACAAACGCAAAACTAGTATAAACCGTCGGTTCTACCACCGTATCACAAAGATGATACCAATTGGAATAAGGTGCAGTATTGGGCTTGTGATCCCGTTTTCCCCAGTCAAATCTTGGTCCATTTTGATTTCGAGTTTACATAGTTTGAAGCCTCTATCCCAGATTCCCTAGTAAGGTCTTTGCTCATATGACGAAAGTCCCTTATCCCGTTGCATGCTGAGGTAGAATCATTTGTAAAATGTCACCCTTTTATGGTAATGGAATTATTAATGTTTTCCCAGGAAACTAGGCAAGGGCCATATCTTTTCTAAGAAGTGTTGAAGTAGTTGTCAACTTTTTGGGTTTTCCCCCACCGAGTGTTGGGTCTGATTTAAAATCCCCATAATTTTGATTTTTCTTGCTGTATTGTTTGACTTCTTAATTCCCAAGTGAAGCTGAGACTTTGTTCTCTCTGAAAGTTGTTATCCCTAGGTGGTTTCATAATTTCTCCCCAGGGAAGTTTGTGTAATCATCACTCCTGGCATTGAAGAATGTATTTTGGGCTCCCCTTAATGATTTAGTATTATACTACCCTATGAATTCAACACGAGATCCCCGGGTGATATCTCGACGATGTGGTTTCCATTTGCCCTAATGAAGTCAATATTATAATCTCCAGTTAAAATCTAGATGTTGAAACATTTGTTTTCCCCCTTTGAAGTCTGTGTAATGTTCCCCGGTGAAGCCTGGAGGAGGACAGTTAGGTCCTGGTATCTGCATTATTTCTATTGTTTTGATTCGATTACTTTCGGATGGTGTTTCTTTCCGGTGGAGTTAAGCCGTGGAATATGAATTTGTTTCCTCAGATGGTGTTTACTCTCTTATGGAATTTTCCTTCTGGATGTGATTTAGCCGAGTGTTGACTTTACCCAATTTGGTTTTGTCTGTCATCCCCAGTGTTGTATATCTGTTTTGTCAGCATATACATGATAGCATTCATACATACATCATGCATAATTGAATTGGAATTCATTACTCATTTGCATTCATTGATATTTTTATTAGCATTTTACCCTATTTGTCGAGTTATGTTACTCTCTCTCCAATAGAGTATGAACTTTAAGCAGAAAGTGTATATTCTTTTAATCTCCCCACCGAGTTACCCCTCGTGGAAGAAATTTGCTTTAGCCTTCCTATTCAGTTCTTTATCTGGATGGAATGTGATTCCCTTTTGAGTTTATTTCTCACCAGGAGCTATCTCGGTTGACTGTTTCACTCCAGTTTAGTTCTAGTTTGAATCTGTGGTCCCCAACAACATTATTATTTTTATGTCTGTAAGCTTTGAGCCCTAGTTTGAGAATGTGCATTTATTTTGCACTTTAAGACTTTAGCTCCTCAGCAGGAATATATTTCTTCCCCCAGGAAACTATATTTATTTCCCCAAGAGGTCATTATTACAACCCCTTCTCATAACAGCAAGTGGCAGGTCTCTTTATTTGAGCAATCTGTACTTCCCCAGTAAGTCTGTTAGTTCCCCGAGAAGATTATTTTGTACTCCAATGAATGGCAGTCTCTTCATTATGGGAGATAGTTCATTGTTGAGATTTTGTACTCCAATGAATGGTAGTCTTAACATTATGGGAGATAGTTCGTTGCTGAGATTTTACTCAAATGAATGGTAATCTCGTCATTATGCGAGATAGTTCGTTACTGAGATTTTACTCCAATGAATGGTAGTCTCTTCATCATGGGAGATAGTTCATTGTTTATATTTTTTTACTCCAATGAATGGTAGTCTCATCATTATGGGAGATAGTGCATTGTTGAGATTTGTTACTCCAATGAATGGTAGTCTTGTAATTATGGGAGATAGTTCGTTGCTAAGATTTTACTCTAATGAATGGTAGTCTCATCATTATGGGAGATAGTTCATTGCTGGTATTTTACTCCAATGAATGGTAGTCTCGTCATTATAGGAGATAGTTCGTTGTTGAGATTTTGTACTCCGCTGAATGGTAGTTTAGTATTTATGGGAGATAGTTCGTTGTTGAGAATTGTTACTCCAATGAATGGTAGTCTCGTCATTATGGGAGATATTTCATTGTTGAGATTTGTTACTCCAATGAATGGTAGTCTCATCATTATGGGAGATAGTTCGTTGTTGAGATTTTTTTACTCCAATGAATGGTAGTCTCGACATTATGGGAGATAGTTTGTTGTTGAGATCTTTTTTTCTGATGGATGGTAGTCTCTTTATTGTTGGAGATAGTTCGTCGTTGAGATTCACATTACTTTAAAGAAATTTGGTTGTTTCCAGTCATAGGTACTGATGCCAATTATTTGTTACCACCCCTAATATTGATGTTTGCTGGTATTATCCTACCACCTATTTTCACCCTAGTGGGTCGACATTACCTTTTTTGCTATCTTCTCTGAGAGTGGGTAGTTTACGGTTATCTATTAATCACTTTTATCCTTTATTTTCTCTCCTCGATGTCTTAGTTGATGTTACTCTGTTTTCTTCATGGGCTTTACCCTAATAGAGTCGAGTCTTCTGTTTATAGTGATTTATTTTCCTGGTCTAATTTTCTTTTGATCTTTTATTTTCTGTTTCCCTAGTGGTGTATTGTATCACCCTTGGATCTGTTCATTTGCATGCATAATCATAAACATTGCATGGCATCTTAGGGCCAAAAATAAGGCTTCTTTTATATTTAAGTATCTTCAATCGCGTCAACCCAAATATTTTGACCTTCGTATCTCCCGATAGAACACATCTCATATCAACTCAATTACAACAAGATCACACTAGGGTTTGGTTATTCTCCCTATCTTTAAGTTTGCTCATGAGGAATTACTAAGAACTTTGACTTGTATATTGTGATCATCTATGTTTTGTTTGGATTAATTTTTAACTAATGAATACTATGAATGTTTTCTCTAGTTGATGATGCTATAGGTGGAAGCACAACACATTTTATCAGGTTGATCTATAGGTTCATGAGTTTATTTCCATGCCTTCTTCTACAAGATTTTATTGAGGTTCAAGATTCATCATTGAAGATGCTTTGAAGTGACATCCTGAAAAGGTCTACTATGATTCATCATGCCTTAATTTGTCAAATAAAGTCAAAGAATGCAAAAGTTGATTGAAGAGGTTTGACCTAATTGGACAAGTTCTTGATTTCTTGATCACAAGTGCATAATTCCCTTAATTCTTAATATTTAGAAGTGGTTATGGTTTCCATGGTCTCTTATTATCATCCTCAACAACTTTTATTTACAAGACAAAGGTATTTGTGCAAGAAAGTTTTTCAAATTTGAAAAGGGTTTCTAAGGCATTTTGTTGCTCTAGGAGCTAGGGTTTTAAACTTCTAAAGGCTATATCTTGCTCATATTTTGGTATTTTTGAGTGATTCTAAAGACATGCTCCTCTTTAAATGGTTATAGTCAAATCACTTCAAAAGTTTCAAGAATATTTTATGTGTAAGATGCCTAATGTTGAACAAAGATTACAAGTCCTTTAGATATGCCATCAAATTCCTTTATGTGACTTCAAAAGATCATAACTTGGTCAATTTTTATCTCCTTGAGCCCATTCATTTTTCACAGTGATTTAAAGGATGTGAACTTCAACCCTCCTTTTATGTGCAAAGCTTAAAAATGGATGGAAGATGTCTTAAGAACTCAAAAGATTATAGGTCATCTCATGAATTTTCACCAACTTCACATAGTCATAACCTTCTCAATTTTTGGAGTTTTTAAATGGTTCAAGTCTCAAATGTCATTCAAGATATCTACTTCATGCCATCTTTTTTGGTCAAGGGAAATTTTTTAATGGAAGTCCATGTTTAGATGCAAGACATTATAGGTCACTTTTAAAGAAAAACTTAGAATTTTTCTAATTACAAAAAGTCAGCATCTTTTTCTCAACTTTGACTCATCACAACTTTCACCTCAAGCATACATTTGATTCCATTCTTTTCACATTATAAAGTTTGTGATCTCATCTTCCCAACACATCAAGAATCAAGTCATAAGGCTTCCTGAATTATGCACACCATGATTTCAAAGTTGGTACCTTAAAACTGAAGTTTCTCAAATAGACAGAATGAAATTTCCATAATTTGACTTCTAATTACCAAATTTGTGCGTGTTTTCTACTTAAACATGATTAGCATAAGCGTATGGATTATTTAGAGTGTCAAAACGCATCATTTGGATGAGTTTTGATGCACATGTGATCACACTTATTTCATGAAGACTGGTGTGCACGATTTCCCTCCAAATTGCATTATTCACCCCTCCTCTTGATTCCATTCACTTCTCTTATAAATACATGCTCTATCCCACTCATTTTCGTAAGCTTAGACAACCAGGATCACCCTGCCAAACTTTATCTTAAACCTAATTTTCTACAACTTCGAATTTGGTTTTACAGCTTTCCTCAATCCATTTTCATTGTTAATTCTTCATCCTTAAACTTCATTGAAGCTAACAGAAGAAGAACCAAGCTCTAAGACTTCCTAAATCATGCTAGCCAAGTCAAGTTTCAGAGCTCTGAATTTTAACTTCAATAGGTAGATTGCTTCCCAATTCTCTCAAACTTTGATACTGTAATGAAGCTCTCATCATTCTGATTCTAATCGCAACATTTGTTTTCAACTGGAAGTGAATTTTGGCCATGAATTTTCAAACCCCCTTTCAAATATTTCCTTCCAAAACGACTAAGCTACACCTTGCATAAATTTTTTGCGAGGGTACCATTGGAATTGTCTTGAAGAGACGAAGCGAATGGTACCGGTCTCGAGCTCTAATTTTTCCATTTCAGAGACCTGCAATTCGCGTGACTGGAGGTTAAAGATGACCAATGTGTCATCTCTCAACCAATGATATATTGCCACTTGTTTTTTTAAAATTCTGATTTTAATAAATGATTCTGTGTTTAATTCACTAATGTCCATCATATGCATAGCGCGCCAGATCCCTTGAATCTGATTACTAACGCGTTTTGACATTAATCCAATGTTCTACATGTTTTTGGTTTTTATTTTATTTTCTGATTTTATATTTTATTTATTTTAAACTTCAAAAATTCATAAAAAATTCATTCTAACTTCAAAAAATCTAAAAAAATTTCCTAAAAATACTTTTGATTTTTCTCTTTCTGATTATAATTTTTTCACAATTTTATTTTATGTTTTGATATTTTTTTAATATATTTTTCACTTTATTTGAGTTGTTTTAAATGTTTAAAAATATTTTTCTTAATTTTTAAATTCTGAAAAAAAATATGGAATGATCCAATGACCTCTTGACAAATACTGGTGACCTCATTTTATTTATATTTTTCTGACTTTACTATTTTTCACAATTTTTGGTTTATTTTGCCTATTTCATTTAATTTTAAAAATAGTTTATGACTTTAAAAAATTAGCAAAAATTTTACAAAAATATTTGAGCCCATTTCTGATTTTTCTATGGTCCCATTGAATTTTTCTTGGATGTTTTGGATATAGTTGCTATTTTCCCCTTTTATTTTCATTTAAAACCATTTAAAAAAATCCTTTTCTTTATTTTTTAAATACAATTTTATTTTTGTATATATTCTGGCTGATCTTGAACTATGAGATTTTGATCATGAGCTTCATTAACATCATTGGATCTTGGGTGTTGAGTTCAACTCCACCAAAATGGATGAATAATTTTAATGATAGCTTGATTACATTTTTGGTTCAAATGTGGTTTAATTCTTATTCCTTCCTTCTTCATCTTATCCCCTTCTTACTTGTACTACATATTGTTGGAGAATAATTTATATATCATTTCTCTAAACATATGGTACATAGATTGTTATTGACCGACCTCAAAGTAGGCGCGACTTCTATATAAGTCCACTTACGATTGCTTAACATAGCGCTAAATTTTGTCCCGAGAAATGATCATTCGTGGCCCAAACCTATGGTTGCAAGCCCAAGTATATTAATTTGAAATGTTTGATCCAATAATCTTGTGAGTCATTGTTAGGAGGCTTTGGTCTTATCAATTCTCTAATGAATCTTCATAAACTTTGGTCAAAGTGAATCACTTAAACATCATTGATTATTTATTGTTGCCTTGAAATTTTGAAATGAATGATATACTTGACAAAAAGCAAATGAAACTTGTTGTTGAGAGACTTTGGTCTTATCAATCCTCTAGTGAGTTTCAAATGCACGTTTCAAGATGGTTATTCAACTAACCTCTAATTTCTAACAATCGACTTTATTTTATGCCTTTACTTTATTTTCTTTACTTCAAGCACATTTATTTTAGCATTTACATTTCATGTTATTTTCATCTTTGCTTACTAGAGCATTTATTTTTATGTCATTTTATTTTGCTCACTTAAGCTTTTCATTTATTTTTGAAGATATCTAATAATCAACTTGAACCATAAAAAACTTTAATGTTACTTGGACTACTTGGTCACTATCCTTGGCATTATGGAGTGATGGACTTCTTGGACTTAGGATTAGAGACCATGACCTACCTTGAGACCCTGTGACCTTTTTATTGCAATATTGTCTAGAGTTCTTGGGGTTTACTCCAAGACATTGGGTTGTTTGTTTGCTTTGTGTGCAGGTTGTTTTGATTATATGCTTTTGTCTGTGATCGGGAATTCATCTGTATACAACCGTTACTCTGCTCAATTTTTGTGAAGACTTATTACCTTTGAAGCTTGGTTTTCTTGAGAGGTTTAGTATCTTTGCTTTCTTACTTTCAATCCAAAGGATGAGAATTCTACATTGACTCATTATGTCAAGTGTTGGTTTCTTGTTGGTTAGACGGTTCTTTTCCGTAGCTTTTACCTTATGCTTTAGGATAGTCCCTTCATCTCCTCCCATCTTCTTTAATTTCAAAAATATTCTCTCTTCTTTTGAAAACTATTCTTGTTTTAAACTTGAACCGCTTTCACAATAAACTTGGACTTATGTCTATGCATTTTTAAAAATATTTTCTTAATCAAATTTTAACCAACTTAATCATACTTTGACATTTTTGTGAGAAGACTAAAAGTCAATCAATCTCATTCAAACTATTTTGTCACTTTGGATTTTTACTTTAAAATTTTTTTCTCAAAAAAGATTAGACTCTTATCAATCCTTGTAGTGATGTGAGCTACTATACTTCTATGATATGTAGTGAAGTGAGATAGTTTCCACTTAGGTGTTGAGATAGGCTTTGTTGATTTTACAATCCAAGCCATATCCTCCACTTTGAGATGACACAAATTATCCTTTCTCATAATCGTGGGTAGCAAGTATGTTCTTCCACTCGGATAAGACGATGATGCCTCGTCTCTTAAAATTAACCAACACACTTGTGTTTTTAAATATTTAAAGGTGAACTACGAGTACCCTGATCTCCTATTTCATAGAAGGTGGTACATAGGAACTAAAGGTTCGCAACCACGGTGGGTGAAAATATTGTAAAAAATATATTTCTTTTCTCATCTCCACCATCTATTTTTATACAACTCTTATAGCCAAAATACAAAAAATTTCAAAGAGGTTCCTGTGGAGTACCATAAATGTTTAGGGTGCTAATGCCTTCCCTTTTCATAATCAACCCCCGAACTTAGATTCTCTCCCCTCTTTTTGGGTTATTCTCTCTTTTCCCATTCCTTTGGAAAAAATAAAGCACAGTGGCGATTCTTATTTGAACTCTGCGAGTTAAGTCAATCCAATGGCTTAGTCTCGACATTTCTACCGCTACAAGTAGCTACTAGAAAAATGATCCAGTCCTCTCTCCCCTCTGTCTCCAGGCGAGGCCGACGCAAAGGCTCCTCTCCTAGGCATCGCCCGACGAGGCACACCAGAACAAAAACTTTTGTTGCTCCTTCTTCATAACTCCAATAGCTCTCTTATCTTGGCCTCATTCCTTTATTGATCTAACAATGCATCTTGGAGCTTTTATTTCTCTTGCTCTAACAATGCTCAAGTACCTACAAATTGAATACAAAACTATCAAACAATACACTTTATACACGAAAATGCATTATGCAAAAAGTAAACATATTTAGACACAACACAAAGTTGGGTTATTCAAATGATATTAATAATAAAGAGTCAATAAGTGCAACAAAAAGTATATACAAAAATAACTACAAATTTCACTTATCACCTATCCCTGTCGAGATACTAGAGTTCGATCCAAAATCTCACAAATCTCCACCTTGGAACAAACTCTACAACATTAATGGAACAAACTAGATTTGCTCATGCATCTTTATCAATTGTATACAGTGGAAGAAATAGCAACTTGGTAATGTCTTTGATATCATATCAGTAATATTGTGATATGTTGAAAACTTCAGCACTTGGACTTCTCCATGCTTGATTGTTTCTCTAACGAAATACAACCTCATATAGATATGCTTGATTCGCTTATGATAGGCTGAATTCTTCACCATATGTATGGCACTTTGACTATCATATTTAACAATGATAACTTGACCTTGAAGTTTCATCTCCTTTGCAAAATCTTCAAGCCACAATGCTTCTTTAACAACTTCCGTGAGGGAAATATATTCCGATTCACTGGTTGATAAGGCGACAACCTTCCGAAGTGTCGATTTCTAACTTATTGTTGTACCAAACATTGTGAAAACATATCTAGAAATAGATTTTATGGAATCCATACCACCTGCATAATCAGAGTCGACAAATCCTTCAACTTCTGCTTTGATATCATCACCACAGGCTCCACCATAAATCAAGAATTTATTCAGAGACCCATTTATGTACCTTAGAATCCACTTCAATGCTTGTCAGTTGTTAAGTACTAAAATATGGATATATTTGTTAGTAATTTGGTGGTCCTTTGCACTCTATTTTGTTGATTAGTAGTGCTTAGGATTTCAAATTAGTGTAAATAAATAATCCTAGGCTTATATTTGTAATTAGTTTGGTTTGCTTACTTTTGTGCTCATAAATGTAGGTATCATGACTTTGTGAGAAGCTTTGGAGCATTAGACAAGCATGGATCAAGCAAGGCGTTGTTCAAAATTCAATTTAGGAGAATATTTCTAGATAGCCCGCTAAACCCATCTTGTAGTGCTGATATGTGCAAATTGTAGTTATTTTTATATACTTTTTGTTGCACTTATCGACTCTTTGTTGTTAATAATCGTTTAATAAACCCAAATTTTGTGTAAATACGTTTAGTTTGTGTTTATTTGTGTTTTTGTGTACATAGTGTACCATTTTATGTTTTCCCATTCATTTCGTAGGTATTTGTTGCATTTTGTAGCATCGAGGAATAAAGTATCGAAGACACGACTTCAGATGTGCGTTTTCAGAATAAAAGATCAGTTTTGAGAATTTTTTCCCAGGAGAGCCTGCTTAGCACGCATAAGGTCGCTAAACGTGAGTGAGCTCAATGCAGTTTGCAGCACGCTACAAAATACGTTATGCGCACTCGCGCTTAGCAGCCTTATGCGCGCTAAGCGGGCACTCCTGGGAAAAACTTCTCAAAACTGGTCTTTTATTCCGAAAACACGCATCCGGAGCCATGCCTTCGACACTTTATTCTTCAATGCTCCAAAATGTAACAAATACCTACAAAATGAATGGAAAAACATCAAACGGTACACTATGTACACAAAAACACAAATAAACACAAACTAAACGTATTTACACAAAAGTTGGGTTTATTAAATGATTATTAATAACAAAGAGTCTATAAGTGCAACAAAAAGTATATACAAAAATAACTACAATTTGTACTTATTAAACTCTACCCAACTTGAACTTGTTTGTCCTCAAACAAGGCCAAACAAATCAAAGAACCAAAAGTAATCAACCAAAGAATCATGAATCAACAAGTTTTAAAACGGAAAACAAATGTATGGTTCAAACAAAAACGCATACGCAAGGTAAATACTTACCACAATCCTACAACGACAACATGTAAACGAAATGAATCCTAAGTACAAAAATCATACTAAACATTCTAAAACAAAACAAACTCAATCATGAATCACAGCTAGTAAAAATTCATCGGTAGATGAAGAACACACAAAAGTGAGGGACAAAAAACATTCATCCACAATCTTGCAAACAATAGACTAAATTATGCATTCATCCAAAAACTCATATTGAAAATACAAAGACAAAAATCACAAGGGCTTTTCAAGGCTGTAATGTGGCTTGGTTAACAAACAAGGGATAAGTCCTAAAACTAATCGAAACAAAAACTTGCCTAAACCTAAGAGAGTGATCAACTCACAAAGGCTCAAGAAAAATAATTTCAATCAAACTTCTTCTTCATTCCAAATTTCAAACCAACACAAATCACTTATTATCACAACATTATTCGAACTCTTTTTATTTTTGTTCTTCAAAACTTTTCTCTTTTTTTGTTCTTTTTCTTTTCTTTCTTTTTCACTTTTTTTTCTTTATTTTTCTTTCGTTATCTCTTTCTTTCTCAACCTCATAGTAATACACACAAACACATAAACATTTCTCTCCCCAACTTGAATTCAACCATGTCATAATGTGAATACTACCTACTTTCTAAGGCAAGGAAAACATTTAAACCATACATCATAGTTGAGGGTTCAAGAAAACAAAGAATCAATATCCATACTAAAATATGAACCAAACACTCATAGACAAGCATTTAGCAAAAACAACATGGACATCGAAAAAAAGGGTCAAAAGGGGATACTAATGATCACACACTCATAAGGTGA
Source organism: Vicia faba (assembly GCA_948472305.1). Taxonomy (NCBI): domain Eukaryota; kingdom Viridiplantae; phylum Streptophyta; class Magnoliopsida; order Fabales; family Fabaceae; genus Vicia; species Vicia faba. The sequence goes on from OX451735.1 coordinate 242,003,049, forward strand.
TTTAACTATTTGGCCAAAGTAGTTGTGCTCAAAATGAAACAAAAAATGCCTTGATCATGTTCATGCTTTCATACAATCAACACAAATAAAAGATTAAACATAATAAAATCCAGTTAAAACAAGAGTTGTTGCCTCCATCATATATGAACAATGGAAAGGTTCCTCACATTTATGAGTAAAATGGGAACTGAAGTGATTCAAGTCATGAGCAAGTAATGCAAAAAGAATGAATGGTATGGTAATTATATAAATGATAAATTTCCTAAATATGTTATGTTATAGAAAGCGATAAACGAGTACCTGGAGAGTACCAACTTCAAAAACTATCATTACCATACATCCGCAAGTTGACACACTCAATATCGAAAAATCACAAAATGTGACTTCAAGCTATCAGACCAAACATTGAGTCCAAACAACAAAAGAAAGAATTAAAAATATTAGTATTAATTACTATACTATAAATCCTTGGGTGAAGTGGAAAAAAGGAGAGCCAAGCAAAAAATTAAAAAGAATTCACTGGCTCTGCACAGTAGGGCGCGCTAAGCGGCACAGAGCCCGCTAAGCACGCTACACTAGTTGCAGAAAAACAGGGAAACTGATGAAGCTGCTATACAAGCTCCACTTACACGTACACAACCTCAAACATACAATATTTACAACATACAAACTTCCTCAAACTAAACACAACAAGCTTGCAGAAAAACTAAAAATTACATAAAAAAATAAACGGCTGAAAGTGAATTAACAAGTTGAAAAGTAAAAATTTGAGAATTTAAAACAGCTCCAATTTCAACTTGTTAAAACACAAGTCAACACATACATAAATGAATACAAACAAAACATGCTTGTTTTACGTCGTAAGCTCGACACCTTTATTGTTAGAGCTAGTAACCTCCTCTCGTCATGCCATGGTATTGTCACAATGCGCAAACCTAAAGAAAGTGTTCTAACAAGCACACAACAAACGTTACGAAAACGAGACAATTCACAACAATACATAAAAACAAAGAAAAACACATATGCACAGGTATGGAAAGTAAACGCAAAACATGTACAAGTAAAAATTGACAAGTTTAAGTACATATTCTATACAACATATACATTAATTACAAAACTCAAAAACAAATAAACTATCGCAATGCGAAATAATAAAAACCAATCTCCGGTGATGGCCCCATTTTTGCTTGCCGCTTTACCGCATCCAGCAAGCACGCTACAAGGTTTTTTCATTTGGAAGAAACAATGTTTTTGAGCCTGCTAAGACGACTAAGCCCGCTTAGCACGGTCCCCTGCACAAATCAAGATATTTTTGCAAGTCGCGCTAAGCACGATTAGCCCTCTTAGCGGGAAGATACTTTTTGGCACTTGTATAAGTGGTCCTTGAAGATATTTTTTTATCGTTCTACTTTCAGCAAACACCAAAAATCACACCTTTAGGTTAAAAAGCCAATTTTCTTCATTTGTAACTCAAAACCAAAGCTTTCAAGCTTCAATCTTTGATCCTTTCAAGTTTGATGCTTATAAAGTTTTGTCCTTTACTTATTTCTCAAGCTACCATGATTATGGATAGCTAAATCCTTCCTTGTGTCAAGATTAGAGGTAGTTAACTTTTATTTATATGTATTTTTTTTATATTTTGTATGTGAGCAAGTTAATGATCAATATAGATGTTTATCTTTGCTTTAATTGGTTTATTTTGGGTTGAATCGTTATTTAAAGGTAGTTTTTCAAATCTTAACCTAAGTTTTCATCTATCAACAACGAAACTCTAGAAATAGTTTTATGAGTTGATATTCACTTATATCAAGCTTTCAAAGTTATCATATTGATAGTTAGGTTGAGATATCATCTAAAGATCAATATGGTAAAACTCACAATATCGTTTTAGAGATAAAACATATTAAAAGGATACATGTTTATATTGATTGTAAATATGTTCACATGCTTTATTAAGAAAATACGTACGAACTAGGTTAATGAACCCTAATTTTGACATGCTTTTACAAATCGTTTTAAAATCCTAAACTATTTTTACCGTTAGTTATCACTTTTTATGCAAATGTTACATTGTGAAACTAAAATCCTTTTGTATCCTTTGCTTAAAACAATTTCAACTGTAGAATGGTGGTAATATCACCCAACTCTTGTGGATACGATGAAGAAAATACTTATCATGTAAAAGTAATTCAACAAAATGGCACATTTTTTGGGGATTAGCGTTTGATATTGCAAGCATTGCAATAGTTATATTGTTTTAAGTTACTTTGTTACATTAACATCTCTTGTTTTTCACTTGTTTGGCTAGTGTTTCAGATTTCTGTTTATGCGAGAAAGTGTACCTATATATCAACTCCTTTTTGACCCTAAAATCGAAAGGACTGTTCAAAGAATTAATAGCAAAACCAAAAGAATAAGAAAGCTAGAAAAATAAAGGAAATAAAGATAATAAACTTCTACTTCTTCACCAATTAAAAATCTTAAAGAAGTCATGTCGGAGCCAGTGCCTCCAAGTAGAGGTGCATGTACCAATAGTCCAAAGATGAATGCTCAGTTTGCTCCCAATTCTAACAATGTGAGGCATCCTGAGATGAATATTGACATACTACAAAATTTGTATGCAAATCCATTCACTAGTATTGATCATGAAGACTCGTACAATCATCTCACAAAGTTCTATGAGATTGATGGCACAATTGGTGCTCCTAAAAAGGAGGAATAACAAGTTTTCAAATGATTATTCCCATATTCTTTGATTGGGAAGGCAAAGGATTGGTACCTTGATCAACCTACTCAAACAATGACAGAATGGAATGTTCTAGAGGAGAAATTTCTTGAGATTTTTTCCACAATCTAGGTTCATGGAAGCTAAAACTGCAATTTATGTATTTTCACAAGGTGGAAATGAGTCTCTTAATGAAGCATGAGAGAGGTATAAATCAATGCTTAGGAAGTGTCTGAGTCATGGTTTCGATAATATTACTCAAATACACATATTTAGCAATGGTCTTCTACCTCAACTAAAACTCTTGTTTGATGCAACCGCAGGTGGTTCTTTGATGGCAAAAAATTCAGAAGAGTCAATTGAGATTATTGAGAATATGGCACGAAACGATCACCAAGTTCAACATGACTAGAGTATTCACAAAATAAACTGAGAATTATTGAATTGGGGACTAATGATGAAATCTTAGCTCAAAATAGGTTGCTTACTCAACAAGTGGAGGAGCTCATAAAGAAAATGTCTAGACTCCCCCAACAAATTAAAGAAATGCAAGAGCTTCCTAGAAAACAAAAATAAGTTGCTTCATGTGAGTTGTGTAATGGAGATTATCAAACGGGGTATTCTCCCCCGGTTGAAGTGGAAGTGAATTAAATGGGTAATCAAAATCAAAATCAAGGCTATAAATAAGACAATAACCTTATCAAAACAACCAAGGTTACCAACAAATAGGAAATAAACAAGGTTATCAACAATGCTGAAGACAAGATGCCTGAACTTCAAACCGTCAAAATCCTTATTAAAGCAACACTCAACCTCCACAACCTCAAAGTGGAAGTTCAAAGTTGGAAGACAGTCTCACCCAATTCATGCAAACGTCGATGACCATATCAAAAAGTAATGAGCCAGCGATTAAAAATCTTGAAAACCAAGTGGGAAAACTTACAAAATAACTAGTCAAGCAACAACTGAGACCATCCTTTTCTGCTAACACTCAAACCGACCCAAAGGAACATTGCAAAGCTATTGTGAGTAGGAGTGGAAGAAAGGTAGGAGGTGGAGAAGGAAATGACAAGAAGGTGATGAGGTTTATTGTGATATAAAAAGAACAAAAATATAAGGTAGAAGTAGAAAAAAATATTGAAGAAGAATTAGTTGAAAAAGAGAAAAATGAGAAAGAAGAAGTAGAAAATAAAAATAGAGAAGAGAAAAAGAGAAAGAAAAAAAAGGGGAAGGAGAAGTTGAAAACTATTCCAATTTAAAATTTTCCTTATCCTCATGCTCCTTCCAAGAAGGATAATGCTAGGAATCATGCTTATTTCATGGATATATTTCATCAATTACAAATCAATATTCCATTTTCCGAGGCCACAAAATAAATCCCTACATATGCAAAGTTCATGAAGGACATCCTTACAAGGAAGAAAAGATATATGGACCAAGAAACAATCACTCTTGATGCGAGTTGTAGTGCAATCATTCAACAGACTCTACCACGGAAGGAAAGTGATACGGGAAATATTACATTACCAGTTATAATTGGAGATCTTTATGTTAGTAGAGTTTTGATTGATTTGGGCTCTAGTATCAATTTGATTATGTTATATATTATGAAGAGATTAGGAAGCATTGAGATGAAATAAACACAAAGGACATTGCAATTGGCCGATAAGTATATAACCCACCCTCATGGAGTAGCAAACGATGTGCTAGTAAAGGTGGATAAATTCTTGTTTCCAATTGACTTTTGTTGTTATTGACATGTATGAAGATCATAACGCGCCATTGATTATTGAATGACCTTTTATAAAGACCGATAGGATGAAGATTGATGTTAATGATGGTGTTGTACACCAAAATTTTCCCTCTCATTTTATTCAAGACATTCTCCTAGGGTTCTCAAATGCTCAAGGTTGCTCAATAATTGATCAGACAAATTCTCCTCCTAAGCAATGGGTCCACAACTAGGGTTTCATCTTTCACAAGGAAGTTTGGGTTTATGAGGTCTCAAATGGAATTCATGGTCTCTTATATGTCTCTAAGAATGCTCATACTAAGTTTCATGCTTTGCATCACAAGTTTGCTCAGTCAATGGCTTAGATGACTGAAAATCAACTATATTAAACAAAAAGTCAACTATGATCAACATACAGTCAAACTTCAAGGTTTTTGATCAACATAAAAATTTTGAAGTCATATTCATCATTTGATCAATGGTTTATCATGATTCATCAAGTAAAACTCTCAAATCATTAAAAGTTAAAAAATGCCAAATTAGGGTTTTCTTAAGGGGAAATTAACTAAACTTTGACCAAGCATAACTTTCACACGCTTCATCAGATTTTCCTCAACCAAAGCTAATTTTGAAGGAAATTCAATTCTCTACATCTTTGTCTCTCTAAGCTCAAGTCCATAAAATGCTTCATTTGAGAGATATGGGCCAATACATTATAGGTCATGTCAAAAGTAAACAAAAAGACACTTTTTGTCAAGGCAACTTACATAAATATAAATTCTTCAAATGAAAAAATGGTCAACATAGAGATTAAAGAGGACATCTCGAGATTTCCAAAAAGTCAAAGATCACCTTTAAATTATAACAATTGAGAGAGTTATGATTAATGTAAGTTGGGAAATTTTGAGAAAATGCATGAAGTCCAAATTGAGAAAACTTGAATTTTTGAACTAATGAACCTATATTTTAAGGTCTAAACATGTTCATGACACCTTAGAGGACCTATAAGTCCATTCACACCTTACCATGATTTCCTATTTATTTTTATTTTTATTCAAATAAATTCAAAATAAATTAAATAAATACAAGGTAAATGGATTTAGGCGTGTAAGTCTTATTTTAGATTAGATCAAGAGCCCAAAATCATATTTATAAGCTAGCAAATTTGTGAGAGATCATGAAGGCATGATTGGATAAAAAAAAAGAAACTTTTCATGCAAGATTGAAATAAAATATTTTCACCATAATGCACAAAGATATTTTCTATAATTGTTGACCTAATACACTCATCTATATGTATTCAACAATATCAGATCAAAAGGACCACACATGCAAGCCTCTTTGAAGAATCCTAAAAACTCACAAATCTCCAAAACTAGGGCACGATCCAAATCTCCTGTCCAGCAAGCTTCAATCAGTTTTAAGCACTCCATCAGCTCCCTAAGACTTCCAGGAGTCGTTCCCAATCATCCTTGAAGGTCGTAGCACTACAGATCATTACAACCAAACATCGTCAGTTGATGGAACTTCTTTGAACTCAAACTCATATTTCATGCATTATTAATTGATTTCGTACATATATTATTTTTTTTAATGATGCTTAAACTTGTGTAGACCCATCGTTCGCAAGTTTTTACGCAGGAATATATATCAGCCATTTTTAGGGCATAAAGCTCCGACTTTGTGGTATCTCCCGTTATAGGCATTTTCAGGCTAAGAGAGTGCCACCGTTGAATTCGCAGACCCCAGTTTAGGGGGGTAGGCTAAATCTTATGTTTCAAACCTCATTATTTTGCAGGGTTTGATTTTTAGAGCAGTCGGAAAAGACGGTGGTCAACCACCGTGCGTGGTGGTTTGACCCACCCTGGGCTGCATGGCCTTGTCCCATTCGTCCGTTCAAACGATAAGGGTCCCATTGGAGATGATTTTTTTTAGTTCAAACATAAAGACGTTTTTACTACTTAACCAATTATTTGTACTTTAATCAACTGATGTATAGCCACCCCACTGGCAAGCACGCGCGCTAAGGCTTTACTATACCATGGCACGAGTTTGATCCCTGCCTTTGGTATTTTGTGATTTTTCCCTTCATACTTTCTATCTTTTGCAGATCCTGTGCACCACATCCCTTGCCTACCACACACTCTCATTTCTCTTCATCCATTAGATCTCCTCAGATCTGATCCAATGACCATAAACACACAGTTCATGCTGCCCCTCTTGGAGATACCCACGCTAGATCCAACGCTGACATCTTAGACCTCTCCTCTTTGGGCCTAACAGATTTCTTTCAACACACCCCATGGTTGCTATCTTTCAGGCCCAACTTCTTTTTTTAATTATTTATTATCACTTTTTTTATTATTTACAACATAATTGGTTTGTTTTAATTTTTATCAATTAAAATTAGTTTAGACTCTTAGGTTTTTTTCCTAACTATTTAATTAATTAACTTAACCAACCATCCTTTTTTTATAATTAAATTAATTGTTTTATTTTTTATTAAAATTAATTAGGGGTTTTTAGGTCTTTTAATTAATTAATTACAAATATATTTTTCATAAAAAACAACAAAAATATTTCCTTTTCCTTTGACTCCAATTTTTATTTTTCATATTGATTTTGTTTTTGCGAATGTATTTTTTATTTCACATTTTTTTATCATTATTGTACCTGCTCACAGTTTGTAATAGTAATTAGGGTTTATTTTCTACCTTCCTATTTATGTATCTGCCCCGAAGTATTGTAATAGTCTAGGTTTTTTCTTTCTGCATTTATTTTCCGCACATTATTGCTTTCCTATTTTGCTATATTATTGTTAGTAATTAGCCTTGTATGGAAAGATTAAAAGCAAATGATAGCTAACCTTAATTGCAAAATTAAAATAACTGAATCACAAATCACTTGCACACTCACACCTCTAGGGTAACTTCCCTTGTTTCCTTTCGATAAAAACAATCATGTCCCTCGAAAGCGGGGACGCTTTAGCACAATCCCTCGAAAACAAAGATCGTAGTCCCTCGATGACCCTTTCGATGTTGTCTTTGGTAAACGATCTAGTCCCTTAATGATAAATTGATAAAGCATTCTTACAAGTTACCCACGACGATTGTACGATGACCCACGTCTGTCCCTTCACATCCAACGATAGGGCTTCCTACTAACTAATGGTAGTATAAAACTATCTAAAGGAGGAGGAAATTATAAGAAAGACCTTGAGTAGGTAGACCGCCGCTGTTAATCGCTTGCTCACAAATATTTCAAAACAAACAAAACATTTCACACAAAACACTTTCAAAAATATTTTTAAAACAAACACTTTGTACGTGTTCTCGAGAACAGAAACGAGAGTCATTACAAATTTCTCCTTACAATTGGCGTTTTCAAAATATTTTCAAACACACAACATAAATCATTTTCCAAAACAAAGTGAGCTAGCGATTAAGAGCCGTAGATAACTACAGATGAAAAGGGTGCTAACACATTCCCTTTTCATAACCTACCCCCCGAACTCAAAATTGAAAAAGCTCTTTCCTGTTATTTTCACCCTTTCTTTATTGGATAAAATAAAAGTTGGTGGTGACTCTTGCTATCCGCATATTTGCGAATAAACGTAAAACCAAGTCAGTTCTCCCACTGTATTATAGAATTGGCGACCCTGTTGGGTAAGTTCTAAAAAAGAGGGGTTACCTTAGAGCTTAGGGTCACTTTATTTTTTTTTACCTATTTGCTTTGATTGATTTACATTTGAGGTTTGCTCGGGTTTATTTTTTGCAAAGATCCTATACCTGGATCTGGGGGTACCCTTAGGTAAGTAGCTATATGTAATATGGTGGGAGAACTGACTTGGGTGTTTTGCGTTTGATTGCATTTGTTGCGGATAGCAAGAGTTGCCACCGAATTTTCTTTAATCCAATAAGGAAAGAGTGAAAAGAACAAGAAAGACATTTGAGATTATTTCCTTGAGTTCGGGGGGTAGGTTATGAAAAGGGAAGGTATTAGCACCCTTTTCATCCGTAGTTATCTACGGGCTCTTAGTTGCTTGCTAGATCACTTGCTTTTGTTTGAAAATGTGCTTGTGGTGTGGGTTTTGAAAGTATTTTGAAAACGTCTTTGTAATGGTTTTCGTTTCTATAAGAACGCGTACAAAATATTGTTTTCAAAATAGTTCAAAGAGGTGTTTGTGGAATGTGTTTTTGAAAGTGATTTTGAAAAGTCTCTTTGTAATGGCTCTCGTTTCTATAAGAACGCATACAAAAAGCTTTGTCCTTTGAAAAATGTTTCAAAATGAAAGTGTGGGTGTATAAAATGTTTTTCTTGTGAGGAAGCGAGCAACTAGGAACATCCTACCTACTCAAAGGTCTAATGTTCTTTTCCTCCTCCTTTAGATGTTTCTATCTTACCATTGATTTGGAAAGAATCCCCATCATTGGATGTGAAGAGACGTGCATGGGACGTTTGTATAGTCATAGAAGGTAACCCATAGGACATTTTAGCAATGTCGTTTAGGGACTAGATCATTTACCGAAGGTAACATTGAGGGTCATCGAGGGACTACGATCTTTTATGAGGGTCTTTGCTAAAACACCTATATTCGAGGGACATGACTATTTTTACGAGGCAACAAGTGAGATTACCCTAAGGGTGCATGTGTGTGAATAGTGTGCTTGATTTGCATGCATTTAGTCTTTGAATTTTAGGTTCTCTACTTGTTGGTTTTTTATCTTGCCACATATCCTAATTACTAGCATTTATACAAAATTAATAAAAATGCAAAAGATAAATCCTACACTATTACAACCATATTGAATAGCATGAATATATAAAGGCAAAAATAAAATAAAGAAAGAAAAATGAATACTTTGATCCAGGAAGAAAAACCTTTCGATTATACCCTTTTTGGCTTCCTTCGATTTGGGCATGGGGTCAGTGAGGTCATGCCTTTCGATTTGGGCTTAGCCTTGGGCATGGGATGCAGCCTTCAATTCTGTCTCTCTGCCTCCTTCGACCGGGGCCTGGAATCAGCATGGGAGTGCCTTCTGACTGGGGCTGGAATCAGTATGGGCGTTCTTCTGGCTACCTTTTTCGTTTGGACCTGGAAGCTAGTATGGAAGCCTAAGGATTTGTTTCATACTTCCTCCCCCCTGTTTCTTTAGTTTGAGAATTTAAATAGCAACATGGCCTGAGGCCATGCTAGCATTGGTCTTATGGCCAGGTTAGTTCTTAAAGCATATTTAATAACTCAAGAAACAAAAAAAAAATAGATTAGCCATGAAAACAAATTAAAAGGGTGGAAACGAAAAGAAGAACAATGGTATGTACATGTTTGAAACGAAAAGAAAGTTTATTCACATGTTATGCTAGAAACAAAATGTTCAAGGTTAAAAGTGATTTACCTTGCTTGAAGATAGGGTGTGTAAGTTGGACCTTTAGCTGCTGCCCTGGATACTCCTGGATTCGAAGGGAAGAAACGAAGGTGACGTTTCTAAGGCTGGATTCGAAGGAGAAGAACAAGTGTGATGTTCTTCCTACTGGATTCGATGGGCCAAGATGTCAGGGAATTCTTCGGATTTAAAGGAAGCAAGTGTTTGGATTCTGGGTTTGTGTTTGTGTTTAAGTGTTTGAGAGTGTTGAAGATTTGTTCCCCACAGTCCTTGGATGTGTGTCCAGTACCTATGCATATTTTGGAGCCTCTTATTTATAGACAAAGTTGGATGAAGTTTTGGAGGGAAAACAAAACAATTTGAACAATTTGAGTAAACTGCTCTTTGTAGCTTTCGAGGGACAATGTTCGTATGCCATTTTGGTGCAAGAATGGGGCAGTATTTCAGGACTACTGTGCAGTAGTTTTGGCCAGTGTACCAGGCCTGAACTTGGCAGCAAGCATATTTAAATATTTCATCCTTTCTTTTTGATCCTCCTTCGACCAGATTCTTCTTCAAATAATGCTATTTGATTTTCCTCCAACGAGCATCCTTCGAATGGGTCACGCTTGTGCATCATTCGAAGGAGCCAAATGTGTGCCCCTTGGGTGAGTCACCAAAGTATACCTTAAGTTGGGCCTTGTAAATCCTTCGAATGGGCCATCAAACATGTCCTTCGAATGGGACACCTGGACATGTCCCTTGAATGGGCATGTATGTACCTTTGAAAGGACCAAATGTGTCCTTGGAATGGACTAGCAAGGTATATCCTTCGTCAGGGACTCCTATGTATGCCCTTCAAATCCACCAACCATGTGTGCTGAAGGTTATCAAGGGTGGAAATGAAGCATACTAAAGGGGAATGTGTCCAGTCGAAGCTAGTGTAAACATAACCAATGCCCTGTCGAAGCTTGCATGCAGGAGGTCTAAACTTTGTGACTCCAAGAAAACACACAAGAGGCCCATGCTCAAACAAATACTTGCATGAAGGGAGTCACATGCCCAAACGAAAGGGGCATGCTAGGCTGGCAAAAATGTGCAATCGAAGGATGCCAAAAGAAGGCAAAAGTGTGCAATCGAAGGATGCCAAAAGGAGGCTTTTTTTGCCTTGAAATCGAAGGAGGCTAGAGGAGGCTCTTGCCTTGTGTATGATGGCCTGGTGGGCGCCTCTTGCACGTAAGAAAGGAGGTGTGGCTCAATCGAAAGCTACACATAGCCAGTCATCACCTTCTGAATCAACGCCATCATGGAGGGAAATATTCGTCTAATTAACACAGAAATGCAAGCATCAAAAGAAGCAGGCATATAGACAGTCATTGTATTGTGAACCATGTGAGGCCAGAGATGCAATCGAAGGTGGCATGTAGGAAACTCCTTCCTTGTAAATCAAAGCTAGCGTGTCAAAGGTCAGCTCCCAGTCGAAGGATGCAAGCCAAGCTTGCATCGAAAGAGGCCAAAAGGCCAATCGAAAGAGATAAATCGAAGGAGACTTGTTTTTTTTCTCTAATTTTTTCAAAAGTATTATTTTCATCTGTTTCCCCTTTTTAACAGTTTCATCTTTAACTTGATGCTGGAAAATCCAATTTGTACTTATGCAAGCTTTAATTTTGAGAATCATTGTGAGAAATGCCTTGAGAAATGAGAGGGTAAATTTTAGGGTACAACCGCTTCCCCTGTTCAATCTTCTTAAACTTGAAGAGTTAGATTGGTGAATCTGCCATTCGTGACTTGAAGGCGGAAGATGATTGAACACTAGAGTGCCCAGAAATTTGCACTTGATGATGTTGTGGTTGATTGTGTAGGGAATGGGCTTAAAGATGCCATTTGGAGAAATGATGGATAGTTGTCGAAGATGGGCTTATAGATGCCATCCAAAAGTAATTGTTGACAGAAATTAGACTAAGTCTAAACTTGACTTCAACTGGAAAAGAATCAGAATAAATCTTTGGAGCGATTTATCTGAACCAGAGAAAATGTATATCAGAGAGGAATCAGGATAAACCATTGATCAATTAACTGAACCAGCAGAGGTCTTGGATATTCTTTAATTTATGATGGGCCTGTGTAGGGCTGCTTTAGGAGACATATGAGAAGCAAGCCTGGGTAGGGCTGCTTAAGGATGAATCCATGTGAAACTTCATCTAGAATTTAAGCGAAGGAACCTGTGTATGGTTGCTTCATGATGAGTCTGTGTAAAACTGCATCTGGAAATAAGAAGGAACCTGGGTAGGGTTGCTTCATGATGAGTCAGGGTAAAAATACATCTGGAAATGAGAAGGAACCTGGATAGGGTTGCTTCATGATGAGTCCGGGTAAAACTGCATCTGGAAATGAGAAGGAACCTGGGGAGGGTTGCTTCATGATGAGTCCGGGTAAAACTCCATCTAGAAATGAGAAGGAACCTGGGCAGGGTTGCTTCATGATGAGTTCGTGTTAAACTTCATTTGGAAATGTATGAGAAGGAACCTGGGTAGGGTTGCTTCATGATGAGTTAGTGTAAAACTTCATCTGGAAATAAGAAGGAACCCGGGTAGGTTTGCTTCATGATGAGTCTGTGTTAAACTTCATCTGGAAATGCACGAGAAGGAACCTGGGTAGGGTTGCTTCATGATGAGTCCGTGTAAAACTTCATCTGGAAATGTATGAGAAGGAACTTGGATAGGGTTACTTCACGATGAGTCTGTGTTAAACTTCATCTGGGTAGGGTTACTTCAACTGGTCATGTTGATAGTTTCCCTAGTTTGTTTCAGGTATTGATCTTCAATCAGCCGTCAACAAATAGTTGTACTGTCTTGTTACAGGTATTAATCTGGAACTGTTGGAGATTGTTGACGATAGTTATCTGTTGTTTGATTTTTCTTGAAAAGGTAAAGAGTTAGATGCATGAAATTTTGTGATGTATGAAATGCATGGCGTAATGATGTTCTCAAAATAAATGAGATTATGTTGTATGAATTTATCATGTATGTAAATATGATGCATGAAATGCGAAATGTTGTTGGAATGTACTTTGGTCTTGGAAAATAAATCCTTGACAAAATGTTGGGAGTTTTAGGAAGTTGATTCCTGGACTGATGTTGGGGATGAAGAGTATACCCATCTTCAAATCTTGCTTAGAATGTTTCTGCTGGGGGATTCCTGTTTTTGTTGTTTGAGGAGAAATCCACTGGGGGGTGTTGATTTTTCTTGAGAAGGAAACTCTGTGGAGAGCGTTGATTTCCGCTTGGGGAAAAGAGTTCAGGAGTTTCAACTGCCCATTTCTCTATTGGGGAGTTATCACTTGATGGAAGAGAAAGTAAGTTAACAATTAACTTTCATCTGGTTGTCTCCCTGGTTTTACAACAACTCACTGGGGATTGTAGATTAGTCTACTGGGGAAGAGGAGTTGTGATTCCTTGATTTGTGATAGTCTGAGAGGCAAATTCAAGCTGGGGAATCTTGCCGTTTGTTGGGGAAATAAACCTTATTGCCAATCTGCGGGAGAGGCGTCTTCTTTTGGAAGAACTCCTCGAGGATTCTTGAGATCAACTCAGTTCGGGAGAAGTTTTCAGAGATTGAAGCTCTGGCTGGAGATTGCCTGGGTACAACTTTATGAAGATCATCCTATGAAAAGGACTTTGTGGGAGATTTGTCACTGCCCTTAGTGGTAGGTGTTGTAGTACTGCCAGAAAATGTTTGCTTGGCCGTACGTAACCCTTTGCAGGAATTTATGTTCAATGCCCCAAGTGACTCAGATGCAGATCTGCCCCTGGTTTTGGGAGATTTCTTGGAATCTTGACTTGACTGCCCCCAGACGAGTTGGATGGTGACATGTAATTCCCCCTTTCTTATAGGAGATTTTTCATTGGAAGTGTCATCCCATTTGAAGTGATTTTGTTCACTGAGAGAGTTTTTGTTCGCTGGATATTCGTCGTGTGAATTTCTCCGCTGTCAAACAATTAACCATATGCAAACAACGATATTTAAATAATGCAAAGTTTATGCTTGTCTTGAAATTTTGAAAATGCGTTTTAGCAGATAGAAGAATTTTTGTAAGAATATGAATTCAATTTAGGATTTACAGTAAAGCCTTACAGGAGAAGGATACCTTTTGTAACAGTATGCTTCCGAACTAACCCATGCTTCAATTGGGACTTTTAAGGGTTGTAGCGTGGTTTGGTTCACGATTTACGAAACAAAGGATAAGGATCAAAGTGTATTTATACCCGCCTGTTCTTCGTGATGTTCTTCAGTCCTAAACTCAGTCAATTATGCGTTTGAACTCCTATTGAATTTGGAATGATGGTTCAGATATTTGGAAATTTATTTTAGAAGGCAGTCATTTTTGTAACACTTTTCATGTTGTCGAGAATTTGTAGTGACCTCTTCTTGATTTATTATCCCTGATTTTTTTGCCTGACTGTTCTTGTTTTGAGATTACAGTCAGCAGAATGCCCCAGTTTTTCTTAAGTCTCCTTCGTAGGTTTTGACTTAGTGGGCTTTTATTTTTGAGAAATAATGACTGCTTATGTGATAGGGAATCATTGTCGTCTTATTTGATTCAAAAATATGTTTTTGGTTTCATTCATTGTGTACGAAGTGAAAATTTGCGACTGAATGCGCATTTGAATTAACTGAGAAACTACCCTGCTCCAGGTTTTGGTTAAAGGTTTAAATTTGTGTAAAAAAGGAAACTCTTACTTCTTTGGCTCGAAGGGGTTGAATAAGGATTATCTTCCTTATAACTCCAATGTTTAGGAATTGAAAGAAACGCATGCACATCGTCAGCAAGGTCTGTCCAAAAGCATACTGTATGAGATTATGGCATTGTTTTCGCCATCTTCCCTCTAAAGGCTTGCAACTTTTTAAAACAAGAGTTGAATATCAAAAAAGGAGTAAAAATAACATAGTTATAATGAAAATGAATGGATTAATCCAAGAAAAACATATGCAATATGTTGTACCCCGAAATTTTCCCTTTCACTTATCAAGAATTTCCTCAACAAAATCTCTTTGACTCAAGACTGGATTAGGGTTTGACCAACTCAAGACATCTCCTCATGCACTGATGACCAAAATTAGAGTTTGAGTTTGCACAAGGATTTTTGGACTATCAATGCTTCATATGACTTTCAAGGATCATTAGGGGCCCCCAAGATTACTCATGTTAAGTTTCAAGCCTTGAGTCACAATTTTGATCAGTCAATTGGATAGTTGACCTAAAAATCAACTGTATTGGGAAAAAAGTCAACCATGGCCAATTTACAGTAAAACTTCATAATTTGTTATCCACGTCAACATATTAGGCTCATATGTATCATTTGATCAAGTTTGGACCATAATTCCTCAAGAAATTTGATCAAATCATCAAAAGGGCAAAATGGTCAAAATTAGGGTTTTGACTGAGAAAGGGCAATTTCTGATTTTTGACCTAGAAAATGATCAATTGGTTTGAAGCATGATTTCAAGAGTTAAATTGCATCATTTTGACCTAATAACATGATTCAAAACATTGCAAGTCCATTGGATTGACAGATGAATTTTGCAGTCAACTGATCAAAAGTCAACTATATACTGAAAAGTCAAACTTTGACTTTTTGGTCAAATTCAAGTGCCAAAGATCATAATTCATCAAAAACATGTCAAAATGTGAAACTTGTTCATCAAGAAATCAAGAATTCAATATTTTGTTTTGAAAAGTTGAAATTTCTTAACTTAGAAATTTTTCTAAGTATAGAAAATTTCTTATTTTTTCTCAACTTTGAGCCAAATTTTCACCATAATGCAAGATGATTCAAAGGAAACTTCCAACATGAAATTGTATATCTCCATGAAATATACAAATTTTCTTCACACAATTTATCCTAAAAATGCTTGGATCTCAAGATATAATTTTATGAATACATGCTCATGAACTAAAATAACTTAGTGAAATTTTGCCCTAGTTAGGCAGATTTTTGACCTAACTTCATGCCAATTTTTCACATAGTTCCAAAGGGAATTATCAAAATAAATTCAAATATGAGTTGTAGAGCACATTGCAAGCTTTCCAAAATGTCCCAGAACTCCTTGAGATCATTCTTGAGTAGGGAGAATCGAAGAGATAAAGTTGGTGATTTATCACTTTGATTTCAAGCCATTTCATGATGAACAAAAATTCAAATCAAAGCCTAGACTGCATAATCTTTGCTTTGCAGGCCTCAAACTTGTTTCTCACTCCATAATTAAATGTTTATACATCTGATAGAGCTTTAATCTAAGCACTTGAGCCTTTATCCAAGCTACAATTCCATTTTTGGCACAAAGTTGCCATTTCCATTTTGATAAAGCACTACTTTTGCCTTTGTCAACTTCTTGAGCCTCTCAATTGTTTTCTCTGCACACAAGCAAAGTAAAAACCAAAAGAAACTTGTCTAATACCTCTACAAACTCAGATCAGGCTTGTACCACCCTTAGAGACTTGTCTCCTCAATTTTCTTCAAAAGCAAGTTATAGAGTCAAAAGGCTATAACTGTGAAACCTGGAGTGGAGTTGATATCTAACCTTTTCCATACATATACACAAGTATATTGCAACATAACACACGAATGCTAAGACTCCAAAACACTCTCAAACACTTTGAAACTAAAAATCTTCCATAGCTTGAAATTTTTGAACCTTACACAGCCATCTCCAAAACCACTCGTGCGTTTTGAGTTTTAACCATATAAACACTTAATATACCTCATATATAAGTGATCCAGACCCCTTTTCCCTCACTGTAAATCCTCCTCCATCATCCACCATTTTTAAATATCAAGCTTGCAGGTTGACTTGAGTAGGGAGATTCAGGGATTTTTCAAGACAAAGTAAGGATTGGAATACACTCAGGGTGGTCCAGGCAAGCTAAACAGATCCTCAGGCCTTCTTAAAACTTGCTCAAACTCCATTCACGACCCCATCTGCAAGAGGTAAAAAATCAAACTTCTATCTCTTCATACAAGCATCATTTGGTCCTGATTTGTGAAAACAAAATGTAAACATCCTTGCACTAAAGCTAACAATGTTCATAGTTTTCATTTATATTAATTGTGTATAGAGAATTTTGGATTTGAAATTTCTGTAAAAATTAGGTTTCAAATTAGGGCAAGTAAAATTAGCTTTGATATTTGACTTTTAGTTTACATAAATTATATGGTTGAACTCGTGGGAAGAAACACCATCACTTTCATGTTTGGACTTTCCATTATTATGGAGAAATGAGAGAGATACAGGTGGTCCGGCCATGGCTCAAGGTTGAAGACAAAGTTGCCTTCAGGAGGCGTTTTCTAATATATATTTGTGCTTTTGTTTATACAAACCGATGTACAGCCACCCCAGTGGTAAGGCAGCACACATAAATGCTAGAGGTCATGGGTTCGAGCCTCAGCGCGCCGCCTTTTGCAATTTTCTCATATTTTTCCACTTTTTTTGTCCCTTTGCAGCGCTGGGCTTCTTATTCACGGGCCTTGTGATTTTTTCTAACATTCACCTCCTGTTTACTTGTAGTACCCCTGGCCCAATATAATTTTATTTATTTATTTTACTTTCATTTTATTTTATTAAATATATTTTTCTTAATATTAAAAATCACAAAAATATAAAAATGATAGATTTATATTTATCTTAATTTATTTTATATTTCTCATAAAAAATATTTTTATTTAGTTATATATTATCTATTTTTTAAATAAACTTGCAAATTAAATTAAAACTAGGTTAAATATTTATTTTTTCTTCACACACATTAAATATTTTATTTTAGTATGGAAAAGACCAAAAATATCTCATAAATGCCATATATTATTTTCAAGACAAAAAATACAAAAAATACTTACTTTTTCTTAAAGAAATTTATTTTCTTTTAATCAAATAGAATTAGGGTTTATTCAAGAATATTTTCTAAAAAATAATTCTTTTCTTAATTGATTTAAGATAATCTTGATTTATTTATTAGATTTAGGTTAAAGCTTTTCCACATAAAAAACCAAACAAAAATCTTCTTTGCATTTATATATCTTTGCATATTTAATTCATCTTATTTATTCCAATATTTGTACATATTCAATTTGGTTGTAATAAATTAATTAGATTTATATTATTGCAATCCCCATTCATAAATTGTATACCTCCCACAAGTGTTGTAATAGCGTAGTAACTTTAAATTTTGCAATTTATCGCTTTTACATAACATGCTAGTAATTAGGGTTTGTATGGCAAGATAAAACTAATCAAATAGAAAACCCTAATTCAAGACAAAATCAAGCATTAAAATGACACACTTGCACACAAAACACCCCTAGGGTTATCCCACTTGGTTGCCTTATACAAAATGTCCATATTACGCATGTAAGGTATCTTAGCAAAACAAACAAATACAAGATCATAGTCCCTCAATGACGCTATTCAAAGTTGCCTTACCAAATAATCTTAATCCCTAAAAAATGATAAGATACCTTGTAACATTGCTAATCATGGCTATACGATGACCCATGTGTGTCCCGTTTACATCCAAAGATAGGGTTGCTTACCAAATCGTTGGTAAAACAAAAATGTCAAAGGAATAGAAAATTAACAAGAAAGACATTTGAGTAGGTAGATTGCTCCTAATTACTTGCTCCATTTCAAAACAAACTTCCTTGCTATTTTCAAAACAAACACCTACACATTTCAAAACATCATACAAACTTGAAAACATTTTCAAAAGATCAACATCTATGTATACATTCTTACGAACGAGAATCATTACAAAGATTGCCTAAACAATAGCCTCTTTACAAAATACTTTCAAAAACCACATAAAGCACATTTTTCAAACAAAAGCAAGTGATCTAGAAAGTAACTAAGAGCCCATGGAAAACCATGGATGAAAAGTGTGCTAATACCTTCCCTTTTCATAATCTACCCCCGAACTTAAGAAACAATCTCAAAGGTCTTTCCCGTGCATTTTCACCTTTCCTTTTGGATAAAATAAAATTCGGTGGTGACTCTTGCTAACCGTAACATTTGCGATAAAATGCAAAACAATCAAGTCAGTTATCCCACCGTATCACATAACTGGAGACTCTGCTGGGGAAAATTCTAAAAGTGGGGTTACCTTAGGGATAAATCATATTTATTTGCTTACATTGTTTGACTTGTATGCTCTACATTATGGTTCTTAGTTTGGGTTTAAATCCTCTACCCGGATTTGAGATACATTATAAGTAAGTAGAAATACGTTGTGGAATTTGTGCGGGGTATACCAACATGGTCTAAGTAATAGCTATGTTAGTGTGACATATTTGTGGGTACCGGTAGCCTTTGAGTTAATCAAAGAGAATACGGGGCCGCTGAGTGATGTCATGAAGCACCAATGAACTTTTAGAACCTTTACTTGACCAACTTGGCCTTTAGGATGTAGTGAGATGAATGGCTTTGGTGCAGAACGAAGTTGGTAGATACTCGATACTACACTCCTTGAGGTTTGGTTTCTTGGGATATTTTGGTCGCCATTAAAGAGGCTTGAGCTGAAACAATGACCAAGGAAACAATCTAGTGATATTGAGCTCTTTAGAACCCAGTTACTATTACTAGGATAGGTTTAAGCCAACTAAACTTCAAGAGGGTACTTACCTATAAAAATCCATGCAAGCCTCAACTAAGGATTTGTTTGCTTTGCTTGTATATGCATACTTGTACATAACATCATGGACATCATATACATCCACTAACCATTTCAAGGATTTTGGGATTCATCTTTGTTCTTGTTTTGTAGGATATGGATTCACTTCGCAGGAAAACTATTCAAGTCAACCTTGTGCGAATTCTTCCACAGCTTAAGGAGCTAGCTTTAAGGATTCCTGAAAACTCTCCATTCACCGAGAGACATGGTCATTTACTCAACTGGGCCACCTCCAACAGATATGAAGATATGTTGAAGGTGCTCTTTCAGTTCTTTGATCCTTTGAACCATTGCTTCACATTTCCCGACTATCAACTTGTGCCTACTTTGTAAGAATTCTCCCAAATCTTGAGGATTCCCATTCTCAATAAACTACCTTTCAATGGTACAGAAAGAGATCTAAAGCCATAAGAGATTGCCCAAGCTCTACACTTACACTCATCTGATGTCACAACCCATTGGGAAACAAGGAGTGGTATCAAATGTTTCCTAGCAAATTTCCTGTTTGAGAAAGCCCAAAGCTGTTAGAATTCCTTAGACTTGCAAGCCTTTAAGGAAATTGTGGCTCTCCTCATCTACGAGATGGTTTTGTTTCCAAATATTTACCAACTCATATATGTGAATGCCATCAAAATCTTTATATCATGCAACCCGGTGCCTACATTGCTAGGGGATATCCTACACTCTTTTCACACTCGCACAATGAGGAAAAGAGGTGTCCTTATGTGTTGCACTCGTCTCTTTGCAAGATGGTTTATTTATCATCTTCCCCAATCAGTATTAAAGAATTAACAAGGTTCAAGGTGGTCACAAAGGTTGATGACGCTCAAACATTCATACATTCATTAGTGCTCTCGATCCAAAGAGAATGTTATTATTGTCGACCGTTGTGGAGAATTCCCTAATGTCTCTCTACTTGGTATTAGGGAAGGCATCACCTACAACCCATGTTTAGCCTTAAGACAATTTGGTTACGCCGCAAGGGATGGCCTGCACAAGATGCTGATTCAAGGTTTGGTATTCGACTATGACAACGACGATCAAGGTCTTCGCCAGAGATTTATCCAAGCTTGGAGGATGCTAAACAAGGTGGATAGCAAGACTTTGGGGCACAAGAATTACATCCCTCTTGAGCCTTACCTCAAATGGGTACGAACTCATTCTCAGAGTCTTATGATGCCTTACCCCTCCATCCTTCCCGTAATCATTGAGCTTGTTAAGGAGGGAGATGTTCCATACACTATCCTACATCCTGACATGCCCACATCTCTTGAAGACCTACAAAGGGATTGGATACAACTCAAAGGAGAGCGAGATACAATTCTATGCAAGCGAGAAGAAGGTTTTGGAACTCACTAGGCTACTTCATAAGGAGCGAACTCTGAATGCCTACATTGCACCAAAGAGGATGCGTACTACTTTTTTATCTTAGAGTTTTTGTATTATTTTGTCCAAGGGGCATTGATGTACTCAAAATTTATCTTATTAATATAATGTGTGTTTCCTTTTTTGCCTAAAACAAATTTGAATCTTTGAAATCCTTGAAAACATTGCATATGCATATATCATTCATCATAACATAAACAGGTCTTTTGCAACAAGTCTCCTCATCTCTCTATTGTTTATTTCAGTAAGATGGATCTCGAGTAAACAGTGAAAGATCTCCAAGCTCAGAATACGCAGTTTCAACAGTTGCTCATGACCCTAGCCAAGGGGTAAGAAGAGTTGAAGACCCTGCTGGCTGAAGAGAGGAAAAAGAAAACAAAGAAGGTAACCGGAGTATTAAACATGGGGAGAAGATTTCATGAGCAGACAAGAAGGACTTTGAACTTTGCAACAACATCTGGTGAAGGAGAAGGGAAAGGCAAGGAAACAGTTGTCCCGTCAGAATCAGAAGAAGAAGAAGAGGAAGAAGAAGACTACTCTGAGGAACAGTATCATCCAACTGATGGCAAATACATACATCTCGAAGAGCGGTTGAGCGCAATGGAAATCTAAAAGGTTCCAGGCTTGGACTTTGAGGAATTAGGACTAATATCGGGGATTTTGATTCCTCAGAAATTCAAAGTAACTACATTTTCCAAGTATGACGGAGTTTCATGCCCTGAAATGCATCTCCGATCATATGTAAGGAAAATCCAACCCCATACCGCTGATAAAGACTTGTGGGTGCACTTCTTCCAAGACAGTCTATCTGGAACTCAGCTCGACTGGTTCTACCAACTAGAAATAGCCAACATTCACAATTGGGAAGATCTTGCCGCAACTTTCTAGAAGCAATACTAATACAATTCTGATTTTGCGCCTACCCGTACTCAACTCCAGAGTATGGCCATGGCTTCCAATGAAGGTTTCAAGGACTATGCGCAAAAATGGAGAGATTTGGATGGAAGAGTTCAACCCCCTCTGTCTGAGAGAGAATTGGTAGACATGTTCTTAGGCACCTTATCTGGTCCCTTCTTCAATAATTTAATCGGAAGTTCATCTGCAGGCTTTACTGAACTAATATTGACCGGAGAGAGGGTAGAAGCCCGCATAAAAAGTGGAAAGATTCAGAAAGATTCATCTTCTTCTACAGCTTTAAGGAAGCCTTTCATCGGGAAGAAAGAGGTAGTTGCTATATATCCGTAGAGAAACCAAGATAAGGCCGAACTCTGACCAATGGTGGGGGCTGTTATGATTCCTAAGCCTACGACTGATCAACAAAGAAGTAATCAACCAAGGGTGGAAAGGCCAATCAGGCAATTCACCAGAATTAACATGACCTTGTCTCAAGTATTACCGCAGCTTCTGAGATCCAATTTGGTAACCTTGAAAGAAGCTCTGAAAAACCCCAATACAACATCTCCTCATTATCATCCCAATGCCCGTTACGCATATCACTCTGAAAGTCCCGGTCACGATACTAATAATTGTTGGGCCTTGAAGAACAAAATACAAGACCTCATTGAAGCAAAAGAAATTGAGTTTGATGCGCCAGAGAAGCCAAACGTCATTTCTGCTCCTATGCCCAGACATGGCCACAATACTAATGCCATTGAAGAAGATTTGTTTGTTACCTCAGTTGATGAACTCATGACCCCACTTCTGACTATTAAAATGAACTTGTTGAATGCCGGTGTGTTCCCGGGTTGTGATGAAGATTGCCATTTCTGTTTATCCTTACCGACTAGCTGTCCTTTGTTGAAAGTAGGCGTTCAGTGCCTGATGGATAACAAAGAGATTTTGTTTGAAAAGACTCCTGTGTCACCTATTCATGTTGAAGATGTTTCTATCATTACCATTTCCGCCAATTCTTCCAGGGTCTCCACCAAAAGACCCGTTAGAATTACATCAGCTCCGAAAGCAACTCCTTTAATAATCACAATGCCTGGGCCAGTCCCATATGAATCAGACAAAACCGTGCCGTGGAATTACGAAGGGGACATTTACTACCATGGCATCAAGCAAGACTGGCCGGCCGCTGGAGAGATATATTCCGAGAAAGAAGACTCCGACATCATTAATATTGTCGGAACTAACAAAATCACCCAAAGTGGTAGGATCTTTTCTCCAGAAATTGCTCCCCCAAAAGCAGTTTATGGACCCGTAATTATCCATGTGGCTTCTCCAAAGGTTGATCCCATACCCATAATCATCTCCGCAAGTACTCCTATTGATGAAGTAGTTACAACCCCTGTTATCATTCCTACCAACACTCCCACTGCCGAGACTCGAGGAAAGAGTATTCAGGTTGAGCCTGTCCGGACGAAGACTCAGTCACTGACTATCCCTGAGACTACCAAGAAAAAAATGGAGGAGATCCTAAAAATTATAAAGAGGAGCGACTACAATGTAGTTGAACAATTGGGGCAAACTCCCTCTAAAATCTCCATGCTAGCATTACTACTATGTTCCGAGGCGCATGCAAAAGCCTTGGTGAAGTTCTTAAAAACAACCCATGTACCTCAAGAGACATCTGTGGATCAGTTTCAAGACTGCTTAGCCAGCCTAACTGCGGACAATTGTTTAGGTTTTTTGGATGCTGATCTGACACCGAGGGGAAGAAAGCATAATGAGGCATTACCTGTCTCAGTGGAATGTAGGGGCACAACCTTGGCTCACGTTTTCGTAGACACTGGCTCATCTTTGAATGTATTACCAAAAAAAGCTCTTGATAGACTTAACTGCGAGGGACTGGCATTAAAGCCAAGAAACATAGTAGTAAGGGCTTTTGATGGCTCGAAGAGGATGGTTCATGGGGAAGTGGATATCCCCATAAAGTTTGGAACCCAAACTTTCAATTCAACCTTTTATGTAATGGACATCCGCCCTTCATACTCCTGCTTGCTAGGCCGACCATGGATCCACAATGTTGGCGCTGTTACCTCTACATTGTACCAGATTCTGAAGTATCCGGTTCAAGGGAAGATTATAATCGTCCATGGAGAGGAAGAATACATGACCAGCCATCTCAATTCCTTCAGATATGTGGAATTGGACAGAGAATTCATTGAAACTCCATTTAAACACTTCGAAGAGGTCCCACAAGAGGTGGCAGTGACCAAGGCTGTGTCTCAGGCTCCAAAGATTACAAGGCCTCCACTCCGGATGTCATCTCTGAAGGATGCCAAAGTAGTGGTAGAGGAAGGTGGATGCACTATCTGGGGGCAAATCCCAGATGTGCCATATAAGTCTGATAAGATTGGCCTTACATTAACTTCAAGTGCTCAAAAGGCTGTACGTCGTGCCTGTGCTGGAGGACCACCCCTGAAGATCAGCAACCGTGAGGTCAACGCGGTAGAAGATGGTGAAGATGATTGAAACCTAGAGGATTGGATCTTTCCGAGTGTCAATGGAGGGCTCAGCAATTGGGAGGCTAGAGACTTTGGCCCAATCACTTTTATCCCACAGTAATTTGTCTTTACATTTTTTTGGATCTGTAATATTCAAAAAAATACGCACTCTTAAAACCTTGTGTCTTACCCGAGGCACAATTGTCCATTTGTAAGGGTTATTATCTCATTTTTCATATGACATCAATGAATCATGGATGTTTTCGCATATAAACTTTTGTGCTCGTTGTTTTTCTTTTACATTTTACTTTCTTTCAAAGATAGCTATACCCTTACACACACCCACACTCACAATGCAGGTATACATCCATTCTGGATCCCATGGGTAACAATACTTCTAGGCCTTTTGTGACTCTGAGAATCTAATCTACCAAGCCGAAGACGAAGGTAAGGAAGATTATGAAGTACTGGGGGAACTTACCAGACTGCTACAACAAGAGGAGAGAACCATTCAGCCTCACGAGGAATCTGTGGATACAATCAACCTGGGTACTGAAGAAGACAAAAAAGAGGTCAAAGTGGGTGCCAATCTAGAACCTAGGGTCAAGGAGCGTTTGATTCAGTTGTTACACGATTATGTTGAAGTCTTTTCCTGGTCATATGAAGACATGACGGGACTTGATATAGATATCGTGGTACATCGTCTGCCTACAAGAGAAGATTGTCCGCCAGTAAAGCAAAAGGTTCGTCGCATGAGGCCTGATATGTCAGAAAAGATTAAAGCAGAGGTCATGAAGCAATTCAACGCTGGATTTTTGGCTGTCACCTCCTACCCTCAATGGATTGCCAACATTGTTCCCGTACCCAAAAAAGATGGCAAAGTACGAATGTGTATGGAATACAGAGATTTGAATAGGGCGAGCCCTAAGGATGATTTCCCAGTTCCCCACATTGATATCCTAGTTGACAATACGACACAACACAAAGTGATTTCCTTCATGGACGGATTCTCAGGTTACAACCAAATTAAAATGGCACCTGAGGACATGGAGAAAACAACGTTTGTCACATAGTTGGGCACATTCTGCTACAAGGTAATGCCATTCGGACTGAAGAATGCCGGGGCAACCTATCAGCGTGCCATGGTAGCTCTATTTCACGACATGATACATCACGAAATAGAAGTCTACATGGACGATATGATAGCCAGATCGCAAACAGAAGAAGACCATCTTGATCACTTACAAAAGCTGTTTGAGAGACTGAAGAAGTACAAGCTGAGGTTGAATCCAAACAAATTCACATTTGGGGTACGGTCTGGTAAACTCCTAGGATTTGTCGTTAGTAACAAAGGTATCGAGGTCGATCCTGCAAAAGTTAAAGCAATACAAGAGATGCCTGCTCCTCGTACTAAGAAGGAAGTCAGAGGATTCTTGGGACGTTTGAACTATATTTCCAGATTCATTTCTCACCCGACTGCTACTTGTGAGCCAACCTTCAAGCTATTGAAGAAAGATCAAGTAGTCAAATGGAATGATGAATGCCAAATTACTTTTGACAAAATCAAAGAATACTTACAAGAACCTCCTGTATTAATGTCACCAGTCGAGGGAAGACCATTGATCATGTATATGACTGTTTTAGAAAATTCAATGGGTGTGTGTATTGGGATAGCATGACGAGTCTGGTCGAAAAGAGCATGCTATTTACTACCTGAGCAAAAAGTTTACCGACTGTGAAACAAGATATTCACTGCTCGAGAAAACTTGCTGTGCTCTGGCATGGGCTGCTCGCCGGCTAAGACAGTATATGTTAACTCATACTACCTTGTTGATATCTAAAGTGGATCCGACAAAATACATCTTCGAGAAGCCTGCTCTTTCTGGGAGAATAGCGAGATGGCAGATGATCCTGATAGAATATGACATACAGTATACTACCCAGAAAGCTATAAAGGGGAGTGTACTAGCTGGTCACCTTGATCACCAAGCTTTGGAAGACTACCAGTCCATGAAGTTCGAATTTCTGGATGAAGACATCATGACATTAGACAACTGTGAAGAAATCAGGCCATATGACAGACCTGAACTAGGATCCCGATGGACCCTGTTCTTTGGTGGAGCCTCCAATGCACTCGACAATGATATTGGTGCTGTGCTCATATCTCTGGAAGGGTGTCATACTCCCTTTACTACCAGACTTTGCTTCAATTGTACAAACAACATGGCGGAATACGAAGCGGGCATCTTTGGTCTCAAAGCTGCCATAGACTTGGGGATCAAATCGTTGGATGTATTCGGAGATTCAGCTTTGGTCATCAGTCAGATCAAAGGAGAATGGGACACCAAACACCCTAACCTTATCCCTTACAAAGAACACGTCTTGACATTGCTACCACATTTTGAGAAGATTACCTTCGAGCATTTCCCGTGAGAAGAAAATCACCTAGTAGACGCACTAGCCACAATGTCATCTATGTTTAAACTTAATTGGGATAACGAGGCTCCCCAGATCACCATCGAACGAATGGATGAACCAGCACACTATCAAGAGATTAATACTGAAGAAGTAGTGGACCAACCTTGGTTTCACGAAGTCAAGAGGTATCTCGAGGCTCAAGAATATCCAGAAGGAGCTTCAATCAATGATAAGAAGTTCTTAAGGAGATTCTTTGCTAAATTCTTCCTTAGTAATGGCATCCTGTACAAACGCAATCATTAATCTGTGTTGCTTCGGTGCATAGATAAGGTTGAAACTGAAAGGATCATGGCTGAGTTGCACGAAGGGACTTTTGGTACCCATTCTAGTGGGCATACGATGGCAAAGAAAATCCTACGGGCAGGCTATTACTGATCTACCATGGAAGCAAATTGCTATCAATACTCTCGAACTTGCCATAAATGTTAAATTTATGCTGACAAAGTGCATGTACCCCCGATTTCATTGAATGTCTTGACAGCTCCTTGGCTCTTTGCTATGTGGGGAATTAATATGATTGGGGAAATCAAGCCGACAACCTCCAATGGACACTGCTTTATCCTAATGGCCATTAACTATTTTACAAAGTGGTTTAAGCATCCTCCTTTGCCTTTGTTACCAATAATGTTGTTGCCCGTTTCATCAAGCAAAATCTCATTTGCTGGTACGGTATCCCGGAAAGGATCATCACTGACAATGGTACAAATCTCAACAACACTATGATCACTGCATTGTGCGAGCAATTCAAGATTCAACATCACAATTCTTCTCCCTATCGGCCAAAGATGAATGGTTTTGTCGAAGCTGCAAATAAAAACATTAAAAAGATCATACAGAAAATGACAGTCACATACAAGGACTGGCATAAGATGTTACCATTCGCTCTCCACGGGTATCGTACCACAACTCGCACATCAACCGGGGAAACGCCTTATTCTTTGGTTTACGGCATGGAGGCTGTCTTGCCTATTGAGGTTCAGATCCCCTCTCTGAGAATTATGAAAGATGCAGGATTGAACGAAGACAATTAGATCCAGACTCGACTTGATCAACTGAATTTGATTGATGCAAAGAGACTTGTTGCTGTTTGCCATGGTCAAATGTATCAAAAACGAATGATCAAGGCTTTCAACAAGAAAGTCAGACGCCAAGTGTATCAAGTTGGGGATCTAGTGATCAAATGCATCATATTGCCACAAGGTGATCCCAGAGGAAAATGGACTCCTACCTATGAAGGACCATTCGTAATCAAAAACATATTCTCCGGTGGGGCAATTATCTTAACCACCATGGATGGTGACGACCTACCACACCCTGCGAATGCAGACATAGTCAAAAGATACTACGCATAAGCGACCCGATAGGTTGACATACTTAGGCAAAACAAGGGCATCCCGGCAAACCAAAAAGGTTCGGGCAAAAGTTAGGGATAAAACAAAAAATCTGTACATCCGGAAAGTTGAAAACCCGAAAGGGCGACTTGGGAAAAAAGGGTTTCTCGGTGGACTGAAAACCTGAAAGGGAGGTCTAGGCAAAAGTTAGGGAATTAAGGCGTACGACTATGTCCCATCGGATCACTTTATAAATAACCTTTGGCTTCCACTGACAAACTCAGAGGTTCTGATCAATTCAGTCATCTTTGGACAAGGCAACAAATAGACAAGATGCTCAGAGATACGTAGGCTATAGCAGAATGGAAACCCCATGAGATTATTACACATAGCTATTTTTCTTTGTATCAAATTTTTATTTGTTTTGTGACAACATTCTTTTACTAGAATGTTTGTCCCCTTGTACAAAAATATTTACTCAAATTCAATACAAAATATCCCTTTGAAAGTGAAAAAACTATTTGTCTTTTTCTTTACGCTTGAGTTTTGTTTACAAAAACGTCTAATGATTCATTGTTAAACATATGCATCTGAATATAATTATTGTTTACAAATAAACAAAATGGGAAAGACAGTTACTGATAGGTTAAAAGGATAGGAAAATATCTATAGGCTATTCCATAAGTAATCCCCTGCAGTACGTCGTTTAAATCCCCAGCGGAACAAAGTTTCAAATTATTGATCCCCAGTAGAAGTCGTCAAATTTCCCAGGATTCCTCAATAAGATTTTACAAGCAATACATGGCATCGCCCTTACAACAGAGTTTATTTCTCTCGACAGAAATTCATCAATACTTCGACTTCAAGACATGAAGACTTACATATCCTCAACGACATTTAGGGATTTATTTTCCTCAATCCAACAGCAGTGCAACAGATTAGCTCACATACGCATACATCACATCCATATATCATAAACATTGATAAAAGCATATATCCCCATTACACTATGCATTTCATACAACATGACTTTGCGTTTTAGCTAACCTTTTACCCTTTTCAGGATAAGATTAAAAGCTACCATTAACAATATTCAGAGCTTTCAGATACAGTTCAGATACGCTCCAGATACGGATGCCATCCTGATACTCATTCAGATTCAGATTACAGATATAGTACAAATACGCTCCAGACACGAACGCCATTCTGATACTCATTCAGAGTCAATTTTCAGATACAGTACAGATATGCTCCAGACACGCTCCAGACATGGACGCCATTTTGAAACTCATTTAGAGTCAATTTTCAGATACAATACAGATATGCTCCAGACACGAGCACCATTCTGATACTCATTCAGAGTCAGTTTTCAGACACAGTACAGATACGCTCCAGACAAGGACGCCATTCTGATACTCATTCAGATTCAATTTTTCAACACCGTTCAGATACGCTCCAGACAAGGACGCCATTCTGATACTCATTCAGATTCAATTTTTCAACACTGTTCAGATATGGTCCAGATACGAATTCCATTAGGGTGTTCATTCAGATTCAACTCCCAGATACAGTTCAGATACGCTCCAAACACGGATGCCATTCTGATACTCATTCTTCCAGCCTACAAATCACAATTCGACAATCACTTTTGGATGGCATCTTTAATCCCATCTCCAACAGCTTTCTATCACCTCTCCAAATGGCATCTTTAAGCCCATTCCTTCTATCATCGCATCATCGAGTGCAAATTTCTGGGCACTCTAGTGTCCAATCATCTTCCACCTTCGAGTCACGAATGGCAAAAATCACCAATCTAACTCTTTAGGTCTAAGAAGATTGAACATGGGAAGCTGTTATACCCCAAAATTTTCCCTCTCACTTATCAAGAATTTCCTCAACAAAATCTCTTTGACTCAAGACTGGATTAGGGTTTGACCAGCTCAAGACATCTCCTCATACACTGATGACAAAAATTAGAGTTTGAGTTTGCACAAGGATTTTTGGACTATCAATGCTTCATATGACTTTCAAGGATCATTAGGGACCCCCTAGATTACTCATGTCAAGTTTCAAGCCTTGAGTCACATTTTTGATCAATCAATTGGACAATTGACCTAAAAATCAGTTGTATTGGGAAAAAAGTCAACCGTGCCCAATTTACAGTCAAACTTCATAATTTTTTATCCACATCAACATATTAGGCTCATATGTATCATTTGATCAAGTTTGGACCACAATTCCTCAAGAAATTTGATCAAATCATCAAAAGGGCAAAATGGTCAAAATTAGGGTTTTGATTGAGAAAGGGCAATTTCTGATTTTTGACCTAGCAAATGATCAATTGGTTTGAAGCATGATTTCAAGAGTTCAATTGCATCATTTTTACCTAATAACATGATTCAAAACATTGCAAGTCCATTGGATTGACAGATGAATTTTGCAGTCAACGGATCAAAAGTCAACAGTATACTGAAAAGTCAAACTTTGACTTTTTGGTCAAATTCAAGTGCCAAAGATCATAATTTATCAAAAACATGTCAAAATGTGAAACTTGTTCATCAAGAAATCAATAATTCAATATTTTGTTTTGAAAAGTTGAAATTTCTTAACTTAGAAATTTTTCTAAGTATAGAAAATTTCTTATTTTTTCTCAACTTTGAGCCAAATTTTCACCATAATGCAAGATGATTCAAAGGAAACTTCCAACATGAAAGTTGTAGTTCTCCATGAAATCTACAACTTGCTTCACACAATTTATCCTAAAAATGCTTGGATATCAAGATATAATTTTATGAATACATGCTTATGAACTAAAATAACTTAGTGAAATTTTGCCCTAGTTTGGCAGATTTTTGACATAAATTCATGCCAATTTTTCACATAGTTCCAAATGGAATTCTCAAAAGAAATTCAAAGATGAGTTTTAAAGCACATTTCAAGCTTTCCAAAATGTCCCAGAAGTTGGTGATCATTCTTGAGTATGGAGAATCTAAGAGATGAAGTTGGTGATTTATCACTTTGATTTCAAGCCATTTCATGATGAACAAAAATTCAAATCCAAGCCTAGGTTGCATAATCTTTGCTTTGCAGGCCTCAAACTTGTTTCTCACTGCATAATTAAATGTTTACACAACTGATAGAGCTTTAATCCAATCACTTGAGCCTTTATCCAAGCTACAATTCCATTTTTGGCACAAAGTTGTCATTTCCATTTTGATAAAGCACTACTTTTTCCTTTGTCAACTTCTTGAGACTCTCAATTGTTTTCTCTGCACACAAGCAAAGTCAAAACCAAAAGCATCTTTTCTAATAACTCTACCAACTCAGACTAGGCTTGTACCACACTTAGAGACTTGTCTCCTCACTTTTCTTCAAAAGCAAGTTATACAGCTAAAAGGCTATAACTCAGAAACCTGGAGTGGAGTTGATCTCTAACCCTTTCCATACATATACACAAGTATATTGCAACATAACACACGAATGATAAGACTCAAAAACACTCCCAAACACTTTGCAATTAAAAATATTCCATAGCTTGACATTCTTGAACCTTACACAACCATCTCCAAAACCACTCGTGCATTTTGAGTTTTAACCACCTAAACACTTAATATACCTCATATCTAAATGATCCAGACCCCTGTTCCATCATTGTAACTCCTCCCCTATCATCCACCATTTTTAAATATCAAGCTTGCAGGTTGACTTGAGTAGGGAGATTCAGAGACTTTCAAGACAAAGCAAGGATTGGAATACACTCAGGGAGGTCCAGGCAAGCTAAACCGATCCTCGGGCCTTCTCAAAACTTGCTCAAACTCCATTCACGACCCCAACTGCAAGAGGTAAAAACTCAAACTTCTATCTTTTCATACAAGCATCATTCAGTCCTGATTTGTGAAAAGAAAATATAGATATCCTTGCACTAAAGCTAACCATGTTCATAGTTTTCATTTATATTAACTGTGTATAGAGAATTTTGGATTTGAAATTTCTGTAAAAATTAGGTTTCAAATTAGGGCAAGTAAAATTAGCTTTGATCTTTGACTTTTAGTTTACATAAATTATATGGTTGAACTCGTGGGAAGAAACACCATAACTTTCATGTTTGGACTTTCCATTTTTATGGAGAAATGAGAGAGATACAGGTGGTCCGGCAATGGCTCAAGGTTGAAGACGAATTTTCCTTCTGGAGGTGTTTTCTAATATATATTTATGCTTTTGTTTATATAAACGGATGTACAGCCACCCCAGTGGTAAGGCAGCGCGCATAAATGCTAGAGGTCATGGGTTCGAGCCTCAGCGCACAGCCTTTTGCAATTTTCTCATATTTTTCCACTTTTTTTTGTCCCTTTGTAGCGCCGGGCTTCTGATTCATGGGCCTTGTGATTTTTTCTAACATTCACCTCCTGTTTGCTTGTAGCACCTCTGGCCCAATATAATTTTATTTATTTATTTTACTTTCATTTTATTTTATTAAATATATTTTTCTTAATATTAAAAATCACAAAAATATAAAAATGATAGATTTATATTTTAGCTTATTTTATTTTATATTTCTCATAAAAAATATTTTTATTTAGTTATATATTATCTATTTTTTAAATAAACTTGTAAATTAAATTAAAACTAGGTTAAATATTTATTTTTTCTTCACACTCATTAAATATTTTATTTTAGTATGGAAAAGACCAAAAATATCTCATAAATGCCATATATTATTTTCAAGACAAAAAATACAAAAAATACTTACTTTTTCTTAAAGAAATTTATTTTCTTTTAATCAAATAGAATTAGGGTTTATTCAAGAATCTTTTCTAAAAAATATATTTTTTTCTTAATTGATTTAAGATAATCTTGATTTATTTATTAGATTTAGGTTAAAGCTTTTCCACATAAAAAACCAAACAAAAATCTTCTTTGCATTTACATATCTTTGCATATTTAATTCATCTTATTTATTCCAATATTTGTACATATTCAATTTGCTTGTAATAGATTAATTAGATTTATATTATTGCAATCCCCATTCATAAATTGTATACCTCCTCCCACAAGTGTTGTAATAGCGTAGTAACTTTAAATTTCACAATTTCTCGCTTTTACATAACATGCTAGTAATTAGGGTTTGTATGGCAAGATAAAATCAATCAAATAGAAAACCCTAATTCAAGACAAAATCAAGCATGAAAATGACACACTTGCATACAAAACACCCCTAGGGTTATCTCACTTGGTTGCCTTATACAAAATGGCCATATTACACATGTAAGGTATCTTAGCAAAACAAATAAATACAAGATCATAGTCCCTCGATGACGCTATTCAAAGTTGCCTTACCAAATGATCTTAGTCGCTCAAAAATGCTAAGATACATTGCAATATTGCTAATCATGGCTATACGATGACCCTCGCCCGTCCCGTTTACATCCGAAGATAGGGTTGCTTACCAAATCAATGGTAAAACAACAATGTCAAAGGAAAAGAAAATGAACAAGAAAGACATTTGAGTAGGTAGATTGCCCCTAATTACTCACTCCATTTCAAACAAACATCCTTTCTATTTTCAAAACAAACACCTACACATTTCAAAACATCTTACAAACTTGAAAACATTTTCAAAAGATCAACATCTTTGTATACATTCTTACGAACGAGAATCATTACAAAGATTGTCTAAACAATGGCCTCTTTACAAAATACTTTCAAAAACCACACAAAGCACAATTTTCAAACAAAAGAAAGTGATCTAGCAAGTAACTAAGAGCCCATGGAAAACCATGGATGAAAAGGGTTCTAATACCTTCCCTTTTCATAATCTACCCCCTCGAACTCAAGAAACAATCTCAAAGGTCTTCCCTGTGTTTTTTCATCTTTCCTTAAAGAAAAGTCGGTGGTGACTCTTGCTAACCGCAACATTTGCAATAAAATGTAAATCAATCAAGTTAGTTCTCCTACCATATCACACAATGCATTAATGAAACAAAGTTTGACATTAATAGATAAGTGTTTGAACAACAAGAAAAATTACAATTGAAAAGGTCAAAATGAACTGGAACGCTCAATGATCATGCATGGAAGTGGTGATCACGTTGGGAGTCTCTGGAGGGTCAAACTCGATCTCCTTGGCGTAAATCATGTTTTGAATATTGTATTTCAGCACCAAACAATCGTTAGTATCATGACCAGGACTTCCAGAATTATATGCACATATTGCATCAGGATTGTAGTTAAGAGAAGAAGTTTTTGGGTTGGGATGAGGTCCTATCAACGTAATCAGATTCATTTTCAGCAAGTGTTGCAGTGCTTGAGACAACGACATGTTGATATTGGTAAACTGTCTTAGGGGCTCATCTTGCCTTCGCTGATTTCCCCTTTGTTGTTGTCACCGCGATGCTAGACCTGAGATCAGGACTGCCCCGACATGTTGGTCATGATTGCTCTTGTTATGACCCTTTTGGCCGTACACTGCATTGGACTCTTTCTTCCCATTGTATGGCTTTTTATGAGTATCATAGGATGTAGCTCCTTGGATCTTTCTGCTTTTGATGCCAGCTTCGACTCTTTCACCAGTTAGTATTAACTCGGTGAACCCGAATGAAGAGCTTCCAATCAGGTGATTGAAGAAAGGTCTCATCAAAGTTCCCATAAAGATGTCAATCAACTCCCTATCAGTTAAGGGTGGCTGCACCCTGCCAGCCATGTCTCTCCACTTTTGGGCGTATTCTTTGAAGCCCTCGTTGGATCGCATGGTCATATTCTGCAATTTCACATGAGTTGGTGCAAGATCAGCGTTGTATTGATATTGCTTGTAGAAAGCAGCATCCAAGTTCTCCCAGGTATGAATGTCGGTTCCTTCTAATTGAAAAAACCACTCTAGTTGAGTGCCAACCAAACTTTCTTGGAATAAATGGACCCATAGCTTCCCATCAGTAGTGTGAGGCTGAATCTTGCGGACATAAGATCTCAGATGCATCTTAGGACAAGATACCCCATCATACATGGAAAAGGTATGGATTTTGAACTTTGGTGGGATGACCACTCCAGAAACCAACCCTAACTCTTCAAAGTCTAAGCCGGGTATCTGCTGAATCTCCATAGCTTTGAGGCAATCCTCCAACTGTTTGTATTTATCATCAACGGGAGGATATTGTTCCTCAGAGTCATTAGCTTCATCTTCATCAATCTCTGGGCTGTTATCTTCTTCATGATTATTCTACTCATTTTATGGAGTTGAGAGACCTAGAGCTCTCTTGTCTGGTCCTCTAAGTCTTCTCTCCAAATTCAAGACGCCCACTAACCTCTTTGTATTTTTATTCATGTATTTGAGAAGAAGAGTCTTCAGGTCTTCTTACCCTTTAGCGAAAGTCAAGAACATTTGTTGGAATTGAGCGTTTTGTGCTTGAAGATCCTTCACGGTTTGTTCCATATTCATCTTACTGAAATAAATAGTAGGAAGATAAGGGGACCTGTATGGGAGAAACCTACCATGATATGATGCATGGTATGTGGATGCATGTTTTCAAGGATCTCGTGGGGTAAACACAAGAATATGTTAGAAGTTAAATTTTGATCAACAATTTTGATTGGAAAACTTCATATCGGTGGATGTCTTTGAGAAGAATCAAGCTCACAATGTCAAGTGGGTCATAGCCCTTGACTCAAGTTACCGTGCTTTGGTTTTTTACGGTGTTTGATTATAGAATGAATCCTCTTGCCCCTTGATAGGCGTCTGGTTCAACATGACCCTGCATCATAGGCCCTTGAGATCCTTGAAATTATTATTGAAAATGCTATCGTATGATGTTATGATGTTATGTACAAGTATGAAAAGTAAGCAAGTTGTTATGTACAAAAAGCAGACAAGTCCTTAGGTTAGGCTTTTATGGAGTTTGTAGGTAAGTATCCTCTTAAAGTTTAGTTGGCTCAACCTGTCATAGTAATAGTAATTTTGTTCTAGGGGATCTCAATATCACTGGTCTTTCTTCATCGGGCATTATTTCAGCACAAGCCTCTTTAATGGCGACCGAAATATCCCGAAAGTCTGATCTCAATGAGCGTAGCATCGAGTATCAACCAACTTCGTACTGCACCAAAGCCGGCTACCTCACTACTTCTTAATGGCCAAGTTGTTCAAGTAAAGGTTCTAAGGTCAGTTAGTGCTTCATGACACCACACGGTGGCCCTGTATTCTCCTTGACTACTCAAGGGCTACAGGTACCAACAAATGTGTCACACTAACGTAGCTATTGCTTTGACCATGTCGGTATACCCCACACAGTTTCCACAACCTATTGCTACTTACCTAAAAAGGTGCTCCAGATCCGAGTGGAGGATCAAAATAAGCCTAAACAAGGAACCATAATGTAAAGCAAGCAATTTAAACAATAAAAAGCAAATAAAGGTGATCTAGCCCTAAGGTAACCCCACTTTTAAGTTTTCCCCAACAAAGTTTCCAGTTCTGTAATATGGTGGGAGAACTAACTTGGGTGTTTTGCGTTTGATCGCATTTGTTGCGGATAGCAAGAGTCGCCACTGACTTTTCTTTTATCTAATAAGGAAATGGTGAAAATAACAGGAAAAACCTTTGATATTATTTCCTTGAGTTCGGGGGGTAGGTTATGAAAAGGGAAGGTATTAGCACCCTTTTCATCCGTAGTTATCTACTGGCTCTTAGTTGCTTGCTAGATCACTGGCTTTTGTTTGAAAATGTGCTTGTGGTGTGGATTTTGAAAGTATTTTGAAAACGTCTTTGTAATGGTTCTCGTTTCTATAAGAACGTGTACAAAGTGATGTTTTGAAAATAGTTCAAAGAGGTGTTTGTGGAATGTGTTTTCGAAAGTGATTTTGAAAAGTGTCTTTGTAATGGCTCTCGTTTCTATAAGAACGCGTACAAAAAGCTTTGTCTTTTGAAAATGTTTCAAAATGAAAGTGTGGGTGTATAAAATGTTTTTCTTGTGAGCAAGCGAACAACTAGGAACATCCTACCTACTCAAAAGGTCTAATGTTATTTTCCTCTTCCTTTAAATATTGCTATCTTACCATTGATTTTGTAAGAAGCCCCATCATTGGATGTGAAGGGACGGGCGTGGTACGTTTGTATAGTCATAGAAGGCAACCTATGGGACTCTTTAGCAATGTCATTTAGGGACTAGATCGTTTACCGAAGGTAACATTGAGGGTCATCGAGGGACTGAGACCTTTTATTGAGGGTCTTTTCTAAAACGCCCATATTTGAGGGACATGACTATTTTTCCGAGGCAACAAGTGAGATTACCCTAAGAGTGCATGTGTGTGAATAGTGTGCTTGATTTGCATGCATTTAGTCTTTAAATTTTAGGTTGTCTACTTGTTGGTTTTTTATCTTGCCATATATCCTAATTACTAGCATTTATACAAAAGTAATAAAAACGCAGAAGATAAATCCTAGACTAATACCACCATATTTAATAGCATGAAAATATAAAGGCAAAAATAAAATAAAGAAATAAAAATGAATGCTTCGATCCAGGTAGAAATACCCTTCGATTATGCCCTTTCTGGCTTCCTTCGATTTGGGCCTGGGGTCAGTGAGGTCATGCCTTTCGATTTGGGCCTGGGGTCAGTAAGGTCATGCCTTTCGATTTGGGATTAGCCTGGGGCATGAGATGTAGCCTTCAATTCTGCCTCTCTACCTCCTTTGATTGGGGCCTGGAATCAGCATGGGAGTGCCTTTCGACTGGGCCTGGAATCAGTGTGGGTGTTCTTCTGGCTGCCTCTTCCGTTTGGACCTGGAAGGTAGTGTGGAAGCCTAAGGCTTCGTTTCATACTTCCTCCCCCCTGTTTCTTTCGCTTGAGACTTTAAATAGCAACATGGCCTGAGGCCATGCTAGCATTTGTCTTATGGCTAGGTTAGTTCTTAAAGCATATTTAATAACTCAAGAAACAAAAACAAAGGGATTAGCCACGAAAACAAATTAAAAGGGTGGAAACAAAAAGAAGAACAATGGTATGTACATGTTTGAAATGAAAAGAAAGTTTATTCACATGTTATGCTAGAAACAAAATGTTCAAGGTTAAGAGTGACTTACCTTTATTAAAGCTGGGGTGTGTAAGCTGGACCTTTAGCTGCTGCCCTGGATACTCCTGAATTCGAAGGGAAGAAACGAAGGTGACGTTTCTAAGGCTGGATTCGAAGGAGAAGAACAAGTGTGATGTTCTTCCTACTGGATTCGATGGGCCAAGATGTCAGGGAATTCTTCGGATTTAAAGGAAGCAAGTGTTTGGATTCTGGGTTTGTGTTTGTGTTTAAGTGTTTGAGAGTGTTGATGATTTGTTCCCCACAGTCCTTGGATGTGTGTCCAGTACCTATGCATATTTTGGAGCCTCTTATTTATAGACAAAGCTTGCTGAAGTTTTGGAGGGAAAACAAAACAATTTGAACAATTTGGGTAAACTGCTCTTTTTAGCTTTCGAGGGATAGTGTTCGTATGCCATTTTGGTGCAAGAATATGGCAGTATTTCAGGACTGTTGTGCAACAGTTTTGGCCAGTGTACCAGGCCTGAACTTGGCAGCAAACAACTTTGAATATTTCATCATTTCGTTTTGACCCCCCTTCAACCAAATTCTTCTTCAAACAATGCTATTTGATTTTCCTCCAACGAGCATCCCTCGAATGGGTCACTTTTGTGCATCCTTCAAAGGAGCCAAATGTGTGCCCCTTGGGTGGGTCACTAAATTATACCTTAAGGTGGGCCTTGTAAATCCTTCAAATGGGCCATCAAACATATCCTTCGAATGGGAAACCGGAACATGTCCCTTGAATGGGCATGTATGTACCTTTGAAAGGGCCAAATGTATCCTTCGAATGGACTAGAAAGGTATATCCTTCGACACAGACTCGTATGTATGCCCTTCAAATCCACCAACCATGTGTGCTGAAGGTTGTCAAGGGTGGAATTGAAGCATACTAAAGGGGAATGCGTCCAGTCGAAGCTAGTGTAAACATAACTAATGCCCTATCGAAGCCTGCATGCAGGAGATCTAAACTTTTTTACTCCAAGCAAACACACAAGAGGCCCATGCTCAAACGAAGACTTGCATGAAGGGAGTCACATGCCCAAACGAAAAGGGCATGCTAGGCTGGAAAAAATGTGCAATCGAAGGATTCCAAAAGGAGGAAAAAGTGTGCAATCGAAGGATGCCAAAAGGAGGCTTTTTTTGCCTTGAAATCTAAGGAGGCTAGAGGAGGCTCTTGCCTTGTTCCTGCTGGCCTGGTGGGTGCCTCTTACACGCAAGAAAGGAGGTGTGGCTCAATAGAAAGCTACACATAGCCAATTATCACCTTATGAATCAACGCCAGCATGAAGGGAAATATTCGTCTAATCAACACAGGCATGCAAGCATCAAACAAAGAAGGCATATAGGCAGTCATTGCATTGTGAACCATGTGAGGCCAGAGATGCAATTAAAGGTGGCATGTAGGAAACTCATGCCTTGTAAATCAGATCCAACGTGTCAAAGGTCAGCACCCAGTCAAAGGATGCAAGGCAAACTTGCATCAAAAGAGGCCAAAAGGCAAATCGAAAGAGATAAATCGAAGGAGACTTGTTTTTTTCTCCAATTTTGTCAAAAATATTATTTTCATTTGTTTTCCCCTTTTTAACAGTTTCCTCTTTAACTTGATGCTGAAAAATCCAATGTTTACTTATGCAAGCTTGAATTTTGAGAATCATTGTGAGAAATGCCTTGAGAAATGGAAGGGAAAATTTTGGGGTACAAAACTATACATCATGGAAACTATAAGGCGTAGACCGATATGGCTGAAGTGATGGTTATGTTAGTGTGACACATTGGTTTGTACTAGTGTCCCTCGAGTCATCCAGGGAGAATACTAGGCTGCCACGTGGTGTCATAAGCATTAACTGACCTTTAGAACCTTATTTGACCCAACTTGGCCATTAAAAGGTAGTGAGATAGCCGACTTTGGTGCAGTATGAAGTTGGTTGATACTCGATGCTACGCTCATTGAGATTCGAATCTCGGATTGTTTTTTGGTGGCAAGTCAGTTGTCGTGCTAAACAAAACCCGTGAGAAAAATCAGTGATATTGAGATCCCTAGAACTCGTTTACTAATTTAGGACAAGTTGAGCCAACTAAACTTCAAGAGGGTACTTACTATGGACCCCATACAAGCCTTAAACCTAAGGCTCTTGTATGCTTTGTTTGTGTTTTTTATTTGTTCAAACATGAAATTTTAGCATCATGACATCATACCATATCATTTTCACTAACCATTTCAAGGATCTCAAGGGCCTGTGATGCAGGTTTATCATGGACCAGACGTCTAGCAAGGGGCAAGAGGATATATTTTCCTCAAACCAAATGCCGTCAAAGTAACATAAACCAGACATCTAGAAAGGGGCATGGGGATTTATTTTCCTCTAATCCAATGTCGTCAAAGACCAAAGTGTGTTACCTTGAGTCAAAGGCTAGGTTCCACTCAATATGGTGAGCCTAATTCTCATAGAAGGACGTTCAATAATGCAAAGTTCTTGCGTCAAAGCTGCAATCAGACTCAATTTCTAACACTCATTTCTGTTTATCCCACGAGATCCTTGAATACATTGCATCCGCATGTCATGCACATCATATCATAACAGGTTTCTGAGACAAATTTTATCATCTTCTTAATGTTTTTTTCCAGTAAAAGATAGCTCTAGAACAAACCGTAAAAGACCTTCAAATTCAAAACACCCAATTCTAAGAGACTTTCCTGAACTTAGCCAAGGGGCAGTAAGAACTGATGGCGCTCATCGCCAAGAAGAAAAATACTAGGAAACTGGCTGGTATACTCAACATGGGAAGAAGGTTTAAAGGTCCTCCTAAATAAGATCATAATTATGTTATTTCATATGATGAAGATGATAACCAAGGGGGGAAGACAAAAGTGTGAAATATGAGGGGGGAAGAAACCTTGGTTCTGGTAGAATGTCGAATGAAGAAGACTACTCTGATGAACAATATCCTCCCGCTGATGATAGATAGAAACAATTTGAAAATCTCCTTAATTCTATGGAAATCCAAAAAGTGTTTGGGCTGGATTTTGAAGAGATGGGTCTTACCTCGAGGGTTGTCACCCCTCACAAGTTCAAGGTCCCCATCTTAGCCAAATATGATGGTGTTTCTTGTCCCAAGCTTCATCTGTGGTCCTATGTTCGAAAGATCCAACCCCATACTGCTGACAGAAAGTTACAGGTTCACTTATTTCAAGAGAGCTTATCCGGGACACAACTGTAAAGGTTCTATCAGCTGGAAGGAACCAACATCTGCACTTGGGAAGACCTGGCTGCTGCTTTTTACAAGCTGTTTTATCCCAATTTTTTCCTCTAAGATCCCTCTATCATCTCATATCAACCCAATCATATCAAGATCACACTAGGGTTTGGTTCTTCTCCCTATCTTTAGGTTTGCTCATGGGGGATCACCAAGCACTTTGATTTGTATATTGTGATCATATATGTATTAACTTTACTAACAAATATAATGAATGTTTGCTCTATAAATTATGGTACTATAGGTGATGGCACAACACACTTCATCAGGTTGATTCATAGGTTCATGAGTTTATTTCCATGTCTTCTTCAACAAAGCTTCATTGAAATTTAAGATTCATCATTGAGAGTTCTTTAAAATAATTTCATGACAAGGTCTACTATGATTTATCATGCTTCAATTTGCCAAAGGAAGTCAAGAGATGCAAGAATTGATTCAAGAAGTTTGACCTATTTGGACAAGTTATTGATTCTTTGATTACAAGTGCATAACTCCCTCAATTCTAAACATTGGGAAGTGGTTATTGTTACTATAAGTTATTATTATCATCCACAACAACTTCTCTTCACATAGCAAAAGTATTTGTACAAGAAAGATTGTCAAAATTGAAAGAGGTTCCCAAGTCATTTTGATGCTCTAGGAGTTAGGGTTTTGGACTTCTAAGGGTTATATCATGTCCATATTTTGAGATTTTTGAGTGATTCCAAATATATGCTTCTCTTTAAAGGGTTGTAAAAAAAACACTTCAAAAGTTTCAAGCAAATTTTGAGTGAAAGATCACTAATGATTGAGAAAGATTACAAGTCCTCTAGATAGGCCATCAAATTCCTTTATGTGACTTCAAAGGGTCATAACTTGGTCATTTTTTTTTATCTCTTTGAGCCCATTATTTTTCCACAATGATCTTAAGAGTGTGAAATTCAACTCTTCTTTTATGTGCAAAACTTGAAAATGGTTAGAAGATGCCTTAAGAGTTCAAAAGATTATAGGTCACCTCATGGATTTTCATCAAATTCAAAGGATCATAAATTGTCCAATAATTGGAAGTTTTGAATGATACAAGTTTTGCAATACTCTTTAAGGAGTCTACTTCAAGCTAGCATCATTGATCAAAGCAAAATTTTGGAAGAAGACCTTGTTTGGAATCAAAACATTATAGGTCATTTTTTAAAATAAAAACTTATAATTTTTTCTAAGTATTAAAGTCAGCACTTTTTTCCTGATTTTGACCAAGCACAACTTCTAGCTCAAGCATTCAAATGATCTCTTTCTTGGCGCATTATAAAGAATGTTACCTCATATTTCCAACGCGTCAAGAATCAGGTCCTAAGGTTCCCTAAATCGTGCACACCATGAGTTCAAAGTCAGCTACTTGAAATTGAATTTTACTTCCAAGTCATAATTTGAAATCCATAATCCAGCTTCTAAACACCAAATTAGCACGCGTTTTTGATTTAAACATGTTTAAAAAAGTTCCCAAAGTTGAATTAAGGATCAAAATGCAAGAGTTAGCTGAGTTTTGAGCAAATTCAAGTCACACTTTTCTCACTAACGGGCTTCACTCATCTTCCCTCCAAACCTCACTATTGTTTCCAAGTCTTTTCACCATTCACTCTTCTATAAATAGAGGGGACATATTCCATTCATTTCCTCAAGCTTAGATAGCCAAAATCACCCTACCAAACTCTCTGCATAACCCACTTTTCTGAGTTTTCGAATCCATCTTTTCTCCACTTTTCAATCCAATTTCTTTGTTGATTATTTATCCTTGAACTTCACTGAAGCTAACAGAAGAAGAATCAAGCCTTGAAGTGTCCTAAATCGTGCTAACCAAGTCCAACTTCAGAACAATTTTCTGCTACTTCGTTCAGGTAGAATTCTCAACCAAATTGAACCAAATAAATCCCTATTCTACTCCACTCATCCATATGATTCTCACACTTCTTACGATTTTCATTTTCATTGAGAATTGAGAGAGATACTTGGAATTTTTGTGCTCACTATTTTTTCTAGTTTTTTCCCAAATCCAGCCTTGCACAGCTTATATAAATTTGGCGCGAGGGTACCATTAGAACCGTCTTGAAGATACGAATCTAATGGTACTAGTCTGGTTCTCTAATTTTACAATTTATGAAACTCCAAGTTAGGGCGTCTGGAGGTTGAAGACGACCTACGTGTCATACTTCATCCAATGATAGCATGACATGGCATTTTTTTGAACCATATCCAGTGCAACTGTTTTACAATGCGTGCGTCATAGGAACCCTTGAATCTGATTACTTTCATTAGTCAGACTTCATCCAACGCGCCAGATTTTAAGTCACTTTTAATTATTAAAATATAATTTGGTGTGATTTTCAAAGAAGACCATGATATGCACAACGCGTCTGATCCATTGAATTAGCTTACTAACACATTTTGACTCTCATCCAATGGTCCATATTTTTCTAACTTTATTTTTATTTCTGATTTTTTTATATTTAATTATTTTAAACTTCAAAAATTCATAGAAAATTCATTTATGACTAAATAATTATGAAAAAATTCACAAAAATATTTTTAAATATTCTCTTTCTGATTTTTAATTTTTCATGATTTTATTTTTAGATTTGATATTTTTGTATGATTTTTTCTTTTTGTTTGACTTGTTTTAAATTGTTTAAGTATACTTTTTGTATTTTTAAATTCTGAAAAAAATTCATCAAGACCATTTTCTTTATTTCTGACTTTCTGGAATTTTTATTGAATTTCATTATGATTTTTACTATTTTTAATCATTTTTCACTTACTTGAGTGATTTTAAATAATTTAAAAATACTTTTCTGTTTTAAAAAATTACTAATTTTTTTGTAAAAATACTTGAGATCATCTCTGACTTTTCTATGTTTTCTTTTAATTTTTATTTGATACTTTGAACATAGTTTGTTATTTTGCCTTTTATTTTCACTTAAAAAACAATTTAAAAATCATTTTCTTTTTTTATTTTTCTTATTAAATGCAATTTTATTTTTGAATATATTCTAGCTGAGTTTGAACTATGTGATTTTTTTAATCATAATCTTCTTTAACATCATTGGATCTTGGGTGTTGAGTTTTACTCCACCAAAATGGATGAATGATTTTAATGATAGTTTGATTAAATTCTTTAGTTCAAATATTTACCCTCCCTCTTCATGTTATCCCCTTCTTACATGTGCTACATCTTGTTGTACCCCAAAATTTTCCCTCCCATATTCTTCAAGTTTGACAAGCATCATCTCAATTTGCTCAAGTCTACTCAAGGGCTACACAGTCAAACCATCCTCCTAAGCCAATCAAAATTAGGGTTTTGGTTCTTGCAAGGAAGTTGAGGTTTTCAAGGGCTCAATCAAGTCCCATATGCTCATATACATTGTCAAGCACCTACATGTCAAGTTTCAAGGCTCACAAGGTCAAGTTGCATAGTCAAAAATCCTGATTGCCTCACAATCAACTGTAGGGGTAAAATGATCATTTGGCAGTCAAAAGTCAAAATTTTTGGTCAACATATTATTTTGAAGCCACAATCATCATTT
Organism: Vicia faba; assembly: GCA_948472305.1. Taxonomy (NCBI): domain Eukaryota; kingdom Viridiplantae; phylum Streptophyta; class Magnoliopsida; order Fabales; family Fabaceae; genus Vicia; species Vicia faba. The sequence goes on from OX451735.1 coordinate 242,048,040, forward strand.
TATAAAGTCTTGATCATGATCCACAAGAATGGCTCAAAAATCATCAAGATGCAAAAGTTTCTATTTTTGGATAGCTGAAAAGTCAACTGTAACTTAACCAAGGCATAACTTTTTCATGGTTCATCAGAAAAATCCCATCCAATGCTCATTTTGAAGGGGATGACATTTCCTATAACTCATCTTCACATTCCAAGTCCAAGAAATGCTCTCACAAAAAGTTATCAATTTCAACATTATAGGTCATTTTCAAAAGTCAACAAAAAGGCACTTTAAGTCAAAGACCATAACTTGATATTGGTAAATTCAAATGACATGGGACCAAAGGAATTGGTTAGAGGACTTCAATACCTTTCCAAAATGTCCAAGAACATGTTCATATGATCAAAATTGAGCAAGATATGCATTGGAGAAGTTGGGAAATTTTTGTGAAATGGCAAAAGTCAACTATCCTTGAAACTTCAATTTTTGACAAAAGGGTCCACTTTTTTCCACTTGGTTCAGCCTTGTCATGCCACCCACGTGTCCCATGATCAATTTCAAGACCAAATTATGATTTTTCTATTTTTATTTAATTTTTATGGATTTAATTCATTTTAATCCATATTAATTCAAGTAAAATCAAAAAAATTGATTAAATGGAATCTTGTGTTTTGATTAGCTTTGATGAAGCATATTTCACATACCAAATTCGTGCAAAGTCCATTTCAAGCATGAAATTCAAATTTGAACGAAAATGGCAAGTTTCTTTAATGGTGGTTATGAAGAAATCCCAAACATCATTGCATTGGTTAAAGGCTCATAATATGGACTGATTCTCATTCATACACATATATGCAAGCCTCTCCAACAGAAAGCACGAAAAAAAGCTCTCTAAAACGGCAACCCTAATTCTCTCAAATTTTCCACAAAGTTGACAAATTCGAATTTGTTTTTTTAGCAAGTTTCAAGGAGTTTTAAGCATTCAATCGTGTTCCTGGGCATAGCAGCAATCATTCCCAACTCTTAAACGAAGCAAAATCATCCCAGATCGTGCTCCCTAGCTCTCACTGGTTTGGTAAATTTCTTGAATTCAGTTTTCGTATTTCATGCATCATTAACTGTTTTTGATTGTTTGTGTGAACTCAGGATACCTATTAGAATGTATCTGATGCATAACATGTAAGCTTTAACGCAGGAATAAGGACTTGCCATTGTTAGGGCAGTTTTTGTTATCTTCTTCGAAACTCACCGTACAGTCGTTTTCAGGCCAAAACAATGGCACCATTGAATCCGCAGGGGTCGAATTAGGGTGATAAGGTCTTTCTTTTGCTTTGATTTTGCCTATTTTGCAGGATCGACCATTGTGCTTTCCGGAGAAGACGACCGGAGCTAGGGCTCCGGCGTCGTTGACTGGATTGGACTCCGGCGTGGCTGGCGTGGCACGATAACGCGTTCTGATTCACTCCCATGTTACACCTGGGCCCCACGCGTGTTGACTGTGTTTGAAAATTCAAAATATGCCACGTTTTTCACTTTTAACCCATTGATTGCAGATTACAAACACCAAAGACAGCTAGCTCAGTTGGCAACGTGTTGGTTGATTTCTCCAGAGGGCATGAGTTCGATTCTTGGCCCTGGCATTTTCTTTTTACCACTTTTCATAACTAACATGTTTTCTCTATTTTCTTTTTAATATTTTCATCCTGATTTAATTTATCTTTAAATAATTTTCTCATGCATTTAAAAAATCACAAAAATATTTTCCTTTTGCAATTTAATCAGAAAAATGTTTATTTAATTTTTGACATTAAAATTAATATTTTTGCATGCATATTTTAATTAATTGTTAAATAATTATTAAATTGACTTTTAATTGCTTTTAATTATCAAAATCGATCCAGAAAATTACCAAAAAATTATTCTATCATTTAATTATCATTACTAACCTAAAATGTTTTTCCTCATTCAAAAATCTTATTTTTACTAACATTTTTTTCTCTTATGCGAGTTTCTTATATTTTCCGATGTATCTGCTTACAGGTTGTATTGGTTTGAATTATTTTCTCGCATTTTTTTCCATTATAATGTAACTGCTTCTGGAAATGTAATAGTTAATTAGGACCTCCTTTATTGCTTTATATTCTCGTACTTTATTTACCAAAAACGGGTCTTTGTTTTTTTGGCGATGTATAGACCCGCGCCTTGTAATAGTTAGAATTTATCTTTCCGTAATTTATTTTCCGCACTCCTAACTGTTAAAAAATGCATGAAAGAATGTATGTAAATAAAACCAATCCGTAGCTCACAAATAACATGAAAAGACAAACATTAACTGAAAAAACACACAAAGCACATCCCACTTCTAGGGTACGCCTCACTGGTTGCCTCGAAAGTGGTCATCATGTATAGGATGTCTTAGAGGTAACCCTTTGTCTAAAGATCCAGTTGCCTCGAAACGGTTGCCTCGGATAAAAGGATCTAGGACATTAGGGTTACTTCTAAGGTATCCTACAATTGCTTCGGTGACCACACTGTCCCGATAATCGAATTGACCCAAATACCTCCAACGATGGTGCTACCTACCTCTCAATGGTGGGATAGAACTATCTAAAGGACTATTACACAACCTAATTCCTTAGAGTAGGTAGATCTCTTAAGTACTTGCTCTTTATCAAAACAAACAAAAATACTTTTCACACTTCACACTTTCAAAAGTTTTCAAACATTTTTCATACACTCTTGAGGACTGATACAAGAGTTACTTAGAAATTTTTCAAACGAAACTTCTTTTTCAAAACCCACACACACTTGAAAAGCAAACAAATTTTGAAAACATAAGAGCAAGTACCTAAGAGCCCGTGGATAACCACAGATAGAAAGGGTGCTAACACCTTCCCTTTATATAAATCTACCTCCCGAACCGAGAAATATTCTCGAATAAGGAATTTTGCTATGCTTTTGTCCTTTCCATGTTGGAGAACATAAAAGACGGTGGCGACTCTGGCTTACCGCGACATTTCGCGAAACCAGCTAAAAAACAGTCAGTTCTATTTCCACCGATCACAGAACTGGCGACTCTGCTTGGGACAAATAAAAGTGAAGTGTACCTTAGGATTAGATCATGCTTATGTTTTCAATTGCTTTGCTTTGATTGCTTTTATATTTGTGGGTTTTGCATCGGAGTTTCATAGATCCTAACCCGGATCTGGGGATACCCTTTTAGGTAGCATAAGCTGTGAGGGACCTGTCCGGCGTAGACCGACACGGGTGAAGCAGTGGCTACGTTGGTGTGGCACCTTGGTCTGTACCGATATCCCTTGTGTTGCAACGAGGAGAATATGGGTCTTCTGAGGAGTCATTAAGCACCAACCGACCTTAGAACCCTAATGTGAACCAACTTGGCCATAGAACAGTAGCAGTATGCTACACCCATTGAGGCTAAACTCTTGCGATGGTTCTGGCTGCAAGAAAAGATTGCGACACTGGAGTTATGACCGATTGAGGGTAGTCAGTGATATTGGGATCCTCTAGAACCCGATTACTTTTGATAGGACAGGTCTTAACCAACGAAACTGAAAGAGGGTAGTACCTGAACTTCATGCTGGCCTAAACTCTAAGGGTTGTCTGGTGTGACTTGTGTGCCTTATCATGTTTGTCTTTGTGAATACTTGTGGTGTGCTTTACCATAACATCATACCATCATAACATTGCATGCATCCTGCATAAGGACGACCCATTTCAAAGACAAGAGGGTTTCATCTTTGCTCTGTTTTGTAGGATATTATGATGCCCATGCGAAGGAACACTATCCGGCTCTACTTTGTTCACCCACCTGATTTGCTTAAAGAGTTGGTTGACAGAATTCCAAACACTACTTCCTTCATCTAGAGGCATGGTTCTCTTCTCGGTTTAGTCACTTCAAAGTGGGACCAACAACTGATGAGTATCCAGACCCAGTTTTATGATCCTCTGTACCATTTCTTCACCTTTCAAGACTTCCAGCTGGTCCCTACCCTGGAAGAATTTTCTGCTTTGCTTAGTATCCCTATCTTGGATCAGACTCCCTTCACTGGCTGGGAAAAGACTCTTAGGCTTGAGGAGATTGCTGCAGCCCTTCCCTTGACCGACAAGGAGGTAATGGATAACTGGGTGACTAGAAGTGGAATTAAGGGCTTTTTGGCTAAGTTTCTGATTGGTAAAGCTAACAGTTTCTGGAATGACTTAGACTTCAGGGCGTATGAAGACATTATGGCTCTCTTAATCTATGGTCTGGTTTTGTTTCTAAATCCCGATAACTTTGTCAGCATCAATGCCATAAGGATCTTCACGTCTCAGAATCCTGTACCTACTCTCTTAGGTGATATCCTGCAACAACTCTATGCTCGTACTGCCCGAAGACGAGGAACTCTGTGGTGTTGTGCTCCTTTGTTAGTGAGGTGGTTTATTTCGCACCTCCCCAAGTTCGTGCTGAAGAACCAAGAAGGAAGAGGCTGGGCTCATAGGTTAATGTCTCTCGCTGATAATGACATCATTTGGACTCTTAGAGGTTTAGATGAAGTGGCTGTTATTGATCGTTGCGGAGAGTATCCTAATGTTCCATTGATCGGTACCCAGGGAGGAATCTCTTATAATCCATGTTTAGCTCTCCGTCAATTTGGAAGAGCCAGAAGAGCAGGGCCTCATGAGATGTTGGTGCCTCACATCAGTTTTGAGTTTCAGGTAGATAGTGACGAACTGCGCCGTAGATTCATCAAAGCTTGGGACAGAATTCACAAAGCTGACCCACATGAGTTAGGACCAAAGACTTCTCTACCAATGGAACCCTATTACAGATGGGTCCGCATCCGTGCTCAGAAGTTGGGTATGCCATATGAAGCTGTCAGGCCTATCATTCTTGAAATTCCTGATAGAGACGAGGTTCCTCCAACCATACTCCCTCCTCAGATACCCACTAATGTTGATACACTAAAGAGGTCTTGGGCGCAACTACAAGAAGAGCGGGATTATTATTGGGAAAAGTTCAACGAACAGGAACAGAAGATCTAGAAGCTGACCAAGCAATTGGAGAACGAGCGGATCATGAATGACTATATCCGTACTGAGAAGAGGAGGCCATGGGAGCACTGATGGGCTTTGGATGTTTCCTTTACAGCTTTTATTTCCTTTTCAGTATTTTCATTCCTGTAATGCCTAAGGGCAATTTGTTGAACAATTTAAATTCCAAAGTTTAAATCTAATAAAGTGTGTTCCTTTTGTCTACAAAGTTGATTCCCGATTGTCTTTGAAAACATAATTCATACGCATTTCATTCATCATATGCATCACAGGTACCCTTTTTCTACAGGTTGCTTAATCTTCTTCGCTGTTTATTTCAGCACTCAATCATCATGAATCCTGAATCAACTACTGAACAAGCTATCAAGGCCCTCCAGGCCCAGAACGCTCAGTTTCAAGAGATGGTCATGAACTTGGCACAGGGACAACAGGAGTTGAAGGCTTTGCTCCTGAAGAAGAAGAAGAAGAAGAGGACTGTGCTGTTCAACACTGGACGCAGACTCGGGAATACACTGCAGAATGAAGCTGAGAGGACTACTCCATCTGTGGGGGAAGGCAGTCACCAAGGGAGAGAGGTTCCTAGTCCTGTGGTCTCTGACACTGAGACAGACTTCAATGATGAACAATACCCTCCTACTGAGGACAGGTACAAACAGCTGGAGGATCGGTTAAATGCTATGGAGATTCAACGTGTGCCTGGGTTGGATTTTGGAGACTTGGGTTTATCTTCTTGGGTGGTGATCCCACACAAGTTCAAGGCGCCTGCCTTTGTGAAGTACGACGGGGCTTCCTGTCCTAAACTGCACCTCCACTCTTATGTAAGGAAGATCCAGCCTTACACTGCAGACAAGAACTTATGGATCCATTTCTTCCAGGAGAGTCTTTCAGGGACTCATCTCGAATGGTTCTATCAGCTGGATGGAACCAACATTCGTAACTGGGAGGACTTGGCTACTGCTTTTTATAAGCAGTATCAGTATAATTCCTACCTCGCTCCTACACGTACCCAGCTCCAGGGTATGTCACTAGGAACGGGTGAAGGTTTTAAGGAGTACGCGCAGAAGTGGAGAGACCTGGCTGGCAGGGTGCAGCCGCCATTGACTGACCGTGAACTCGTGGACATGTTCTTGGGGACCCTGTCTGGTCCATTCTTTAATCACCTGATTGGTAATTCCTCAGCTGGGTTTACAGACCTGATCCTGAATGGTGAGAGGATCGAAGTTGGTATCAAATCGGGGAAGATACAGAAAGGTGCCTCCTCAAGTACTGAAAAGAAGCCCTTCAAGAAGGAAGCTAGTGCTGTGTATGGTCCCAGAAGACAGAACAAACCGGAATGCTGCCAAGCTGTCAACGCAGTGGTAATTTCTAAGCCTGCTACTGCTCCTCAGCAGTACAACCAGCCAAGGGTTGAGAGGCCCAAAAGACAGTATACTCGGCTCAGCATGACTCTCTCTCAGATCCTGCCGCAACTGCTGTCAACCAGCCTCGTAACTGTCAAGGAAGCTCCGAAGGTGGTAAACACAGCATCTCCGAAGTATAACCCCAACGCTCGTTGCGCTTATCACTCTGATAGCCCGGGGCATTCTACTGATGATTGTTGGGCTCTGAGGAATAAGGTTCAAGACCTTATTGACACTAAGGAAATACAGTTCGAGGCGCCCGAAAGGCCCAATGTTGTGACTGCTCCCATGCCCCAGCATGGAGTGAATGCTGTAGAAGAGGATCTGTATGTGGCTTCTGTGGATGATATTGCTACTCCGCTGTTGACCGTCAAGAGGAACATGTTGCTAGCCGGTTTATTTCCGGGATGTAGTAAAGGTTGCCATCTATGTGCTGCTTCACCTGTTGGTTGTCCTTTGCTGAAGTCAGGCGTCCAAAACCTGATGGATAGCAAAGAGATCTTGTTCAAGAAGATTGCTATTCCTGCTGTTCCTGCTGAAGAAGTGTCAATTGTCACTATTTTCAATAACCCTCCTAAGGCTCCCTCAAAGAAGCCTGTCCAAATCATGCCTGTTCACAAGATTGCTCCTATCATTATCACAGTTCCGGGGCCCGTCCCCTATAAGTATGACAAAGCTGTCTCGTGGCACTATGGGGCAAATGTTTATGTTCTGGGAGTAAAACAAGAGTTCGATACTAGTACTGGTGTCAGCAACATCACCGGGCCCGCCAAAGTCACTCGAAGTGGTAGGCTGTTCTCACCAGATATTGCGCCACCAACTGTTCAGAGACCTCTTGTCATCACACCTGCCAGTGTGCCTGTTTCCCCTCCTGATCAAGTTTCTACCCCTGCTGCCGAGTCATCTGACGCTCGGGGCAAGGGAATTGCTACTGATGTGCCTGCCCGGACGGAGGCACCGAAGACCAATGCTGAAGCTTCCAAGCAAGAGATGGAAGAGATTCTTAAGATCATCAAGAAAAGTGATTTCAATGTGGTTGAGCAGCTGGGGCACACCCCCTCTAAAATTTCTATGCTGTCACTGTTGCTGTGTTCAAAGGCCCATGCCAAGGCCCTGATTTCTTTCCTGAAGACGGCCCACGTGCCACAAGAAACGTCTGCTGATCAATTCACCTACTGTGTGGCCAACTTAATGGTATGGGTTTCTCTGACGCTGATTTGACGGCCAAGGGGAAGAACCATAATGATGCCCTGCATGTCTCCATTGAATGCAGGGGCACTACTCTTGCCCATGTGCTGGTTGACACTGGTTCTTCATTAAACGTACTACCCAAGAAAGCTCTAGACAGGCTGGACTATAAGGGTTTAGAGCTCAAACCAAGTAACATTGTTGTCCGGGCCTTTGACGGGTCCAAAAGGATGGTACATGGCGAGGTTGACATCCCAATCAGGGTTGGTTCACAAGTCTTTGATTCAAAATTCTATGTGATGGATATCCGACCGTCCTATTCTTGTTTGCTGGGTCGTCCTTGGATCCACGAGGCTGGAGCTGTAACCTCCACACTGCATCAGAAGCTTAAGTACCCAGTCAGAGGGAAGATCGTTACAGTGCAAGGGGAGGAGGAATACATGGTCAGCCACCTCAACTCGTTCCGATACGTAGAAATGGATGGGGAGTTCATTGAGACCCACTTTCAACACTTTGAAGAGGTGCCTCAAACATTGGCAGCAGCAGAGACAGTGATTGCAGAAGACTTTCCTTTGAAGATGGCTTCCTTGAAGGATGCCCGGGCTGTGATTGAGAAGGGTGAGTGCATAAACTAGGGCCGACTTCCTGATTTCACTCCAAAGATTGACAAGTTTGGTTTGGGTTTCACTGCAGACGCTCAGAGGGCTGTGCGCAAGGCAAGGATTGGAAGACCTCCCGTGTTCATCACCAACCCGGGAGTGAATGCTATTGAAGATGAAGTGGAGGAATCCGAATTTGACAGCTGGATCTACCCAACGACCAACGGTGGACCAAGCAACTGGACTGCAAAAGATTTCATACCTATTACTTTTGTCACTCAGTAATAAACTCTTTTGTTTTGAAATTGTAATGAACAAAATTACTAAACTCTATGGACCGGTGTCTTACCCGGGGCACCGTGGCGTCATTTATGAGGGCTATTGTTTGTCACTTTAATATATCATGAATAAAAGCATTGGACGTTTTTTACATTTCAAATCTTGCGCTCATAGTCTTTCTTATTTATATTGCAAAACAGCTATATTTACACACACTCACTTATACAGGTTCCAATCCACTCTGGATCTCACTGGTAACGACTCTGCTACTGCCAGTTATGACTTTGAAAATCCGATCAACTTAGCCGAAGACGAAGGTGAAGATGATTGCGAAGTTCCTGGTGAGCTTGCAAGACTGTTACTCCAGGAAGAGAGGGCCATTCAGCCACATGAAAAGCTAGTGGAAACGGTAAATCTGGGTACTGAGACAGACAAAAAAGAAGTCAAGATTGGTGCCAATCTAGAGCTCAGTGTGAAACAACTGTTGATTCAGATGCTGCAAGACTATGTGGAAATCTTTGCCTGGTCCTATGAAGACATGCCTGGGTTGGACACCGACATTGTGGTTCATCACCTGCCTACCAAGGAAGAATGCCCTCCGGTTAAACAGAAGGTCCGCCGTATGCGTCCAGAGATGTCCGAGAAAATCAAAGCGGAGGTCATGAAACAATTTGACGCCGGTTTTCTTGCAGTGACTTCCTACCCTCAGTGGGTTGCCAACGTGGTTCCAGTGCCGAAGAAGGATGGTAAGGTCCGAATGTGTGTTGATTACATGGATTTGAATAGGGCCAGCCCCAAGGATGACTTCCCTCTGCCTCACATCGACGTTCTGGTTGACAATACTGCTCAACATAAAGTATTCTCCTTCATGGACGGTTTCTCCGGTTATAACCAGATCAAGATGGCTCCTGAAGACATGGAGAAGACCACTTTTGTTACTCAGTGGGGCACCTTTTGCTACAAGGTCATGCCTTTTGGGTTGAAAAATGCTGGGGCAACCTATCAACGTGCCATGGTTGCTTTGTTTTATGACATGATCCACCATGAGATCGAAGTATATGTCGACGATATGATTGCAAGGTCCCAAACTGAGAAGGAGCACCTTGACCATCTACAGAAGCTGTTTGACCGTCTGAAGTTGTACAAGCTGAGGTTGAACCCAAACAAGTGCACCTTCGAGGTGAGATCTGGAAAGTTGCTAGGCTTCGTCGTGAGCGACAAAGGTATTCAAGTGGACCCTGCCAAGGTGAAAGCCATACAAGAGATGCCGACTCCCAAGACAGAGAAAGAAGTCAGAGGCTTTCTAGGACGGCTGAATTATATCGCCCGATTCATCTTGCATCTAACGGCTACCTGTGAACCAATCTTCAAGCTACTGAAGAAAGATCAAGTAGTACGTTGGAACGATGAATGTCAGGCCGCTTTCGACAGAATCAAAGAGTATCTCCAAGAACCACCCATTCTTATGCCACCGGTTGAAGGGAGACCTCTAATCTTATACTTGACAGTACTTGACAGCTCAATGGGGTGTGTGCTGGGGCAGCATGAAGAGTCTGGCCGAAAAGAGCACGCCATTTATTACATTAGCAAAAAGTTTACCGACTGTGAGACCCGATACTCACTGCTTGAGAAAACTTGCTGCGCTTTGGTATGGGCTGCTCGCCGGCTGAGACAGTATATGTTGACTCACACTACTCTGTTGATTTCAAAAATGGATCCAATAAAGTACATCTTCGAAAAGCCCGCCTTGTCCGGAAGAATAGCAAGATGGCAGATGATCTTGACAGAATACGATATCCAGTACACGACTCAGAAAGCAATCATGGAAAGTGTATTGGCAGACTATTTGGCACACCAAGCAGTGGACGACTACCAATCTATGAACTTTGAATTTCCAGATGAGGATATCATGGTAGTAACTGATTGTGAAGTACCTGGACCGGATGAAGGACCCGAGGAAGGATCCCGATGGTCTATGCACTTTGACGGAGCCTCAAACGCTTTGGGTAACGGTATTGGCGCCGTGATCATATCCCCTAAAGGAACTCATACTCCACTCACTGCCCGACTATGTTTCAACTGCACCAACAACATGGCGGAGTATGAAGCATGCATCATGGGTCTTCAAGCTGCAATTGACTTAAGGATCAAGTTTCTGAGTGTCTTCGGAGATTCCGCTCTCATGATCAATCAGATCAAAGGCGAGTGGGATACGAAACACCCGAATCTTATTCCTTACAAGGAGTGTGTATTGACATTGATCCCCCATTTCGAAGAGATAACCTTTGAGCACTTCCCAAGAGAAGAGAATCAGTTGGCGGACGCGCTAGCTACGATGTCTTCTATGTTCAAAGTCAATTGGGACAACGAGGCTCCCCGGATCACTATCTGGAAGTTGGACGAACCTGCACATTGCTGCGATCTTGAGGCTGAAGAGGTAACTGAAAAGCCTTGGTATCATGAAGTAAAAAGGTACTTGGAAGCTCAAGAATATCCCGAGGGTGCATCTGTTAACGACAAGAAGTTCCTGAGAAGGTTCACTGCAAAGTTCTTCCTCAGCAATGGCATCCTATACAAGCGAAACCATGATTCAACCTTACTGCGTTGTGTGGATAAGGCTGAAGCAGAAAAGATCATGGCGGAGCTACATGAAGGTACCTTCGGAACATATTCCAGTGGGCATACTATGGCAAATAAAATCCTTCGGGCAGGATATTTCTGGTCCACAATGGAAGCCGACTGTTACCGACATTCTCGGACATGTCACAAGTGCCAGATTTATGCAGATAAGGTGCACGTTCCTCCAGTTCCTCTGAACGTTTTGACAGCACATTGGCCTTTTGCAATGTGGGGCATTGATATGATCGGCGAGATCAGACCTACGGCATCCAACGGGCATCGCTTCATCCTGGTAGCGATTGATTATTTCACGAAGTGGGTTGAAGCAGCTTCCTATGCCACCGTAACCAAGAACGTCGTGGCACGGTTCATTCGGCATAACCTGATCTGTCGCTACGGTGTACCTGAGAGGATCATTTCGGACAATGGTACCAATCTTAATAACAAGATGATTACTGAACTCTGCGAGCAATTCAAGATACAACACCACAACTCTTCTCCTTACCGGCCGAAGATGAATGGGGCTGTCGAAGCGGCAAATAAGAATATCAAGAAGATTGTGCAGAAGATGACAGTGACCTACAAAGATTGGCACAAGATGTTACCATTTGCTCTTCATGGGTACCGTACCTCAGCAAGGACGTCAATAGGGGAAACTCCTTTTTCCTTGGTCTATGGCATGGAGGCAGTCTTGCCTATTGAAGTCCAGATACCCTCTCTCCGAATAATGAAGGATGCAGGTTTGAGCGAAGATGACTGGATCCAGACTCGACTTAATCAATTAAACCTAATTGACAAAAAGAGACTCACTGCTATTTGTCATGGTCAGACGTACCAAAAACGGATGATCAGAGCATTTAACAAGAAAGTCAGACGACAAGAGTATCAAGTCGGAGACCTGGTAATCAAGCGCATCATTCTTCCTCAAAGTGATCCCAGGGGCAAATGGACCTCTACGTACGAAGGGCCATTTGTGGTTAAACATATCTTCTCAGGAGGAGCTATGATTCTAACCACCATGGATGGTAACGACCTTCCTCACCCCGCCAATGAAGACATAGTAAAAAGATACTACGCATGAACTAAAGACTCGCTAGGTTGACACACCTAGGCAAAAATAAGGGCTTCCCGGCGAACCAAAAGGGTTCGGGCAAAAATAAGAGATGAAATGAAAAAAAATATGTACACTCGGCAAGTCGAAAACCTGAAAAGGCGGCTTGGGCAAAAATGGGTATCCCGGTGGACTGAAAACCCGAAAGGGCGGTCCAGGAAAAAGTTAGGGATAAAGCGTAACTATGACTCATTGGATCACCTTTGCATCCAGAATTCGGTATCAACTATCAGGTTCAGACGGCATCGACCAATCAACTTCATCTTCAACTGAGCAGTAAAGTGATGAGACGCTTGAAGACATAAAGGCGATAGCAGAGTTGGAACCCAGTGGGATTTTTCACATAGCTGTTTTGTTTTCCTTTTCAAAATTGTATAAACTCTATGTTATTCGGCGGCGTTTTCTTACTAGGACGTCAGCCTCTTATACATAAACGCCTATTTACGGGCACATTCAAAATCAATACAAATCCGCTTTTTCAGACAAATTGCCAATTGTTTTTCCTTTTTCTGTTTTGTCTTGCGAAGAGCGTCCAATGTTCATTTTTGATATATGCATTTGACAGTAATTGCTAACTCATAAATATTTGCATGCGAAACAAAGGACTAATTACAGGTGACATTAGAAACAGGGGAAATAATAAGTTGTCTAAGCGATCTAGTTGCTCTGTCCACCAAGGTACTAAGGTAGGTTCGGCTGAAGAATGTAACCAAGTTACCTTCACCCCCCACAGAGTAATGCCAGATTTCAGCAATACTCTCCCCGAGCAGAGTTGGTCTCCCATTAGCCCTGGAAAGGCACAATATCCCTAGCAAGTCAACGATGCTCTCCCCAAGCAGAGTTAGTCTACTGTCAGCCTTAAGGAAGTTGGGTATCCCCAGAAAATCTCAACATTCTCCAGCAGAGTATATATAGATGTTCCTAAGCAAGCATCCCCGACAGTCTTAATCTAAGATTGTTCCCCGGTGGAATACAGACGCCCTAGTGGAGCCATTCCCCAGTACGGTCTCGAAAAGTCTCCCCAAGCAGAGTTATCCTACAATCAGCCTTATGGAAGTTGGATATCCCCAGAAGATCTCAATATTCCCCAGCGGAGTATACAAATGTTCCTAATCAAGCGTCCCCGGCAGTCTTAATATAAGATTATTCCCCGGCGGAATACAGACATCCAGTGGAGCCACTTCCCAGTGCAGTCCAAAGTCTCCCTAGGAGAGTTGAATCAATCTCCCCAGTAGATTTCTAGAAGCTTATCCCTAGTAGATTCTGGAAGCTTATCCCCTGCAGAGCACGAACGCGTCTCCCCGGCTTTATTCAAAGGTTATTCCCCACCAAAGCTTATAACTGGGTTATCCTCAGCTAATTACCATGGAGAGATTGTCGTCGGCGAAGTTCTTCCTACCCCCTAGCGGAGTTCATCAAATCTTCCAACATAACTCATCAACGGTATCCCCAGTGGAGTTATCATCAAAACCTCAGCGAAATATCTCTCCCCACAGAGCAATTCCCTGCAGAGTAATCTCTCCAGCAAGTTCATTCCCTAACGGAGTCATCTTCTCCTACCGGTTTATCCTTGCAACCATCATCCCCAGCGGAACGAAGAACTCCACTCTTCGACATCAACCCAGGATTCAACTTCCCGACATTCGTCAAGGATTTATTTTCCTAGACGAAAATACATTCATAAACATTATATTATCATACACCATGGCGCATGCATATACACATCATAAACACACAATCTCATTTATTCTTGAGAACATCATGCATTTCATACATCATGACATTGCATACAACTGATGTTTTGCCTTTTCAGGAAAAAGGTCAATCCTAAGATAATTACTATCAACTGTCGCAATTCCAGATTCGATACCTGTATCTAGCCAGGGCATATCTGTGAGCGATCAATTGCAGATTCGATTCCTGTATCTAGCCAGGGCATGTCTGAAGAGTTTGAAGATTCGATTCCTGTATCCAGCCAGGGCAAATCTGTTGACGACTAATTCCAGATTCGATTCCTGTATCCAACCAGGGCACGTCTGAAGAGTTTGAAGATTCGATTCCTGTATCCAACAAGGGCATATCTGTTGACGACTAATTCCAGATTCGATTCCTGTATCTAGCCAGGGCACGTCTGAAGAGTTTGAAGATTCGATTCCTGTATCCAGCCAGGGCATATCTGTTGACGACTAATTCCAGATTCAATTCCTGTATCCAGCCAGGGCATATCTGAAGAGTTTGAAGATTCGATACCTGTATCCAACCAGGGCATATCTGTAGATGACTAATTCCAGATTCGATTCCTGTATCCAGCCAGGGCACGTCTGAAGAGTTTGAAGATTCAATTCCTGTATCCAGCCAGGGCATATCTGTTGACGACTAATTCCAGATTCGATTCCTGTATCCAGCCAGGGCACGTCTGAAGAGTTTGAAGATTCGATTCTTGTATCCAGCCAGGGCATATCTGTTGACGACTAATTCCAGATTCGATTCCTGTATCCAGCCAGGGCACGTCTGAAGAGTTTGAAGATTCGATTCCTGTATCCAGCCAGGGCATATCTGTTGACGACTAATTCCAGATTCGATTCTTGTATCGAGCCAGGGCACGTCTGAAGAGTTTGAAGATTCGATTCCTGTATCCAGCCAGGGCATATCTGTTGACGACTAATTCCAGATTCGATTCCTGTATCCAGCCAGGGCATATCTGCATGAAGAGTTTGAAGATCAACACCTGTAACAGGCCAGGAAATTATCTTTCTTTCTCAAGTACGCAAGTTCTCGCTAAGGAATCTCTTACGCGATCGACACCTTCTGATGGCATCTATAAGCCCATCTCCACCACTATCCATTACCTTTCCAAATGGCATCTATAAGCCCATTCCCAACAAGGTCCTGTCACATCTCCAGATGGCATCTTTAAGCCCATCCTCCTATCCGCCACCTCTCCAAATGGCATCTGTAAGCCCATTCCCGACTTCACACTGCTAATACTCCACCATGTGAATGCAAATTTCTGGGCACTCTAGTGTTCAATCATCTTCCACCTTCGGATCATGAAAGGCACACAAGCCAATCTACATCCTCAGGTCTAAGAAGATTGAACAGGGGCAACTGTTGTACCCCAAAATTTGCCCTCCCATATTCTTCAAGTTTGACAAGCATCATCTCAATTTGCTCAAGTCTACTCAAGGGCTACACAGTCAAACCATCCTCCAAAGCCAGTCAAAATTAGGGTTTTGGTTCTTGCAAGGAAGTTGAGGTTTTCAAGGGCTCAATCAAGTCCCATATGCTCATATACATTGTCAAGCACCTACATGTCAAGTTTCAAGGTTCACAAGGTCAAGTTGCACAGTCAAAAATCCTGATTGCCTCACAATCAACTGTAGGGGTAAAATGGTCATTTGGCAGTCAAAAGTCAAATTTTTTGGTCAACATCTTATTTTGAAGCCACAATCATCATTTGATCAAGTCTTGATCATGATTCCACAAGAATGGCTCAAAAATCATCAAGATGCAAAAGTTTCTATTTTTGGACAGTTGAAAAGTCAACTGTAACTTGACCAAGGCATAACTTTTTCATGGTTCATCAGAAAAATCCCATCCAATGCTCATTTTGAAGGGGATGACATTTCCTACAACTCATCTTCACATTCCAAGTACAAGAAATGCTCTCACAAAAAGTTATCAATTTTAACATTATAGGTCATTTTCAAAAGTCAACAAAAAGGCACTTTAAGTCAAAGACCATAACTTGAGATTGGTAAATTCAAATGACATGGGACCAAAGGAATTGGTTATAGGACTTCAAGAACTTTCCAAAATGTCCAAGAACATGTTCATATGATCAAAATTGAGCAAGATATGCATTGGAGAAGTTGGGAAATTTTTGTGAAATGGCAAAAGTCAACTATCCTTGAAACTTCAATTTTTGACAAAAGGGCCCACTTTTTTCCACTTGGTTCAGCCTTGTCATGCCACCCACGTGTCCCATGATCAATTTCAAGACCAAATAATTATTTTTCTATTTTTATTTAATTTTTATGGATTTAATTCATTTTAATCCATATTAATTCAAGTAAAATAAAAAAAATTGATTAAATGGAATCTTGTGTTTTGATTAGCTTTGATGAAGCATATTTCACATACCAAATTCGTGCAAAGTCCATTTCAAGCATGAAATTCAAATTTGAACGAAAATGGCAAGTTTCTTTAATGGTGGTTATGAAGAAATCCCAAACATCATTGCATTGGTTAAAGGCTCATAATATGGACTGATTCTCATTCATACACATATGTGCAAGCCTCTCCAACAGAAAGCATGAAAAAAAGCTCTCTAAAACGGCAACCCTAATTCTCTCAAATTTTCCACAAAGTTGACAAATTCGAATTTGTTTTTTTTAGCAAGTTTCAAGGAGTTTTAAGCATTCAATCGTGTTCCTGGGCATAGCAGCAATCATTCCCAACTCTTACACGAAGCAAAATCATCCCAGATCGTGCTCCCTAGCTCTCACTGGTTTAGTAAATTTCTTGAATTCGGTTTTCGTATTTCATGCATCATTAACTGTTTTTGATTGTTTGTGTGAACTCAGGATACCTATTAGAATGTATCTGATGCATAACATGTAAGCTTTAACACAGGAGTAAGGACTTGCCATTGTTAGGGCAGTTTTTGTTATCTTCTTCGAAACTCACCGTACAGTCGTTTTCAGGCCAAAACAATGGCACCATTGAATCCGCAGGGGTCGAATTAGGGTGATAAGGTCTTTCTTTTGCTTTGATTTTTCCTATTTTGCAGAATCGGCCATTGTGCTTGCCGGAGAAGACGACCGGAGCTAGGGCTACGGCGTCGTTAACTGGATTGGACTCCGGCGTGGCTGGCGTGGCACGATAACGCGTTCTGATTCGCTCCCATGTTACACCTGGGCCCCACGCGTGTTGATTGTGTTTGAAAATTCAAAATATGCCACGTTTTTCACTTTTAACCCATTGATTGCAGATTACAAACACCAAAGACAGCTAGCTCAGTTGGCAACGTGTTGGTTGATTTCTCCAGAGGGCATGAGTTCGATTCTTGGCCCTGGCATTTTCTTTTTACCACTTTTCATAACTAACATGTTTTCTCTATTTTCTTTTTAATATTTTCATCCTGATTTAATTTATCTTTAAATAATTTTCTCATGCATTTAAAAAATCACAAAAATATTTTCCTTTTGCATTTTAATCAGAAAAATGTTTATTTAATTTTTGACATTAAAATTAATATTTTTGCATGCATATTTTAATTAATTGTTAAATAATCATTAAATTGACTTTTAATTGCTTTTAATTATCAAAATCGATCCAGAAAATTACCAAAAAATTATTCTATCATTTAATTATCATTACTAACCTAAAATGTTTTTCCTCATTCAAAAATCTTATTTTTACTAACATTTTTTTCTCTTATGCGAGTTTCTTATATTTTCCGATGTATCTGCTTACAGGTTGTATTGGTTTGAATTATTTTCTCGCATTTTTTTTCCATTATAATGTAACTGCTTCTGGAAATGTAATAGTTAATTAGGACCTCCTTTATTGCTTTATATTCTCGCACTTTATTTACCAAAAACGGGTCTTTGTTTTTTTGGCGATGTATAGACCCGCACCTTGTAATAGTTAGAATTTATCTTTCCGCAATTTATTTTCCGCACTCCTAACTGTTAAAAAATGCATGAAAGAATGTATGTAAATAAAACCAATCTGTAGATCACAAATAACATGCAAAGACAAACATTAACTGAAAAAACACACAAAGCACATGCCACTTCTAGGGTACGCCTCACTGGTTGCCTCGAAAGTGGTCATCATGTATAGGATGTCTTAGAGGTCACCCTTTGTCTAAAGATCCAGTTGTCTCGAAACGGTTGCCTCGGATAAAAGGATCTAGGACATTAGGGTTACTTCTAAGGTATCCTACCATTGCTTCGGTGACCACACTGTCTCGATAATCGAATTGACCCGAATACCTCCAACGATGGTGCTACCTACCTCTCAATGGTGGGATAGCACTATCTAAAGGACTCTTACACAGCCTAATTCCTTAGAGTAGGTAGATCTCTTAAGTACTTGCTCTTTCTCAAAACAAACAAAAATACTTTTCACACTTCACACTTTCAAAAGTTTTCAAACAAATTTTTCATACACTCTTGAGGACTGATACAAGAGTTACTTAGAAATTTTTCAAACGAAACTTCTTTTTCAAAACCCACACACACTTGAAAAGCAAACAAATTTTGAAAACATAAGAGCAAGTACCTAAGAGCCCGTGGATAACCACTGATAGAAAGGGTGCTAACACCTTCCCTTTCTATAAATCTACCTCCCGAACCGAGAAATATTCTCGAATAAGGAATTTTGCTGTGCTTTTGTCCTTTCCATGTTGGAGAACATAAAAGACGGTGGCGACTCTTGCTTACCGCGACATTTCGCGAAACCAGCTAAAAAACAGTCAGTTCTATTTCCACCGATCACACATGTTGTTAGAGAATAATCTAATATTATTTCCCCAAACATATTGTTGTACCCCAAAATTTTCCCTCTAACTAGGGTTTTAATTTTCATCAAGATATGTGAGCTCCAATGGTCTCAAATTTTTTCCATGGTCCTAATATGTCTTCAAGATTGTCCATGACAAATTTCATGCCTTGCATTAGAAATTTGCTCAAGTCAACTGCTGAAATGCTTGAAAATCAACTGTATTAGGTCAAAAGTCAACCGTGGCCCATATACAGTCAAACTTCAATATTTTTGGTCGACATCAACACTTTGAAGTGATATCCATCATTTGATCAAGGATTGATCATGATTCCTCAAGATATGCTCATAATTCATCAAAAGTTAAGAATTGCTAATTAGGGTTTCTATAGGAAAAGTCAACCAAACTTTGACCATACATAACTTTCTCATACTGTATCAGAAATTTTCCGCCAAAGCTCATTTTGAAGAGAATCCAATTCCATAAACCTTCTATTCAACCCTCAAGTTCAAGAAATGCACCAATTGAAAGATACAAACTTATACATTATGGGTCCTTTCAAAAAGTCAACAAAAATACCTTTTGGGTCAAAGCTCCTTACATGAACATGGAAGATCCAATTGAGATGAAGCCAAAATGGTTATTTAGAGGACATCCTAAGCTCTCTAAAAAGTCCAAGAACACCCTCATAGGATTAAAATTGAGAGAGATATGCATTACTAAAGTTGACCAATTTTTAGAAAAGTGCATGAGGCAAATAATGACCAAACTTGGATTTTTTTTTTCAAATGGGCCTATCTTTTTATGTTTGAAACTTGTTGCTAGCTTGGCCCATGAACTCTAAACCCATCCATGCCTTGTTTGGTCATTTATTTTATTTATTTTGATTTTTAGTCATTAAAACTCAAAAATAAATTAAATTTTCAAAATACTTGGGCTAGCACATGGATTAGTTTGTATGAAGCCAAATACAGCTGTTAACAGCCAACCACTTCCCATTTTTGTGCAAGAACCAAACGGGCATAAAATATTCACTTATGGCAACTTTTCAAAAATAATATTTTTTCTTTAAACCATGGTGTGATACGGTGGCAGAATCGACTGTTAATACTGGTTTGCATTTTTTGTTCACAAATGTTGCGATAAGCAAGAGCCACCTCCGACTTTTATTTCATCCAACAAAGGAAAAGAAAAAAGAACAGAAAAATCCTTTTTCGAGATGTTTCTGAGTACGGGGGGGTAGATTATAGAAATGGAAGGTATTAGCACCCTTTCTATCTGTGGTTTTCCACGGGCTCTTAGGTACTTTCTCATTTTTAAATTGCTTATATGTGTTTTGAAAAGTTTTTGTTTAACTTTGTGATAACCCTTGTATCTGTCCTCAAGAGTGTGACAAAGTTGTTTTTGAAAGCTGTTTTGAAAGTGTTTGTGAAAAAGAGTTTGTATTGTTTTGAGCAAGTACTTAAGAGTTTCTACCTACTCGAAAAAGATTTTTCATTTTCTCGTTTCCTTTAAACAGCGCTATCCTACTATTAGTGAGTAGTTAGCCCTATCATTGGATGTTGATGGACTATCGAAAGGGACGCTATGGTCATCGAAGGCAACATGTATAGATATCTTAGCATTCGAAGGGACTGTCATCATATAGGCAACATCGAGGAACAAGATCATTTCTCGTAGGCAACTCGAGGGAAGTTAGAGACCATGATCTTTATGATGACTTTAGAATTAAGGGTCTTTGCTAAGACATCCCTACGTTCGAGGGACATGACCATTATTTCCTGAGGCAACCAAGTGAGGTATACCCTAAGGGTGCATATGTGTAAGGTGTATTATGTTCAGTTATTTTAGTCTTGTGTTAAGTTTGCTAATGTTTGATTATTCTTGCCATACAATCCTATTAGTCATACATCTAGCAGTTAATAGTTGCAGTAATTTAAAAGTCCAGAAATATAAAACCTAACTATTACAAGGCTTCGGGGAGGGGGATTATGTACATATCCAAAACTGAGGGAAAAATAATAAAAGCGGTAAAGGTCCTACTAATCATCTATTACATCCCAATATACAGTTACAATAATAAAAGGAAGTGGAAAAGAATAATAACGCGCAAATTTGAAAAGACGTCTAAAAATCCTAAGATATAAAAAATCTTTTTGTTGTTTTTTGTTTTAATTTATGAAAATGGTTTAAGTTAAAAAATAATTGATCTAGATCTATATTTAAAAAAAAGTTAATTATTAAAGACACATGAAATTTAAATAAAAGAAATAAATTCTATGTTTTTTTAGTATTTTTGTTACGAAAAGGAAAATGAATTAAAATGAAATTAAACCTAAGTTCTATTAATTTTAATCTAAAAAAAAAGTTAAAGTGATTAGTTAATTAATTTACCAAAATTAAAATTTAACTAATAAAAATCCTAAATCTATTTTTATGTGATATTTATATTTGTTTATTGATTAAAATAAAAAAAGGGATTAAAAGAAATAAATGAAATGAATAAAATAAGAAAATAAAGATGGGCCTAGTAGCAAAAGTAACCAGGGGGTGCAATAATCAGAAATCCCTAGGCCTGAATCTTCGAAAGCTTCATGCCCTAACCATGGTGTTTTCATATTCTTGCGTGGAACCTCTGATTCAACCATCCATAACTGTTCTATATAAACTCAAACAAACGTTAGCATGCCATGAAATGTGATTAAAATTAGATTCAAAGTTTAAAATTTTACCAAACCGGTGTTGTCAAATGGGGGCGTGCTAGGCATGTGATGGATTTCTCTTGGGCCTTGTAAGACTCCTGAGAACTTCAAGAGGATGGTTTGAGGCTTGATGTCAATCGAGAGAGACCGGAACCTCGAGATATGACTTGCACCAATTCTTTGATTTCTGGAGAGCTTTTTGAAGTGCTTTTGGAGAGCTTTTTGAAGAGCTTCTTGAGATCTTTTTAGAGAGGAATTTCAAGTGTTTCAAGCTTGTATGGCTCTATATTTATATAGGAGAATAAGGAGACAAGAAATCATGGAAAGAATCTCCCTCATAATGTTGTGTTTTAAGACCATGATCAAAATTTGAAAAAATGCCATATTTGATGATTTTATGCCATTTTCACATGTGGATGAACCTGGACATATTTGAAAGGTTATTGCACGAATTCAATTGACATAAACCAGCATAAAACTTGCCCAAAATGGATTCACATCAAAACTTACATTATTTCTATTATTTATTTATTTAATTCTGAATTTTAATGAATAAAATATCAAAATAAATAGCATAAATAGTAGAAAAATGTATGGGTGGGCTTAGAGGTCGTGGACCATGTTAGGAATGAGTTTCAAACTTGAAAAGATAGGCCCATTTGGAAAAAAATCAAGTTTGGTCAATATTTGCTTCATGCATTTATTTTCAAAAATTGGCCAACTTTGACAATGCACATCTCTCTCAATTTTAACCCTATGAGGGTGTTCTTGGACTTTTTAGAAAGCTTAGGATGTCCCCTAAGCAACATCTTTGGTTCATCTCAATTGGATATTCCATTTTCATGTAACAAGCTTTGACCCAAAAAGTGTTTTTGTTAACTTTTGAAAAGGACCTATAATGTCTGAATTTATATCTTTTCATGAGTGCATTTCTTGAACTTGAGGGCTGAATATGACTTTTAGGGAATTGGATTGTCTTAAAAATGAGCCTTGGATGAGAAATTTCTGATAAAGTATGAGAAAGTTATGTCTAGTCAAAGTTTGGTTGACTTTTCCTATAGGAACCCTAATTTAGCAACTTTTGAGTTTTGATGAATTAGGATCATTCCTTAAGGAGCCATGATCGACCCTTGATCAAATGATGTATATCACTTCAAAATATTGATGTTGACCAAAAATCTAGAAGTTTGACTGTATGTGGGTCACAATTGACTTTTGACCTAGTATAGTTGATTTTCAGGCATTTGAGCAATTGACTGAGCAAACTTCTTGTGCAAAGCATGAAAATTGACATGGATGGTCTTGAGTACATATTAATACCATGGAAGATATTTTAGGCCTTTGGAGCTTACCCATCTTGGTGAAATTGGAAACCTTAGTTTGAGGTTCATTGTCTTAGGGGAGCACTTGTCTGATCAATCCTTGGGCATCCTTGAGCAAGTTGAGAACTTCAATGAGTATGTGTTGAGTATAAATGAGAGGGAAATTTTGGGGGTACAACAGCTGCCCCTGTTCAATCTTCTTAAACCTGAGGATGTAGATTGGCTGGTCTGCCTTTCATGATCTGAAGGTAGAAGATGATTGAACACTAGAGTGCCCAGAAATTTTCACTCGCATGAAGTAATACTGATTGGTGATATCAAGAATGGGCTACATATGCCATTCAGAAGTTGACAGAGAATCATCAGAGATGGGTTTAAAGATGCCATCCAGAAAATATATCGGTTGTATAAGAGATTCCTTTGCGAGAATTCCTGTACCTGTCGTTGAGGAGGACTTCACTGTCGAATGTTGATTTACGTCCGGGGAAATAGAGTGTAGGAGCTTCGGTTATCCATTACTCTTCTAGGGAATTAACTCTTGATTGAGGAGGTGAAAGTACACTGCCTAATTGGTTAGGGTCCAGCCTGCACAACGGCTTACTGGGGAAATGTGAGATCGACTGATTATGGTCGGGTCCAGGTCTTGCAGTGTTGTAAACTGTTGTCTGGAGATAAGAGTGAAGGAACCCGGGTCGTAGGGTTACTTCGAAATGAAAGCCTGGATAGTAGGGCTATGAGAAGGAACTTGGGTCGTAGGGTTACTTCGAAATGAAAGCCTGGATAGTAGGGTTATGAGAAGGAACCTGGATAGTAGGGTTACATTGAGATGAAAGCCTAGATAGTAGGGCTATGAGAAGGAACCGGGATAGTAAGGTTACTTCAAGATGAAATCCTGGATAGTAGGTGATAACCAGAAAACATATTATATAATTACTATGCTTTTTACCGATTTTATATTTCATTAAGTCATCTAACCCCCGATTATTCCGAGATTATTTGTCTTTTTACAGGTATAACATTTGCCAACTCAAACCAATGGAAAAGGACAACATGAAGAAGGCTAGACAATAAACAAAGAGAAAAAGAACTAAAAATACAAAGTTTGGATTTTTGGAGCAGTGACGATCGTCACACCCTTGTGACGGGCGTAACGCCCCCCAACTTAGAATAACGCTCGTCACACATCACTGACGAGCGTAATGCGCTACTTAAGCGCGTTACGACCGTCACCCACCTGTGACGACTGTCACGCGCGTGAAGATGGACGTTGTAAACATGTGGAGACGTGGGCAACGCAAGGGCAGACTCGTTCTCCTATTTTTCCTCCACCCACTAATAGTGCTCCCTATATTTTCTCCATTCAACCTTTCCTCAAGACTGGAAACTGCTATTTTTCCTCTGCTATATATATGTGTGCAAGTGCAAAGTACAAGGGGTCGAAGGAATTTTCTGAGAACAAATTTATTATTCTTTTAAGATTATTTCTATTTCCTTGTTTTAGAGTTTTTCTACGTTGCTGTAATTTTCATTCCAATCTTTAGTTTTTAGTTTTAGGTGTTAATTCTTCATTCAAGAATTAACACGATTTATTTACTGCAATCAAGCTCAAGGATTATTGTAACACTTCAAGATTACCATAGCAACTTTGATTCCAGGTTTTTATTGCAATTAATATTTATTCAATTTTTTTATATTATTCCAATTGTTGTTATGAATTATATTTTGAATTGCATTGCTGTTAAATTTATTATGTCCGGCTAAATTATTCGTACCGGTATGTGACTCTTAAGAACTGAGAGAATTCAGTGATACCTTGGCCAAAAATATTTATAAAACAATTTCTTGTTTCCAATTTCCAAGATTAATTTAACTACCCTTGTCACGAGAGTGAGAGGTTAATTAACACGATTTTACCACGAGAGTGGGAAATTAATTAAGGCAAGAACCTGCATGCGAGAGCTGGGGTTCAACCCAGATAGTGGTAACGAAACATTAATTTTTAAATACACGAGAGTGTTTTAATAAATTAATTAGACTCAAATTATTTTCAAAAAGTGTTATTAAATTTAAAGTGCATCCACTAGGTTTAGTAGCATAACTTATTTCATGAATACGAGAGTGAATGTCTCAGCTTTTTAAACAATTAGTTTTTACCGAAATACTTTATAGGCCAAGCGATTCACCGAATTCCCGAAGTCCGATTATCACATACCGGTATAACTATTACTATTATTTTTAATTAAACTGTTTCCCCCAAAAATCGAATATTCATCGCTTAGTTAAACAAACTGTAGCATTAGATCGTATGCGATTGATCCTCAATCTCTGTGGGTTCGATAATCTTTTAAAACTAGAACGACTGAACTGTATACTTGCAGTTAGTATCCCGACAGACTCATAAAGTCCCGATCAAGTTTTTGGCGCTGTTGCCGGGGATGGTAGTCAATTAATTATGATTCTTCTGTTGCGCGTTTAGACTAGGCAACAGATACCCTTTTTCGATTTGTATGCCAAGGACTCGCTCACAAGGTGAACCACTTAACAAATCGACGGACGAACCTGAACGCATTCTTTCTGTAAGACGTGCAGTCAGGGATTACTGTTTAAATCACGCTATTCCTTTACCCAAACCCGAAATCAAGATTGATTCTGAAACAGATTCTAATTCTTCCTCTGAGACCGAAACCAATCCAGAATTAGACATGGCCGAAGAACAAAGGACCCGTCCATTGAAGGAGTACGCAGCTCCATCACAACAAGAACCCCACAACAGCATTGCTGCTCCAGCAATAAACCGAAACGATTTCGAGTTGAAACCGTCATTGATATCAGCTATCCAACAACGCCAATTCTCTGGAGATCCTTCTGAGGATCCGAATGAACATCTTACAAAATTCGTTCAATTTGCCGACATAGTTATAGCAAATGGTGTTAGTAAAGATGCGATAAGATTACGTCTTTTCCCTTTCTCACTAAGAGATAGAGCTTGGGCTTGGTTGCAATCCTTACCATCAAATTCCGTCACTACGTGGGAAGGACTGAAGATTTTATTCTTAGCACGATACTTTCCCCCAAGCAAGACTGCTGCACTAAGAGCCCAAATCAACGGATTTAGGCAGAAGGATACTGAATCGCTATTCGATGCATGGGAGCGCTACAAAGATATGATGCGAATGTGCCCACATCACGGATTAGAAAAATGGCTGATAATCCACACGTTTTATAATGGACTCTTGTACAACACAAGACTCTCTATAGACGACGCCGCAGGTGGTACACTGATGGACAAGCCTTACGAAGAAGCTAACCAACTCATTGAAAACATGGCTCAAAACCACTATCAGTGGGGAGGAGAAAGAACATTTGTGGAGAAAACTCGAACCAAAGGTGGGATGTACGAAATTAGTAGCCTAGATAAAGTTAATGCTAAGGTAGATGCTCTTACCCAAAAGATAGAAAGCTTGACCTTACCTCCTGCAGCTACCGTGGCTGCAGTTACCCCAAGCTGCGAAGTTTGTGGAGTTCCTGGTCATGTTGGAACAGAATGTCAAATCTTAGCAGGAATATCAGCTGATCAGGTAAATTACGCTCAAGGTAATCCTTATGCTAATACCTATAATCCTGGTTGGAAGAACCATCCTAACTTCTCGTACAAGAGCAATAACGCTTTATATGCACCTGGCCAAGCACCTGCTGTACCTCCAGGGTATCAAAAACCCGCTGTTAATGTTCCTAACATTCCTAAGAAATCTAACCTTGAAATCCTAATGGAAAATTTTATCGCTAATCAAGCCCAACAAAACAAAGAATTCCTCAATCAAAACGTTCACACCGGAGAACAGTTGAAGCTATTAGAAAATAAGGTAGATGCCCTAGCAACTCACAATAAAATGTTAGAAACCCAAATCTCCCAAGTAGCACAACACCAAGCTAGTTCTGCCGCACCTGCTGGTACATTTCCTGGACAGCCACAACCCAATCCTAAAGGACATGCAAATGCTATCACATTACAAAGTGGGACAACCCTTGATGGACCAGTAGATCCTAGACTCCAAAACCCGACCATGTATCAAAAACCTGAAAAAGAAATAAAGAAGTCGAAAGATCAATCTGAAAATGTAGAGGAAGACGCGAATGAGAACAGAGAGGCTTCAGAAAAACCTTATGTGCCTTCACCACCATATAAACCACCAATTCCATACCCCCAAAGACTTGCAAAATCCAAGAACGAGGGACAATTCAAGAAATTTGTAGAACTTCTGAAACAATTAAACGTTACTATTCCGTTTACAGAAGCTATAACCCAAATGCCGTCATATGCTAAATTCCTAAAAGAAATATTGTCTAATAAGAAAAAAATCATTGAAAACGAAACCATTATGCTAACTGCCGAATGTAGCGCCATAATTCAAAATAACATGCCTTCAAAGCTAAAAGATCCTGGTAGTTTCTCCATACCATGTGTAATTGGAAAATCTGTCATAGACAAAGCTCTATGCGATTTAGGAGCCAGTGTCAGTCTAATGCCCTTAACTATTTGCGAGAAGCTCAAATTAGGCGACATGAGACCTACCAAGATGTCCCTACAACTAGCCGACAAATCAGTCAAATTTCCTGTTGGTATGCTAGAAAACATTCCTGTCCGAATAGGACAATTTTACATACCGACTGACTTTATAATAATGGACATCAAGGAAGATTCAAACATTCCCATCATACTAGGAAGACCATTTTTAGCTACTGCAGGAGCCATCATAGACGTTAAGAAAGGAAAACTTACCTTCGAGGTAGGATAAGAAAAAGTAGAATTCATTCTTTCCCAATTCTTTAAAGCCCCTGCTATAGATGACTCATGTTGTCTCCTAGATATTATTGATGAATGTGTTAAAGAACTTGAATGCCAAGAGGACACCTATTCTGCGATGCTGAAAATTCAGACACCAACTATCCTTAAGAACGAGGACTGGAAACAAGAACACTTAGATGCCGACCTAAGCGAATGTTTAGCCTTAACACCCGATCCTGCCCCAACTAATAAGAAACCTGGTATAGAACTTAAAACATTACCTGAAGATCTTAGGTATGAATTCTTAGATAAAGAACTCGAACGACTAGTTATAGTCAATGCCAAATTAGGAGAGATCGAAACAGAAAAACTTCTTAGTGTGTTAAGGAAATATCCAGCCGCATTAGGCTATAATATATCAGATCTAAAAGGAATAAGCCCTTCTCTCTGTATGCACCGCATTATGCTGGAGGAGGACTGCAAAACTTCTAGAGAACATCAAAGACGAATAAATCCTATCCTAAGTGAAGTCGTTAAGAAGGAAGTGCAGAAACTACTAGAGGCAGGCATCATATACCCAATATCAGATAGCAACTGGGTCAGTCCAGTTCACGTGGTGCCTAAGAAAGGAGGTGTTACGGTTATAACGAACACAAAAGGCGAATCGGTAGCACAACGTACCCAAACAGGATGGAGAATGTGTATAGATTATAGAAAACTAAACAAAGCTACGCGCAAGGACCATTTCCCATTACCATTCATTGACCAAATGCTCGAGCGTTTAGCCAAACATTCCCATTTCTGCTATCTTGACGGGTACTCAGGATTCTTTCAAATTCCCATTCATCCTGATGATCAAGAGAAAACCACGTTCACATGTCCCTATGGTACCTTTGCATACCAAAGAATGCCATTTGGACTATGTAACGCACCTGCAACTTTCCAACGATGCATGATGGCGATTTTCGCAGATTTTTTAGACGGAATTATGGAAGTATTCATGGACGATTTCTCTGTCTGTGGAGAGAGTTTCGACGGATGTTTATCAAATCTTGAATTAGTATTGAAACGCTGTGTCAATGTCAACCTAGTGCTCAACTGGGAAAAATATCACTTCATGGTGAGACAAGGAATTGTGTTGGGTCACATTGTATCAAACAGAGGGATTGAAGTCGACAAAGCAAAGATCGAAATTATCAAAAACCTTCAACCACCTAAAACAGTTAGAGAAATAAGAAGCTTTCTAGGACACGCAGGTTTTTACCGACGTTTTATAAAAGATTTCTCTAAAATCACCAAGCCACTAACTAAATTATTAATGAAAGAGGCTGAGTTTATTTTCGATGATAAATGCTTGAACGCATTTGAGACACTTAAAGAAGCCTTAATCTCAACACCTATTATGCAACCTCCTGATTGGAACCTACCATTTGAAATAATGTGCGATGCGAGCGATTATGCTGTAGGCGCAGTCCTAGGACAACGCAAAGAAAAAAAGCTTCACGCTATCTACTACGCAAGCAGAAGACTCGATCCCGCACAAATGAATTACACCACTACAGAGAAGGAAATTTTAGCTGTGGTATTCGAATTGGATAAATTTTGTTCCTACTTAGTAGGCGCCAAAATCATTATTTACACGGATCATGATGCGATCTGATACTTACTAAGCAAGAAAGATGCCAAACCACGACTGCTCAGATGGATCTTACTCCTACAAGAGTTTGACTTAGAAATAAAAGACAAGAGAGGAACTGAAAACATGGTAGCTGACCATTTATCGAGATTAGATGGAATCCAAACCGAGAGTGTTCCCATAAACGAAGACTTCCCTTATGAACACCTTGTTGCTAAGCTAGAGATAAACCCTACCGACAGTTTAGATCAACACAATGAACCTTTAACAAATGTGGTAGTAAAAGCCATTTGTACTAATACCACATTACCATGGTACGCTGACTTCGTCAACTATTTAGCTGTCGGTGTTTTACCACCTGATTTAACGTACCAACAGCGGAAGAAATTTTTCCATGATCTTAAACACTACTTTTGGGATGAACCATTACTCTTTAAAAGAGGCGCCGATGGTATCTACCGTCGCTGCGTCTCTAACGATGAAATAGACGATGTCATTTTCCATTGCCATTCCGCCCCTTATGCTGGACACGCTAGTACGTCGAAAACCTGTGCAAAAATACTTCAAGCTGGCTTCTTTTGGCCTACCTTATGGAAAGACGTCCACGTAGAAATTATGAACTGCGATAGATGTCAACGCACAGGAAATATATCTAGACGCGACGAAATGCCGCAAAAAGAAATCCTCGAAGTAGAAGTTTTCGATGTATGGGGAATTGATTTCACGGGACCTTTCCCCGCATCTTTTGGAAATAAGTATATTTTGGTAGTCGTCGACTACGTATCAAAATGGATTGAAGCCATCACCGCACCCACAAACGATACACGTGTGATACTAAAACTATTCAAGCATATTATCTTCCCACGATTCGGTGTACCAAGCCTAGTAATCAGTGATGGTGGGTCCCATTTTATCTCTAGAATCTTCGAAAAGTTACTTTCAAAATATGGCGTTAAACATCGCATAGCCACACCATACCATCCTCAAACGAGCGGACAAGTGGAAGTGTCAAATAGGGAGATAAAACAAATCCTTGAGAAAACCGTAACCTCATCCAGAAAAGATTGGTCCTCCAAGCTAAATGATGCTCTTTGGGCATATCAGACAGCTTTTAAAACCCCTATCGGAACAACGACGTTCAAGTTAGTTTATGGAAAATCTTGTCATTTGCCAGTAGAATTAGAACATAAAGCTTATTGGGCCATAAAAACCCTTAACTTAAATTACAAGACTGCTGGCGAGAAACGAGTGTTAGATATCCATGAATTAGAAGAATTGCATTTAGACGCTTATGAAAATGCTAGAATCTATAAAGAAAGAACAAAAAAATGGCACGATAAGCGTATCTCGCGGAAAGAATTTAAGGAAGGAGACATCGTACTCCTATTCAACTCTATACTGAAACTTTTCCCGGGAAAATTACGTTCCAGATGGTCCGGACCATTCGAAATTAACAAAGTTTTCCCAAGTGGTGCGATAGAAATTAAAGGCAGTTCTATCAAACCATTCATAGTCAATGGCCAGCGCTTAAAGCACTACTTTAACGTCGGAAATATCAACTATTCGGCTTATCTTCAGTTAAGTGAGCCGCCTACCTCGATACCTAACTGAATAGGTATTAACTGTCGAGCCGTCGACATAAAATAAAGGCGCTTCGTGGGAGGCAACCCATGTTTTACTTTAATTATTTTTACTACTTTAACATGTTTTTATTTTTCTTTTCTTCTTCTTAATCTTTAAAACATTTTCATGATTGCATCTCTTACTCCTTTCTATTTTTTCTTCTGTTTTTATTTTCCCTTTAAACTTTCTTTTTCTTTTTGATTTAACTTTGGAAATTTCTTAACCCGAAAATACTAACTTAGTTTCTCCTTTTTTTTCCAAACATTTATTAAATATTTTCAGGGGGGTAATTCTTTTGCTTTCATATTTAGCGCTATGGCCCGTGTAAACTTCATGAATGTCAATTTGAGAAGCAGACACCAAAGAAGATGATTTGAGGACCTGGCTGAGCGGGAAATGTGCCCTACTATCTACGCAGATGACCATGCTATGACCGCTCTTGGCATTCGTGAGAGTGTCATGTACTTGCTGCATCAGATTGGCTGGGAAACTGCTCCTATCCGAAGACGGTACTGTACTTACAAGAACCTGACCCTTGAGTTCCTGAGCACCCTGAGCTTCATTCCAAATCATGGGATAGGATTCAACCGTGGGTTGATCACTTTCAGGATGTTTAACATGGACTACACTTATAACCTCCGGGAGTTTAGCCACCTGCTTGGGTTCCCTTTTGGACCTGATGTTATCACTATGACCCAGGAAGACCTTTTACCTGACTCTGATCTTGATTTTTTCTGGGGAAGCATCACTGGTAATAACCATCCTGAGTCGTCTGATCTTTATTCTGAATGCATCCATAACCCGGCTATCAGGTATTTTCACAAGATCATCGCCCACACCATCTTTGGCAAATAGCAGAATGTCACATCTGTATCCCGCGATGAGCTATTCATTATGTATTGTGCATCCCAGAGCCGTCCGGTAAACGGTGCCGCTTATATGCTCGCTAATATGGAGCGTATCATCCAGACTCCAAATGCACCAATCCTGTTGGGTGGTTTAGTTACCATGCTATCAAATGCAATTGGACTCTGTAGGCCTATGCTAGGATCAGCCTCGCTTTATGGAATAAAGCCGATGGACATTGCATTCTGCTTTAACACTAGCATTATCGGGAACCTTGGACCAGATCAAGTTGAGTTGTTAGTTAATCATCAGATCGTCCACCAATTTAAGCTTCCGGACCCTATCACCAGTGTGCATAACATAGATAACTGGCTTTTTGACCTTCACCATCCTGCTACACCGCCCTCCTCACCATCTACTATTGACATTTACGAGGTCCCAAACACTACTAATGCTGATGAAGATCCTGCCACACCACCAGGATACCATGAGTTCCCCGATCATTGGGAACAGCAGGCTACTTCCGCTGAGACCGCCACCCAGGCTCCAAAGATTACACCACCTTCACCTACTGTTACCCTGCATTCTTTGCATGAAGCAATTACTGACATGCGGGGCGAGATGACATCTCTCCGGGTGGACTTCATAGCCTTCATGGATTTGGTGACCGATCAGCTGGATTACATGCACCAGCTTATGTTTCCGCCTCCCCGTGGCTAGAGTTGCCATTGTTATCCTATTCTTTTCTCTCGCATTTGTACATACAGTGGGGACACTGTTTAGTTTTAGTGTGGGAGGGATTATTTCAACATTTTATCATTTTTATCCTTAGTTATTTCGAAACAATTTCTTATGAATTTATTCAATTATTTATCAAGTACCAAGTTTATTTTAAATTTTCATTTCTTTTCATTTCCAGCTTACTGTTTATTTCTTTTTATTTATGGTTTATGTTTACCGCAATATTACTATTTCGTTATGTGCTGGTAACTAATATTACAAAACTTTAATTATTAGATTACTTTAATATATTCAAAACTTTAATTAATTAAAGTATTTCAAAAATTTAAATTACGTCAAAATTTATTACTAAGAAGACAATAAAAATATATAAATATATATAAACACCCTCAGCGGTCCTGTAATGGTCGTCTCATTAACGACACTGAACGCGTTACGACTGTCACACCCTTGTGACGAGCGTAACACACCTTTTTGCCTTATGACGACCGTCACACCCTCGTGACGACCGTCACACATACAATGTATCAGAACGGCTATTACAGAACCGTTGCAACCATTCCCTTCATAAACCCATTTCCCCCATTGTTACCACATCACACGAAAACTACCCACTCCACTCCATTTTTCGTCTAACTTCTAAAACTCCCAACACTAAATTACTATCCACACAGTACCCCAATTTTATATTCCAAACCTTTTGCAATCAAATTCTACCTACACCATGGAAAAAAACCCACAAGCCCCCGCCCTCACTTTCAGAATCGGCGAACAAGGAGAAAATCAACGGGCAAAGTTTCAAAAATTTCAACGTCGAGGTCTCCAACCCATAAGGTACGTTGACATCGACTGCCTGAGGAGTTTGGGACTACTTGACAGTGTCCGCCAATTATTGCAAAGTGTGGATTTGTGGAACTTGTGCCACGAACCAAGACCGACCTATGAAACTCTTACTCTTGAATTCTTGAGTTCATTTATTTACATCACTCCGCCAGGTGCCACGAACCAACTGTCAGGCCTGGCCAAATTCCGCATGTTTGGCATTGAGCACGAGTTGCCTCAATCCGACATCGCACGACTTTTAGGCTTTTGTTCGGACGAAGATGTTCATCTCCGGGTGCCGGATAATTTTGGTGAAGAAGCTTTCAACTTATGGCACAGTTTGACGAATATCCGTGCCGGATCCTACGACCACCTGAATGCCACCCACATTCATAATCCGGCCATCCGTTATTTCCACCACATCCTTAACAACACAATCTTCGCCCGCGACAGCAACCATAAGCTCAACTCCAAGGAGTTCTTCTTTTTGCATTGCGCGTTCACTGGGCAAAATATCAATGCCGCCCCGTTCTTACTCGCTCACATCCACTCTATTTGTGCTAGAGGCGGAAAACCATTTTATTTCGGAGGGCTGGTCACTTCAATTGCCATAGGTCTGAACTACGGTGCTGCTCTCGCAACCTTGCCTTCTATGGCACCGACTTTGCTAACTTTGGATCACTGCAAAGCCGCACATCTCATTTACGAGCGGGAAAATGGCAGATTCCACCCTGTAATCAGGAACACTGTCTATCAGAACATCATTTTGCCTTGCAGGGACCGAATCGATCCAAGTAACCGAGAAAACTGGTTGTTCGAGCCTGAAATTCCCGCAGAGCGTGCACCTGCTCATGAAGACCAACTTGCAGCCCCACAGACGAAATGCAAGAATAGTTGGATAGTGCTCCTCCAGTCCACGACATTCTAGGATCCTCATCTGCACCTCCTCCTATTAATCTTGAAGACATCCTCCGCGCCCTCCATATGCAGAACCAAATGAACGCGGCACTTGAAAGAAGGCAACATGAACAGTTTGAGTCTCTGTGCGCTCAAAACGCTCAGATCTTGACTGGGCAGGGCAACATGAATGAGAGGTTAGATGAGGTCCTGTCAGAGCTTAACGCCTTAAGGATGGACGTCAGCACCCTTGGTTTCCAAGACACTGATACTGAAGCCACTCCTACCAGACGCTCTCGCACCAGGAGTAGAGGACGTGGTCACCAGTAGTCTTTCTTTAATTTCTATGTAATTTATTATTTTTCTGTTTCATTTCTTTTCTGTTTGTTTTTGTAATTGTACTTCCCCGCCTATATACCGCAACATTGAGGACAATGTAGGATTTTGTGTGGGAGAGGTACCTTTCAATCTTTTATAAACTAGTAAATTCTTACGATATGTCTCGATTCAAATTCTTCGCTTTATTTAGCCATACCGAATTTTTTTTATCTTCGCATTAGCCCGACATACCTATTTTAACGAAATCCCAGTTGAGGAAGCCGAAAACGACATACCAAGATCGATACAGTTATGACACCGTAGACTTCCTACTTACGCGATCCGTTTCAATAACCATTATACCGATATCTGGAGTTTCAAGTTCTAGAAGTAACCCCTAGTAGTTTATACTAGCAGTCAACACCGTCTTGACATAAACCACGTGGAGAATCGATGAATATAAGTGTTTGAGGCCTGATT
The DNA here is from genome assembly GCA_948472305.1 of Vicia faba. Taxonomy (NCBI): domain Eukaryota; kingdom Viridiplantae; phylum Streptophyta; class Magnoliopsida; order Fabales; family Fabaceae; genus Vicia; species Vicia faba. The sequence continues at coordinate 242,082,954 of OX451735.1, forward strand.
CTAAAAATAACCTTCCTATCTCGCTGCTAAAAGAAAAGAAAATTTGTGTACCAAAATATACAGGCACATATAAGAGCTGAGCAAATAATGAAGGAATCCAGTGTTGGTTAGTTTAGAGGTATCTGGTTCTGAACTCGGTAGGGCGTGCTACGGTCCGATCCCCCACATCCTCCAATTTGGATAACATATGTAGGGTTGCCACATTCATGTACCAGACCCCATGCTAAAAGGATCAAAGTCACTAACCGGTTACTCCACTACGTGCGTGCTAAGACAAAGGGCTTAATGTGATTGCGCCATAACGAAACCGGGTGAAATAGATACGAGGAACTCCGGGCAGAATTATAACGGAACCATTGGATAGCTCGTTTTAAATGGAAGCCTACGACTAAGCTTATTGCTTGTGTCATTAGCGTATCTTTAGTGTTTTACTCAAGTATTGGCCGAACCGACGAGGATTTCCCGAAATTACTTTAAACATCCAAGGTATGTCATGCTTATGCGCTTGACAAAACTTGTCTGACCTTTTGAATGACTATTTGCTTGAGGACAAGCAAAGGTTTAAGTATGGGGGAATTTGATAACGAGAAAACATATCATATAATTACTATGCTTTTTACCGATTTTATATTTCATTAAGTCGTCTAACCCCCGATTATTCCGAGATTATTTGTCTTTTTACAGGTATAACATTTGCCAACTCAAACCAATGGAAAAGGACAACATGAAGAAGGCTAGACAATAAACAAAGAGAAAAAGAACTAAAAATACAAAGTTTGGATTTTTGGAGCAGTGACGATCGTCACACCCTTATGACGGGCGTAACGCCCCCCCAACTTAGAATAACACTCATCACACATCACTGACGAGCGTAATGCGCTACTTAAGCGCGTTACGACCGTCACCCATCTGTGACGACCGTCACGCGCGTGAAGATGGACGTTGTAAACGGGTGGAGACGTGGGCAATGCAAGGGCAGACTCGTTCTCCTATTTTTCCTCCACCCACTAATAGTGCTCCCTATATTTTCTCCATTCAACCTTTCCTCAAGACTGGCAACTGCTATTTTTCCTCTGCTATATATATGTGTGCAAGTGCAAAGTACAAGGGGTCGAAGGAATTTTCTGAGAACAAATTTATTATTATTTTGCAATTATTTCTATTTCCTTGTTTTAGAGTTTTTCTACGTTGCTGTAATTTTCATTCCAAGCTTTAGTTTTTAGTTTTAGGTGTTAATTCTTCATTCAAGAATTAACACGATTTATTTACTGCAATCAAGCTCAAGGATTATTCTAACACTTCAAGATTACCATAGCAACTTTGATTCCAGGTTTTTATTGCAATTAATATTTATTCAATTTTTTTATATTATGCCAATTGTTGTTATGAATTATATTTTGAATTGCATTGCTGTTAAATTTATTATGTCCGGCTAAATTATTCGTACCGGTATGTGACTCTTAAGAACTGAGAGAATTCAGTGATACCTTGGCCAAAAATATTTATAAAACAATTTCTGGTTTCCAATTTCCCAGATTAATTTAACTACCCTTGTCACCAGAGTGAGAGGTTAATTAACACGATTTTGCCACGAGAGTGGGAAATTAATTAAGGCAAGAACCTGCATGCGAGAGCTGGGGTTCAACCCAGATAGTGGTAACAAAACATTAATTTTTAAATACACGAGAGTGTTTTAATAAATTAATTAGACTCAAATTGTTTTCAAAAAGTGTTATTAAATTTAAAGTGCATCCACTAGGTTTAGTAGCATAACTTATTTCATGAATACGAGAGTGAATGTCTCAGGTTTTTAATTAATTAGTTTTTACCGAAATACTTTATAGGCTAAGCGATTCACTTAATTCCCGAAGTCCAATTATCACATACCGGTATAACTATTACTATTATTTTTAATTAAACGGTTTCCCCCAAAAATCGAATATTCATCGCTTAGTTAAACAAACTATAACATTAGATCGTATGTGATTGATCCTCAGTCTCTGTGGGTTCGATAATCTTTTAAAACTAGAACGACTGAACTGTATACTTGCAGTTAGTATCCCGACAGACTCATAAAGTCCCAATCAGTAGGGCTATGAGAAGGAACCTGGGTCGTAGGGTTATTTCAAGATAAAATCCTGGATAGTAGGGCTATGAGAAGGAACCTGGGTCGTAGGGTTACTTCAAGGTGAAAGCCTGGATAGTAGGGCTATGAGAAGGAACCTGGATAGTAGGGTTACTTCGAAATGAAAGCCTGGATAGTAGGGTTATGAGAAGGAACCTAGGTTGTAGGGTTATTTCGAAATGAAAGCCTGGATAATAGGGCTATGAGAAGGAACCTAGGTCGTAGGGTTACTTCGAGGTGAAAGCTTGGATAGTAGGGCTATGAGAAGGAACCTGGGTTGTAGGGTTACTTTGAGATGAAAGCCTGGATAGTAGGGCTATGAGAAGGAACCTGGGTCGTAGGGTTACTTCGAAATGAAAGCCTGGATAGTAGTGCTTATCGAAAGGAACCTGAATGGTAGGGTTACCTCAAGATGAAAGCCTGGATAATAGGGCTTATAGGAAGGAACCTGGATGGTAGGGTTACTTCGAGATGAGTTTGGGTAAAACTTCATCTGAACCGAGAAGGAACCTAGGTAAGGTTGCTTCATGAGGAGTTTAGGTAAAACTGCATTTGAACCGAGAAGGAACCTATGTAAGGTTGCTTCATGAGGAGTTTAGGTAAAACTGCATCTGAATTGAGAAGAAACCTAGGTAAGGTTGCTTAGTAAGGAGTTTAGGTAAAACTGCATCTAAACCGAGAAGAAACCTAGGTAATGCTGCTTCGTGAGGAGTTTAGGTAAAACTGCATCTGAACCGAGAAGGAACCTAGGTAAGGTTGTTTCGTGAGGAGTTTAGGAGAAAACCTCTTGCCCCTTGATAGGTGTCTGGTTCAACGTCACCCTGCATCAAAAGAACCCTCGAGATCCTTGAAATGGTTATTGAAAATGCTATGGTATGATGTCATGATGTTATGCACATGTATGTGAAAAGCAAGTGAGTGTATATACAGACAAACAATATTCACACAAAGCAAACAAGTCCTTAGGTTTAGGCTTGCATGAGGTTCAGGTAAGTACCCTCTTGAAGTTAGTTGGCTCATCCTGTCCTAAAAATAGAAACCGGGTTCTAAGGAGCTCAATATCATTGGATTGTATTCTGTGTTCATTGTTTCGGTTTAGCCACTTACTGGCGACCAAAATATTCCAAGAAAACAATCCTCAAAAGAGTGTAGTATCGAGGATCTACCAACTTCGGACTGCACCAAAGCCGGTCATCTCACTACCCCTAAAAAGGCTAAGATGGTCAATTAAGGTTCTAAGAGTTCGTTAGTGCTTCACGACATCACACAGCGGCCCCGTACTCTCCTTGACTACTCAAGGGTTACCGGTACTCACAAATATGTCACACTAACATAGCTTACTGCTTCAACCATGTCGGTATACCCCGCACAGTTCCCTCGAAGTTTTTTGCTATTTACCTAAGAAGGTGCCCCAAATCCGGGTGGAGGATTTACAACAAACCCAAACAAAGAACCCAAAAGATAAAGCAATCAAGTCCATTAAATCAAGAAAGTAAAGGTGATCCAAACCCTAAGGTAACCCACTTCTATTCCAGTCCCCAGCAGAGTCGCCAGTTCTGTGATACGGTGGGAGAACTGACTAGTGTTTTGCGTTCGTATTCGCACTTGTGCGGTTGAGCAAGAGTCGCCACCGACTTTTTATTTTATCCTAAAGGAAAGGTTAAAAAAGCACAGCAAAAACCTTTTGAGATATTTCGTGGGTTCGGGGGGTAGATTATGAAAAGGGAAGGTATTAGCACCCTTTTCATCCATGGTTATCCATGGGCTCTTAGTTACTTGGTTTTTTAGATCACTTGCCTTGATTTTCGATTGCTTGAAAATGGTGTGTGTGTGAGTGCTTTTGAAAATATTTTGGAAGAAGATGCCTTGTCTTAGGCTAACCTTGTAACAATTCTTTACTCGAATATTTTACAAAGGCGTGTATCTTTTCGAAAAGATGTTTCAAAATGTTTTGAGAGTTTGTTTGAAAGTGTTGTGGATTGTGGTTTTTGAAAAGAAGACAAGTGTTTTTGCAAGTCGATCTCAAGTAACTAAGAGTTTTGTCTACCCTAATGTACTCAAAGGTTTTCTCTATGTTTTTAACCCTTTTAAACAATTTTGTTCCACCATTGGATTTGGTGGACAATCTTGCGTTTAGGAAGTTTATTCGGGACGGGCGCGGGTCGTCGTATGGACCATGAATGCAATGGTGCCAAGCGTCTTTGGCAATTTGCTTTGAAGGGACTATGATCATTCCGTTTAGGCAACACTTTGAGAGACTTATGATCATTTGATTTTGTTTTGCCAAAGATTCTCGACGTGCAAGCATGGCCCATTTTGGAAGGCAACATGTGGGATTACCCTAGGGGGTGAAAGTGTGATTGTGTATTGATTTCATATATTTGTCTTGTATTAGGTTATCTAGCGTTTGATTTTATGTACATGCAAACCCTAGGTCTAACCATGGTATAATTGGAAAACTGTAAATTGCGGAAATGTAAAGTCTACGCTATTACAAATAGTATCCGGGAGTGGGGGTATAAATGTACAAATGGGGATGAGACTTATAGTATCCAATAAGTTACAACCAAATCGAATTTGCGATCAAATGTAAATATCGAATATACAAATATAAGATAAACAAATGTGTATAGGGCAATGTGAATGTATTGTGTAAGTGCGAGATGTATATGTGATTATTTACAGGTGCGGAATGTGAATTTAATGCGTACTTAGGGTATTTATTTAAACTAAAGAATAATTAAGCGTTTATTTAATTATTGATCTGGTATTTCTTTTAATATGCACAAAAGAAAATGTTTTAATTGTATGTTCAAGTTTCAATTAAAAAATGTACCCTTGTTTATTATATACAAAAATGCTTTAATTAAGTGTTTAAGAGTTTAATATTAAAAAAACGTATTTTATCTATTATGTACAAATGTATCTTTATTTATTATAAAAAGTATATTTAAATAAATATCAAGAAACAAAGTGGAAAAAATTATTTTCAATTATATGATAAAAAAAATGTATTTTTATTATTAATATAATTTTTATAAAGAATAAATAAAAAGAAAGAAGAATATATTGTTTTATATAAAAAAAAAAGAAGTTAGTGTTAAATGAAATGTTTTTGTTAAAGAAGCAAACATTTTAATGGGCTTTGGGGCGTGCAGAATGGGCAAGGCCCACGTTGAACTCAGAACATTTTTAGGGTTTGGAATTATTGTTCAGTTGGAACAAAAGGCTTTAGGGTTTGCACAGCGGCGCGTTCATGGGTTTCGTTGTCTTCTCCGTTCGTCTTTGGCCGTTCTGAATGCTGAAACGTAAGCCTCCGCCCAGAGCCACCAGCGACCTCCACCTCTTTCTCCTCCCAACGACGTCATCATGGCGATCGACCTAAGGTACAAATATTCTCCTAATTTCGCTAGGGTTTTTACGATTTTGCGTGTTTGTGATTTTTTGATTATTGATTCTTACTCCAATTTATTGTTGTGTCTTGAGGAATATGGTAGAATCAAGAGAAGAGGGAAAACTACCTGGATGGAGGGAAGGAAGAGGAGGAGGGTGCTCAGGAGGCTCAGCGATGGAGGGTTTGCACGATGAAGCTGGCTTTGGTAACTTTTATCTTTTCTTCTTCCTTAGGGTTTGGTGATGATTTTTGTACTGAAAACCTTATCCTGAAAAAGATTCACTTCTTTATCTCTTCTCTTCTACTGCATGTTGCCTTGAACGTCCCTCTCTTCTTCTGACTTATGTTGCCTTTGAGTATTCGTATGCTTGCCTTGAATGTTTATGGCCTATGATGAAGAATTTCTGAGGCCTTTTCTGTATTGTTGCCTTGAGATGCTTCTTCTGCTTGTCTTGAATGTGTTTTTTTATTGCCCAATGATGAGCACTTCCTCTGAGGGCCTTGATGCTTGGATTGAATGGTTTTGGCCAGGTTTCAGTATTAGGCAAGTTTAGTGTTTGACAGGGTAAGCAGGTTTGTACATTGGTATGGCTTATTGCAGGTTCAAGTTTGACAGTAGGTTTGGTGTTTGACAGGTGAGGCTTCAGGCTGGATGAGGGTTTACTGGTTTATTTTGTTAAGGTTCTGCTGGCTTTTTGAGGTAGGACTTATGCAGGTTGTGATTTTAAGGTTATGACAGCAGGTTGGATTCTTTAGGCTCAGCAGGTTTTAGTTTTATGGTTGAAGCCCTTTGGATTTAGGCAGGTTGTAAGGGTTTTGTATATTTGCTTGTGTTTTTCTTGTGGTTATGCTTCTGCTTGACAGTAGGGTGGTTTAGCAGGTCATATAGATGGCTGGTATATGCTTTTGAGGTTATGCTGGTATGGTTGTTCAGGTTTGAGGTTATGTCTGCTGGTTTTTAGCTAATGCAGGTTTGGGTGTTAGAGGCTTAGCATATGCAGCTGGTACTGGTTTTTTGGTTATGTGTTAGGCAAGCTGTGCTTTTGGCTTTGGGTTGAATGTTGACAGTTTGTATATTTCTTTTACTTTGGTAAAGAGTTCTGCTTCTCCCCTTGAATTGTGTTGTTCTTTTGTATATTTTTTCTTCCTATCTATCCTGCCTAAGCCTAAAGCCTGAACCCTGCTTCTTATCTCTCTTCTTTCTTTCTCTTTGTACAGTTAAAATAATTTTAAAATGCTTATATCTGTACTTTCTGAAAGTGGCTACTGATGGGAAATGATGAAAAAAAAGAAAGCTTGCTTGCATATAAGATTTCCTCTGCATCTTTATCTTTCTTTGACAGCTTGTGTGCTTTTTTGATATCTTTCAAAATCTTCCTCTTTGATATCTTTGAGTAGCCTTTTTATTTTCCATATCTTTGCCAAATCTTCTTTTGACAGCTTGGGTATATTTCTTAACATTTTTGACAGTAAGTTTGTACCTTTTGGATTTTGATAGAAAGTGGGAGTTCGGATTTTAGTTTGGTTGAACTGGGACTATGCAGTTTTGACATTTTAAAATTATGCATTTTGACATTTTGCATTCATGATAAAATTCTTCCCTCTTTGTGAACCGGGAGAAATCCCGTGATTTGCAGAGAGGGTTAACTGATCCCAATCAGTGGCCCTTAATGATGATTGCAAATTTTATCTGTCTTTTCAATTCAACTGCTTTTTGACTTTTCCTTTTCTTTTTGCAGATGAATAATGGAGCACCGGAGCGAAGTGAAGAATGAAGAATTAGAAATAAATAGGATAGTTTTCCCTTTTTTTTATTTAAATTTAAATCAATGTAAAAAAACAATGTTTGTAATTAAATTCCAAACATCAATTGTACAGTTAATTTAAAGATAAATAAAAGTTTCCATTGTCCAATTTAATTCTGTTTTCTCTCTCTATTGTTTATTTATTTATTTAAAACTCTTTGAATTAAAATAATTGAAAAATAAATTTCAATCATTTAATTTAGAATAATAAATAATTTAAATAAAACAATGCTTTAGTAACTGACCAATTAAACCTGTCATTTCCAATATCCAAAGCAAAGCAGCAGTTGACCAAAATAAACTGATCAAGCGCATTCCTTTTTCACTGATTCTTTGCCAAGCACTGTAATTCCAAACTGCATATTTCTTTTGACTGGCTCAAACAAAACAACATGAATTCAACCCAACTGCCTCTTTTACTGATTAAATCAAAACAACGCTAACTCAACCCGAGTCTTGGAATAACTTGCAAAGTGCTGTGGAAATTTAATCTTTCTGAGAATATGCCCATAAAACCTTAATTCTTGATTAAATGCCAAATAACGTTCGCCTGATCAAAATTGAGCCAAAACCAACCAAAACCCTAAGCCAACTGGTTGAACTGTTCTAGGGCCATGAAAACCAGTAAAACCCTAATTTTGCTTGACTGTCAAGAAAAGTCCGTTTGTCCGATTCTTGAGCCAGTTTGAAAAATCAGGAAATGCCTGAAGCTGAGATTTCTTGTGGAAAAATGCGAGGGCAAATTTTGGGGTACAACAGTTGCCCCTGTTCAATCTTCTTGGACCTGGAGAGTTAGATTGGCAAATTTGCCTTTCGCGACTTGAAGGTAAAAGAAGATTGGACACTAAAGTGCCCAAAAAATTTGCACTCGACGATGTGATGGTAGATGTGAATGGGCTTAAAGATGCCATTTGGTGATGGGCTTAAAGATGCCATCTGGTGCGATAGAATTTTGTCGGGGGATGGGCTTAGAGATGCCATCTGGTGACTGTTGGTAGGAGGATGGGCTTATAGATGCCATCTGGACATGTTGAACTGTATGTCAAAAGTGAGTGGACGAGTATCAGAAAGGTATCCCTGTTTCGGAACCTCTGAATCAGGGGTCCGAATAAGCAACAGATTGAAGTCCATGTCTGGAGAATCTGTAAACTATTTCAGGAGTTGAGATTGAACAAGCAATAGAGCAACGTCCGTTGTTGGGAAGCGTCCGTAAACTGAACAAGTTGGTAGATTGACATCCGTTGTAGGGAAGAATCCGTAAACTATTTTCAGAAGTTGAGAAGAGTTTGAACAAGTTGGTAGATTGACATCCGTTGTAGGGAAGAATCCGTAAACTATTTTCAGAAATCTTGAAGTTGAAGAGAAACCGGTGTAGGGTTTCCTGATGATGTATCTGAATGAATCTGGAATAAGTATCAGAATGTCGCCGTGTCCGGGTCACATCTGAACTATTTCTGGATGAATCTTGGGAGATGATCTGTGTCTGTCGACTGATCTTACCTGAAAAGGCAAAGGGTTAGCCGTATGCAATGCATGATGCAATGTATGTGACATCAATGTTTATGACATGAATGTGATGAATGCGCATGTAAGATGATTAGCTAATCTTGCTGAGGATAAATGAATCTGAGATGGCTGGAGATAAAAGCATTTTGACTGCTGCCGGGGAAAATAAATCCTTGGCTGCTGCTGGGGAAGAGAATTCCTGATGACCTCTACTGGGGAGCTCCAAACTAGTAGACTCATGCTGGGGAGGTCAGATTGAGAATCTTCAGCTTGATGGGAAGTAACTCTGGCGACTTCACTGGGGAACTCAAGATTTTCCCTTTCCAAAACTCTGTGGGGAGAAGGTTCAATGGTCTGGCTCCGCTGGGGATTGATAATTTGAAGTTTTAGCTTCACTGGGGATAATGAAACTTGACTCTGAGTGGAGTTAGCTTCTGGAAGAATCTGAACAAGCGGTAGGTTAACCTCCGTTACTTGGAGAACCCGTGAACTTTTTTCAGAAATCTTGAGATTGAATAAGCAATAGAGCCGCATCCGTTGTTGGGAAGCGTCTGTAAACTAATTTCAAAGGTTGCTTCTGAACAGGCTGATAGATTAACATCCGTTGTTGGGAAGAATCCATAAACTGTTTTCAGAAGTCTTGAAGAAGAATCTGAACAAGTGATAGGTTGACATCCGTTTACTTGGAGAACCCGTGAACTGTTTTCAGAAATCTTGAAGTTGAATCAGCAATAGAGCCGCATCCGTTGTTGGGAAGCGTCCGTAAACTAATTTCAAAGGTTGATTCTGAAAAAGCTGATAGATTAACATCCGTTGTTGGGAAGAATCCATAAACTGTTTTCAGAAGTCTTGAAGAAGAATCTGAACAAGTGATAGGTTAACATCCGTTTACTTGGAGAACCCGTGAACTGTTTTCAGAAATCTTGAAGTTGAATCAGCAATAGAGCCGCATCCGTTGTTGGGAAGCGTCCGTAAACTAATTTCAAAGGTTGCATCTGAACAAGCTGATAGATTAACATCCGTTGTTGGGAAGAATCCATAAACTGTTTTCAGAAGTCTTGAAGAAGAATCTGAACAAGTGATAGGTTAACATCCGTTTACTTGGAGAACCCGTGAACTGTTTTCAGAAATCTTGAAGTTGAATCAGCAATAGAGCCGCATCCGTTGTTGGGAAGCGTCCGTAAACTAATTTCAAAGGTTGAGAAGAGTCTGAACAAGTCGGTAGATTGACATCCGTTGTAGGGAAGAATCCGTAAACTTGTTTTCAGAAATCTTGAAGAGGAAACGGTGTAGGGTTCCTGATGATGAGCTCGTGTAAAACTGCATCGGTTTTTTGAACACTTTTGACATTCGAATGCCCCAAGTGGTGATGTAGATAAATTCCTGGCTTATTACAGGTGTTGGTCTACAATCGGTCGTTCACAGATGTTTTCCTGGGTTATTACAGGTGTTAATCTGGAATTCTTCAGACATGCCCTGGCTGGATACAGGAATCGAATCTGGAAAGGTGATAGTTGATAGATATGCCCTAGCTGGATACAGGAATCGAATCTTCAAACTCTTCAGACGTGCCCTGGCTAGATAATGAATCGAGTCTGGAAATGTTGTAGTTGATTTGTTGAACACTTTTGACATTCGAATGCCCCAAGTGGTGAAGAAGGAGTCTTGAATCAGATTACTCTGCATATTGAGAGATTTCTTGAAATCTTGACTGGACTGCCCCAGGTTAACCGGATTTTGAAAGATCTGTTGGACCTTGACTGGACTGCCCCAGGTTAATTGAATTGTGATATGTCATGCCCCTTGTTGATAGGAGATTTGATGGAAGTGTCATCCTCTTGAAATGATTTTGACTTACTGAGAGAGTTTTCGTTCCTCCGAACGTTCGCTGTATGAATTTCTTCGCTGTCAAACAAAAGGGTCAAATGCAGACAGTGATATTCGAATAATGCAAACTTTATGTTTGTCTCGAAGTTTTGAAAAATGCGTTTTTAGCAGAAAACTTTTTTATAAGACAAATCAACACAAGATTTAGTGCAAAGCCCTACAGGAGTCAGGATACCTTTTGTAACAGTATGCTTTCGAACTAACCCATGCTTCAATTAGGACTTTTTAAAGGTTGTAACGTGGCCTGGTTCGCGGTTTAAGAAACAAAGGATAAAGGCTCAAAGTATATTTGTACCCACCCGCTCTTCGTGATGTTCTTCAACCTAAGCTCAGTTAATTGTGCGTCACTCTCTGTTTTGAGTTTTGAACGACTTTCGTGCGATGGTTCACCAGTTTGAATTCAGGGAGATAGTCATCATCTCTCTTTTTTTATTTTTCAACATTTTTTCATGTTGTTGAGGATTTTGTAATGACCTCACTATTTTGATTTTGATTTGTTATCCCTAACTTTTGCCTGACCGTTCCCGTTTTTCGAGATTACAGTCAGCGGGATGCCCCAGCTTTCTTAAGCCTCCTTTATAGGTTTTGGCTTGGTGGGCTTTTCTCTTTTGAGAGATTGACTGTCTATGTGATAGGGAACCACCCCTGTCTTTTGATTCCAAAGGAATGCTTTCTTTTTTGACATCGTTCGTTGTATTACGAACTGAGAGTTTGCGACTTCAATGCGCATTTTCTTTTGAATTAACTGAGATACTACCCTGCCCCGGGTTTATATCAAGGGTTTTGATCGTTTAGAACAGAAAACTCCTACTTCTTTGGCTCGAAGGGGTTGACTAGGGATTAACTTCCTTATAACTCCAGTGTTTGGGAATTGAAGGAAATGCCTGTACATCATCAGCAAGGTCTGTTCAAAAGCATTCTGTATAAGATCATGGTATTGTTTCGTCATCCTCCCTCTAAAGGCTTACAACTTTTTATCAAGAGTCAAATATCATAAAGAAAAGCATAAGAGTAGTGAAACGAATGGATGAATTCAAGACAAACATATGCAATGCATTAATGAAAACAGAGTTTAACATCAACAGATAATTGTTTGACAGCAAAAGCAAATTACAACTTTGAAAATTCAAAAAGAAGCAAAAGTCTTCCAGCTCGAGCTTCGTCACTTCAAGTGGAGAACCCTTTAACGGAAGATCTTCATCTCACCGTCTGGCATGAATTCCAGCACCCCAATGTCGATCAGATCTTGAATCTTGTTCTTCAAGGCCCAACAGTCGTTGGTGTCGTGTCCCAGGCTGTAGGAGTGGTAAACACAGAATGCGTCGGGATGATAGTGAGGAGAGGAGATATTGGGCTTCTGAGGAGGGTCCTTTACGGTAAGCAAATTGACCTCCAACAGGCGCTTCTGTATGAAGAATGATGGTATTTCAGTCTCCGTAAACTGTCTTCCCGACTTTTCTTGCTTACGCCGATTACCCCGTTGACGCTGGCGAGGTTGTTGATGGGTTTGTGACCCTGAAGCAAGCAAAGGAGCTTTCCCCTTGTCTTCTTGAGTGGATGGAGGCTGAGCGGTGACTGGCTCTTCGACCTCAGATGTTTGCCCCAGTTGGTTGTTTGGAAGCAGTTGGCGGACAAGAACTCTGAGTTCCTCTTGTCTTTGGGATAGGTCTTAGATGAGAGCCATCTGGCCCACCAACTGTCCCATCACTTGGGTCCTCAGTGTTGTCAGATCAAACTGCAGCTCCGCAAGCTGGTCACTCCTGGCATTGTTGGAATTCTCCAAGCCCTTTGTGAGGAGAGCTCTCATCTCTTCTTGCCCCAGAGACAAGTTCAGGAACATCTCCTGTAGCTGAGCAGTCTGGTCTTGGATGTCTTTGACAGACCTTTCTAGAGCCATCTCTTACTGAAATAAACAGTATGAGAGTAAGGAAACCTGAAAAAGGAAAGACTGTCAAAATGCAATGCATGATATGTGGATGCATGCTTTCAAGGATCTCTTGGGGTAAACACAAGAAGATGTTAGAGGTTGAACTCTTCTCTTGGATTGGAGATCTCTGCACCGGTGGACGTCCTTCCACGAGAATCAAGCTCACCATGTCGAGTGGGTCATAGCCACTGATTCAAGTTATTGTTCTTGAACTTTGATTGGAGAGCTTTGTATCAGTGGATGTCTTTCCACGATAATCAAGCTCACCATGTCGAGTGGGTTATAGCCACTGATTCAAGTTGTTGTACTTGATCTTTGACTGGGTTGGTTAGAGGAGAAAACCTCTTGCCCCTTGATAGGTGTCTGGTTCAACGTCACCCTGCATCAAAAGAACCCTCGAGATCCTTGAAATGGTTATTGAAAATGCTATGGTATGATGTCATGATGTTATGCACATGTATGTGAAAAGCAAGTGAGTGTATATACAGACAAACAATATTCACACAAAGCAAACAAGTCCTTAGGTTTAGGCTTGCATGAGGTTCAGATAAGTACCCTCTTGAAGTTAGTTGGCTCATCCTGTCCTAAAAATAGAAACCGGGTTCTAAGGAGCTCAATATCATTGGATTGTATTCTGTGTTCATTGTTTCGGTTTAGCCACTTACTGGCGACCAAAATATTCCAAGAAAACAATCCTCAAAAGAGTGTAGTATCGAGGATCTACCAACTTCGGACTGCACCAAAGCCGGTCATCTCACTACCCCTAAAAAGGCTAAGATGGTCAATTAAGGTTCTAAGAGTTCGTTAGTGCTTCACGACATCACACAACGGCTCCGTACTCTCCTTGACTACTCAAGGGTTACCGGTACTCACAAATATGTCACACTAACATAGCTTACTGCTTCAACCATGTCGGTATACCCCGCACAGTTCCCTCGCAGTTTTTTGCTATTTACCTAAGAAGGTGCCCCAAATCCGGGTGGAGGATTTACAACAAACCCAAACAAAGAACCCAAAAGATAAAGCAATCAAGTCCATTAAATCAAGAAAGTAAAGGTGATCCAAACCCTAAGGTAACCCCACTTCTATTCCAGTCCCCAGCAGAGTCGCCAGTTCTGTGATACGGTGGGAGAACTAACTAGTGTTTTGCGTTCGTATTCGCACTTGTGCGGTTGAGCAAGAGTCGCCACCGACTTTTTATTTTATCCTAAAGGAAAGGTTAAAAAAGCACAGCAAAAACCTTTTGAGATATTTCGTGGGTTCGGGGGGTAGATTATGAAAAGGGAAGGTATTAGCACCCTTTTCATCCATGGTTATCCATGGGCTCTTACTTACTTGGTTTTTTAGATCACTTGCCTTGATTTTCGATTGCTTGAAAATGGTGTGTGTGTGAGTGCTTTTGAAAATATTTTGGAAGAAGATGCCTTGTCTTAGGCTAACCTTGTAACAATTCTTTACTCGAATATTTTACAAAGGCGTGTATCTTTTCGAAAAGATGTTTCAAAATGTTTTGAGAGTTTGTTTGAAAGTGTTGTGGATTGTGGTTTTTGAAAAGAAGACAAGTGTTTTTGCAAGTCGATCTCAAGTAACTAAGAGTTTTGTCTACCCTAATGTACTCAAAGGTTTTCTCTATGTTTTTAACCCTTTTTAACAATTTTGTTCCACCATTGGATTTGGTGGACAATCTTGCGTTTAGGAAGTTTATTCGGGACGGGCGCGGGTCGTCGTATGGACCATGAATGCAATGGTGCCAAGCGTCTTTGGCAATTTGCTTTGAAGGGACTATGATCATTCCGTTTAGGCAACACTTTGAGAGACTTATGATCATTTGATTTTGTTTTGCCAAAGATTCTCGACGTGCAAGCATGGCCCATTTTGGAAGGCAACATGTGGGATTACCCTAGGGGGTGCAAGTGTGATTGTGTATTGATTTCATATATTTGTCTTGTATTAGGTTATCTAGCGTTTGATTTTATGTACATGCAAACCCTAGGTCTAACCATGGTATAATTGGAAAACTGTAAATTGCGGAAATGTAAAGTCTACGCTATTACAAATAGTATCCGGGAGTGGGGGTATAAATGTACAAATGGGGATGAGACTTATAATATCCAATAAGTTACAACCAAATCGAATTTGCGATCAAATGTAAATATCGAATATACAAATATAAGATAAACAAATGTGTATAGGGCAATGTGAATGTATTGTGTAAGTGCGAGATGTATATGTGATTATTTACAGGTGCGGAATGTGAATTTAATGCGTACTTAGGGTATTTATTTAACCTAAAGAATAATTAAGCATTTATTTAATTATTGATCTGGTATTTCTTTTAATATGCACAAAAGAAAATGTTTTAATTGTATGTTCAAGTTTCAATTAAAAAATGTACCCTTGTTTATTATATACAAAAATGCTTTAATTAAGTGTTTAAGAGTTTAATATTAAAAAAACGTATTTTATCTATTATGTACAAATGTATCTTTATTTATTATAAAAAGTATATTTAAATAAATATCAAGAAACAAAGTGGAAAAAAGTATTTTCAATTATATGATAAAAAAAAAGTATTTTTATTATTAATATAATTTTTATAAAGAATAAATAAAAAGAAAGAAGAATATATTGTTTTATATATAAAAAAAAGAAGTTAGTGTTAAATGAAATGTTTTTGTTAAAGAAGCAAACATTTTAATGGGCTTTGGGGCGTGCAGAATGGGCAAGGCCCACGTTGAACTCAGAACATTTTTAGGGTTTGGAATTATTGTTCAGTTGGAACAAAAGGCTTTAGGGTTTGCACAACGGCGCGTTCATGGGTTTCGTTGTCTTCTCCGTTCGTCTTTGGTCGTTCTGAATGCTGAAACGTAAGCCTCCACCCAGAGCCACCAGCGACCTCCACCTCTTTCTCCTCCCAACGACGTCATCATGGCGATCGACCTAAGGTACAAATATTCTCCTAATTTCGCTAGGGTTTTTACGATTTTGCGTGTTTGTGATTTTTTGATTATTGATTCTTACTCCAATTTATTGTTGTGTCTTGAGGCATATGGTAGAATCAAGAGAAGAGGGAAAAATACCTGGATGGAGGGAAGGAAGAGGAGGAGGGTGCTCAGGAGGCTCAGCGATGGAGGGTTTGCACGATGAAGCTGGCTTTGGTAACTTTTATCTTTTCTTCTTCCTTAGGGTTTGGTGATGATTTTTGTACTGAAAACCTTATCCTGAAAAAGATTCACTTCTTTATCTCTTCTCTTCTACTGCATGTTGCCTTGAACGTCCCTCTCTTCTTCTGACTTATGTTGCCTTTGAGTATTCGTATGCTTGCCTTGAATGTTTATGGCCTATGATGAAGAATTTCTGAGGCCTTTTCTGTATTGTTGCCTTGAGATGCTTCTTCTGCTTGTCTTGAATGTGTTTTTTTATTGCCCAATGATGAGCACTTCCTCTGAGGGCCTTGATGCTTGGATTGAATGGTTTTGGCCAGGTTTCAGTATTAGGCAAGTTTAGTGTTTGACAGGGTAAGCAGGTTTGTACATTGGTATGGCTTATTGCAGGTTCAAGTTTGACAATAGGTTTGGTGTTTGACAGGTGAGGCTTCAGGCTGGATGAGGGTTTACTGGTTTATTTTGTTAAGGTTCTGCTGGCTTTTTGAGGTAGGACTTATGCAGGTTGTGATTTTAAGGTTATGACAGCAGGTTGGATTCTTTAGGCTCAGCAGGTTTTAGTTTTATGGTTGAAGCCCTTTGGATTTAGGCAGGTTGTAAGGGTTTTGTATATTTGCTTGTGTTTTTCTTGTGGTTAGGCTTCTGCTTGACAGTAGGGTGGTTTAGCAGGTCATATAGATGGCTGGTATATGCTTTTGAGGTTATGCTGGTATGGTTGTTCAGGTTTGAGGTTATGTCTGCTGGTTTTTAGCTAATGCAGGTTTGGGTGTTAGAGGCTTAGCATATGCAGCTGGTACTGGTTTTTTGGTTATGTGTTAGGCAAGCTGTGCTTTTGGCTTTGGGTTGAATGTTGACAGTTTGTATATTTCTTTTACTTTGGTAAAGAGTTCTGCTTCTCCCCTTGAACTGTGTTGTTCTTTTGTATATTTTTTCTTCCTATCTATCCTGCCTAAGCCTAAAGCCTGAACCCTGCTTCTTATCTCTCTTCTTTCTTTCTCTTTGTACAGTTAAAAGAATTTTAAAATGCTTATATCTGTACTTTCTGAAAGTGGCTACTGATGGGAAATGATGAAAAAAAAGAAAGCTTGCTTGCATATAAGATTTCCTCTGCATCTTTATCTTTCTTTGACAGCTTGTGTGCTTTTTTGATATCTTTCAAAATCTTCCTCTTTGATAGCTTTGAGTAGCCTTTTTATTTTCCATATCTTTGCCAAATCTTCTTTTGACAGCTTGGGTAGATTTCTTGACATTTTTGACAGTAAGTTTGTACCTTTTGGATTTTGATAGAAAGTGGAGTTTGGATTTTAGTTTGGTTGAACTGGGACTATGCAGTTTTGACATTTTAAAATTATGCATTTTGACATTTTGCATTCATGATAAAATTCTTCCCTCTTTGTGAACCAGGAGAAATCCCGTGATTTGCAGAGAGGGTTAACTGATCCCAATCAGTGGCCCTTAATGATGATTGCAAATTTTATCTGTCTTTTCAATTCAACTGCTTTTTGACTTTTCCTTTTCTTTTTGCAGATGAATAATGGAGCACCGGAGCGAAGTGAAGAATGAAGAATTAGAAATAAATAGGATAGTTTTCCCTTTTTTTTATTTAAATTTAAATCAATGTAAAAAAACAATGTTTGTAATTAAATTCCAAACATCAATTGTACAGTTAATTTAAAGATAAATAAAAGTTTCCATTGTCCAATTTAATTCTGTTTTCTCTCTCTATTGTTTATTTATTTATTTAAAACTCTTTGAATTAAAATAATTGAAAAATAAATTTCAATCATTTAATTTAGAATAATAAATAATTTAAATAAAACAATGCTTTAGTAACTGACCAATTAAACCTGTCATTTCCAATATCCAAAGCAAAGCAGCAGTTGACCAAAATAAACTGATCAAGCGCATTCCTTTTCACTGATTCTTTGCCAAGAACTGTAATTCCAAACTGCATATTTCTTTTGACTGGCTCAAACAAAACAACATGAATTCAACCCAACTGCCTCTTTTACTGATTAAATCAAAACAACGCTAACTCAACCCGAGTCTTGGAATAACTTGCAAAGTGCTGTGGAAATTTAATCTTTCTGAGAATATGCCCATAAAACCTTAATTCTTGATTAAATGCCAAATAACGTTCGCCTGATCAAAATTGAGCCAAAACCAACCAAAACCCTAAGCCAACTGCTTGAACTGTTCTAGGGCCATGAAAACCAGTAAAACCCTAATTTTTCTTGACTGTCAAGAAAAGTCCGTTTGTCCGATTCTTGAGCCAGTTTGAAAAATCAGGAAATGCCTGAAGCTGAGATTTCTTGTGGAAAAATGCGAGGGCAAATTTTGGGGTACAACACTATTGTGACATGTCAGAGTCTGGGAAAATAAATCCCTGACTGCTGTTGGAGAGTACTGGAAATTGAATTCCTGACTGTCGTAGAAAAAATGGTTCTTCTACTCCCACTGGGGATGGTGAATGGAGATGACCATGCTGGAGATTTTCTCCTTGTTTATAGCTACTCTGCTGGGGGAGAGACTCTGTTTGAGAATAACTCTGCGGGAGCATAACTCTGTTGGAGGATGAACTTCCGTAGCTGAAGGGATAAACTCTGTCGGGGATTGAGATTCTGTATTCAGAGAAATAAACTCTGCTCAGGAGAAAACTTTATGACCCGCTTGCGATTATGAAATTCGGTCGGGGAATATAGATGTCAGTTTTCTGAAGGAACCTAGCTGGGGATAGTAACTCATGTCTGGGGAAGCCGATGTCAAAACTTTAGTTGCCTCTACTCTGTGGGGAGTGTAGATGTTACTGGGACGCATGCTGAGGATACGACAATGACTTTGCATCAGGAATTTTTTTCCCCTGTACTGGCTAGAGAAAGTACCTGCAGAGGCTTTGTGGGTAGCTTGTGTGTTATCCTAACTCATGAGGTGCTTGGTAACTGCCGATCAGAACGATAAGTCTTCTACTGATAGGCAAGTGACAAGATAACGGGACATAGTCGTACACTTTAATCCTTAACTTTTGCTTGGACTGTCTTTTCAGATTTTCAGTCCACTGGGATACCCTTTTTTGCTCAAGCCGCCTTTTCAGGTTTTCGGCTTGCCGGGTGTACATATATATATATATTTTGTTTTTATCCCTAATTTTTTCCCGAACTTTTTTGGTTCACCGGGATGCCCTTATTTTTGCCAAGGCCAGTCGACCTAGCGGGTCTTTTTCATGCGTGGTCTTTTCCGACTATGTCCACATTCTCAGGATGTAGGGAGTTATCACCGTCCATAGTGTTGTGTTGTAGTACTGTCAAGATGTTTTCTTGATGGCACATGATTCGTTGCTGGAATGCGTGCGTAATGCCCCAAGTGATTCAGATGGAGATCTTCCCCTGGTTATTTGGCACTTTAAGAGAGACTGCCCCAACTGTGTTAGACATCATGTCATGCCCCTTGCTTATGGAGACCTGTTGTTGGAAGTGTCTTTCCTGCTGAGGTGATTCTGTCCATTGAGAGGATGTCTGTTCATTGAATATCCATTGTGCGGATTTCTCTGCTGTCAAACTACTAGTCATATGCAAACAATGTCATTTAAAGAATGCAAACTCATGTCTGTCTTGAAATTTTTTTGAAAATGTGTTTTACGTAGTAAAACAAAATTTACAAGAATGTGATATCAACTCAGGATTCGTAACAAGTCCTACAGGAGTCAGGATACCTTTGTAACAGTATGCTCTCAAACTAACCCATGCTTCAGCTTGGACTTTTAAGGGTTATAACGTGACCTGGTTCATGGTTTAAGAAACAAAGGATAAAGGCTCAAAATTTATTTGTACCCACCCATTCTTCGTGATGTCCTTTAGTCCTATGCTCAGCTAATTGCGCGTTTAGAATCCCAGTTGGGTCCTAAAGTACTTTCCTTGATGTTCCGGTAATGGTTCAGATACTGAAAGTTTGTTTTGCATAGGCAATCATTTAGGTAATCTTTTTTGTCGAGGATATGTAGGACCTCTTTCTGTTTGATTTTACTATCCCTGTCTTTTGCCTGAACTGTTTCTTTTTGTGATTACAGTCAGCGGGATGCCCCGGTTTTTTCCTTAAGTCTCCTTCATAGGTTATGACTTAGCGGGCTTTTCTTTTGAACAATAATGACTGCCTCTTCTTAATGATTATGCGGAACCATCACCATCTTCTGATTTGGAAGGACGTCTTCGATGCCATTTATTATGTATGAAGTAGAATATTGCGACTGAATGCGCATCTGAATTAACTGAGCAAACTACCTTGCCCTAGGTTATGATTAAGGGTTTTAATTTGTGTGAAAATAAAAACTCCTACTTCTTAGGCTCATAGGGGTTGACTAGGGATTATCTTCCATATTACTCCATTATTTAGGATTTGAAACAACGCCTGTACATCGTCAGCAAAGTCAGTTCAAAAGCATATTGTATGGATTGTGGTATCGTTTTTGTCATCCTCCCTCTAAAGGCTCAGAGCTTTTGATCAAGAGTTAAATATCAAAAAAAGGAAAGAAGTTTAAATATAGTGAATATGAATGAATTGATTCACAATAGACATATGCAATGCATTGATAAAGTAACAAAGTTTGACATGAATAAATGTTTGAACAATCAAAAGAAAATTACAAATTGAAAATTCTAATGAACGAAAAGCCCTCTTGTCAGAACTTGTCTCTTCAAATGGTGGGCCGTGGAGGAATGACAGAAACATTCCAGTTGACCATCTTGTGTTAATTCCAATGCTCCTTCATCAATCAGGTCTTGATTTTTGTATTTCAACCTCCAACAGTCGTCAGTATCATGCCCCGGGCTGTTGGAGTTGTATGCACATCTTACATTAATATTGTAGTTAGGGGACGGAGTCTTGGGATTCAGATGAGGTCCTATCAACGTAATCAGATTCATCCTCAACAGGTGTTGCAAAGCTTGAGACAATGACATGTTGAGTTTGGTAAACTGCCTTTTGGGTATATCTGGCTTACTCTGATCAACCCGTTGTTTTTGGCGAGGTTATTGTTGGACCTGTGATGTGGTAGCAATTTGGAAAAGTCCACTCTTCACAAACCTCAATTGTTTGCTTCATACGGCTGCAACCGTCTTAATGAAGTTTCTTGATAATTGCTCTTAGCTCTTCTTGTCCCCGGGCTAGGCCTTGGATAAGTGCCCTCTGCCCCAACATCTGGGTTCTCATTGTTTCAACTTAAACTTGCAGTTGTTCTAACCGTTCGTCCTTATTTTCTTCAGGATTTTTCTTGGCCAGGTTCACAGCGAGGAGTGCTTTCAAATCTTCCTGCCCCTTGGATAGGTTTAGGAACATTTCCATGAACTGAGCTTCTTGAGTTTGGAGATCTTTGTTGTCTTGTTTGAGACCCATTGCGTGAAATAAACAGCGAGAACATGAGAGACCTACTTTGAAACCTGTTTATGCAATGATATGTATGATATATGTATGCAATGTTTTCAAGGATCTCGTGGGGTAAACAAGAAAATGTCAGAAGTTGAGATTTACAGCTTTGATTGAAAAACTTCATATCGTCGAATGTCCTTCTACGAGAGTCAAGCTCACCATATCAAGTGGGTCATAGCCCCTGACTCAAGTTATCGTGTTTTGATCTTTTGACGACATTGGCTAGAGGAAAATAAATCCCTTTTCCCCTTGCTAGACGTCTGGTTCATCATAACCTGCATCATAGGCCCTCAAGATCCTTGAAATGGTTAAGGAAATGCTATGGTATGATGTTATAATGTGTATGATATGAATCCAGCAAAAATATAGGGTAAGAAACTAATTTATTGGATTTATTCAAACAAGGTCCTGCAAGGTATACAAACAAAGCCCTGCAATGAGTTCAAATAGTTAGGAACAGAAAGCGAACAAGTCACACAAGTAGCCTTAGGTTTAGGCTTGCATGAATTCCATAGGTAAGTACCCTCTTGAAGTTTAGTTGGTTTCAAACCTGTATTATAAAAGTAACCAGGTTCTAAAGATTCTCAATATCATTGATCATCCTTTATCGGGCATTGTTTCGGCTCAACCAATCTTTTCTTGCGGCCAAAATATCTTGAAAGTCCGATCTCAATGAGTGTAGCATCGAGTATCAACCAATCCTCAGCTTTATACCGAGGCCGGCTATCTCACTACTTTCTAATGGCCAAGTTTGTTCAACTAAGGTTCTAAGATCCGTTAGTGCTTCACGACACCATGCAGCGGCTCCGTATTTTCCTCGTTTCCACACGAAGGATACCGGTACCAACCAAAGTGTGACACTAACACAACCACCGCTTAAACCATATCGGTCTACACCATATAGTCTCCATGATCTATTGTTGTTTACCTAAAGAGTGTCCCCAGATCCGGGTGTAGGATCTTTAACAATGCCCAAACAAAATCCTTTAAGAATAAAGCAGACAAAACAAACAAGAAAGCAATTTTTAGAAATGACCTAGATCCTAAGGTATACCCCACTTATTAAATTCCCCAATAGAGTCGCCAGTTTTGTGATACGGTGGCAGAACCGACTGTTAATACTTGTCATACTGTGGCAGAACCAGACTGTTTTAGGAAAATGCTAGTTTGTGTTTTGCGTTTTTTGTTTGCAAAATGTCGCAGTAAGAAAGAGTCGCCACCGACTTTTATTTTATCCAACTGGAAAGGAAAAAAGCACAGAAAAATTCCTTATTCGAGATATTCCGAGTACGGGGGGTAGATTATAGAAAGGGAAGGTATTATCACCCTTTCTATCCATGGTTTTCCATGGGCTCTTAGGTACTAGCTCATCTTTTTGAAAATTGCTTCCGTATTTGCGTGTTTGTTTTACTTCGTTTTAACCCTTGTATCAGTCCTCAAGAGTGTTACGAAGTGTTTTTGAAAACTTTGTTTGAAAAGAGTGTAAGTGTGGAAAAGTTTGATTTGAGCAAGTACCTACTAGTATCTACCTACTCGAAAAAAGAATGTTTCTATTCTTGTTTCCTTTAGACATCTCTATCCTACTATTAGTGAGTAGGTAGCACCATCGTTGGGGTTGTAAGGGTCAATTCGAAAGGGACGTACGATCAACAATCTTAGGACGTCTTAGTAATAACTCTAATGTCTTAAGATCATATTCGAGGCAACATTTCCAAGGCAACCTTTCCGAGGTAAAATTTCCGAATGGGACATTTGATCTTTGTTTAGACAGAAGAGCGACTACTAAAACACCCTATGGTTAATGATTGTTTACTGAAGGCAACCAAAGTGGGAGTATACCCTAAGAGTGTGCATGTGCGAGTGATTCGATTTCAAGTTATTATCTTTGCACATTTAGGGTTTGCTAACCATTTTCAAATTAACATACATTCTTGTCATGCAATCCTATTATCATACATCTAACAGTTAATATTTGCGAAAATTAAAATGCAGAAAATAAAACTACGCTATTACAAGGCTCCGACGAGGGGGATTAATTACATAGCCAAAAACTCGAAAGAAACGAAAAATAAACGAGAAATCCTAATTAAACTATTACATCCCATGAGCAGTTACATCAATATTTGCAAAAATAAATAAACGCGCGCGATGGAACGAGAACGAGAAAAATTAGGGTTTTGACCCCGTCTAACCTAATTAAGAGAAAAATTAGGGTTTTGACCCCGTCTAACCTAATTAAAAGAAAAATCATTTTTTGGTTGTTTTTGATTATTTTTGAGAAAGAATAAGGTTTTAAATTAAATAAATACAAACCTAATTACTAATTAAATTAAATTAAGAAAAATAATTAATTTTAACCTATCTTTGTATTTTGGTTATTTTAAGAAAAGATAGTAAAAAATTAAATCAAGAACCCAAATTTTCTAATTTATTTTAAGTTACTTACAAAAAGATTAAAATTACCCTAAAATTAAATTAAACTTATTAAATTAATTTTGACAAAATATATAAAAAAAAACTAAATTTGATGAAATTGATTTTTATGAGTTTTTGTATAAAAAATAATTTATTTGTGATTTAGAAAATAATTTAAACAAAAATAAATAAATAAAAGAAAATATAAAAGAAAAAAGAGAAAGAATATGGTCCTGGTTATGCTAGCAATTGAGTGGGGTGTCCATAGCAATTTCTGAGCCCAAAAGCCTTGGTCCATGTTGAATCCCATAATCCAATGCGTTGGCTTGACTAAGATGTATGGTAGACCTTCATGTGCCAAGCGTTGGATTTAGTCTGCTTTAGATCCAATGGTTGAAAGCTGATGGTCTATGGTGGATCTATGGGAAACCTGCGTATGGAATCACATATGTTAAAATAATATTGAAGAACAAAGGGGACCTGGGGATCGAACCCAGGCCCTTTGGCAATTTCCACATACCTCCTGACCAACTGAACCAACGCGCTTATTTGTATATGGAACAATAAACAAATATTATATTGGAAAAAGGCCAAATAATATATTAAAGCGCGTGAAGTTTGAATGGACCAGCCAGGAGGTGCCACGCCACCCTTCTTCTTCCTCTCTCCGTTGGTAAAAAGTTCAAGAATTTTACCTACAGACAAAAGTCTGTAGCTATAGCCCTGCGTATTTCCAAAATCTCACACAAGCATCATAAATGAAAACTAATGGTACAGATCAATTCGTCTTGAACTTGTGAGCACCATGACATCCCTCTTTTGGGCCAATTTTACCTGCATGAGAAAACCCTATAACGAACAAGAAAACCCTAGCAATGGTGGATCTCAGTATGTGTGTCAAAAATTCAATTAAGTATTACCAAAACATTACAAATACATTAACAAACACATATATGTCATAGAAACATGCTAATGCTGCGTAAATGGTAAGAATGGATTTTGAGTTTCAAGGGCAAACCGTGGGTCTGTGGTTCGTGTTTCTGGCCTTATGGATGCTTGCAGACCGTATCTGCTTCAGAGAAGGTCCAGGATGCGAATGGTGCTCTTGGAATGGCCTCAATCTCCCTCTAACTACAAGAATGCTTTCACACTTTTTAATTATTTTGTTGAATCTGACTATGCTCTCTTACGTCTCCAATTCCCGTGCTTTTGGTCTGGATTTGTTCTATATGTATCCTTGTGTGAATTAGGTTTACAAGTTTGCTCCAAATCTTTTTCAATTAAGGTGATTGAATCAAGATTTGATTATTATTCAAATCTTTCTAAATCAAGCAAAATCAATCTTTTTATGTACAAACAAGCCTTGAACGGTTTGATCTCATTTCTAGCTATTTATGGACCTAAAATGTGCACAAAATCTCAAGGTTTAAATGATTTTGATATTTTCATGATTTTATTTTGATTTAATTTGATTTAAATGAAATAAAAATCAAAATAAATGACAAAAATAAAATAAAGGAAAGTGGGAAGGATCATGGGTCGTGGACCATGTTAAAAACTCAAAACAAGCACAAAAAGTTGGGCCCATTTGACAAAAATTGCAATTTTGTCCACTTTTGACTTTTGGCAATTTTGCAAAAAAGGTCAACTTTGCCAATGCATAACTTCCTCAATTTTGACCCTATAAAGGTGTTCTGGGACTTTTTAGAAAGCTTAGGATGTCCTCTAAGCAACCCTTTTGGTATCATCTCAATTGAGTCTTCCATGTTCATATATGAAGCTTTGACTTAAAAGGTGTTTTTGTTGACTTTTCAAAGTGACCTATAATGTCCAAATTCATAACTTCTTGTGAGTGCATATTTTGAACTTGGGAGCTGAAGATGGATTGTAGGGAATTTCGTTCTATTCAAAATGAGTTTTGGATGGGTTATTTCTAATAAAGTATGAGAAAGTTATGCTTGGTCAAAGTTGAGTTGACTTTTCCTATAAAATCCTAATTTAGCAACTTTTGGGTTTTGATGAATTGTGAGCAATATTTGAGGAATCATGATCAACCCTTGATCAAATGATGAATAATACTTCAAAATGAGGATGTTGACCAAAAATCTTGAAGTCTGATTGTATGTAGGACACAATTGACTTTTTCCTTAGCACAGTCGATTTTCAGGCCTTTGAGCAGTTGACTAGCAAATTTTCTCTGCAAGGCTTGAAACTTGACATGGATGATCTTGAGAACATATTAGGACAATAGTGAGCATTTGGGATCCTTTGGAATCAAACATCTTGGTGCAAACTGAAACCCTAATTTGAGGTAGACTACCTTAGGAGAGAGTTTGTCTGATCAACCCTTGGACTTCCTTGGGCAATTTGAGGATCTCAATTGAAATGTTGAGAAATATGAGAGGGGAAATTTTGGGGTACAACAGCTGCCCCTGTTCAATCTTCTTAAACATGAGGATGTAGATTGGCTTGTCTGCCTTTCGTGATCTGAAGTTCGAAGATGATTGAACACTAGAGTGCCCAAGAATTTTGCACTCACATGAGGTGGTACTTGTCTTGTGATGTCGGGAATGGGCTTATAGATGCTAATTAGAGATTTATGGCGGAAGATGGGCTTAAATATTCCATCCGAAGGAGTGTCGATCGCTTAAGAGATTCCTTAGCGAGAGCCCGTATACCTGTTGTTGAGGAAGATTTCGCTGGGGAATGTTGTTCTCTGTCTTGAGAAAAGTTGAATTTTAGGAGCTTTAGTCGTCTGTTATTCTACTGGGGAATTGTTTCTTGGTCGAAGAGGTGAAACTGAACTACTATCTGGTCATGATCCAGGCTTCATAGTGATAAGATCGACTGCTATCTAGTCGTGCTCCAGGCTTTACAGTGACTTACTGGGGAGATGAGATTAAAATTGCTATCTGGTCGTCTTCTAGGCTTCACAATTTCTCAATTCTTACCTAGTCATGCTCCAGGCTTCAGAAGGAATCAAGTGGTTATCCGGTCGCATCCGGGCTTCAACTTGAGTTTAAGGCATACTAATATCTGGCCAGTTTCCGGGCTTCATAGTAATTGGCCGGGTAAACTGCTATTTGGTCGAATTCCAAGCTTCACAGTACCTTATACTGTTATCTGGTCGTAATCCCATGCTTCGGTGTCCTTTACTGCTATTTGGTCGTAATCCAAGCTTCAGGATGTTTCATACCATTATCTGGTCGAATCCAGGCTTCATGGTGTCCTGTATTGCTATCTGGTCGATTCCAGGCTTCACAATACCTTACTTCTTATCTGGTCGTCTTCCATGCTTCAGAATAAATCAAGTGGTTATCTATTCGCATCCGGGCTTCCATTTGATTTTTAGGCCTACTAATATCCGGTCGATTTCTGGGCTTCATAGTAATCGGCCGGGTAGACTGTTATTTGGTCGAAACCCAAGCTTCGCAGTGTCCCTTACTGTTATCTAGTCGTAATCCCAGGCTTCGTAGTATTCTTAGATGCTATCTGGTCGTAATCCAGGCTTCGCAACGTCTTACACCATTATCTAGTCGAGTCCGGGCTTCATGGTGTCTTGTATTGCTATCTGGTCGTTCTCCAGTCTTCACAATAACTTGTTGGGGATTAAACTATTATCCGGTCGAATCTGGGCTTCATAGCTTAAATTTAAGATAAACCACTATCTGGTCGATTCCAGGCTTCTTGGCATCTTGATACTGTTATCCGGTTGTTCTCCGGGCTTCACAATATGATGGAGAAATCAAGATACTATCCGGTCGGGCCTAGGCTTCATAGCTTGAATTTTGTGAGAATTTGATTGTATCTTTCCCTGAAAGGTAAAGGGTTAGTCGTATGTAATGTCATGATGTATGAAATGTATTGAGCAATGATGTTCTCAAAATAAATGAGACTGTGCTGTATGATGCGTATGCTCATGCCATGCTGTATGGATATGCAATGTTTTTATGATGTTCTTTAGCTGGGGAAAATAAATCCCAGACTGCTGCTGGAGAGTACGAGGAGCTGCATTCTTCGTTCTCGCTAGGGATAACGATCGAAGATGATTTGAGAATAAATTGACAGGAGAATAACTCGACTGGAGAATAAACTGGAGAGAAAATGGCTCTGTGGGGAAGAGATACTCTGCTAGAAGACCTGCTGATTTGGAGAAGTACCCTCGGATAGGGACGAATTACTATTGTTGGTGATGATAAACTCTGTCGGGGGTTGAATTTTTGCCTGTGGAAGAAATAAACTCCACTGGGGATAATCTTCCATTGTTGGTGATATATGAACTCTTCTTGGGGAGAATTAACACCACTGTATTCTGGTACCTCTTACTCTGTGAGGAGTGTATGTACTTTTAGTCACATTCTTCAGCTGGGTCTATCCCTGTACCTGGTGAATAGAGCAGCTGTAAGGTCTGGACATTTCTTGTTTGCCCCTGCTCCTGGAATTACGAGCAATCGTCTTTTGTTTCGTATGTAAATATTTATGAGCAACAATTATTTTCAAATGCATATATAAAAAATGAATCATTGGACGTTCTTGCAAAACAAAACAGGAAAAGAAAAACAAATTTAAAATTTCTTTGTGAAAACGAATTGTATTGATTTTTGAAGTTAGCCTGTAACAGGCGTTTTGTACAAGAGGCTGACGTCCTAGTAAGAGAACGCCACCGAATGATAGAAATTATACAATTTGTGAAAAACAAATAAAAACAGCTATGTGAACAATCCCACTGGGTTCCAACTCTGGTATTGCCTTTATATCTTCAAGCGTCTCATCACTTTGCTACTTGGTTTGAAGGTAGATCAGATTAATTGGCGTCGTCCTAGCTTGATAGTCGATACCGAAGTCTAGTTACAAGATGATCCAATTAGACATAGTGTTACGCTTTGATCCCTAATTTTTTCCCGGACCGCCCTTTCAGGTTTTCAGTCCACCGGGATACCCTTTTTTGCCCAAGCCGCCTTTTCAGGTTTTCGACTTGTCGGGTGCACAGTTTTTCATTTTCATCCCTTATTTTTTCCCGAACCCTTTTGGTTCTCCAGGAAGCCCTTATTTTTACCTAGGCCAGTCGACCTAGCGGGTCTTTGATTATGCGTAGTATTTTTTCACTATGTCTGCATTGACGGGGTGAGGAAGGTCGTCACCATCCATGGTGGTTAGAATCATAGCTCCTCCCGAGAAAATGTTCTTAACCACAAATGGCCCTTCGTACGTGGGGGACCATTTGCCCCTGGGATCACCTTGTGGAAGTATGATGCGTTTAATCACCAAATCCCTGACTTGATATTCTTGTCGTCTGACTTTGCTATTAAATGCCTTGATCATTCGCTTTTGATACGTCTGACCATGAAAAATAGCAGTAAGTCTCTTTTCATTGATTAAGTTCAGCTGATCAAGTCAGGTCTGGATCCAATCATCCTCGTTCAAACCCGCATCCTTCATAATCTGGAGAGAGGGTATCTGGACCTCAATTGGTAAGACTGCCTCCATGCCATACACCAAAGAGTAAGGTGTTGCCCCTGTCGATGTTTGTGCTGAGTTACAGTACCCATAACATCTCATGCCAGTCTTTGTATGTCACCATCATCTTCTGCACAATCTTCTTGATGTTCTTATTAGCCTCTTCAACAGCCCCATTCATCTTCGGCTGGTAAGGAGAGGAGTTGTGATGCTGTATCTTAAATTGTTTGCAGAGACCAGTGATCATCGTATTGTTGAGATTTGTACCATTGTCCGTAATGATTCTCTCCGGTACACCATATCGACAGATTAAATTGTGTCGGATAAACCGCGCCACGACGTTCTTGGTTACTGTAGCAAAGGAATCTGCCTCAACCCACTTCGTGAAATAATCAATAGCTACCAGAATGAAACGATGCCCGTTAGACACAGTAGGTCTGATCTCGCCGGTCATATCGATGCCCCACATTGCAAAGGGCCAAGAAGCTGTCAAAATGTTCAGAGGAATTGGAGGTACATGCACCTTGTCAGCATAGACTTGGCACTTATGACAGGTACGAGAATGCTGATAACAATCGGCTTCCATAGTAGACCAATAATATCCTGCCCGTAGGATTTTCTTTTCCATGTAATTCTGCCTCGCTCTTGTCCACACATCACAGTAACGTTGAGTCATGGTTACGCTTGTAAAGGATACCATTACTGAAGAAGAACTTCGCAGCGAATCTCCTTAGAAACTTCTTATCATTAACAAATGCACCCTCGGGGTATTCCTGAGCCTCAAGATACCTCTTTACCTCGTGAAACCCGGGTTTATATTCTACCTCTTCAGTCTCGATGTCACAACAATGTGCAGGTCCGTCCAACCTCTCGATGGTAATCTAGGGAGCTTCATTGTCCCACCTGACCTTGAACATAGAAGACATGGTAGCTAGCGCGTCCGCTAACTGATTCTCCTCTCTTGGGAAGTGTTCAAAGGTTATCTCCTCAAAGTGTGGGAGCAACGTCAGTACATACTCCTTGTAAGGAATAAGATTTAGGTGTTTCGTATCCCACTCGCCTTTGATCTGACTGATCACTAGAGCGAAATCTCTGAATACACTCAAGAACTTAACCCTTAGGTCGATAGCTGCTCGAAGGCCCAGGATGCATGCTTCATACTCCGCCATATTGTTGGTGCAGTTAAAACATAATATGGAGGTGAACGGAGTATGATAGCCCTCAGGAGATATGATCATGATGCCAATGCCATTACCTAATGCATTTGAGGCTCCATCAAAATACATGGACCATCGGGATCCTTCCTCGGGTTCTTCATCTGGTCCAGGTTCTTCACAGTCGGTCACCAACATGATGTTCTCATCCGGGAACTCGAAATTCATGGATTGGTAATCATCCACGACCTGATATGCCAAATGATCTGCCAACACACTCCCCTTGATGGCCTTTTGGGTTGTATATTGGATGTCATACTCAGTCAAGATCATCTACCATCTTGCTATTCTTCCGGACAAGGCAGGCTTTTCGAAGATATACTTGATTGGATCCATCTTTGATATCAATAGGGTAGTGTGAGTCAGCATATACTGTCTTAGCCGGCGAGCAGCCCATGCCAAAGTGCAACAAGTTTTCTCGAGCAGTGAGTATCGGGTCTCACAGTTGGTAAACGTTTTGCTAAGGTGGTAAATAGCGTGCACTTTTCAGCCAGACTCGTCATGCTGCCCCAGCACGCACCCCATTGAATTATCCAGTACCGTCAAGTATAAAATCAAAGGTCTTCCTTCAATTGGAGGCATCAGAATAGGTGGCTCTTGGAGGTATTCCTTGATCCTTTCAAAAGCGGTCTGACATTCATCATTCCACTTTACCACTTGATCTTTCTTCACCAGCTTGAAGATCAGCTCACAAGTAGCAGTCAGATGTGAAATGAATCGGGGAATGTAATTCAGACGTCCCAAAAAACCTCTAACTTCCTTTTCCGTTCGGGGAGCCGACATCTCCTATCTAGCCTTCACCTTTGCAGGATCCACCTGAATACCTTTATCACTAACGATGAAACCCAGTAGCTTACCAGACCTCACCCCGAAGGTGCACTTGTTCGGGTTTAACCTCAGCTTGTACATCTTCAACCTGTCGAACAGTTTCTGGAGATGGTCAATGTGTTCTTCTTAAGTCTGGGACCTTGCAATCATGTCATCAACGTAAACCTCAATCTCATGGTGAATCATGTCGTGGAACAAAGCGACCATGGCGCGCTGATAAGTTTCCCCAGCATTCTTCAACCCGAAAGGCATTACTTTGTAACAGAAAGTTCCCCACTGCGTAACGAAGGTTGTCTTCTCCATGTCTTCGAGAGCCATCTTAATCTGATTGTAACCAGAAAAACCATCCATAAAGGAGAAGACCTTATGCTGCACGGTGTTGTCGACAAGAACATCGATGTGAGGCAGTGGGAAATCGTCTTTGGGACTCGCCCTGTTCAGATCCCTATAGTCCACACACATTCGTACCTTACCATCCTTCTTCGGCACTGGAACAACGTTGGCAACCCACTGCGGATAAGAAGTAACAACTAGAAATCAGGCGTCAAACTGTTTCATGACCTCAACTTTGATTTTCTCAGATATCTCAGGGCGCATACGGCGAACCTTCTGTTTTACTGGAGGGCAGTCTTCTTTAGTTGGCAAGCGATGAACCACAATATTGATGTCCAAACCAGGCATATCTTCATAAGACCAGGCGAAGATCTCAACATAGTCAAGTAGCATCTATATCAACCGCTGCTTGATACTAGGCTCTAGCTTTGCACCTATCTTGACCTCTTTCTTGTCTTCCTCTGTACCTAAATTTACTGATTCCACTAGCTCTTCATGCGGCTGTATGGCCCTCTCTTCCTGTAGTAACAGTCTAGCAAGTTCCCCAGGCACTTCATAATCATCCTCACCTTCGTCCTCGGCTTGTTTGATCATATTTTCGAAGTCATAACTGGAAGTAGCAGAGTCGTTATCAATGGGATCCAAAGTGGATGTGGATCTGCATTATGATACGTGAGGGTGTGTAAGACAATAGCTGTTTTGATAAAGTGTGAGATAGAAAGGAAAAACAAGGAGCACAAAATTTGTAATGCAAGAAAACGTCCAATGCTTTATTGATGATATATGAAAATGAAAAATAATAAGCCCTCACAAACAAAGCCAAAGTGCCTCGGGCAAGGCACCAGGCCGTAAAGTTTTAAACTGTTTGTTACAAATCTCAAAACAAAAGTCAATTACTGTGTAATAAAAGAAACGGGTATGAAGTCCTTCGCCGTCCAGTTATTCAATCCACCATTGGTTGTAGGGTAGATCCAACTGTCGATATCTGAATCTTCTTCACCATCTTCAATTGCATTCACTCCCTGATTACTGATGTGCAGAGGAGGTCCTCCAATTCGTGCACGCCGAAAATCCCTTTGAGCCTCTGCAGTAAAGCCCAAACCAAACTTGTCAGTTTTGTGTGTGAAATCAGGGAGCTGACCCCAATTTTCACACCCACCTTTTTCAGTTACAGCCCTAGAATCCTTGAGGGAAGCCATCTTCTTCGGAGGTTTGTCAGCAACAACTTCAGTCGACGCCAGAGTCTGGGGGACCTCTTCAAAGTTCTGACACGGGGTTTCGATGAATTCCCCATCCATCTCCACATAGCGAAAGGAATTAAGATGACTTACCATGTACTCCTCTTCACCTTGTACCGTGAGGATCTTCCCCTTTACTGGATACTTCAACATCTTGTTGAGCGTAGAAGTCACTGCCCCAACCTTCTGAATCCAGGGGAGACCCAGCAAGCAAGAATAAGATGGTCGGATATCCATCACATAGAAGGTAGATGCAAAAGTTTGAGAGCCAACTTTAACCGGGACGTCCACCTCCCCGTGCACCATCCTTTTTGACCCGTCGAAAGCCATAACCACAATATTGCTTGGCTTCAGAACCAAACCTTCACAGTACAGACGGTCTAATGCTTTCTTTGGCAAAACATTCAATGAGAACCCAGTATCCACCAGTACATGGGCCAAAGTAGTGCCCCTGCACTCGATCGAGACGTGCAGAGCATCATTGTGATTTATTCCTTTAGCAGTCAGATCTGCGTCTGAGAAACCCAACCCGTTGTCGGCAATCAAACTAGCTACACAGTCTTTGAATTGATCAGCAGAAGTTTCCTGCACACATGTGTAGTTTTGAGGAAAGAAATTAAAGCCTTTGCGTGGGCTTCAGAACACAATAACAAGGAAAACATGGAGATTTTTGACGGGGTCTGCCCCAGCTGCTCGACTATGTTGTAGTCGCTCTTCTTGAAAATCTTCAGAATTTCCTCTGTCTCTTGCTTAGAGGTTTCTACAATGATCTTCTTAGGCGCCTCCGTTCGGGAAGGCTCACATGTGATTTCTTTTCCCCGAGTGCCAAATGGCTCGACGACAGGGGTGATAACTGGAATAGAAACTGGGACAGTAGCTGATGTACTAGAAGATGGACTAACAACAGGTTTATGAACAGTCGGAGGAGAAATCTCGGGAGAAAAGAGCCTTCCACTTCTGGTGACATTTCTAGCCTCGACAATATTGCTGATATCAGCATTAGCTTCTTCAACCTTTAAGTCTTGCTTAACTTCATGGTAATACACATCGGCCCCATAGTGCCAAGGGACAGCCTTATCCGAAGTGTATGGGATAGGACCAGGGATAGTAATGATTAATGGAGCGATTCTTGGAACGGGTGTAATCATAACAGGCTTTCTCGAGGAAGCCTTGGAGGGATTGGAGGAAATGGTTATGATGGCAACATCTTGAATTGGAACCAACGAAATCATAGTCTTCTCGAACATGATTTCTTTGTTATCCATCAGGCGTTGAACACCTGATTTCAATAAATGGCAACCAGCAAGAAGAACTGAACACATGTGGCAACCTTCGCCACAACCCGGAAATAAACCGGCCAACAATAGATTCTTCTTAACTGTCATCGAAGGAGTAGAAATGTCTTCCACAGAGGTCACAAATAAATCATCATCCACAGCATTTACTCCATGACCATGCTTGGGCATAAGAGCAGTTATGACTTTGGGTTTCTCTGGAGCATCAAACTCAATCTCTTTGGCTTTAATCAAGTCTTGCACCTTATTTTTCAAGGCCCAATAGTTGTTTGTATCATGACCTGGGCTATCAAAATGATAGGCGCAACGGGCATTCGGGTTATATAGCGGAGATGTGGTGCTGAGATTCTTCGGGGCTTCCCTCAGAGTTACCAGGTTGGTCTTCAATAATTGTGGTAGAATTTGAGACAAGGTCATATTAAGGTGAGTGTACTGTCTCTGCGGTCTCTCCATTCTTTGCTGATTGTTACATTATGGGGAAACGGTGGGTCTTGATATTACTACCACATTTACTACTTGATGGTGCTCAGGTCTGCTTTGGCTCCTTGAGCTGTAGATTGCACTAGCTTCTTTCTTACCGGTGAAAGGCTTCTTTTCTGCACTTGATGAAGTACCTTTCTGTATCTTACCACTTTGGATACCATCTTCTACTCTCTCCCCAGTCAATATCAATTCAGTAAACCCAGATGATGAACTGCCGATCAGATGATTGAAAAATGGACCAGACAACGTCCCTAGAAACATGTCAACCAACTCCATGTCAGATAAAGGGGGTTAGAATTTTCCAGCCAGATCTCTCCACTTCTGAGCATAGTCCTTAAAACCTTCACTTGCATCCATAGACATACCCTGAAGCTGAGTACGAGTGGGAGCAAGGTCGGTGTTATATTGACACTGCCTGTAAAAAGCAGCAGCAAGGTCCTCCTAATTTTAGAAATTAGCTCCTTCCAATTGATAAAACCATTCAAGCTGAGTCCCTGACAGACTATCTTGAAAGAAATGTACCCACAAATTTCTATCAGCAGTGTAAGGTTGAATTTTTCTGACGTACGAGCGGAGATGGAGTTTTGGACAGGATACTCCATCGTACTTGGCAAAAACAGGTGCTTTGAACTTATGAAGGATTACCACTCCAGATGCCAGTCCCAAATCTACGAAATCCAAACCAGGAATCTTCGGAATCTCCATAGCACTCAGACGATATTCAAGTTTTTTGTACCTATCCTCAGCAGGAGGATATTGCTCATCATAAAAATCAATATCATTATCAGAGACTACATGACTAGGACCCTTTTCTTTTTCTTGGTTCTCCTCTCCTTTGGATGAAAGAGACATATCAGCTTCCTGTCACAACCTATTCCCAAATCTGTTACCCATATTTAGAAGAACCACCTTCTTCTTCTTCTTCTTCTTCTTCTTCTTCTCTTTCAGGATGAGAGTCTTCAAATCCTCTTGTCCTTTATCCAAGTTCAAGAACATCTCTTGGAATTGGGCATTCTGTGCCTGAAGAGCTTTGATGGCTTGATCGGTAGGTATTTCAGAAGACATTTCGTGCTGAAATAAATAGCGAAGGAGATGAGAAACCTGTAATGGTACCTGTAATGATGTGCATGATAATGGGATGCATACGTAATTATTTTAAAGACTCTGGGAGATTTAAATTTGCAAACCAAGAAATAAACAAACTTTATTAGATTAAACTTGTAAAAAAGTTCAACAATATCTTTGAGGCGTTACAAAGAAATAAACTGAAAACAAATCTAAACTAGAAAAAGCAAACAATCAGAAATCCCATGGACGCTTTCCCTTGGTGCTGACATAGTCATTAATCGTCCTTTTATTCTCAAGTTTCCTGGTGAGCTTCAGGATCTTCCTTTCTTGCTTATGATACTTCTCCCGGTAGGTATCCCTCTCCTCCTTCACCTGAATCCAAGATCTCTTCAATGCCCCAAGATCAGTGGGCATGTAAGGATAAAGGACTGTATAAGGAATGCCCTCTTCATTTGTGGGCTCCACAATCACTGGCAACACAGCTTCATAGGGCATCCCAAGCTTCTGGGCTCGAGCTCGGACCCACTGGAGATAAGGTTGCATAGGGAGAGAAGTCCTTGGTCCTAGCTCTTGAGGGCCAGACCTGTTCACCATGCCCCAAGCTCGTACAAACCTTCGGCGATGCTCATCAACATCCTCCTTGTAGTCAAATTCAATATCCATAAGAAGTAGCTCATGAGGACCGTCTCTCCGAGCATGACCAAACTGTCACAAATCTAAACAAGGACTGTAGGTTATACCCTCTCTGATTCCATGCAACGGGACATTAGGGTATCCCCCACATCGATCAATGACAACAATGCTTTCCATAGCCTTATAACTCCAAAGAATGTCTATATGGGCAAGGGACATTATCCTGTAAGACCATCCTAAACCTTCCTCATTCTTCAACACGGACTTGGGGATGTACGAAATAAACCACCTCGCCAGCAGCGACATGCAACACATGAGAGTCCTTCTTCTTCGCACAGTACAAGTATAGAGGGCATGCAAAATATCACCCAATAGAGTAGGCACAAGATTGCGAGACATAAAGATCTTAACTGCATTCACATCTATGAAGGAATCTGGATTTGGGAAGAGAACCAAACCGTAGATAAGAAGAGCCAAGATGTCTTCAAAAGCCTGAAATTCCAAGTTATCCTAGAATAGTTGAGCTTGATCCATCAGAAACGTGGCTAAGAAACCTTCAACCTCGCTTCGTGTTTCCCAGTTGGATACTACATCAGCCCGTTTCAAAAGTAGAGCTGAAGCAATGTCCTCTGGTCTAGGAGTCTCTTCCAAACCTGTGAAGGGCATCTGCTCGAGGATGGATATTCCTAATAAGTGAGAAAACTCTTCCATAGTGGGAACTAGATGATAATCCGGGAAAGTGAAGCAATGATGCACCGGATCGAAGAACTGGAAAAGCACACTCATCATCTGCTTATCGAACTTTGAGGTAACCAAGCTAAGAAGCTGACCATGTCTCCTAATGAATGAAGAAGTATCAGAAACTCTCGAGGCTAAATCTTTGAGTTGAGCAGGTATTTGCACAAAGTTAACTCGGATGGTGTTTCTGCGCACGGAAGCCATAATATGTAAAATAGAACAAAGATAAATCCCCCCGGTCTTTGAAATGGTTAGTATAATGAAGTATGCATGCTATGTTATGATGCATGATGTCATGGTAACAACAACACAGGTATAGCAGATAACGGACATGGTAAAGGCAAACAAGTCACACAAGAGCCCTTAAGTTTCAGGCTTGCATGGGGTCTAGGTACTACCCTCTTGAAGTTTAGTTTGTTTCAACCTGTCCTAATAATAGTAACCGGGTTCTAGAGGTTCTCAATATCACCGACCATCCTCCATCGGTCATGGTTTCAGCTCACATAATCTTTTATTGCGGCCGAAACTATCTCGAGAGTATGGTCTCAATGAGTGTAGTATCGAGTATCAACCAATTTTCAGCTTTACACTGAGGCCGGCTATATCACTACCTCCTACTGGCCAAGTTGGTCAATGATAGGTTCTAAGGTCAGTTGATGCTTAACGATACACATAGCAGCCCCGTATTCTCCTCGTTTCTCTACAAGGGATATCGGTACCAACCAATGTGCCACATCAATGTAGCTACTGCTTCAACCGTATCGGTCTACACCGTACATTTCCCTCACAGTTTATTGCTACTTACCTAAAAGGTGTCCCTAAATCCGGGTTAGGATCTATAGTAACTCCCAATACAACACCATCAAAAGTAAAGCAATCAAATCAAACAAGAGAAGCAATATGATGAACTAATGCTAAGGTATACTCCACTTATTGTTTCCCCAACAAAGTCGCTAGTTCGGTGATACGGTGGCAGAACCGGACTGTTTGAGGAAAATGCTGGTTTGCATTTTGCGTTTGTGTTTGCAAAATGTCGCGGTAAGCAAGAGTCGCCACCGAC
This sequence comes from Vicia faba, assembly GCA_948472305.1. Classification (NCBI taxonomy): domain Eukaryota; kingdom Viridiplantae; phylum Streptophyta; class Magnoliopsida; order Fabales; family Fabaceae; genus Vicia; species Vicia faba. The sequence continues at coordinate 242,120,942 of OX451735.1, forward strand.
TTTTATTTTATCCAACTGGAAAGGAAAAAAGCACAGAAAAATTCCTTTTTCGAGATATTCTGAGTACGGGGGGTAGATTATAGAAAGGGAAGGTATTAGCACCCTTTCTATCCATGGTTTTCCATGGGCTCTTAGGTACTAGCTCATCTTTTTGAAAATTGCTTCCGTGTTTGCGTGTTTTGAAAAGTTTTTTGTTTTACTTCATTTTAACCCTTGTATCATTCCTCTAGAGTGTTACAAAGTGTTTTTGAAAACTTTGTTTGAAAAGAGTGTAAGTGTGGAAAAGTTTGATTTGAGAAAGTACCTACTAGCATCTACCTACTCGAAAAAAGAATGTTTCTATTCTTGTTTCCTTTAGACAACGCTATCCTACTATTAGTGAGTAGGTAGCACCGCCGTTGGGGTTGTAAGGGTCAATTCGAAAGGGACGTACGATCACTACAGTAATGTTAGGACGTCTTAGTAATAACTCTAATGTCTTAAGATCATATTCGAGACAACATTTCCAAGGCAACCTTTCCAAGGCAACATTTCCGAATGAGACATTTGATCTTCGTTTAGACAGAAGAGAGACTACTAAAACACCCTATGCTTAATGATTGTTTACTGAACGCAACCAAAGTGGGAGTATACCCTTAGAGTGCGCATGTGCGAGTGATTCGATTTCAATTTATTATCTTTGCACATTTAGGGTTTGCTAACCATTTTAAAATTAACATACATTCTTGTCATGCAATCCTATTATCATACATCTAACAGTTAATATTTGCTAAAATTAAAATGCGGAAAATAAAACTACGCTATTACAAGGCTCCAGGGAGGGGGATTAATTACATAGCCTAAAACTCAAAAGAAACGAAAAATAAACGAGAAGTCCTAATTAAACTATTACATCCCATGAGCAGTTACATCAATATTTGCAAAAATATATAAATGCGCGCGATGGAACGAGAACGAGAAAAATTAGAGTTTTGACCCCGTCTAACCTAATTAAAAGAAAAATCATTTTTTGGTTGTTTTTGATTATTTTTGAGAAATAATAAGGTTTTAAATTAAATAAATACAAACCTAATTACTAATTAAATTAAATTAAGAAAAATAGTTAATTTTGACCTATCTTTGTATTTTGGTTATTTTAAGAAAAGAAAGTAAAAAATTAAATCAAGAACCCTAATTTTCTAATTTATTTTAAGTTACTTACAAAAAGATTAAAATTACCCTAAAATTAAATTAAAGTTATTAAGTTAATTTTGACAAAATATATAAAAAAAAAACTAAATTTGATGAAATTGATTTTTATGAGTTTTTGTATAAAAAAGAATTAATTTGTGATTTAGAAAATAATTTAAACAAAAATAAATAAATAAAAGAAAATATAAAAGAAAAGAGAGAAAGAATATGGGCCTGGTTATGCTAGAAATTGAGGGGGTGTCCATAGAAATTTCTGAGCCCAAAAGCCTTGGTCCATGTTGAATCCCATAATCCAATGCGTTGGCTTGACTAAGATGCATGGTAGACCTTCATGTGCCAAGCGTTGGATTTAGTCTGCTTTAGATCCAATGGTTGAAAGCTGATGGTCCATGGTGGATCTATGGGAAACCTGCGCATGGAATCACATATGGAAAAATAATATTGAAAAACAAAGGGGACCTGGGGATCGAACCCAGACCCTTTGGCAATTTCCATATACCTCCTGACCAACTGAACCAACGCGCTTATTTGTATATGGAACAATAAACAAATATTATATTGGAAAAAAGGCCAAATAATATATTAAAGCGCGCGAAGTTTGAATGGACCAGCCAGGAGGTTCCACGCCACCCTTCTTCTTCCTCTCTCCGTTGGTAAAAGTCCAAGACTTTTACCTACAGACAAAAGTCTGTAGCTATAGCCCTGCGTATTTCCAAAATCTCACACAAGCATCATAAATGAAAACTAATGGTACAAATCTATTCGTCTTGACCTAGTGAGCACCATGACATCCCTCTTTTGGGCCAATTTTACCTGCATGAGAAAATCCTAAAACAAACAAGAAAACCCTAGCAATGGTGGATCTCAATATGTGTGTCAAAAATTCAATTGAGTATTACCAAAACATTGCAAATACAATAACACAAATATATGTCATTGAAACATGCTAATGCTGCGTAAATTGTCAGAATGGATTTTGAGTTTGAAGGGCAAACCGTGGATGCTTGCAAATGATCGTATCTGCTTCAGAGAAGGTCCAGGATGTGAATGGTGCTCTTGGAATGGCCTCAATCTCCCTCTAACTGCAAGAATGCTTTCACACTTTTTAATGATTTTTTTGAATCTTACTATGCTCTCTTACGCCTCCAATTCCCGTGCTTTTGGTCTGGATTTGTTCTATATGTATCCTTGAGTGAATTAGGTTTACAAGTTTGCTCCAAATCTTTTTCAATTAAGGTGATTGAATCAAGATTTGATTCTTATTCAAATATTTCTAAATCAAGCAAAACTAAATCTTTTTGTGTACAAACAAGCCTTGCACGATTTGATCTCATTGCCAGTTATTTATGGACCTGAAATGTGCACAAAATCTCTAGGTTTAAATGATTTTGATATTTTCATGATTTTATTTTGATTTAATTTGATTTAAATGAAATAAAAATCAAAATAAATGACAAAAATTAAATAAAAGAAAGTGGGAAGGATCGTGGGTCGCAGACCATGTTACAAACTCAAAACAAGCACAAAACGTTGGGCCCATTTGACAAAAATTGCAATTTTGGCTACTTTTGACTTTTGGCAATTTTGCAAAAAAGGTGAACTTTGCCAATGCATAACTTCCTCAATTTTGACCCTATAATGGTGTTCTTGGACTTTTTAGAAAGCTTAGAATGACATCTAAGCAACCCTTTTGGTCTCATATCAATTGAGTCTTCCATGTTCATGTATGAAGCTTTGATATAAAAGGTGTTTTTGTTGACTTTTCAAAGTGAACTATAATGTCCAAATTCATAACTTCTTGTGAGTGCATATTTTGAACTTGGGAGCTTAATATGGATTGTAGAGCATTGTATCTTTTCAAAATTAGTTTTGGATGGGTCATTTCTAATAAAGTATGAGAAAATTATGCTTGGTCAAAGTTGAGTTGACTTTTTCTGCAAAACCCTAATTTAGCAACTTTTGGGTTTTGATGAATTGTGAGAAATATTTGAGGAATCATGATCAACCCTTGATCAAATGATGAATAATACTTCAAAATGAGGATGTTAACCAAAAATCTTGAAGTCTGATCGTATGTAGGACACATTTGACTTTTGCCCTAACACTGTCGATTTTCAGGCCTTTGAGCAATTGACTGAGCAAATTTTCTATGCAAGGCTTGAAACTTGACATGGATGATCTTGAGAACATATTAGGACGATAGTGAGAATTTGGGATCCTTTGGAATCAAACATCTTGGTGCAAACTTAAACCCTAATTTGAGTTAGACTGCCTTAGGAGAGAGTTTATCTGATCAACCCTTGGACTTCCTTGGGCAATTTGAGGATCTCACTTGAAATGTTTTGAGAAATATGGGAGGGCAAATTTTGGGGTACAAAAATACTGGTTTGCATTTTTTGTTTACAAATGTTGCGGAAAGCAAGAGTCGCCATCTACTTTTATTTCATCTAACAAAGGAAAAGGAAAAAGAACAAAAAAACCTTTTTCGAGATGTTTCTAAGTACGGGGGGTAGATTATAGAAAGGGAAGATATTAACACCCTTTCTATCTGTGGTTTTCCATGGGCTCTTAGGTACTTGCTCATTTTGAAATTGCTGGTGTGTGTTTTGAAAAGTTTTTGTTTAACTTCGTGATAACCCTTATATTTGTCCTCAAGAGTGTGACGAAGTTGTTTTTGAAAACTGTTTTGAAAGTGTTTGTGAAAAAGAGTTTTTATTGTTTTGAGCAAGTAGTTAAGAGTTTCTACCTACTCGAAAAATATTGTTCATTTTCTCGTTTCCTTTAGACAGTTCTATCCTACTATTAGTGAGTAGGTAACCATATCGTTGGATGTTGAGGGACTATCGAAAGTGACGCTATGGTCACCGAAGGCAACATGTAAAGATATCTTAGCATTCGAAGGGACTGTCATCATATAGGCATCGAGGGACAAGATCATTTCTCGTAGGCAACTCGAGGGACGTTAGGGACCATGATCTTTATGATAACTTTAGAATTAAGGGTCTTTGCTAAGACATCCCTACCTTCGAGGGACATGACCATTATTTCTGGAGGCAACCAAGTGAGGTATACCCTAAGGGTGCATATGTGCAAGGTGTGTTATGTTCAATTATTTTAGTCTTGTGTTAAGTTTAATAATGTTTGATTATTCTTGTCATACAATCCTATTAGTCATACATCTAGCAGTTAATAATTGTAGCAATTTAAAAGTGCAGAAATATAAAACCTAGCTATTACAAGGCTTCGGGGAGGGGGATTATATACATATCCAAAACTGGGGGGAAAATAATAAAAGCGGTAAAGGTCCTACTAATAATCTATTACATCCCAATATACAGTTACAATAATAAAAGGAAGTGCGAAAGAATAATAACGCACAAATTTGAAAAGACGTCTAAAAATCCTTAAGATATAAAAAATCTTTTTGTTTTTTTTTGTTTTAATTTATGAAAATAGTTTAAGTTAAAAAATAATTGATCTAGATCTATATTAAAAAAATTTTAATTATTAAACAAACATGAAATTTAAATAAAAGAAATAAATTCTATGTTTTTTTGGTATTTTTGTTACGAAAAGGAAAATGAATTAAAATGAAATTAAACCTAAGTTCTATTAATTTTAATCTAAAAAGAAAGTTAAAGTGATTAGTTAATTAATTTACCAAAATTAAAATTTCATTAAGAAAAATCCTAAATCTATTTTTATGTGATTTTTGTATTTGTTTATTGATTAAAATAAAAAAGGGATTAAAAGAAATAAATGAAATGAATAAAACAAGAAAATAAAGATGGGCCTAGTAGCAAAAGTAAACAGGGGGTGCAATCATCAGAAATCCCTAGGCCTGAATATTCGAAAGTTTCATGCCCTAACCATTTGGTTTTCAGATTCTTGCATGGAACCTCTGATTCAACCATCCATAACTGTTCTATATAAACTCAAACAAACGTTAGCATGCCATCAAATGTGATTAAAATTAGAGATTCAAAGTTTAAAATTTTACCAAACCGGTGTTGTCAAATGGGGACGTGCTAGGCGTGTGATGGATTGCTCTTGGGCCTTGTAAGACTCCTGATGGCTTCAAGATGATGGTTTGAGGCTTGATGTCAATCGAGAGAGACCGGAACCTCAAGATATGACTTGCACCAATTCTTTGATTTTTGGAGAGCTTTTTGAAGAGCTTTTGGAGAGCTTTTTGAAGAGCGTTTTGAGAGCTTTTTAGAGAGTAATTTCGTGTGTTTCAAGCTTGTATGGCTCTATATTTATATAGGAGTATGAAGAGACAAGAAATCATGGAAAGAATCTCCCTCATAATGTTGTGTTTTAAGACCATGATCAAAATTTGAAAAAATGCCATATTTGATGATTTTATGCCTTTTTCACATGTGGATGAACCTGGACATATTTGAAAGGTTATTGCACGAAATCAATTGACATAAACCAGCATAAAACTTGCCCAAAATGGATTCAGATCAAAATTTACATTATTTCTATTATTTATTTATTTAATTTTGAATTTTAATGAATAAAATATCAAAATAAATAGAATAAATAGTAGAAAAATGTATGGGTGGGCTTAGAGGTCATTGAACATGTTAGGAATGAGTTTCAAACTTGAAAAGATAGGCTCATTTGGAAAAAAATCAAGTTTGGTCAATATTTGTTTCACGCATTTTTTTTAAAGAATTGGCCAACTTTGACAATGCATATCTCTCTCAAATTTTAATCCTATGATGGTGTTCTTGGACTTTTTAGAAAGCTTAGGATGTCCCCTAAGAAACCTATTTGGTTTCATCTCAACTGCATATTCCATGTTCATGTAAGAAGCTTTGACCCAAAAGGTGTTTTTGTTGACTTTTGAAAAGGACCTATAATGTCTGAATTTATATCTTTTTATGAGTGCATTTCTTGAACTTGAGGGCTGAATATGAGTTGTAGGGAATTATATTCTCTTAAAAATGAGCCTTGGATGAGAAATGTCTGATAAAGTATGAGAAAGTTATGCCTGGTAAAAGTTTGGTTGACTTTTCCTATAGGAACCCTAATTTAGCAACTTTTGAGTTTTGATGAATTAGGAGCATTCCTTGAGGAATCATGATCAACCCTTGATCAAATGATGTATATCACTTCAAAATATTTATGTTGAGCAAAAATCTTGAAGTTTGACTGTATGTGGGTCACAGTTGACTTTTGACCTAGTATAGTTGATTTTTAGGCATTTGAGCAATTGACTGAGCAAACTTCTTGTGCAAAGCATGAAACTTGACAAGGATGGTATTGAGTACATATTAAGACCATGGAAGATATTTTAGGCCTTTGGAGCTCACCCATATTGGTGAAATTTGAAACCCTAGTTTGAGGTTCATTATCTTAGGGGAGCACTTGTATGATCAATCCTTGGGCATCCTTGAGCAAGTTGAGAACTTCAATGAGTATGTGTTGAGTATAAATGAGAGGGAAAATTTTAGGGTACAACACATGGCTTTATGCATGAGATTATCTCCATTTTTGTTACCCTAAATTTGTCTCACATATAAGCACAAACATCCCAGCAAAAGGAGACACGAGCAGCCAGCCACAAAAAACCCTAAAAAAAGCTCAAAAGTTTCGAAGCTTGGTGCAACTAAAAAATGCTCGATCCAGCCAATATTCATCAGATGCAAGCAGTTTATCATCCTTTTGGGGATCCTAGGGGTTGAACCAACCCAATTTTGAAGGCCAAAGCATACATGATCATCCCCCCCAACAACTCTCAGTTTGGTAAACTTCTCAAACTTCAAACTTTTGATTCATGGTATATAAATGATATATCTGCATATATTTGTGTTTAACATCATGTTTGTGTATGTTTAGAACCATTATATGCAAGCTTTGATGTCAGAATCAAGAAGTGCCATTGTTAGGGCATGAAGATTCTTTTTCTTCGTATCTGAGTTTACAGGTTGTTTCAGCCAGAAAGAACACCACCATCATGATCGCAACCCTCGAAATAGGGGGATAGGGTACCCTTCGCATCCTTATCTTGCGTGATTTGCAGGTTTGGAATTTTGAGTCAACCGGAGAAGGTGACAAGAGTTGGACTCCAACACCGTTGACTGGCTTGGACTCCGTTGGCTTAATTGGCATCTTATCATTGGTCCAGTTGAACCTGATCTGGCGCATTTTGAAAATTTGACATTTTGACTGAATTTACCATTATATTATTTGCGTGTTATTATGTATATGAATTAGCAGGCAGCACAAATGGTAAGGGTGCAAGCGTGTGAGGGAAGGGACCTGGGTTCGATCTCAGGTCCAGCAATTTTACATTTTTCTAATGTTTCTTGCAGGATCCAGTGACTTGCATCCCGATACGTCCACCATGCATATCCATATCTCATCCATCATATCACTACAAGATCAGATTCAGTACCCAACAATCAATCCTTATGGTGGACATTCCAGATGAGATCTCACTGTAGCTAAGACAAGGCGTTGGGCTAATTTGATATGGGCCTAACCAAATTTAGCGCCACACCTCCCAAATTGCCTAACACCATCAGGCCCATTCTCTTACTTTTGTTTTCAATTTCTTTATTTTAATTGTTTTAAAACCTTTTTTCTAATCATAAAATCAATAAAAATCACAAAAAATAGAATTAGGTTTTTCATAATTAAGTTTAAATTTTTGTAAATTAATTAACTTAATTACTTTAACATGACTATTTCATTAAATAGAATTAATTCGAAATTAGGTTAAAATTTCCAATGCTTTTATCAATAAAATACAAAAATATTTTTCTGAATCAATTAGATTTTTAGGACTTTTCAACTTGTTCCCGTCTTGATCTTCGCGCGTTTATCTTTTTCCGTTTGATTTTATTTTCCAATTATTGTAACTGTTGATGGTTTGTAATAGCTTTTGAAATAAGGTTTATTTACTACTTTTGATTTCCGTACTCCCCAAAAGTTTGGCTATGTATCCCCCTCCTCGAGGCCCTGTAATAACTAGGTTTAATTTCTGCCTTTTAAATTCTTGCACAATTAATAACTGCTTAGATTAATAGGGTTGCATGGAAAGACTGTAAATTAAAACGATTAGATAACCCGAATGCGCAAGATAAATGAACTGAATCAATACACTTGCACATGCTCACCCCTAAGGTATTTCTCACTTTGGTTGCCTTTGAACATGGTCACAATTCTCGAAACGTGAGAATTTTAGTGGTTGTCCTTTAGTTCATGAAATCACAAGTCCCTCGATGACCCTTTCGACACCGCCTAGGTTAAAAAATTATCTTGAAATTTTAGGACAATTACTAAAAGTTCTTGCCCAGTTGCCTTAGTGACCGTAAACCTCCCTTTGATAGTCCCTAAACATTCAACGATAGGGCTACCTACTCACTAATAGTAGGATGGCACTGTCTAAAGGAAAGGGGGGAAAAGAACACCTTTTTCGAGTAGGTAGATATTTGTTAGGTACTTGCTCAAAAAACAATTCTTTCACACTTTACTTTCAAAGCATTTTTCAAAAATGCTTTATCAACACTTTTGAGGACAGATACAAGAGTTATCATAAAGCAAACAAACTTTTCAAAACACACAAACACGAAAGCAATTTTCAAAATGATCAAGTACCTAAGAGCCCGTGGAAAACCACAGATGGAAAGGGTGCTAACACATTCCCTTTCCATAATTTACCCCCTTACTCAAAAACTCCTGAAAAAGGTCTTTTTATGTTCTTGCTTACTGCGACATTTGTGAATACAAAATGCAAAACCAGTATAATAGTCGGTTCTTCCACTATATCACCCATATGGTACGCAAATTTCTATTGATCGGCCTCAAAATAGGTGTGACTTCTATATAAGTCCACTTATGATTGCTTAATATAGCGCTAAATTTTGTCATGATTCGAGAAATGATCATTTGTGGCCCAAACCCATGTTTGCAAGCCCAAGTATGTATGATTTGAAATCTTTGATCCAATAACCTTGAGTTTCATTGTTAAGAGGCTTTGGTCTTATCAATCCTCTAATGAACCATCATAAAATTTTATCTAATTGATCATTTAAACATCGTTGATCATTTGTTGTTGCCTCGAGAATTTGAAATGAATGATATACTTGACAAAAAGCAAATGAAACTTATTGTTGAGAAGTTTTGATTTTATGAATCTTCTAATGAGTTTTCAAATGCAAGCTTCAAGATAGTCATTCAACTAACCTCTAATTTCTAACGCACTAACAATTGACTTTTATTTTATGCTTTTACTTTACGCCTTTACTTTATGCACCATTTACTTTAGCATTTACATTTCATGTTATTTTCATCTTTACTCACTTGAGCATTTATCTTTATGTCTTTTTTAGTTTTTCTCACTTGAGCCTTTGATTTTCTTTTTTAAGATACTTAATATCCAACATGAACACTAAAAAACTTTAAGGTTACTTGGACTATTTGGTTACTATCCTTGCATTATGGAGTTATGGATCTCTTGGACTTAGGATTAGAAGCCTTAACTACCTTTGGGACCTTGTGACTTCTGTTGTTATTTTATATGGAGGTCTTGGGGTTTTCCCCAAGAAATTGGGTTGATTTTCTTTGTGTGCATGTTATCCTAATTATATGCTTTGTCTGTAATTGGGAATTCATCTGTATACAACCGTTACTCTGCCTAATTTTTGTGAAGACTTAATGCATTTGAAGCTTGGTATTCTTAAAAGATTTAATATCTTTGCTTGTTTGGTTTCAATCTAAAGCATGAGAATTCTACATTGACTTCATATGTCAAGTGTTGGCTTCTTGTTGGTTAGACGGTTCTTTTCCCTGGCTTTTACTTTTTGCTTTAGGATAGTCCCTTCATCTCCTTCTATCTTCTTTAATTTCAAAAATCTCCTTCCTCCTTTTCAAAATTCTTCTAGTTTTCTAACTTGAGCCGCTTTCACAATAAACTTGGACTTATGTCCATACATTTTCAAAACTATTTTCTTAATTAAACTTTAACCAACTTAATCATACTTTGACATTTTTGTGAGAAGACTAAAAGTCAATCGATCTCATTTAAACCATTTTTTACATTTTGGCTTTATACCTTAAAATTTTCTCAAAAGATTAGACTCTTGTCAACCCTTGAAGTGATGTGAGCTACTATACTTCTATGATATGTAGTGAAGTGAGACATTTTCCACTTGGGTGTTGAGCGAGGCTTTTGTTGATTTTAAAATCCAAGCTATATCCTCAACTTTGAGATGACGCAAATTCGCCTTTCTCATAATCATGGGTAGTAAGTATGCTTTCCACTCGGATATGACAATGACATCTTGCTCTAAAATTAACCAACACATTTGTGCATTAAAATTTTAAAAGGTGAACTATGAGTACCATGATCCCCTATTGCACAGAAGATGGTACGTAGGCACTAAAGGTTCGCAATTGTGGAGGGTGAAAAAATTGTAAAAAATATATCTTTTCTCACCTCCACCATCTATTTTTGTATACAACATTTATAGCCAAAATACACAAATTTTCAAAGAGGTTCCTGCGGAGTACCGTAGATGTTTAGGGTGTTAATACCTTCTCTTTGCATAACCAGCCCCCGAACTTAGATTCTATCCCCCCTCTTTTTTGGTTATTATCTCTTTTCCCATTCCTCTAGAAACAATAAAGCACGGTGGCGATTTTTATTTGATCTGTGTGAGTTAAGTTAATCCAATGACTTAGTCTCAACATTTCTACTGCTACAAGAAAAAATGGCGACTTCACTGGGGAAAGATCAACCAATTACTGGTCCATCCCTAAGTGGGTTAAGCCTATCTTTGTTTATTTGTGTATGTGATATTATTTGTTGTATATTATATGTTGTATATTATATGTTGTATATATGTTTGTCTGGATTTTCCTGGTTTTCAGGGTGCTTGGTGATTTCTCATAAGTCCTCTACCCAGACTTGGGAAAACTTAAGATAGGACGGGCGGTATAGTCATGTTAACTTTGAGGGAGTAATCCCAAAAAAGGAGACATGAGATCCCCTACTCGGTGGAGGCCCCTTTGAATGTACTATCGTTTACCAAGTAATCGGGAAGACACGCTGCTTTCGACCTAGGAGCCTTCTGAAACTGAGGACCGTAAAACCCTTAACCCATCTTGGCCTTTTAGGTGTAGTGTGGAAACTATGACGGAGTAATCCGGAAATGGTTGTCACGCGATACTACACTCAGACGTCTTTTTCCTGAGAATGTTACTAATTACCGAGTCAATCGGGATGTTGGTATTATCCGAAGGATGGATGTAGACTCTGGAAACCTTTTAGTACCTTGTTCGGAAGGTGATAAACTATTAGTCCATACCTTTTAGGTAGTACCTTTGACTTCATGCTTGTGACGTCGAACCTATGAACCCCCATGTTTGTGATCTTGTGTGTGATTATCGCATCATGCATTCATACACCCATGAGCATCCTTTAAAACATTTGTTTCAATGGACTTAAAGTTGAATTTTCGCAAATATCTCAGGAAAGTTTTAACCATGGATTCTGGAAAAAGAAAGACTTGAAAGTACAGTTCCAAGGATCTTAAGATAGATGAATTGATGAGTTTGATTCCCGAGATCGAGAGTTCTATAGGTTTTCAGAAGAAGTATGGATCCATCTTGTCTCTTATGAAGCTTAGGATGAAGGAGGATATTCTTTCTACTTTGGTTCAATTTTATGATTTATTGTATCAGTGTTTTAATTTCCCTAATTATCAGTTGATGCTTACATTGGAGGAGTATTCTTACATACTGGGTTTACCTCTTACCAATCGTGTTCCTTTCATCGGTTTAGAGGGTGAACCCAAGTCTCCTGAGATTGCTGCCATGATTCATTTGGGGAAGTATGAGATTGAGGCTAACATGACAACCAAAGAAGGAATCAGAGGATTACCCGCTCAATTTTTATTAGAGAAAGCTCTCTACTTTTCTAGGATGGAGAGTACAGTTGCTTTTGAGGCTATCTTTGCCTTGCTTGCCTATGGGTTGTTCTTATTTCCTACCATCGACAAATTTGTGGATGTCAACACCATTAGGATATTTTTGATTGGGAATCCAGTCCCTACATTATTAGGAGATACTTATCATCCCATTCATCTTCAGGATTTTTATCATGGAGGGATGATCATTTGTTTCACACCTTTGTTATATCAGTGGTTTATTCCTCACTTACCATGGTCTGATGCTTTCTGGGATGTCAAGAAGGAACCTCGTTGGGATCCAAAGATTATGGATCTCACCCATTGTCAATAGTTCTGGTAGTTTCCCCAATTTACCTCTTCTTGGTACAAAGGGAGGAATCAACTACAATCCCGTTCTTGCGTGTCGTCAACTTGGATATCCGATGGGAGACAAGCTAAATAGTATTCATCTGAGTGGTTTCTTTCTTAGAGAAAGAGAGGATCATAAGGGGGATAAGGAGGAAATTGCAAATGGTTAGCGCCATATTCATAGGAAGAGTAGAAAAGACTTGGGACCAAGAGGAGCTATTTCTTTGGAGCCTCATCTTTGGTGGGTACAAGCAAGGACAACTCAATTGAAGATGCCATATTCTTGTGAAGAACCTATACCTGATATGTTTGTGAAGAATACTCCTTATCTTTTATATGATATGGGAGAAATTCATCTTTCCCTGGTTAGGATGCATCAAGAGAAGGAAGCATGGAAGAACAAGTGTCAGACTTTAGAGATGTCTTACCAAACAGAATTGAAAGAGAAGGATGACTTGATCGAGATTCTTGAGAGTCATGCTGTGGAGGTAATGGAGAAGCAAGGGGATTTATTTTCCTCTAGAGCTCAGTCAAGACCTATTTGCTCACTTCGTGACTCTGGTTATTGGAAAGAAGTCACCGACATGTGTGCAGAAGAGAACAAGCAATTGAAGGATCAGATTGCAAGACTCATGGGAAACCGTTAGCGTGTAGAGAGATCTTCATCAACTTTTCCTCCTTAGTATTTTATATTCTATCTTTATTCTCTTGTACATAGAATTATTGAAACTTGTACTAAAAATTGTAATCCATTCTGAAGTTATTATAATGAAATTTTCAGTATTTCAAAATGTGTTAGTACTTTAATATTGGAAAAATGTCTATAATCCTTTGAGTTCCTTGAAATATTAATAATAATGATAAATAAATCATATGTATTGCATATCATGCATTATTTTTCACATATTTATTGCATTGCTGTTCATACCCAGGTGTCTTACTGTGTTTCTCTACTTTGTTCAGAAGAAAGTTGTCTCACCGGTATAATACTCGAGCTAATTCCAGGAAGAAAATGGAGAAACTTGAACAAGAGAATTGCGAGCAGCATGAAGAAGTTACTACTTTAAAGGCCTATATGGCTAATTTGACTGCTTTGATGGAATCATTGGTGGCTGCTCAGAATCAACTACCACTAGCTCATATGTCTCCTCATATTACTCAACCACAACAAATAACGATCGCTTCCAAAGTTCCATCAGTTCCCATATATGTTACTCCAGTTACCACTGCTCAGAACCGCATGCCTCAGGGTTATCCATGGGGAATGCCTACAAATTTCATGCCATAAGGTTACAATCTTGATGCTCAAGTTGCTCCATTTGCTCAAACAACTATTATTACTGCACCTCTTGTGGTTAATGTTACTCCTTTTGCTAAAAATGAGATTCCTTATACTTCAGCTCCTATGGTGAATGCTATGCCGTTTGTTAATAATGAATTTTATCATCCTATTCCTTCACCAAGTGAAAGTGTAGGTTTCTATGACCGATTAGATGATTTTCAAGATTAGTTTAATGAGATGCAGAAGGAAATGAAAGCTCTTAGAGGAAAAGAATTCTTTGGACAAAACGTCAGTTAACTCTGCTTAGTTCCTAACGTAAAAGGAGTCATTCAAATAATATGCGCAATGTTGGCGCGAGGTAACTACCCAGGTGGTACCCCCGATGGGAGAACAAGAAATGACTAAGGTCTTCCTGAAAACTCTTGGATCATTTTATTATGAAAGGATGGTCGCCAGTGCATCGAGTGATTTCACTGAGATGGTAAGCATGGGTGTTTGTCTAGAAGAAGCTGTCAGGGAAGGACGATTGAAGAAATACGAAGGAATAAAGAAGACATCATACGGGTTTTCTAGAAAGAAAGAAAGTGGAACGAATGCTATCATTAAGGAAAGGAAGTTTAGACCACCAAGAAGACATCATCAGTACCAACAATAGGTTGCTTTTGTAACTTCAGTCATCAATGTAGCTCTGACTACTGTGGCCTATCAGAGACCACCTCCTCAGGGAAATTAAGGGTAAGGTCAGAAGAGAGAATATTTTGAATCTCTTCCAATGAGTTATGCAGAGTTGTTTACGACTTTGATTCATAAAAAATTGGTTTAGACTAGGCCTCCCCCTACTATACCTTCACCTTTACCATGGTATTATAAGGCCGATCAGACTTGTGCTTTTAATCAAGGAGCCCCAGGACACAACATTGAAAACCAATATCCCTTGAAATCTGAGGTACAAAAGATGGTGAGATCTGACCTCCTATCCTTTAAATATGTTTGTCCTAATGTGAAAGATAATCCACTACCCAAGCATGGAGGTGGAAATACCGTGAATATGGTTGCTGGTTGTCCTGGGGACTTTCAAATTTTTGATATCAACCTGGTTAGAGGGGATTTAGTGAAGATGCATGCTGATCTTTGAATTCAGATATTATACGCATGACTATGCCGATTGTAGTATTTGCAGTATAGATATCCAGGGATGTGATAAAATAACAGTTAACCTTCAAGAGATGATGGAAGAAGGTCTCATCCACATAATCAGGCCAAGGGTTGAGTATGAAGAAAATGTGAATATGGTTTATGAATGTCCCGGTGAATTTCGGATTTTTGATGTGAATTATATGAATGATGATTTGGTACAACTGCACATTACATTCTGTCACAAGGATTTTCAAGAACACCATTATGGGTCTTTTCAGATCTGCTGTAGGGATTCTCGTGGTTGTTCTATCGTGAGAAGAGGCGTTCAATTGTTGTTAGATAATGGAACTATCAAAGTCACAGGCAGTAGAGATGATACAATGGAGTTAATGTGATTGAAGATTGCTCGGTCGAGGCCATGTCCGATGATGTATATGTTTCCACTGATGAGTTATTTTCTTCTGACGAAGATATGTTCTCCGATAATGATTATATGATATCTAAATATTCTGAAGAAGGAGTGAACCTTATTGTGCCTTGTTTTGGGATTCCCACTCCTATAAAGATTAAGTATCATAGAAAGCCAGTTGTTGCTTCAGTGGTTATTTGTGTGCCTGGTCCTATCCCATATGAATCAGACAAAGATGTGCCATATAAATACAATGCAACTATCCTTGAAGATGGTGTGGAAATTCCTATCCAACCTTTGTCTGATGTCAAGAATATTGCTGAAGCTGGTCGAGTAACCCGCAGTGGCCGTGTCTTCGCCCCTATCATTCGAGGGGATGTTAATTCTGATAAAAGGGTTGTTGAAAGTAATCTAAGAAAGTGATGGGAGAATCTAGTGGCGCTAATGTGGAAAAGGATGTGGATGACTTGTTGAAAATTATCAAGATGAGTAACTACAAGATTGTAGATCAATTGTTGCAAACTCCATCTAAGATTTCCATTCTAGCTTTACTAATGAACTCTTATGCTCACCGGGAATCTCTGATGAGAGTGTTGGATCAAGCTTTTATGGAAAGTGATTGTCTCTGGACCAGTTTAGCAGTGTTGTGAGGATTACTACATCTTGTAATAATTTGAGTTTCTTTGATGACGAATTTCCCGATGAAGGAAGGAACCATAACCTGGCTCTCTATATTTCCATGAATTGTGAGAATGACTCTTTGTCCAATGTACTGATTAACAATGGGTCTGCTTTGAATGTCATACCAAGGACAACACTCATGAAGATTAAATACCAGAGAACTCCCATGCGCCCAAGTGGCATAATAGTGAAAGCTTTTGATGGTTCGAGGAAGTCTGTCATCAGAGAAGTAGATTTTCCTATTCACATAGGTCCCTACTTATTCCAGATTACTTTCTAGGTTATGGATATTGTTCCCGCCTACAGCTGTTAATTGGGACGACCGTGGATCCATGAAGAAGGAGTTGTAACTCCAACCTTGCACCAGAAGTTGAAATTTGTTCGTGAATGAAAGGTGGTCATCGTGAACGGGGAGCAGGATCTGTTGATATCTCATTTGTCCTCTTTCAGCATTGTGGAAGCTGATGAAGTTGTTGTTGGAACTCAGTTCCAAGCTTTACCTATTGATAATATAAGGAATAATTATAATTCTATAGCCTCATTTAACGATGCACAATAGGTAGTGCAAAAGGACCTAACAAGGTGTAGGGGCAGATTATCGATCCTCCTTTGAACAAGAATGGCACTGGTCTGTATTTCTCCATGAAAAAGGATATCATGAAGCCAAAGTCTTCTTTGGGTAAATATCAAGACATCTTTCATAGCGGAGTCTATCTTCATCCAACTACTCCTAGGATCAACACTATTCTGGAAGATGAATCAAAGCATGAGATGTCGAACTACATGATGCATGGAGTCAGAGTCCAGAATTGGATCACTATTGATGTTCCCTCTTGCATTCACATTTCAAAGTAATTTGTATTTTGGTAGTCTTTTCAAAAATCTTTCACTCTACCTGTTGTACCCAAAATTTTCCCTCTCATTTTACTCAACACATGTTCATTGAGATACTCAACTTGCTCAAGGATGCCCAAGAGTTGACAAGACAAACTCCCTCCTAAAGCAATGAACCTCCAATTAGGGTTTCCATTTTTATCAAGATAGATGAAATCCAAAGAATATTCTCTCAATGGTCCTAATATGTTCTCAAGACCCTCCATGTCAAATTTCAAGCCTTGCACAAGAAGTTTGCTTAGTCAACTGCTCAGATGCTTGAGAATCGACTGTATTAGGTCAAAAGTCAACTGTGGCCCACATACAGTCAAACTTCAATATTTTTGGTCAACATCAACATTTTGAAGTTATATTCATCATTTGATCAAGGGTTGATCATGATTCCTCAAGGAATGCTCCTAATTCATCAAAATTCAAAAGTTGCTAAATTAGGGTTTCTCATGAAGAGTCAACCAAACTTTGACCAAGCATAACTTTCTCAAACTTCATCAGAAATTTCTCATCCAAGGCTCATTTTGAAGGGAATTAAATTTCCTACAACTCATCTTCAGCCCTCAAGTTCAAGAAATGCACCCATAAAAAGATATGAATTTCTACATTATAGGTCCTTTTGAAAAGTCAACAAAAACTCCTTTTGGGTCAAAGCTTCTTACATGAGCATGGAAGACCCAATTGAATCGAGACCAAAAGGTTTGTTTAGGGGATATCCTAAGCTTTCTAAAAAGTCCAAGAACACCTCTCTAGGATTAAAATTGGAAGAGTTATGCATTGTCAAAGTTGACCATTTTTGGAAAATTGCCAAAAGTCAAATGTGCTCACAAATGCATTTTTTGCCAAATGAGCCCAACTTTTTAAGCTTGCACCTCACTTCCAACATGATCCACGACCTAAATCAACAGCCATGCCTTATTTACTCTAATTATTTATTTTATTTTGATTTTTATTTATTAAAAATCACATTAAATCAAATAAATAACAAAAATATCAAAGATTTGTTTTGATGATCTGATTTTGATGAAGTTCAAATATATTTGAGCTGGCCTGATCAAGGAAAATTGAATCAAGGCAAAAATAACATGATTCGATCAAGTTTGGAATGAAAGAATATGGCTTAAAGATCAAATATTTTTTCATCAATCCTCAAGATTGGATCCAAATTTGTTACCCTAATTCGTTATGTTACATATAGTGGACAAAAACAAGGCAAGGGACAAGGTTTTGCAGTCGTAAAAACAGAGAAACAAAGTTCAATTTTTTTTCAAAAAAGTGTGAGACATATCTTCTTCCACAGACCAATTCAAGGCGTGCTGAAGCTTCCAATCGTTTCCTGGACCTCTCTTGTAGCTAACCCGATCAATTGCAAGTGTCAAAACACCCAGAATCGCGCTACATTCGTCATACGGTTTGCTTCTTTTTTTGAAATCGATTATGTTAATTCTTGCATCTTAAGCATGTCTGAATGATATATTTGTGATTGGTAACATATTTGCAACATGTTGGGATAATTTAATTGATGTTTTGATGCGTATACTGAGGTTTTCCATGGTTAGGGTTTAAGAAGCCATTTTGGGGCTTCTCTGTATAGGTGAAATTGTGCCAAAAAACTAATGCTATGATGACCGTGAGGCCCAGACGAATCAATTGGCATAGTAAGAATTGATTTATTGTGCATCATATGAATTTTTGAAGCTTGCAGGTGTATAACTATGGAGTTTTTTCCATAGGTATAGGTGTGAGATCTAAAACGACGGACAGGGAAGAAGACGGTGACTTGTCACCACCCCACTGGCCCATTTGAATTTCGCGCGTGTTTCCTGCTCATTCACCCTGTTTCATATTTTGTTTTAATGTTATTATCTTAACAACAAAGCAGCATAGCACAGATGGCAGGGCAAGCGTGGAACAAATGGAGGGACCTGAGTTCGATCCCAGGTCTAAACATTTTCCTATTTTCTGACTATTTAAACGCAAATCCAATACAACTCATGAGCAAACATCCATCGTGCTCCCTCTTGATCCAACCACTGTATTCATTACCATGCAGATCCCACGCCCCATCTTTGAACATCCACGATATACAATTAGAAGACAAGCAAACTGTATCTGGCGCATGTTTGGGCTCAGAATAGTGGACCTGGACAAAAATTCCAAAACACACCCCCTTGGGTGCTTAGACAGGCCCAACTTCTTACTCTTTTTTTATTTTTAATTCTTTTTTATTTTATTTATTAATTATATTTTTTCTTAAATAACACCTAAAATTATATTTTTTTAATCAAAAATCACCAATAAAAACATCAAAAATCTTTTTTCATAAAAAATATTTTATTAATTGATTAGTTTAATTAGGGTAATTTAATGTCTTTCTACTATAATTCAAAATAATTAAATTTAGGGTTTAATTCTACATTTAACCTAATTTTTTCCTTAAAAATAACATAAATATTTTCTCAATTTAGATATTTAGGTCGTCTAATTATTTCTCACATTTAATTTGCCGTGCACTTTTAATTTCCCCTTTTTATTATCATCTGTAACTGCTCCGAGTTTGTAATAGTAATTAGGTTTTTCTTTTAAATTCCACATTTTATTTTCAGTCAAAATAATTATGCATCTGCCCAAAGCCATGTAATAGTTAGGACTCTAATTTATCACATTTTAATTCCCGCAAATTATAAACTGCCTAGATGTATGTATAGGATTGTATGGAAAGACAAACTGAAATTAAAACAGTAGGAAACCCTAAACTGTGCAAAGATAATTAACCGAAAAAATACACTTGCACATAATCACTCCTAGGGTTTACTCCACTTGGTTGCCTCGGAAATAATGGTCACGTCCCTCGAACGTAGGGGTACCTTAGCAATGACCCGCGATTCAAAATCGTCATAAAGATTATAGTCCCTACTTGTCCCTCGATTTGCCTATAAATTAATCTTATGAGGATAGTCCCTTCGAAACGCTAAGGTATCTCTACTTGTTGCCTTCAGAGACTATTTCGCCCCTTCGAACGTCCCTTTCAAATTCCAACGGCGGTGCTACCTATTCCTTAATAATAGGATAACGCTGTCTAAAGGAAAATGAACGAACCTTTTTCGAGTAGGTAGATTAGTTCCTAGATACTTGCTCAAACAAAACTTTTCACACAAACACTTTTCAAGACAATTCTCAAAACAAATTTTGTCACACTCTTGAGGACTGATACAAGAGTCATCACGAAGTAAAACCTTTTTAAAACAAGCACACACAAGCAATTTAAAAATGAGCAAGTACCTAAGAACCCGTGGAAAACCACTGATAGAAAGGGTGCTAACACCTTCCCTTTCTATAATCTACCCCCCGTACTCAAAAATATCTCGAAAAAAGGTTTTTTTCTTTTCTTTTTCCTTTTCCTTAGTTGGATGAAATAAAAGTCAGTGGCAACTCTTGCTTACCGTGACATTTGCGAATACAAAATGCAAACCAGTATAACAGTTAGTTCTTCCACTGTATCAAAGAGCTGGCGACTCTGTTGGGGACATTAATAAGTGAGGTATACCTTAGGATCTAGGTCATTTTTTAAATTGCTTTCTTGTTTGTTTTATATGCCTTATTCTTAAAGGGTTTTGCTTGGGCATTGTTAAAGATCCTATACCCGGATCTGGGGCACTTTTTAGGTAAACAACAATAGATCGTGGAGACTGTACGGTGTAGACCTATATGGTTTAAGCAATGGTTGTGTTGGTGTGACACTTTGGTTGGTACCGGTATCCTTCGTGTGGAAACGAGGAGAATACGGGGCCGCCGCGTGGTGTCGTGAAGCACTAATGGTCCTTAGAACCTTAGTTGAACTAAATTGGCCATTAGAAAGTAGTGAGATAGCCGGCCTCGGTATAAAGTTGAGGATTGGTTTATACTCGATGCTACACTCATTGAGATCAAGCTTTCGGGATATTTCGGCCGTAAGAAAAGATTGCTTGAGCTGAAACAAAGCCCAATAAAGGATGATCAGTGATATTGAGAATCTTTAGAACCCGGTTACTTTTTTAAGACAGGTTTGAAACCAACTAAACTTCAAGAGGGTACTTACCTTTAACCTAATGCAAGCCTTTGAAACTAAGGCCTATTTTGTGTTTTGCTTATATGTGATTTATCCTGTTTGAACATGACATCATGCATCATAGCATAGCATCCATCCTTATTACACTAACCATTTCAAGGACCAAGGGAATTTATTTTTGTTCTGTTTTGCAGATCATGGCTTCCGCTCGTAGAAACACTATCCATATCAGCTTTGTGAAAATACCTTCCCAACTCAAGGAGCTAGTATCAAAAGTCCCTGAAACTTCTGCGTTCACTAAGAGACATGGTCAACTTCTCAACCTGGTTACTGCAAACTTTGATGAAAAGATGATGAGTGTACTCTTTAAGTTCTTTGATCCCAAGCACCACTACTTCACCTTTCCAGACTATCAGATGGTGCCTATCATGGAAGAATTATCTCAGTTATTGGATGTACCCATTCTTAAACAATTGCCTTTCACAGGTATGGAAGTAGTTCCTAAGCCAGAAGTCATTGCCTTAGCATTGCATCTGAAACGGGCCGGCGTGGTGTCCAATTGGGAAACAACAATCGGAGTCAAGGGTTTTCTAGCCAAGTTCCTGATAGACAAGGTCCAACTGTTTTGGGATGATATGGATTATCAGGCTTTTGAGGAGGTCTTGGCCCTTCTAATCTATGGGTTAGTACTATTCCATAATCCAGACTTTATCATAGATGTGAATTCTATCAAGATCTTCCTCTCTCGCAACCCCGTGCCTACCTTACTCGGAGATATTTTGCATGCTCTCTATACTCGTGCCATGAAGAGAAGAGGGGTTCTTATGTGTTGCATGCCATTGCTGTCGAGGTGGTTTATTTCTCACCTCCCTAAGTTTGTACTGAAGAATGAAGAAGGTTTAGGTTGGTCGCAAAGGATAATGTCACTCGCTCACACGGATATTCTCTGGGGTTCCCGAGCCATGGAAAACACTGCTATTATTGACCGTTGTGGGGAGTACCCTAATGCCCCATTACTTGGCATTAGAGGGGGCATAACCTACAATCCTTGATTAGCTCTGCGACAATTTGGTTACGCTCGAAAGGATGGTCCCCATGAGTTACTTATCGAGGGCATTGTATTTAACTATGAGGATGATGTTCAAGGGTATTGCCAGAGGTTCATACGAGCTTAGAGCATGGTAAACAGATCTGGCGCCAAGGATTTGGGGCCAAAAGCGTCCATTACTATGGAACCTTATCTCCAATAGGTACGAGCTCGCGCCCAGAAACTTATGATGCCCTATATGGCCATTTTACCAGTGATTGTGGAACCCACTACTGAAGGGGGGTATTCCCTACACAATTATCTATCCTGATATGCCCACTGATCTTGGAGAATTATAGAGGTCTTGGATTCAGTTGAAGAAAGAGAGGGATACCTACAGGGATCAGTTATATGCCCAGGAGAGGAAGGTTTTAGAGCTCACAAAGAAGCTCCATGAGGAAAGAGGACTTAATGTCTATCTCGACACGAAGAGGAAGCATCCATGGGAATTTTAATTTTTCTAGTTTTTAGAATTATTTTTAATTGTAACGCCTAAAAGGCAATTGAACTCTAAATTATACTAATAAAATCTTGGCTTCATTTTGGTTCGCAAATTTAAATTTCCCAAAGTCTTTTAAATTATTGCATATGCATCCCATTCATAGCATTGCATGTACAGGTACCATTACAAGTTTCTCATCTTCTTCGCTGTTTATTTCAGCAGAAATGTCTTCCGAACAAAGCATCAAGGATCTTCAGGCACAAAACACCCAGTTCCAGCAGATGTTCATAAATCTGGAAAAAGGGCAGGAGGATCTGAAAGCCCTCATCCTGAAGGAGAAAAAGAAAAAGAAGAAGGTTGACGATATTCTGAATATGGGCAGAAGGTTTAGGGGACCGTTGAAGCAGCAAGTCGATCTGACCTCTTCATCCAAAGAAGGGGAGAATCAAGAAGAAGAGACAAGGGAGAAGGACCCCAGCCCTGAAGTTTCTGACAATGATATCGACTACAATGATGAGCAGTATCCTCCTACTGAGGATATATACAAGCAGTTGGAAGATCGTCTGAGTGCTATGGAAATCCAGAGGAAATCCGGGTTGGATTTCGAAGAATTGGGATTGGTGTCAGGAGTGGTCATCCCGCAGAAGTTCAAGGCTCCAATTTTTGCAAAGTATGATGGGGTGTCCTGCCCAAAACTCCATCTCCGCTCTTACGTCAGAAAGATCCAGCCCCACACCGCTGATAGAAACTTGTGGGTTCACTTCTTTCAAGATAGTCTGTCAGGAACTCAGCTTGAATAGTTCTACCAACTGGAGAGAGCCAATGTCCGAAATTGGGAAGATCTGGCTACTGATTTTTATAAGCAGTATCAATATAACACCGACCTTGCTCATACTTGTACTCAACTCCAAAGTATGTCCATGTGTGAAAGTGAAGGCTTTAAGGACTATGCACAGAAGTGGAGAGACTTGGCTGGAAGAGTCCAACCCCCGTTGTCTGATAAGGAGTTGGTTAATATGTTTCTGGGGATGCTATCTAGTCCATTCTTTAATCATTTGATCGACAACTCGTCAGGTAGTTTCACCGAGCTGATTCTGACTGGAGAGAGAGTAGAAGCTGGGATTTGGAGCGGAAAGATACAGAAGGATGCCTCTTCGAGTTCGGTAAAGAAGCCTTTTGATGGTAAGAAGGAAGCCAGTGCCATCTATAGCCCGAGGGGCCAAAGCAGAGTTGAACATTGTCAAACAGTAAGTACCATAATAATACCTAGGCCTGCGGCTGCTCCATAACGCAACAATCAATAAAGGGTGGAAAGACCACAACGATAGTTTACCCGAATCAACATGACATTGGATGAAGTTCTACCCCATCTGCTGAGATCCAAATTGGCGACCTTGAAAGAGGCTCCCAAGAATCCGAACACCACATCTCCCCAATATAATCCAAATGCTCGGTGTGCCTATCATTCTGAGAGTCCTGGCCACGATACCAACGACTATTGGGCTCTAAGAAATAAGGTACATGATCTGATCGAAGCCAAGGAATTTGAGTTCGATGCTCCGGAAAAGCCCAATGTCATAACTGCTCCCATGCCTAAGCACGGTCATGGAGTTAATACTGTTTATACCAACTTGTTTGTGAGCTTGGTGAATGAAGTTTATACTCCTCTCATGAATATGGAGAAGAATTTTCTATTGGCTGATTTATTTCTGGGTTGTGGTGAAGGTTGCCACATGTGTTCATCTCTGCCTTCTGGTTGCCATTTGCTGAAGTCAGGTGTTCAGCGCCTGATGGACAACAAATAAATTTTGTTCGAGAAAACTTTGTTTCCCGTTGTTCCATCTGAAGACGTTGTTATTATAACCATTTCTGCCAATCCTTTGAAGGTCTCCTCGAGAAGACCTAATAGGATTACATCTATTCCAAGAATCGCTCTGGTAATAATCACTATTCCTGGTCCTGTCCCGTATGCCTTGGACAAAGTTGTCCCCTGGCATTATGGTGCCGATGTGTACTATCATGGCATCAAACAAGATCTGAAAAATGAAGAGGCTGATCCTGATATTAGTAACATTGTCGGAACCAACAAGGTTACCCGAAGTGGAAGGGTCTTCTCTCCCGAGATTTCCCCGAAGACTATCAACAAGCCTATTGTCATTCCGTCTACTGTTCCTGCTGGTACATCAACTACTGCTCCTGTTATTACTCCAATTATTACCCCTGCCGACGAATCACTTGGTACCCGCGACAAAGAGGTTATAGGTGAGCCTGCCCAGACGGAGGCACCTAGAAAAATTGTCGTGGAAGCCTCTAAGCAAGAGATAGAGGAAATACTGAAAATAATCAAAAAGAGCGACTGCAATATGGTCGAGCAGCTGGGGTAGACTCCCTCAAAGATATCCATGTTGCCTCTGCTATTGTGCTCCGAGGCCCATGCGAAGGCTTTGATTACATTCCTCAAGACTGCACATGTGACACAAGAGACCTCAGCTGATCAATTCAAAGATTGTGTGGCAAGCCTGACTGCTGATAATGGGCTGGGTTTTTCAGATGCAGACTTGACACCGAAGGGGAGGAAGCATAATGATGCTCTGCATGTCTCGATTGAATGCAGGGGCACCACTATGGCTCATGTGCTGGTAGATACTGGGTCTTTGCTAAATGTCCTGCCTTAGAAGGCGTTGGATCGGTTGGACCGTGAAGGCTTGACTTTAAAGCCTAGTAACATTATGGTGAGGTCCTTTAATGGGTCGAAGAGAATGGTGCATGGGGAAGTGGACATTCCCGTCAAAGTAGGTTCCCAGACCTTTGAGTCCACTTTCTATGTAATGGACACCCGTCCGTCGTACTCCTGTTTGTTGGGTCATCCTTGGATCCATGAAGCTGGGGAAGTCACATCTACACTGCATCAAATGATAAAGTATCCAGTAAGAGGAAAAATTGTCACTGTGCGAGGTGAAAAGGAGTATATACTGAGCCACCTTAATTCCTTCAGGTATTTAGAGATGGACGGGGAATTCATAGAGACTCCTTGCCAGAAATTTGAAGAGGTTCTCTAGATCTTGGCATCGGCTGAAACTACTGCCAACAAACCTCCTCTGAAGATGGTTTCCCTCAAAGACGCCAGAGCAGTGGTTAAAAAAGGTGGATGTACCAATTGGGGACAACTCCCTGTTTTTACTCACAAAACTGACAAGTGTGGTTTGGGATTTACTTCAGGAGCTCAAAGGGCTGTTCGAAGAGCTCGGGCTGGAGGACCTCCCCTACGCATTAACAATCAGGGAATTAATGCCATTGAAGACAACGAGGAAGACTCAGACATTGACAGCTGAATCTACCCAAATACCAACAGTGGACCAAGTAACTGGACGGATAGGGACTTTATACCAGTTTCTTTTATACCACAGTAATTGTCTTACCTGTTTTGAGATTTGTAATAAACAATTTAAAACTCTACAACCTTGTGCCTTTTCCGAGGCACATTGGATTTGTTTGTGAGGGCTATTATTTGTCATTTCATATATCATCAATAAAACATTGGATGTTCATTTCATAAAAATTTTGCGCTCTCTGTTCTTCTTTTCTGTTTTCACTTTATCAAAACAGCTATGCTCTTACACACACTCACGTATCATACTGCAAATCCATATCCACTATGGATCCCATTGATAACAACTCTGCTATTTCCAGTTATGACTTCAAAAATCCGATCAACTAAGCCGAAGACGAAGGTGAGGATGATTGTGAGGTGCTTGGAGAACTTGCTAGACTATTACAGAAGCAAGAAAGGGCTATACAGCCTCATGAAGAGCCAGTTGAGACGATAAATATGGGCACGGAGATAGACATAAAAGAATTCAAGATTGGTGCAAGTTTGGAAGTTAAAGTCAAACAGCGGTTTATACAAATGCTACACGACTGTGTTGAGATCTTTTCCTGGTCATATGAAGACATGCCAGGCTTAGACACTGATATTGTGGTTCATCATCTGCCGACCAAAGAAGACTGTCCTCCGGTTAAATAGAAGGTTCGCCGTATGTGCCCTGAAATGTCAGAGAAGATCAAGGCAGAGGTCATGAAGAAATTCGACGCAAGATTCTTAGCTGTCACTTCTTATCCACAGTGGCTTGCTAACATCGTTCTGGTACCTAAGAAGGATGTTAAGGTGCAGATGTGTGTGGATTATAGAGATCTGAACAGGGTAAGCCCCAAGGATGACTTCTCTCTTCCTCATATTGATGTTCTGGTTGACAACACTGCGCACCACAAAATCTTCTCTTTCATGGACAGTTTCTCTTGCTACAACCAGATCAAGATGGCTCCTGAAGACATGGAGAAGAGAACCTTCATAACACAGTGAGGAACCCTCTGTTACAAGGTGATGCCTTTCAGGTTGAAGAATGCTGGGGTAACTTATCAATGCGCCATGGTCACTTTGTTCACTGATATGATTCACAATGAGATCGAAGTTTATGTTGATAACATGATATCCAGGTCTCAAACTAAGGAAGAGCACCTTGATCATCTACAAAATTTGTTCGACAGGTTGAAGATATACAAGCTGAGGTTAAATCTGAACAAGTGCACCTTCGGGGTAAGGCCTGGTAAGCTTCTAGGTTTCATTGTCACCGACAAAGGCATCGAAGTAGATCCTGCAAAGGTAAAGGCCATACAAGAAATGCTAGATCCCCGTACAGAGAAGGAAGTTAGAGGTTTCTTGGGACGCTTGAATTATATCTCCAGGTTCATTTCACATCTGGATGCTACTTGTGAGCCCATCTTCAAGCTTCTGAAGAAAGATCAAGTGGTAAAGTGGAATGATGAATGCCAGACCGCTTTTGAAAGAATCAAAGAATACCTTCAAGAACCGCTAATTCTTATGCCTCCGGTTGAAGGAAGACCTTTGACATTGTACTTGATAGTGCTAGACAATTCAATGGGGTGTGTGCTGGGGAAGCATGACGAGTCTGGTCAAAAAGAGCACGCAATATACTACCTTAGCAAAATTTTTACCGATTGTGAGACAAGATACTCACTGCTCGAGAAAACTTGCTGTGTTTGGCATGGGTTGCTCGCCGACTAAGACAGTACATGATGACCCACACTACTTTGTTGATATCTAAGATGGATCCGATCAAATACATCTTCGAGAAATCCACTCTCTCCGGAAGAATAGCAAGATGACATATGATCTTAACTGAGTAAGACATACAATATACAACCCAGAAAGCAATCAATGGGAGTATATTGACAGATCATTTGGCTCATGAGGCTGTGGCTGACTACCAATCCATGAATTTTGAGTTCCCGGATGAGAATATTATGCTGGTGACTGACTACGAAGAACCAGGACCGGATGACGGACCCGAGGAGGGATCCCGATGGACTATGTTTTTTGATGGAGCCTCGAACGCACACGGTAATGGCATTGGCGTAGTAATCATATCTCCTGAGGGTTTTCATACTCCTTTCACTTCCCGGTTATGTTTCAACTGCACTAACAACATGGCGTAGTATGAAGCTTGTATTATGGATCTCAAGGCCTCTATTGACCTCATGATCAAATTCCTGGATATTTTCGGGGATTCAGCCTTAGTATTAAGCCAGATCAAAGGAGAATGGGATACAAAGCATCCTAATCTCATCCCATACAAAGAGTACGTGTTGACATTGCTCCCACACTTTAAGGAGGTAACTTTTAAACATTTCCCATGAGAGGAGAACCAGTTAGCGGACGCGTTAGCTACCATGTCTTCTATGTTCAAAGTTAGGTGGGACAATGAAGCTCCCCAAATCACCATTGAGAGGTTGGATGAACCAGCACACTATTGTGAAATTGATGCCGAAGAAGTGGCAGACAAACCCTGGTTTCACGAAGTTAAAAGGTACCTCGAGGCTCAAGTGTATCCCGAAGGGGCATCTATCAATGATAAGAAGTTTCTGAGGAGGTTCGCTTCGAAATTCTTCTTCAGTAATGGAATCCTCTACAAGCGCAATAATGACTCTACATTACTACGGTGTGTAGACAAGAGCGAGGCGGAGAGGATCATGACAAATTTACATGAAGGAGCCTTCGAAACCCATTCTAGTGGATATACCATGGCTAAGAAGATCCTACGGGTAGGATATTACTGGTCCACTATGGAAGCCGATTGTTATCAGCACTCTCGAACTTGTGATACGTGCCAAATCTACGATGATAAGGTGCATATGCCTCTGGTCCACTTAAACGTCTTGACAGCTCTGTGGCCCTTTACAATGTGGGGCATTGACATGATCAGAGAAATCAGGCCCACCGCTTCTAATGGGCATCGCTTCATACTAGTATCCATTGATTACTTCACAAAGTGGGCTGAGGCAGCCTCTTTTGCTATAGTAGCCAAGAACGTCGGGGCACGGTTTATCCGACATAATCTGATCTGTCGATATGGTGTGCCAGAGATAATTATTACTGACAATGGTACGGATCTCAATAACATAATGATCACCGAGCTCTGTAAACAGTTCAAGATACATCATCATAACTCTTCTCCCTACTGGCCAAAGATGAATGGCGTTGTTGAAGTGGCTAACAAGAACATCAAGAAGACCGTACAGAAGATGACAGTGACATACAAACACTTGCATGAGATGTTACCATTTTCTCTTCATGGATACCGTACCTCAGCACGAACTTCGACTGGGGCAACACCCTACTCTCTGGTATATGGCATGGAGGCAGTTCTACCCATAGAAGTCCAAATACCTTCTCTCAGGATTATGAAGGATGCAGGTTTGAACGAAGATGACTGGATCCGAACTCGAATTGATCAGTTAAATATAATCGATGAAAAGAGACTTGCTGCTATCTATCATGGTCAGACGTATCACAAGCGAATGATCAAGGCTTTTAACAAGAAAGGCAGACGTCAAGAATATCAAGTTGGGGATCTAGTGATCAAGCGCATCATACTTCCGCAAGGTGATCCTAGGGGCAAGTGGACCCCCACATACGAAGGGCCATTTGTGGTTAAGAATATTTTCTCAGGTGGAGCTATGATTCTAACCACCATGGACAGTGACGACCTTCCTCACCCTATCAATGCAGACATAGTGAAAAGATACTACGCCTAATCAAAAGATTCACTTGGTTGACTGGCCTAGGAAAAAATAAGGGCTTCCCGGCGAACAAAAAGGGTTCGGGAAAAAATAAGGGATGAAAACAAAAAAATCAGTACACCCGGCAAGTCGAAACCTTGAAAAGGCGGCTTGGGCAAAAAAGGGTATCCCGGTGGACTGAAAACCCGAAAGGGCAGTCCAGGCAAAAGTTAGGGATATAAAGCATATCACAATGTCCCATTAAATCATCTTGCGACCAGACTTCGGTATCAACCTTCAAGCTCGGACGACACCAATCAATTTAATCAACCTTCATCCAAACAGCAAAGTGAGGAGACGCTCGAAGACATAGGGGCAACAACAGAGTTGGAACTCAATGGGGGTTGTTTCACATAGCTGTTTTCTTTTACACAAATTGTATAGTTTCTATTTTTACGGCGGCGTTCTCTTACTAGAGCTTCAGCCTCCTTGTACAAAAATGCCTATTACAGGCCAACTTCAAAAAATCAATACAGAATCATTTTCATAAGAAACTTCGAGTTGTTTTTCTTTTTCTGTTTTGTTTTGGAAGAACGCCAAATAATTTATTTTTAACATATGCATTTGAATATGATTGTTGCTCATGAATATTTACATATGAAACAAAAGACAATTATTAGTAATTCCAAAAACAGAGGAAAATACAAGAAGTTCCAAACCCGACAGTTACTCTGCCCAGCAGGTGCCGGGATAAAGTCAGCTTTGGAGCACAATCATCAGTACATATACTCCCCACAAAGTAAAAGTATTCAAAAGCATCGATGTCGGCTTTCCCGAAACAAGACGTAACCTCCCCAGCCAGGGTCATTCAGAAACCTGACAGCTACATCCCCTAGCCGAATTTCAAAATCGTGGAAGGGTCAGTAAGTTTCATCCCTCAAGCAGAGTTTATTTTTCTGGATGCAGAGGCTCAATCCTCGACAGATCTCATTACTTCAACTAAAAAAATTCACTTTCTAAGTTTGTTCCCCGCAGAGATTATTCTCAACCAGAATCTTTTCCTGACAGAATATTCGTAAATCTCCAACAGTAGTCAGGGATTTATTTTCCCAAACCCGAACATACTTCGATAGCATTTCATGTACATACATCATGACAAGCGCATATATATCATATACAACATTATCTCATTTATTTTGAGAACATCATCTCACCATGCATTTCACGCATTGCACATAATTAACCCTGTTATCTTTTCAGGAAAGACGATTAGCTTCAACAAATCCAGCAGCTATACAAGTCACGTCTGCAGACGACTAATGGAAACTCAATTCCCTAAACCAAACGGGTCAAATAATATACACTATCGCTTTGAAGTAACCCTACTATTCAGGTTTCTTCCCATAAGCCCTACTGTCCAGGCTTTCATCTCGAAGTAACCCTACGACCCCAGTTCCTTCTCATAGCCCTACTATCCAGGCTTTCATCTCGAAGTAACCCTACGACCCAGGTTCCTTCTCATAGCCCTACTATCCAGGCTTTCATCTCGAAGTAATCCTACGACCCAGGTTTCTTCTCATAGCCCTATTATCCAGGTTTTCATTTCAAAGTAACCCTACGACCCAGGTTCCTTCTCATAGCCCTACTATCCAGGCTTTCATCTCGAAGTAACCCTACGACCCAAGTTCCTTCTCATAGCCATACTATCCAT
The DNA here is from genome assembly GCA_948472305.1 of Vicia faba. NCBI lineage: Eukaryota > Viridiplantae > Streptophyta > Magnoliopsida > Fabales > Fabaceae > Vicia > Vicia faba. The sequence goes on from OX451735.1 coordinate 242,152,168, forward strand.
GCTTTCATCTCGAAGTAACCCTACGACCCCTGTTCCTTCTCATAGCCCTACTATCCATGCTTTCATCTCGAAATAACCCTACGACCCTGGTTCCTTCTCATAGCCCTACTATCCAGGCTTTCATCTCGAAGTAACCCTACAACCCAAGTTCATTCTCATAGCCCTACTATCCAGACTTTCATCTCGAAGTAACCCTACGACCCAAGTTCCTTCTCATAGCCCTACTATCCAGGCTTTTATTTCGAAGTAACCCTATGACCCAGGTTCTTCTCATATCCCTACTGTCCAGGCTTTCATCTCGAAGTCACCCTACGACCCATGTTCCCTCTCATAGCCCTACTATCCAGGCTTTCATCTCGAAGTAACCCTACGACCCAGGTTCCTTCTCATAGCCCTACTATCCAGGATTTCATCTCAAAGTAACCCTACCACCAAGGTTCCTTCTCATAGCCCTACTATCCAGGCTTTTATCTCAAAGGAACTCTACGACCCATGTTCCTTCTCATAGCCCTACTATCCAGGCTTTCATCTCGAAGTAACCCTACGACCCAGGTTCCTTCTCATAGCCCTACTATCCAGGCTTTCGTTTCGAAGTAACCCTACGACCCAGGTTCCTTCTCATAACCTTACCATCCAGGTTTCTTCTCTCTTATCTCCAGACAACAGGTTACAACAATATAAGAGCTGGACCCGACCAGATACAGTCGATTTCACATTCCCCCAGTAAGTCGATGTGCAGCCTGGAACCTGACCAGATATGCAGGTCACTACCACTTACTCAATCAGGAGTTAATTCCCTAGTAGAGTAATGGACAACCAAATCTCCTAGCCTCTATTTCCCAGGACGTGAATCAACATTCTCCAGTAAAGTCCTCCTCAACGGCAGGTACAAGAATTCTCGCAAAGGAATCTTTGATGCAACCGATATATTTTCTGGATGGCATCGTTAAGCCCATCTCCGACGAGTCTCTATCGACTTCCAAATGGCATCTGTAAGCTCATTCCCGATATCACCAATCAAGTATTACTACATGTGAGTGCAAAATTCTGGGCACTTTGGTGTTCAGTCCTCTTCTACCTTCATATCACGAAAGGAAGACCGGCCAATCTACAACCTCAGGTTTAAGAAGATTGAACAAGGGCAGCTGTTGTACCCCAAAAATTTCCCTCTCATTTTACTCAACACATGTTCATTGAGATACTCAACTTGCTCAAGGATGCCCAACAGTTGACTAGACAAACTCCCTCCTAAAGCAATGAACCTGCACTTAGGGTTTCCAATTTTATCAAGATGGGTGAACTCCAAATAGTATTATCTCCATGGTCCTAGTATGTTCTCAAGACCATCCATGTCAAATTTCAAGCCTTGCACAAGAAGTTTGCTCAGTCAACTACTCAGATGCTTGAGAATCGACTGTATTAGGTCAAAAGTCAACTACGGCCCACATACAGTCAAACTTCAATATTTTTGGTCAACATCAACATTTTTAAGTGATATTCATCATTTTATCAAGGTTTGATCATGATTCCTCAAGGAATGCTCCTAATTCATCAAAATTCAAAAGTTGCTAAATTAGGGTTTCTCAAGAAAAGTCAACCAAACCTTGACCAAGCATAACTTTCTCACACTTCATCATAAATTTCTCATCCAAGACTAATTTTTAAGGGAATTCAATTTCCTATAACCCATATTCATCCCTCAAGTTCAAGAAATGCACCCATAAAAAGATATGAATTTCTACATTATAGGTCCTTTTGAAAAGTCAACAAAAATATCTTTCGGGTCAAGGCTTCTTAAATGAACATGGAAGACCCAATTAAAATTAGACCAAAAGGGTTGTTTATGGGATATCCTAAGATTTCTAAAAATTCCAAGAACACCTCTCTAGGGTTAAAATTGGAAGAGTTATGCATTGTCAAAGTTGACCATTTTTGGAAAATTGCCAAAAGTCAAATGTGCTCACAAATGCATTTTTTTTGCCAAATGGGCCCAACTTTTTAAGCTTGCACTTCACTTCCAACATTATCCACGACCTAAATCAACAGCCATTCCTTATTTACTTTATTTATTTATATTATTTTGATTTTTATTTATTAAAAAGCACAATAAATCAAATAAATAAGAAAAATATCAAAGATTTGTTTTGATAATCTGATTTTGATGAAGATCGAATCTATTTGAGCTGGCCTAATCAAGCCAAATCGAATCAAGGCAAAAATGGAATGATTTGGTCAAGTTTGGAATGAAAGAATATGGCTTAAAGATCAAATATTTTTTCATCTATCCTCAAGATTGGATCCAAATTTGTTACCCTAATTTATTATGTTACATATAGAGGACAAAAACAAGGCAATGGACAAGGTTTTGCAGTCGTAAAAACAGAGAAACAAAGTTAAAATTTTGTTCAAAAAAGTGTGAGACGTATATTCTTGCACAAACCAATTAAAGGCGTGCTGAAGCTTCCAATCGTTTCCTGGACCTCTCTTGGAGCTAACCCGATCAATTGCAAGTGTCAAAACACCCAGAATCGCGCTACATTCGTCATATAGTTTGCTTCTTTTTTTGAAATAGATTATGTTAATTCTTGCATATTAAGCATGTTTGAATGATATATTTGTGATTGTTAACATATTTTCAACATGTTGGGTTAATTTAATTGATGTTTTGATCCGTATACTGAGGTTTGCCATGGTTAGGGTTTGAGAAGCCATTTTGGGGCTTCTCTATATAGGTGAAATTGTGCCAAAAAACTAATGTTATGATGATCGTGAGGCCCAGACGAATCGATTGGCATAGTTAGAATTGATTTATTGTGCATCATATGAATTTTTGAAGCATGCAGGTGTATAGCCATGGAGTTTTGTCCGTAGGTATAAGTGTGAGATCTAAAACGACGGATAGGGAAGAAGACGGTGACTTGTCACCACCCTATTGGCCCACTTAAATTTCGCGCTTGTTTCCAACTCATCCACCATGTTTCATATATTTTGTTTTAATGTTATCATCTTAACAACAAAGCAGCGTAGCAGAGATGGCAGGGCAAGCGTGGAATGAATGGAGGGACCTTGGTTCGATCCCAGGTCCAAACATTTTCCTATTTTCTGAATATTTAAACGCAGATCCAATACAACTCATGAGAAAACATCCATCGTGCACCCTCTCGATCCAGCCACTGGATTCATTACCATGCAGATCCCACACCCCATCTTTGAACATCCACGATAGACCATCAGAAGACAAGCACACTGGATCTGGCGCATGTTTTGGCTCAGAATAGTGGGCCTGGACAAAAATTACAAAACACCCCGCCCTTGGGTGCTTAGACAGACCCAACTTCTTACTCTTTTTTTTTTTATTTTTAATTCTTTTTTCTTTTATTTATTAATTATATTTTTCTTAAATAACACCTAAAATTATATTTTTTTATTTAATCAAAAATCAGCAAAAAATACCATCAAAGTTTTTTCTCACATTTAATTTGCCGTGCGCTTTTAATTTCCCCTTTTTATTATTATCTATAACTGCTCAGAGTTTGTAATAGTAATTAGGTTTTTCTTTTAAATTCTGCATTTTATTTTCAGTCAAAATAATTATGTATCTTCCCAAAGCCATGAAATAGTTAGGACTCTAATTTCTCGCATTTTAATTCCTGCAAATTATAAACTGCCTAGATGTATGTATAAGATTGTATGGAAAGACAAACTGAAATAAAAATAGTAGAAAACCCTAAATTGTGCAAAGATAATTAACCGAAAAAATACACTTGCACATATTCACTCCTAGGGTTTACTCCACTTGGTTGCCTCAGAAATAATGGTCACGTCCCTTGAACGTAGGGGTACCTTAGCAATGACCCGCAATTCAAAATCGTCATAAAGATCATAGTCCCTACTTGTCCCTTAAGTTTCCTACAAATTGATCTTATGACGATAGTCCCTTCGAAACACTAAGGTATCTCTACTTGTTGCCTTCAGAGACCATTTCGCCCCTTCGAACGTCCCTTTTAAATTCCAACAACGGTGCTACCTATTCCTTAATAATAGGATAGGGTTGTCTAAAGGAAAATGAACAGACCTTTTTCGAGTAGGTAGATTAGTTTCTAGGTACTTGCTCAAACAAAACTTTTCACACAAACACTTTTCAAAACAATTTTCAAAACAAACTTCATCACACTCTTGAGGACTGATACAAGAGTCATCACGAAGTAAAACCTTTTCAAAACAAGCACACACAAACAATTTAAAAATGAGAAAGTACCTAAGAGCCCGTGGAAAACCACAGATAGAAAGGGTGCTAACACCTTCCCATTCTATAATCTACCCCCGTACTCAGAAATATCTCCAAAAAAGGTTTTTTCTGTTCTTTTTCCTTTTCCTTAGTTGGATGAAATAAAAGTCGGTGGAGACTCTTGCTTACCGTGACATTTGCAAATATAAAATGCAAACCAGTATAACAGTCGGTTCTGCCACCGTAACACACTACCCAAGGTGAAAGTATTGATGTTGTATGGGCATATCTGTTGTTTTGATTTTTAAAATCATTAATAAAAGTTGTTTTGGATTCCCAAATTGTGTCTTTATTCTCTAATTTTTCTTGGAAAATGGTAATCATAAAAATCCTTTGAAAATAAATAATAACTGTAAATAAATTTTTATAATCACTTGCTATATGTGTCAGCTTCTAAAATCAATCATAAATCATATGTACAAATTAATTAAAAAACCCGTTGAGTACAATGACCCTGCATCCTCTCCCAACTTTGAATATCCCGTGTATGTGGCCGAAGAAGAAGAATATGATGAAATCCCAGAAAAGGTTTCACGGTTGCTTGAGCGTGAGGAAAGTACCATTTAGTCGTATAAAGAGTCGTTGGAGATGATCAATTTGGGTTCAAAGGAAGATCAAAAAGAAGTCAAGATTGGAGCATTGCTTCATCCTGATGTGAAGAGAAAATTGATTGAATTGTTGAAAGAATATATGGATATCTTTTCTTGGTCTTATCAAGACATGCCTGGTTTGGATGTTGATATTATGGAACATCATTTGCCGCTAAAGCCAGAATGTTCACCAATCAAGCAGAAGTTGCAAAGAACTCACCTTGATATGACAGTGAAAATTAAAGAAGAGGCTTTAAAGCAGATTAATGCTGGTTTTCATGTGACATCAATGTACCCTCAGTGGATTTCCAATATTGTGCCAGTACCAAAGAAAGACGGAAAAGTTCGCATGTGCGTTGATTATAGAGATTTAAACAAAGCTAGTCCAAAAGATGACTTCCCATTACCATATATTGATATGTTGGTTGACAGTGCAACAAAATTCAAAGTATTTTTGTTGACGGATGGATTTTCCAGATTCAATCAAATCAGAATGACACCCTAGGGAACATTCTGTTATAGAGTCATGCCCTTTGGGTTGAAGAACGCTAGTGCAACATACTAGAGGGCTATGACAACCATATTCCATGATCTGATGCACAAGGAAATTGAGGTATATGTTGTTGATATAATTTCCAAATCTCAGACTTAAGAAGGGCATATAGAGGATTTGTTGAAATTGTTTCAGCGTTTGAGGAAGTATCGTCTCCGCTTGAATCCAAATAAGTGCACCTCTGGTGTTCGATCCGGAAAAATGTTAGGTTTCGTTGTCAGCCAAAAAGGAATTGAAGTTGATCCTGACAAAGTTAAGGTAATTCAAGAAATACCTATACCAAGAACTGAAAAGCAAGTTAGAAGCTTCATTGGACGGCTGAATTACATTTCCAAATTTATTTCCCATATGACTGCAACATGTGAGACGATCTTCAAGTTGTTAAAGAAAAATCAAGATTGTGCGTGGACATATGATTGCCAAAGGGAATTTGAAAGCATTAAAGAGTATCTTCTTGAACCTCCTATCTTGCTCCCTCCCATTGAAGGAAGACCATTGATTAAGTATCTGACTGTGTTAGATAATTCTATGGGCTATATTTTGGGACAACAAGATGAAATGGGAAGAAAAGAATATGCAATTTATTATCTCAGTAAGAAGTTTACTAACTGTGAGTCGCAATATTCAATGCTGGAAAAAACATGTTGTGCTTTGGCCTGGGCGGCAAAGCGATTGCGGAAATATATGTTGAATCATACTACTTGGTTGATTTCCAAAATGGATCTGATTAAGTACATTTTTGAAAAGCTTTCTCTTACTGGAAGAATTTCTCGTTGGAAGATGCTGTTGTCTGAATATGATATTGAATACCGTACTCAGAAGGCTGTAAAAAGCAGTTTGTTGGAAGATTATCTTGTTCACTAATCAGTTGATGATTATCAGTCTGTTAAATACGATTTCCCTGATAAGGATATGATCTATTTGAAAGTAAAAGATTGTGATGAACATTTTCCTGAAGAAGGTCATGATCCTGAATCCCAATGGGGTATGATGTTTGATGAAGTTGTAAATTCTTATGGGAAAGGAATTTGTGTTGTGATTATCACTCCCCATGGGTCACATATCCCTTTTACTGCAAGATTGACATTTGATTATACCTATAATATGGAAGAGTATGAAGCTTGTATCATGGGTCTCAAAGAGGCCATAGATCTCAGAATCAAAATTTTAGATGTATATGGCGATTCAGCATTGGTATTAAATCAGATTAAAGGAGAATGAGATACTCGTCACGATGGCTTAATTCCCTACAAAGACTATGCTAGAAGATTATTACCTTTCTTTAATAAAGTAGAATTCCATCATATTCCCAGAGATGAGGATCAGATGGCAGATGCTTTAGCTACCTTGACTTCTATCTACCAAGTAAATACTTAGAACGATGTACGTCATATCACAGTTCGACGTCTGAATAGGCCAGCTCATATGTTTGTGACAAAGGGAACGTCAGATGAAAAACCTTGGTATTATGATATTAAGCATTTCCTCTAGACTTAGGAATACTCGGTCGGTGTATCGAATAAAAATAGAAAGACATTGAGAAGGTTGGAAGACAGCTTTTTCCTCAATGAAGATGTGTTATACAAAATAAATTATGACATGGTCTTGCTTAGATGCGTTGATAGACATGAAGCAGACATATTGATGCATGAGATCCATGAAGGTTACTTTGGTACCCACACCAATGGACATTCAATGGAAACGAATATGCTTAGGGAATGTTACTATTGGCTGACAATGAAATCTGACTGTTACAAATTTGCAAAGAAGTGCCATAAGTGTCATATTAATGCTGACAAAATTCATGTGCCTCCGACGCTTCTCAATATTATTTCTTCCTCGTGGCCTTTCTCTATGTGGGGCATTGATATGATTGAAATGATCGAACCCAAGGCGTCGAATGGACATCATTTTATCTTGGTGGAGATTTACTACTTCACCAAATGAGTGGAAGAAGCTTCCTATGCTAATGTCACTAAGCAAGTGGTAGTACGCTTCATCAAGAACAATCTTATATGTCGGTATCGTGTGCCGAGCAGGATTATCACTAACAATGGCTCGAATCTGAATAACAAGATGATGACAACTTTGTGAAGAATTCAAGAATGTCCATCACAATTCATCTCCTTACAGGAAAAAGATGAATAGGGCTGTTGAAGCTGCTAACAAAAACATGAAGAAAATCATCTAGAAGATGGTTGTTACCTATAAATATTGGCATGCGATGCTCCCTTTTACTTTGCATGGGTATCGCACACCCGTCTGCACTTTAATAGGGGAAACCCCGTTCTCTCTTGTATATAGTATGGAAGCAGTGCTCCTCGTTGAGGTTGAGATTCCCTCTTGCGTGTGATAATGGAAACTAAATTGTCAGAGGCTGAATGGGTCCAGAACATGTTTGACCAATTAAATTTGATTGAAGAAAAGAGAATGACGGCCTTGTGTCATGGTCAGTTATAACAGAATATAATGAAGAAAGCTTTTGATAAGAAGGTCAAGCCTTGTGAAATCAGAGAGGTGATAACACATAAATATATTGCATATTTAGCTTGATTTAAATAAATTATTTTCCATTTTTATTCTAAATTAAATCACTTTGTAGTTGGTATTATGCCGGTATTTTGCAATTTTGCAGGTATCAAATTAATTATGAGAGAAAGAAGATAAAGGAAGAAAAAGAAGAAAAAAAGGCTACAATAAAAGTCAACAACAAGCCCAAGCCCAAAAGAAGGAGAGCGCAAGTCAACAAGCGTGACGACCAGCAAGGAAAGCTTGAAGAACGGCATGCACTTACCAAGCAAGTGATGAACGTCACTAATCCTTTTGACGAACTTCACATCCCCTATTATTTTGCCCACGTCCCTAAAAAATTGCAATGAAAGTGTGTTAACTGCTTCCACCAAGTCAGATACGCGGAGATTCAGTAGCCATATAATCTCTCCAACAAATCCTCATGAATAGTTACTCGAGATGTATATAAATAGTAGACCTCATGCACTGAAGGAGGTTCACACGGTTACTGCCCTTTTGTTCTTCGTGCATATTTCACAGAGCTACTACTATCCATAATTAGTTTTCCTTAGCTATTATTTTACTTAGCAGTTTCATTTTCCCAACCCGTTTTAAGCAATAGATTTCTACACCGGAAATCTATTGCCCAGTAGTTTATTTCAAGACCTCCAGAATTATTATTTAAGTTTATTATTTTATTTTCGCAATTGTTCCTGTTCCGTATCGAAGCAAAACCTACCAACCTGTGGAGGAGTGCTTCCTTTAGAGTCGGGCGAATTTTTATTAGTCTCCACTCAATTTATTTCCAGGTTTTTATTTTAATAAATTATTATTTTCCTTTAATTCGATAACCATGTTTACTTTGTTGTCTGGCTTTTATTATTCCGTGATTGAGTTTTATAATATGCTAGGCTAGATTTCTATACTGGTATGTAAGATCATAAAACTGAGGGAATTTGGTAATACTATTGGTTGCTTAATTGTTGAACTATTTTCTGGACTAAATTACTTTGTTTTTAATGATGAACCGTTTTGTTATGAAAAAAACGAATAGAAGTTAAGTTCAATAAAGCGAGAGCTTGAGGATCTTTAACTGGACGTAGTAACTAGGCATTGGCTTTAAAAATAGCGAGAGCGCTTTAAAGCGAATTAGAGTTTATTTGTTTTCAAAAGAATGTTTCTAAATCCAAAGGGATAGCGAGAGCATACGTTAGGACTTAAATTGCATAAGCTAAATCAATAACCACGACAGTGTGAGACGAGGGTTTTTAAACTAATAAATTTCTACTGAGAATTCTTAGAAACTGCAAGTTACCAAATAGGTTACTAATTCCTGAAGCCCAATCATTACATACTGGTTGTTTACCCCCTCTAATTATTTAACTAGATTCAAACCTACTTTTAGTTCCCCTAATATAAACCAAATATTTTTAGCCTTAGACTTACACTGTAACACTAGATAATGATACGTTTGACTTTTGGTCCTTTGGGTCGATAATATTTAAAACTACGCGATAAGACTGTGCACTTGCAGTCCAAACCATTTAGACTACCATACCAAGTAGATCATGTTTTTGGCGCCATTGCCGGGGAACAATTTAGTCAATATCGTAATTCTGCTGTTGCACCATATAGAATAGGGAAACATTTTTCCTTTCTTGGAACGATTGTATGCCAAATACTCATTTACAGGGAGGGTAATTAGTACAACGAATCAACGAAATCGAACATTTTGTTAACATAAGACGTTGAATCCTCGATCTTCCCGAAATAGCTCCAATTCCAATTCCCATTCCGGAAGAACCAACTCCAAAACTAGACATGGCTGAACTAGGTAATCGACCTCTTAAGGAGTACGCTGCTCCTTCTCGAGCTGAACCGCACTCGAGTATTTCTCCTCCTGTCATTGAGGCGAATAACTTTGAGCTTAAACCTTCATTGTTGCAAGCCGTGCAACAAAATCAATTCTCAGGAGGCCCTACGAACAATCCAAATCTCTATTTATCCGTGTTCATACAATACGCCGACACAGTAAAAGCAAATGGTGTTAATCCCGAAGCAATTCGATTACGTCTTTTCCCTTTTCTTTAAGAGATAGAGCCAGAGTGTGGCTCCAATCCTTACCTTCAAACTCGACAACTACATGGGACGAATTGAAGAAAGTCTTCTTAGCAAGATATTTTCCACCAAGCAAAACTGCAATGCTGAGAGGCCAAATCAATGGATTTACGCAAAAAGACGACAAATCACTTTTGAAGCTTGGAAGAGATACAAGGACATGTTGAGACTTTGCCAATATCATGGACTTGAACCATTGCTAATCATCCACACCTTCTATGGTGGTCTCCTATATAACACAAAACTATCTCTAGATGTCGCCGTTGGTGGTGCACTAATGGACAAACCCTATAATGAAGCTTATCAACTAATTGAAAACATGGCGTAAAACCATTATCAATGGGAAGGAGAACGAGCCTCCACACGAGGATTACACGAAGTCAGTGGCATAGACCACATCAATGCTAAGGTTGACGCCCTGACTCAAAAGATTGAGAGTTTAGCAATAAACCCAACCCCGGCAGCCACTGTGGCTGCCATAGCTCGAAACTGTGACTTGTGTGGAATACCTGGACATATCATTTCCGAATGCCAATTGCTAGCTGGGATACCCCCTGACTAGATGAACTATGCGCAAGGAAACCCGTATTCTAACACCTATAACCAAGGTTAGAAGAATCATCCTAACTTTTCCTATAAGAATAACAATGCGTTATACGCCTCTCAAGCACCTCATGGTTTCCAAAAGGCACCTCAAGCTGCACCTCAAGCACCCCGTAAGTCCAACCATGAGATAATGATGGAAAACTTTGTTGCTACTCAAACACAATAAAATAAGGAATTTATAAACCAAAACGTACACACCTCGGAATTAGTAAAACAATTAGCAACCAAAGTAGATGCCTTGGCTACACATAACAAAATGTTAGAAACCCAGATTTCTCAAGTAGCCCAACAACAAGCAATAACTGTCGCTCCATCTGGGGTGTTTCCTGGTCAACCACAACCTAACCCGAAAGGTCATGCTAATGCCATTACATTAAGAAGTGGGATTGAATTAGATGGACCGGTAGATCTGAGAATCTCAACTAAGTCGATGTCTCAACAAAATGAAAATGAAACCGGAAAGGCAAAAAGCAATGACGAACTGAATAAAAATATTGAGTCAGAAATCATAATCCGAGATGAAGCTAAAAAGGCAAAACCATACGTACCCCCACCACCATATAAGCCACCTATCCCATTCCTTCAGAGATTAGCGAAATCTAAAACCGAAGGGCAATACAAGAAATTTGTGGAGCTCCTGACACAATTAAACATAACAATACCATTTACATAAGCCATAATACAAATGCCATCTTATGCCAAATTTCTTAAAGAAATATTGTCTAATAAAAAGAAACTCGAGGATAATGAGACAGTGATGCTTACTGCGGAAGCTAGCGCTATTATCCAGAACAATATGCCACCTAAGCTGAAAGACCCCGGTAGTTTCTCCATATCCCGTGTGATAGGGTAATTCGTAATAGATAAAGCACTCTGCAATTTAGGAGATAGTGTGAGCTTGATGCCCCTTTCAATCTGTGAAAAGCTGCAACTAGGAGAACTGCGACCAACTAGGATGTACCTATAACTAGTTGATCGATCTTTGAAATACCCAGTGGGTATGCTAGAAAACATCCCCGTTAGAATAGGTCAATTCTATATTCCCACAGATTTAATTATAATGGACATTCAAGAAGACTCAAACATTCCCATCATATTAGGAAGACCGTTCTTAGCCACCGCTGGCGCCATCATTGATGTGAAACGAGGGGAATTGACTTTTGAAGTCGGAGAAGAGAAAATTGAATTCATTATTTATCAATTCCTTAAAGCCCTTGAAATAAGAGACACATGTTGTTTTCTTGACATCATCAATGAATGTGTGAAGGAAATAAAGTCAGAACCAACACAGGATACTGAAATCCTAAGAATTCCAACACCACCTATTTTTGAAGATGATAACTGGCGTGGGGAACTCCGGGATAACCACCTAAGTGAATGCCTAGCAATGACTCCTGACCCCATGAATGACCTCAAGAAACCTGTTGTAGAACTTAAAACTTTACCAAATTATCTATGGTACGAATTCCAAGATGAAGAATGTAAATGACCCGTCATAGTCAATGCTGACTTAGGACGAACCGAAACCGAAAAATTACTTAATGTCCTAAGGAAATATCCAACCGCTCTAGGCTATAACATCTCGTATCTAAAAGGAATAAGTCCTTCTATCTGTACACATCACATTATGCTCGAGGAAGACTGCAAAACCTCTAGAGAGCATCAAAGACGAATCAATCCCATTCTAAGCGGTGTAGTTAAGAAGGAAATTTGTAAGTTGTTGAAAGCCAAAATCATATATCCTATATCCTACAGTAAGTGGGTCAGTCCTGTACATGTCGTACCTAAGAAAGGAGGAGTCACCGTAGTCACCAATGAAAAAGGCGAATATATAGCCCAACACACTCAAACTGGATGGAGAATGTGCATCGACTATAGGAAGCTAAACAAAGCCATTCGTAAGGATCATTTTCCTCTACCTTACATAGATCAAATGCTTGAGCGTTTGGCCATACATTCCCATTTATGTTACTTAGATGGTTATTCTGGATTTTTCCAAATCCCTATCCACCCCGATGTCCAAGAAAAAACCACATTTACATGCCCCTATTGTACATTTGCTTATAGATGAATGCCTTTGGGACTTTGCAATGCACCCGCAACCTTCCAGAGATGCATGGTGGCGATCTTTGCCGAATTCCTGGATGGAATGATGAAAGTCTTTATGGACGACTTCTCCGTCTGTGGATAAAGTTTCGAAGGATGCTTAGCAAACCTTGAAATGGTACTCAAACGATGCCATTTCATGGTCCGACAAGGGATTGTACTTGGACACATTGTGTCCGATAGAGGAATCGAGGTAGATAAGGCAAAAATAAAAGTGATAAAAAACCTTCAACCTCCTAAAACTGTTCGAGAAATAAGAAGTTTTCTAGGATACACCGGTTTTTACCGACGTTTCATCAAAGATTTCTCTAAAATAACCAAGCCACTAAATGAGTTGCTGATGAAAGACGTTGAATTCATCTTTGATGAAAAATGTTCCGAAGCGTTTCAAATGCTTAAACAAGCACTAATCTTTGCGCCAATTATGCAGTCTCCAGATTAGAGCGAACTGTTTGAGATAATGGGCGATGCAAGTGATTATGCTGTAGGTGCCGTTCTAGGACAGCCAAAAGAAAAAACTCCATATAATACACTATGCGAGTAGAACCCTTGACGAAGCCCAAATGAATTATTCTACGACGGAAAAGGAACTTTTAGCAGTTGTGTTTGCATTACATAAATTCCGTTCATACTTGGTGGGAGCCAAAATTATCATCTACACCGATCACGCCGCTATTAGATACCTCCTAACTAAGAAAGATGCCAAACCTAGACTATTGAGATGGATCCTATTACTACAGGAATTTGAACTGGAAATCAAATAAAAAAAGGGAACCAAAAACGTCGTAGCAGATCATATTTCTAGGCTTGAAAATCTAAAGACTGAACAAATACCAATTAACGATGATTCCCCATATGAGAGACTTATAGCTCAGTTAGAAAACAATGAGGTTGAACATTATCAATCCAACTATCCTTTAGAAATAGAGGCCTCAAATCCTGAAACCAACAATTTGGTAAAAGTGGCATTAGCTCACTCTTTTGCACCATGGTATGCTGATTTCCTAAATTACCTCGCTGCCGGTGTCCTTCCACCTGAGCTAACGTACCAACAAAAGAAGAAGTTCTTCCACGACCTTAAACAATACTACTGGGATGACACCCTTCTCTTTAAAATAGGTTCTGATGGGATTTTTTCGTTGTTGCGTGCCCGAGGAAGAAATCAAAAGTATTATAGACCACTGTCATGCTACACCTTATAGAGGGCATTCAAGTACATCAAAAACCTGTGTGAAAATCCTACAATCTGGTTTCTTTTGGCCTAATATATGGAAAGATGTGCACATCGTTGTTTTAAACTGTGACCGTTGCCAACGCACTGGCAACATCTCCAAACGCGATGAAATGCCTCAGAAAGGTATTCTAGAAGTCGAAATCTTAGATGTATAGGGAATTGACTTCATGGGACCCTTCCCGTCTTCTTTTGGTAACAAATACATACTCGTAGCTGTAGATTACGTATCCAAATGGATCAAGGCTATAACCTCTCCAACAAATGACACACGAGTAGTAATCAAGCTTTTCAAGAACATAATCTTTCTAAGGTTCGTTGTGCCGAGACTCGTCATCAATGACAGAGGCTCCCACTTCATCTCCAAAATCTTCGAAAAAATCTTAGTGAAATATGAAGTTAAACACCGTGTAGCAACACCATACCACCCACAAATGAGTGGCCAAGTAGAGGTCTCAAACATAAAAATTAAGGAAATACTTGAGAAAATTGTTGCCACATCTAGAAAAGATTGGTCCTCTAAGTTACACGAATCGTTGTGGGCATATAGGACAGCTTTTAAAACACCCATAGGGACCACACCTTTCAAGTTAGTCTATGGAAAATCATGTCATCTTCTAGTGGATCTAGAGCATAAGACTTATTGGGCTATTAAAACCATAAATTTAAATCACTCCGCCGCTGTAGGAAACAGAATCCTAGATATCAACAAACTAGAAGAGCTTCGACTAAACGCTTACGAAAATGCCAAGATCTACAAAGAAAGAACAAAAAAAATGGCACGATAAGCACATTTCTAGGAGAGAATTCAATGAGGGAGATGTAGTACTCCTATTTAACTCTCGACTTAAACTTTTTCCCGGAAAACTATGCTCTAGGTGGTCTGGCCCTTTCGAAGTCACTAAGGTTTTCCCAAGTGGCATCGTAGAAATTAAGAGTAATTCTAGTGACCCATTTATTGTAAATGGGAAACGTTTGAAGCATTACCATCATATCGAAAACAAATATTACTCATCCACCGTAAAGCTTCTACAGCCACCGACTGAACTAAACGACTAATTCATAATTGAAAATGTGTCGAGCTTGCGACATAAAACAAAGGGCTTTGTGGGAGAAAACCCACATTTTTATCTTTACATTTTTCTTTAAATTTTCACTTTTTTTTAAAATGTTTTATTTATTCTCATCTTTCTTTCCTTATTATCATTTTCTTAATTTTCTTATTTTTTTTACTCTAAAAGGCATTTGGCCGATGCTAATTGGATGTTTCTATAATCTACTTACTTTTCAGGATAATTTACTTTCTTTTAGCTAGTGACTAACTCTCGAAATGACAAGAGTAGATTATATGAGTATTACTTTCAGGGGAAAAGATAAAATGAGGAGGTTTGAGGACTTGGTCGATAGAGAGATGACTCCCATCATCTATGCTGATGACCGTGCTATGACTTCCCTAGGCATTAGAGAAAGTGTCTTATACCTGCTAAACAAGATATGTTGGGATGCATCCCGTGATACGGTGGGAGAACTGACTTGAGTTTTCGCGTTTGTTTCGCAAATGTTTCGGTTGAGCAAGAGTCGCCACTGACTTTTTGTTTTATCCTAAGGAAAGGTTAAAAAGCACAGGAAAAAACCTTTGAGATGTTTTCTTGGGTTCGGGGAGTAGATTATAGAAAGGGAAGGTATTAGCACCCTTTCTATCCATGGTTATCCATGGGCTCTTAGTTACTTGCTTAGATCACTTGCCTTTGCTTTTCAATTATTTGAAATGGTGCTTTGTGTGTGTGGTTTTGAAAATGTTTTGGAAAAGATGCCTTGTCTAGGCAACCATTGTAACAATTCTTTACTCGAATATTTTACAAAGGTGTTTGTCTTTTTGAAAAGTTTTCAATGTTTTGAAAGTTGTTTGGAAATTGTGTTTGTGAAGTGTGTTTGAAAATGGCAAGGATTGTTTTGCAAGATTGATCAAGTAACCAAGAGCTATCTACTCTAAATTTCTCAAAGATCTTTCTCATGTTTTAACCCTTTTAACAGTGTTGTTTCACCATTGTATTTGGTGAACAACCTTGTGTTAGGATGTTAACGGGACGGGAGCGGGTCATCGTTTAGACCATGAATGCAATAGTGTCAAGTATTTTGGCAATTTTCTTGAGGGACTATGATCATTTTGTTTAGGCAACAAGATAGCGTCATCGAGGGACTATGATCATTTTGTTTGTTTTTGTTTTGTTTTGCCAAAGTATTTGACATGCAAATATGGCCCATTTTTGAAGGCAACAAGTGGAGTAACCCTAAGGGTGCAAGTGTGCATTGTTTGTTTTTTCATGCATGTTTATCTTGAATTAGGTCAAGCTATTTGTTGATTTTATTTGCATACAGACCCTAGGTCTATCATGGCATAATTGAAAGCTTTTAAATACGGAAATTTAAATGCTAAGCTATTACAACAATGATTATGGGGATGGGGGTACAAGTTTGAATTTGGGGATATTTGACAAGAAATTAAATTCTAAGCTATTACATCCATATTGAATATACAAGACAAATATCTAATATTTAAATAAGTACAAATAAATAAATATCAAATAAAAATGCATTATGCTAAAAAAAGGGATTTTTCATGTATGTAAAAGTATTTTTCAATGTGAAATATAAACAAAAATAAAAAGAGGTCAAATTTGAATATTTTTGTGGTTTTAGGGTTAAACCCTAGTTTTTGAATAAATTTTATTATTTATTGATTATGTACAAAATATATTAATTTATGCACAAAATAAAAAGTATATTGTAAAGAAAAAGTATTTTTAGTGTCATATATTAGTAAAAATAAAAATGTATTATTTTCATATTTTTATCCTAAGTATTCTAATAAATATAATATACAAGTATTCATTATATATATTTAATATGCTAAATATGTACAAAAATAAAATATTAATTATTTACAAAAATGTATATTTTAGAAAATGTTTTCAAAATGCAAATAAAAAATAATGACTGAAAAAAAATATTTTTGTATTATTTTTTAGGGTTTTAAATAAAAAGGTTTTATATTATTTACATACATATGTTAAATAAAGCAAATAAATGTCAAATAAATGCAAAAAAGTGTGGAAAAATATTTTTGATGTTTTTTTATGTTTGAACAAAAAATATTAAGTCAGAATCAAAAAGAAAAATGCAAAAATGACAAATATTTCACACAATGGGCCAGGGGGGTGCAAATGGAAAAAACGGGTGCAAAAAGTAAGTTGACTCAGGCCCAACCCAAGCCAACTCTGTCTTCAACCTCCAGCAACCTTTGAACAACAAAAACGCGCGTTTTCCTTACTTCATACAAACTCTTGATTCCTTGATTTTTAGCCAAAACTCACAACACAAACAATGTAAGCATCAAGCCACGATTTCAAACATATAAAATACTTGACCTAACTATAAGAAACCAGGGAGAATTTCATCATCCCCAATTTCTGACCTAGTTTTTCTTCAATGTTCATGGTTAAAATTCTCACATCATGCTTAATATAAATGAAAAGTGGACACATGTATGGCTTCAGGGCTATGAGTAGAGCATGTTTCATTCACAAACCTAAGCCTAAATCTTCCTAGATTGAGAGATAGAAGTCCATGGATTACCTGTCTCAGCTTGAATCGTGCAGAGCAATGTGGCCAACTTCAATGGAGTTTGAGCTTTTGTATAGCTTGCCTGAGGTCCAAGGATGCTTCCCAAATGCCTAGCTTGCTTTGAAACCAACTGTATCGTGCTATGGAAGTCCACCTGCACAACTTGAAAGTAAAAATGGAAAACGTGGTTAGGGGTGTTACAGCTTGAGTTCAGGGCTTGGGATAGTTTCAGTGGATGGTATGGAATGTGTTTGAAAGGTTTTTAGCCAAAGTGCACGAGTGGATTGAGTTATGGACCTCAATCTGCAGCAGGCACCCTATTTTTGCAGCAAGATGGTGTTTTGGTGTATGAGGAGGTATGAGGGGTGGTTCAGTCGTGCCTTAGATCTGTTTGGGTGTATGGAAGATGAGAACAAAGTTTGCTTTGGCTTGTGTTTATAGGAAATGAAAGTTGGCTTGGGTTTGCAAGGTTTCTTTTTAGTGAAGCAAAGAAGTGTAAGTTATGATATAGGCCTGTACAATACTCTCAAGCATGCTGCATCATTTTCTCTTGATCAGTGGGATTTGTGTACAAAGCCTTGCCTCAAAGATATGGCCTGTACCTCAAGGATTTGGAACTTGACATAAAGTGTTACTTTTCAAAAATGGCAAATGTGCTTTTTCCAATTAAGGGTTAATTTTGCATGTATTGTCCAAATGAACAAAATAAACCCTCAACTCAATGGTTATGCATTAAATTAAGTTGTGTGAAACTGGTTTTGAGGCCTGCAAGCTAGTATTGTACAAGCTGATTTGAAAAATGCAATTGTTATGAACATGTATTGGTCATGAACAAAAGTGAGTTTTGGCCAACTTTGCAAATTCGATTCTCTCTAACCACAAGGGTGTTTGAGAAGTTCTTGGACAATTTAGAAATCTTAGAATTTGTACTACAATCCATCTTTGTAATGCAAATTGAAACTCCAAGTGGAACCATGTGAAAAATGGCCAAGAAGTTGGACAAAAATCCTGCCTAGAATAGGGCAAAATTTCTCTAAGTTAAAAATGTTTTGTACCCTTGTTCCAAAAATCATAACTTGAGATACAAGCTTCCCTTGAGAAAACTTTGTGAATCAAAGTTGTAGATTTTTCAATGGAATACAAATTTCATGTTTCAAGTTTTGTTTGAATCCATTTTCATCTTGGTGAAAAAATGGGACAAAGTTAGGAAAAAATAAGGAAATTTCATAACTTAGAAAAATTCTAAGTTATGAAATTTTCTCATTTTAAACCCTAATTTGCAATTTTGGATTTCTTGATGAACAAGTTTCATAATTTGACATGTCTTTATGAAAAATAAATCTTGGCACTTGATTTTGACCAAAAAGTCAAAGTTTGACTTTTCAGTATACAGTCAAATTTTGATCAGTTGACTGAAAAATTCATCTGTCAATCATATGCATTTGAGATCTTTTGAACTTGTTGAATGGGTCAAGACAATGCCATTGAGTCCTTGAGTCCATATATGAGCTTGGTTTGCCATTGGTTAGGTCAAACAGTCAAAAATTTCCTTTGTGCAGTCAAAACCCTAAAAATTACCATTTTGCCCATTTGGTGCTCTGATCAAATTTCTTGTGGAATTGTGATCCAAACTTTACTAAATGGTTCATATGAATTCATAATGTTGATGTGGGTCAAAAATCATGAAGTTTGACTGTCCATTGGTCACAGTTGACTTTTTCTCCAATACAGCTGATTTCTAGGTCAACTGTCCAATTGACTGGGCAAAGAATGGAATCAAGGCTTGAAAATTGGTATGGATAAACTTGTGAGTCCAACATGAAGCATGAAATTCACTTTGGGTTTTTTAGGTCAAAACATCCTTGTGCAAACTCAAACCCTAATTTGGGTCAACAGTGCAAGGAGGAGTCTTGAGTAGAGCAAACCCTAACTTGATCTTGAGTTCCAAGAGTCTTGTGATGAGAAAATGTTGATGAAAAGGGAGGGCAAATTTTGGGGTACAATAGTTGCCCCTGTTCAATCTTCTTGAACCTGAAGAGTTAGATTGGCAGGTTTGCCTTTCGCGACTCGAGGGTAAAAGGAGATTGGACACTAGAGTTCCCAAAAAATTTACACTCGTCCAAGCGTAGTTGAGGGAATGGGCTTAAAGATGCCATTTGGAGATGGGCTTAAAGATGCCATCTGCAGATGTGACAGAATCTTGTCAAGGGATGGGCTTAAAGATGCCATCTGGAATGTATGTTGTATGTGAAAGAAATGAGTGTCAGAAAGGTGTCCATGTTTTGGAACATCTCTGAGCTAGGGGTCTGAATAAGCAATAGATTGACATCCGTATTTGGAAGCATCCGTAAACTGTTTTCAAAAGTTGAATCTGAACAAGCGATAAATTAACATCCGTGTCTAGAGAATCCAAAAACTGTTTTCAGAAGTCGAAGTTGAAGCTTATTAATCTTATCTTGAAAAGGGTAAAATATTAGCTGAAACACAAAATTATGTTGCATGAAATGTATGATGTAATATATATGTTATATCAATGTTTATGATATATGAATGTAATGAATGCGCATGTAAGCTGAGTAGCTGTCTTGCTGAGGATAGATGAATCCTGGATAACAAAATCTTTGACTGCTGCTGGGGAAAGTAAATCCTTGACTACTGCAGGGGATTGTTGGAAATGAGAAGTCCTGGAACCGCTGTTGGGGAATCAGGAGCTTGGGTTGTATGCCAATCTATTGGGGAAGCCAAAATGAGAATCTTCCTTCAGGTCTTGGGTCATAAGATTGGGGGTATGTCAATCTCTTGGGGTTTTAAGGATGAGAATCTTCATTATGTTATCGATTAACTGTTATCTGGTCGATCTCCAGGCTTTCACAGAAACTTGTATTGCCATCTGGTCATAATCCAGGCTTCACAATAACTTGTTGAGCTGCTATCCGGTCAAATCCGTGCTTCACGGCTTGTGTTAAAGATATACCACTATCTGGTCGACTCCAGGTTTCGTAGTATTCTTGGCTGTTGTCTGGTCATAATCCAGGCTTCACAGAAACTTGTATTGCCATCTGGTCGTAATCCAGGCTTCACAATAACTTGTTGAGCTGCTATCCGGTTAGATCCGGGCTTCACGGCTTGTGTTAAATATATAACACTATCTGGTCGACTCCAGGCTTCGTAGTATTCTTGGCGGTTGTCTGGTCGTAATCCAGGCTTCACAGAAACTTGTATTGCCATTTGGTCGTAATCCAGGCTTCACAATAACTTGTTGAGCTGTTATCTGGTCAAATCCGGGCTTCACGACTTGTGTTAAAGATATACCACTATCTGGTCGACTCCAGGCTTCGTAGTATTCTTGGCTGCTGTCTGGTCGTAATCCAGGCTTCACAGAAACTTGTATTGCCATCTGGTCGTAATCCAGGCTTCACAATAACTTGTTGGGGATTAAACTATTATCCGGTCGAATCCGGGCTTCATAGCTTGCTGTTAGAAGATACCACTATCTGGTCGTAATCCAGGCTTCACGGTAGCCTGATACTGTTATTCGGTCGTAATCCGGGCTTCACAATATGCTGTAGAGATAAAGATACTATCCGGTCAAATCCGGGCTTCATAACTTGAATTTTATGAGAATTTGATCTTTGACGACCGTAACTTCCAACAGGTGATGAAGGAACTTTTGAACGACCGATCAATTTGAAATGGATTTTTGCTTTGGAGAATAAATCCTTGACAATTGTTGGGGAAATAAACCCATAACCGAAGCTGGGGGTTGAAAAATCCTTTGATTAGTGAGGGTGAGAAATCCTTGCTGACCGCTGATTTCTTGGGGAATGAGGATCTTCAATGTTTGAGGGATCACTGCTGGGGATTGAAAATCCTTGGTGACTTGTGGGGAATGAGAATTCTGACGATCTCTACTGGGGAGTCCAGAACCTGGTAGACTTATGGTGGAGAAGTAAGACTGAGAATCTTCAATCTGATGGGAAGTATCTCTGTGGGGAGAATGTTCACTAATCTAGTTCTGCTGGGGATTGATAGTTGGAAGTTTTAGCTCCGCTGGGGATTAACAGCTTTGACTTCACTGGGGATAGGATTTTCAGATTTTTAAGGCTCCACTGGGGATACTGAAACTTAACTCTGAGGGGAATTAAGTTCTGGAAGGCTCTCTTAGCTGGGGAAATCAGTTTTGAGAAAGCTTTTGTTCTACTGAGGATCCTGAAGTTTAACTTTGTTTGGGGAATTATGTTCTGGATTTTAACTTTGTTGAGGTATTTGGAGTTTAATTCCACTGGGGATTTCTTCTGAAAGGGCATCAAGATATTTATCTGTACCTTCAACCTATCAGCAATCATCTTTCTTGATTTGTAAGAAAATGATTATGTTTAAATGCATATGCCTATTTAACAAAACATTGGACGTTTCTCAAAATAAAACATAAAAAAAAGCAAAAGGAAGACAAAGAAAATTTCTGTATTTGGAAAAGTGTTTGTGTTAACTTTTTATGAGTATCTTTGTACAAAGGAGACAAACATCCTAGTAAGAGGATGTTGTCGTAAAAAATTGAAAATTTCATACAAAAGAAAGATGGCTATGTGTAACAATTCCATGGGATTCCATTATGTTATAGCCTTCATAACTCTGAATATCTTGTCCATTCAATGCTTTGTCCGCCGATGACTGGATTGATCAGAAGCTCGGAGCTTGTTGATGAAGAGATTGTTCTTTAAAGTGATCTGACGAGACATAGTCATACGCTTTAATTCCCTAACTTTTTCCTGAATCGCCCTTTCGGGTTTTCGATCCACCGGGAAACCCTTTTTTGCCCAAGCCGCCCTTTCGGGTTTTCAACTTACCGGGTGTACATATTTTTTTATTTTATCCCTATTTTTGCCTGAACCGCCCTTTTGGGTTTTCGGTTCACCGGGATGCCCATTTTTGCCCAAGTCGCCCTTTCGGGTTTTCGACTTGCCGGGTTGTTTCATGTGTAGTATTTTTTGACTATATATGCGTTTACAGGGTGTGGCAAATCGCCGCCGTCCATGGTGGTCAAAATCATTGCCCCACCAGAAAAGATGCTCTTAATCACAAATGGTCCTTCGTAAGTAGGAGTCCATTTGCCCCTGGGATCACTTTGCGGTAAGATGATCTGCTTGATTACAAGATCTCCAACTTGATATACTTGACGTCTGACTTTCTTGTTGAAAGCTTTGATCATCCGTTTTTGGTACGTCTGACCATGGCAAATAGCAGTGAGTCGTTTCTCGTCGATCAAATTGAGTTGATCAAGTCGGGTCTGAATCCAATCGTCTTCACTCAAACCAGCGTCTTTCATAATCCTTAGGGAAGGAATCTGAACCTCCATGGGTAGAACAACTTCCATGCCATACACCAAAGAGAATGGGGTTGCCCCTGTTGAAGTACGTGCCATGGTACGATATCCATGCAGAGCAAACGGTAACATCTCATGCCAGTCCTTGTAGGTAACTGTCATTTTCTTAATGATCTTCATGATGTTTTTGTTTGCAGCTTCAACAACACCGTTCATCTTCGGCCGATAGGGAGATGAATTGTGATGATAAATCCTGAACTGTTCGCATAGAGCGGTGATCATAGTATTGTTCAGATTAGTACCGTTATTTGTGATGATCCTGTCGGGGACACCGTACCGGCATATGAGGTTATGCTTGATGAAGCGGGCGACCACATTCTTTGTAACAGAGGCAAAGGAAGCTGCTTCGAACCACTTGGTAAAATAATCAATGGCGACCAGGATGAAGCGATGTCCATTGGATGCCGTGGGCTTGATCTCTCCAATCATGTCAATGCCCCACATTGCGAATGGCCAAGGAGCTGTCAGAACGTTGAGAGGAACAAGAGGAATATGTATTTTGTCAGCGTAGACTTGGCATTTGTGACAAGTACGGAAATGTTGATGACAATCAGCTTCCATGGTAGACCAGTAATAGCCTGCCCTTAGAATCTTCTTAGCCATCGTATGTCCGCTCAAATGGGTGCCAAATGTGCCACTGTGTATCTCAGTCATGATCAACTCTGCTTCAGCTTTGTCAACACAACAAAGTTAAACACAATCATGGCCGCGTTTATAAAGGATGCCATTGCTTAGGAAGAACTTGGCAGTAAACTTCCTTAAGAACTTCTTGTCATTGACAGAAGCTCCTTCGGGGTATTTTCTAGTCTGGAGATACCTTTTGATTTCATGGAACCAGGGTTGTTCCACTACTTCTTCGGTATTAATCTCATGACAATGCGCAGGTTCGTCCATTCGCTCGATGGTGATTTGGGGAGCCTCGTTATCCCAGTTGAGTTTAAACATGTAAGACATTGTAACCAGAGCATCTGCTAGCTGATTTTCTTCTCGCGGGAAATGCTCGAAAGTAATCTGCTCGAAATGAGGCAGCAATGTCAGGACATGTTCTTTGTATGGGATAAGATTAGGATGTTTGGTGTCCCACTCTCCTTTGATTTGACTGATAACCAAAGCCGAGTCCCCAAATACGACCAAAGATTTGATTCCCAAGTCTATAGCAGCCTTG
Organism: Vicia faba; assembly: GCA_948472305.1. Taxonomy (NCBI): domain Eukaryota; kingdom Viridiplantae; phylum Streptophyta; class Magnoliopsida; order Fabales; family Fabaceae; genus Vicia; species Vicia faba. The sequence goes on from OX451735.1 coordinate 242,176,343, forward strand.
AGACCAAAGATGCAAGCTTCATATTCGGCCATGTTGTTGGTACAGCTGAAACAAAGTCGGGCCGTGAAAGGTGTATGGCAACCTTCTGGGGAAATGAGTACCGCACCGATACCGTTTCCAAGTGCATTCGAAGCACCATCAAAGTACAGGGTCCATCAGGATCCATTTTCAGGTCCGTCATATGGTCCGTTACCTTCAATGTTGTCCAATGTCATGATGTCCTCGTCCGGGAAGTCGAATCTCATGGATTGATAATCTTCGATAGCTTGATGAACCAGATGGTCAGCTACTACACTCCCTTTTATAGCTTTTTGGGTAGTATACTGGATGTCATACTCAGTCAGGATCATTTTCCATCTAGCAATTCTTCTAGATAAAGCAGGCTTCTCGAAGATATACTTGATCGGATCCATTTTGGAAATCAATAAAGTGGTATGAGTCAACATATACTGCCTTAGTCGGCGAGCAGCCCATACCAAAGCGCAGCAAGTTTTCTCGAGCAGTGAGTAGCGAGTCTCACAGTCGATAAACTTTTTGCTAAGGTAATAAATGGCATGCTCTTTTCGACCAGACTCGTCATGTTGGCCCAGTACGCACCCCATTGAGTTGTCCAAAACAGTCAGATACATGATCAACAGTTTTCCTTCGACGGGTGGCATCAGAATAGGAGGTTCTAGCAAATACTCCTTGATCTTATCAAAAGCAGTTTGACAATCATCGTTCCATTCGACTACCTGATCTTTCTTTAATAGTTTGAAAATTGGCTCACAGGTAGACGTTAGGTGAGAGATGAACCTGGCGATATAGTTCAAGCGCCCCAAGAATCCTCTAACCTCCTTTTCAGTACGGGGGGTAGGCATTTCTTGTATAGCCTTTACTTTCGCTGGATCGACCTCAATGCCTTTGTTGCTGACAATAAATCCCAGAAGTTTACCAGACCTAACTCCAAAAGTGCACTTACTTGGATTCAACCTGAGTTTGTATTCCTTCAACCTGGCAAACAGCTTTTGCAAATGTTCAAGGTGTTCTTCTTCCGTTTGTGATCGAGCTATCATGGTGTCTACGTAAACTTCAATCTCATGATATATCATATCATGAAATAAAGCTACCATGGCGCATCGATAAGTTTCCCATGCGTTCTTCAGTCCGAACGGCATCACCTTGTAACAAAAGGTACCCCATTGTGTAACAAAGGTTGTTTTCTCCATGTCCTCAGGGGCCATTTTAATCTGGTTATAGCACGAGAATCCGTCCATGAAAGAAATTACTTTGTGCTGAGCTGTGTTGTCAATCAAAATATCGATATGTGGTAGCGGAAAATCATCTTTAGGGCTGGCCCTGTTCAAATCCAGGTAGTCCACACACATTCTGACCTTGCCGTCTTTTTTGGGAACGGGCACAATGTTAGCAACCCATTGTGGATAGGATGTAACAGCCAGAAAGCCAGCGTTTAATTGCTTCATTACCTCAGCTTTAATCTTCTCAGACATGTCGGGCCTCATTCGGCGGACTTTTTGCTTGATCGGTGGACAGTCTTCTCTTGTAGGGAGACGGTGAACCATGATATCTGTGTCTAACCCGGGCATGTCTTCATAAGACCAGGCGAAGATTTCAACATATTCATTAAACAACTGTATTAAGCGCTCCTTGACACTTGGTTCCAGATTGGCACCCACTTTGACTTCTTTCCTGTCTTCCTCTGTCCCTAAGTTGATGGTTTCCAACAACTCTTCATGGGGCAAGATGGCCCTCTCTTCTTGTTGCAGAAGTCTGGCTAGCTCTCCCGGTACTTCACAATCTTCGTCATCTTCGTACTCAGCCTGATTGACCAAATCTTCAGAGTTATTGAAGGATACAACATAATAGTCACCCATGGAATCCGGAGTGGATGCGTACCTGCATTTGTGAGTGTGGGTGTGTGTAAGGTATAGCCATCCTTAAACAAACAAAAATGCAAAAGGAAAGAAAATGAACACAACAGTTTATAAATGAAAAACTTCCAATGAATCATTAAACATGGCATATGATTATGAAGAGAATCAAGCCCTTACAAATGGACCTACATGCCCCGGGCAAGGCATGAGGTGAAAAGTAGTGTGCGAATTGTTTAAGAGTAATTATTACAGACCAATAGGAAATGTTCGAAAGATAAATTACTGATTGATGAAAGTAATGGGGACGAAGTCTTTCGCCTCCCAGTCGTGCAGTCCCCCTTCAATGGTTGGGAAGATCCAATCTTCAATGTTACCCTCTTCGTCTTCGTCTTCTAAAGCATTGATTCTATGAGGAGAAATCTTGATGGGTGTCTTTTTAATTTTGGAGCGACGCATAGCTCTTTGCCCGCAACGGTAAACCCCAACCCAAAATTGTATGTCTTGTGAGGAAAGTCAGGAAACTGTCCCCATGTTGAGCTCTTCCCCTCCTTCATTGCAGCCTTTGCATCTTTCAGAGATGCCATCCTGGCCACCTGCTTGGGTACCTCAACCACTGCTTTTGCTACTGCAACCTCGGGAGAAACTTCCTCGAAGTGTTGAAAGGGTGTTTCAATGAATTCTCCATCCACTTACACATACCGAAAGGAGTTCAGATGACTGATCATGTACTCCTCCTCACTGTGTACCGTTATGATTTTACCCTTAACAGGGTATTTCAGCATATGATGTAGAGAGGAGGTGACCGCCCCAGCATTATGAATCCAAGGTCTTCCTAGCAAGCAAGAATATGATGGGCGGATATCCATCATATAGAAGGTTGAGTGGAACACTTCAGTGCCTACCTTGATGGGAATGTGGACCTCCCCATGTACCATCGTTTTATACCCGTCAAAGGCCCTGACAATGATATTACTTGGTTTCAGCTCCAAGCCTTCACAATACAACCGGTCCAGAGCTTTCTTAGGCAACACATTTAGAGAAGAACCAGTATCGACCAAGACATGGGCGAGAGTGGTTCCTCGACATTCAACTGACACATGCAGTGTGTCATTGTGCTTTCTTCCCTTCGGAGTCAGGTCAGCATCAGAGAAACCCAGGCCGTTGTTGGCGGTAAGGTTGGCTACACAATCTTGGAATTGATCAGCTGAGGTTTCTTGGGGCACATGGGCTGTCTTCAAAAACCTTATCAAGGCTTTGGCACGAGCCTCCGAACAAAGAAGCAAAGCTAACATGGAGATCTTCGAGGGGGTTTGCCCCAGTTGTTCTACAACGTCATAATCACTTTTCTTTATTATTTTCTGAATCTCCTCCATTTCTTTCTTAGAGATTTCGGGGATGACCAATGGTTGAGCCCTCGTCCTGACGAGCTCTTCTTGGATCCCTTTCCCCTTATCAGCAGAAGTAGTAGGGACAACCACAGGAGTAACAGCTTCTTCGATCATTGGCATTCTTGCAAATAGTTTTACCGGTGCAGTGATAACCTTGGGAGCAGCTAAGGGTCCAAAGATTGCCTTTGGAGGGGAAATCTCTGGAGAGAAAATTCTTCCGCTTCGGATAATTTTGCTCGTACCGGCAATGTTTCCAATGTCGGCAGTTTCTTCGTCAGAGCTCTCTTCAGTTATCTCAATTTGTTTAACATTGTGGTAGTAGATTTCTCCACCATAATTCCACGGTATTGATTTGTTAGATTTGTAGGGGACGTGCCCAGGCATGGTTATTTTCAAGGGTACAATCTTCGGAGCGGATGTAATCTTAACAGGCCTTTTGGGTAGCTTGGAAAGATTGGCGGAAATGGTTATTATTGAAACTTCATTGATAGGAGTTGGAGTAACAGGAATCTTTTCGAAAAGAATTTGTTGGTTGTCCATTAGGCGTTGGATGCCTATTTTCAGCAATGGACAGTCGATTGGTAGGGAGTAACAAAGGTAGCAATCTTCCTTACAACCTGGGAAAATCCCAGCCTTCAACAGATTATACTTGATTGTCAGTAATGGAGTTCTCAGATTATCAACAGCAGAAACAAACAGATCTTCTTCAACAACATGGACATTGGGTCCATGCTTTGGCATTGGAGCGGATATTACATTCGGCTTCTCGGGGGTGTCGAACTCAACCTCCTTCGCGTCTATCAAATATTGAATTTTATTCTTAAGCGCCCAGCAATCGTTGGTGTCATGCCCGGCGCTGTCAGAATGATAGGCACATTTAGCATTGGGATGATAATATGGGGAAGTGGTATTCACAATCTTTGGCGCCTCTCTAATATTGGTGAGATTTAGCTTCAACAAATGGGGAAGAACTTGTGCAGGCGTCATGTTGATGCGGGTGAACTGCCGTTGTGGCCGTTCTACCCGTTGCTGATTAGGTCTGGACTGATTGTTACGAGGCTGATCATTTGATGAATTTTGAATCATCACGGCCCCCACAGTCGGCCGGCGCTCAGTTCTTCCCAATCCTTTCTGAGAGTATATAACGACTGCTTCCTTCTTGGCCGGGAATGGTTTTTTAACAGTTGTGGAGGCAGAGGCATCCCTTTGAATCTTCCCACTCTTAATACCAGCTTCCACCCTTTCGCCAGTCAGAATCAATTCAGTAAACCATGCGGAAGATCTCCCGATCAAATTGTTGAAGAAAGGGCCAGATAGGGTCCCCAAGAACATATCAACTATCTCCCTATCTGAAAGAGGTGGTTGTACCCTTCCGGCCAAGTCGCGCCATTTCTGGGCGTATTCTTTCAATCCCTCATTTGAGGCCATCCCCATACCTTGTAACTGAGTACGGGTTGGCACCAAGTCGGCGTTATATTGATACTGGCGATAGAAGGCACCTGCCAAGTCTTCCTAGTTATGCACTTCTGACCTCTCAAGCTGGTAAAACCAATCTAGCTGAGTACCAGACAAGCTGTCCTGGAAAAAGTGTACCCAAAGATTTCTATTGGATGAATGAGGTTGAATTCTTCTGACATATGACCTCAGGTGCATCTTCGGGAAAGACAGACCATCGTATTTTGCAAAAATTGGCACCTTAAACTTTGGAGGGATCACAATCCCAGCAATCAATCCCAATTCTTCAAAATCTAGCCCGGGAACCCTTTGTAGCTCCATGGCTTCCAGTCTATCCTCTAGGTTTTTGTATTTGTCGTCCGCTGGCGGGTATTGCTGCTCTGAATAATCTTCATCTTCCTCAACCTCTTCCTCTTCAGCCTCGGACTCAGAAGGTAATGCAACTCTTTTTCCTTTACCGGTCCCCTCGTCAGATGTGGAGGGGAATTCAAGAACTCTCCTAGCTTCATTCTCAAATCTTCTTCCCAGTGTAGCTACCCCAACTCTTTTCTTCTTCTTTTTTCCTTTTTCTTGCTCTTTGTTCCCTAACAGTGCTTTAAGATCCTCCTGACCCTTTGCTAAGGTCATGAAAAGTTGTTGGAACTGCGAGTTTTGTGCCTGCAGATCTTTGACCGTCTGCTCAATATCCATCTTACTGAAATAAACAGCAGAAAGATAAGGAAACATGGTTTGAAGACCTATTTATGCATATGATGAATGATATGTTTATTCATGTAATGCATTCAAGGATTTAGAAATTCAAAATTGTTGTAGACAAAAAGAACACACGTCATATTAATAAGAAGAAATTTTGTCAGTACATAAATGCCCCATGGGCCAAATATTACAAAAACTTCTTAAGGTAAAAAGGCGTTGCACATCCTCTTTGGTGCGATGTAAGTGTTGAGAGTCTCCTCCTCGTGAAGTCGGCGGGTAAGCTCAAAAACCTTCTTCTCACTAGCGTAGAAGCTGGCTTAAAAAGTATCCCTTTCTTCCTTGAGTTGGATCCAACTCCTCTGCATTTCCTCCTATGATGTTGGCATGTCAAGATATAGGATGGTGTATGGAACCTCTCCTTCCTTAACAAGCTCTTTGATCAAAGGGAGAATGTGAGGGTAAGGCATCATAAGACTCTGGGCGCGGGTTCGTACCCACTTGAGGTAAGGCTCAAGAGGGATGGAGTTCTTGTGTCCCAGTGTCTTGCTATCTACCTTGTTAGGCATCCTCCAAGCTCTGATGAATCTTTGGCAAAGTCCTTGCACATCGTTGTCGAAGTCAAAAACTAGGTCAGGAATCAGCATGTCATGAGGGCCATCCCTCCGAGCATATCCAAATTGTCTTAAAGCTAGACATGGGTTGTAGGTAATGCCTCCCCTAATGCCAAGTAATGGAACATTAGGGAACTCACCACAACGATCAATGATGATGACATTTTCTCTGGACCGAGAACACCAATGTACATCAGAATGTGTGAGCGTCATCAATCGTTGTGACCACCTTGATCCCTGTTCATTCTTCAAAACTGATTGTGGAAGGTGAGAAATAAACCACCTTGCAAGGAGAGGAGTACAGCACATGAGAACACCTCTTTTCCTCATTGTTCATGTGTAAAATGAGTGGAGGATGTCCCCAAGCAGTGTAGGTATGGGATTCCTGGATATGAAGATCTTGACAGCATTCACATCTATAAGTTGGTCAGGATTCGGGAACAAGACCAACCCATAAATAAGGAGTGCCACAATTTCTTCAAAGGCTTGCAGATCCAGGGAGTTCCAATACTCTTGTACCTTCTCAAACAAGAACTTTGCCAAGAAGCCCTTGACACCACTTCTGGTCTCCCAATGCCCCTTGATGTCAGATGGTTGCAAGTGTAGTGCTTGAGCAACATCTTCAGGCTTTGGTTCTTTTTCCGTACCGTTGAAAGGTTGTTGATTAAGAATATGAATTCTCAGGAGTTGAGAAAATTCCTCCAAAGTAGGCACCAATTGGTAGTCGGAGAATGTGAAACAGTGGTGAAAAGGGTCAAAGAATTGGAACAACACTTTCACCATGTCTTCTTCAATGCTGGTATTGACTAGGCTGAGCAGTCTACCATGTCTTTCACTGAAGAGAGAACTTTCTGGAATTCTGGATGTAAGCTCCTTGAGTTGAGGAGGGATTCTCACAAGGTTGACTTGGATAGTTTTCCTGCAAAGAATTTCCATGACCTAGAAAACAAGAACAAAGATGGAGATCCAAACCCTTGAAATGGTTAGTGGATGCATATGATGCTTTATGATGTTCATGATGTATGCACAAACACATGTACAAGCAAGTCACACAAAACCCTAGTTTCAGGCTTGCATGAGGTTTCATAGGTAAGTACCCTCTTGAGTGTAGTTGGCTTAAAAACCTGTCCTATAAATAGTAACCGGGTTCTAAGGAGCTCAATATCATTGGATTGTTTTCTATGTTCATCGTTTTGGTTTAGCCACTTAACTAGCGACCAAAATATTCCAAGAAAACAACCCTCAATGAGTGTAGTATCGAGTGTCTACCAACTTTGGACTGCACCAAAGCCGGTCATCTCACTACCCCTAATGAAAGGCCAAGATGGTCAAGTAAGGTTCTAGGTCATTAGTGCTTAGTGACATCACTCAGCGGCCCCACACTCTCCTTGATTGAACTCAAGGGTTACCGGTACTCACAAATATGTCACACTAATATAGCTATTGCTTCAACCGTGTCGGTATAGCCCGCACAGTTTCCATAACGTATTGCTATCTATGAATGTTTCCCAAATCCGGGTGTAGGATTTCAAGCCCAAACAAGAGAACCAAAATGTAAAGCAATCAAAGCAAACAATTAGTCATGCAAAAGGGTGATCTAGGCCCTAAGGTTACTCCACTATTAAAGATTTGCCCAGCAGAGTCGCCAGTTCTGTGATACGGTGGGAGAACTGACTTGAGTTTTCACGTTTGTTTTCGCAAATGATTCGGTTGAGCAAGAGTCGCCACCGACTTTTTATTTTATCCTAAGGAAAGGTTAAAAAGCACAGGAAAAAACCTTTGAGATATTTTCTTGGGTTCGGGGAGTAGATTACAGAAAGGGAAGGTATTAGCACCCTTTCTATCCATGGTTATCCATGGGCTCTTATTTACTTGCTTAGATCACTTGCCTTTGCTTTTCAATTGTTTGAAATGGTGCTTTGTGTGTGTGGTTTTGAAAATGTTTTGAAAAAGATGCCTTGTCTAGGCAACCATTGTAACAATTCTTTACTCGAATGTTTTACAAAGGTGTTTGTCTTTTTGAAAAGTTTTCAATGTTTTGAAAGTTGTTTGGAAATTTTGTTTGTGAAGTGTGTTTGAAAATGGCAAGGATTGTTTTGCAAGATTGATCAAGTAACCAAGAGCTATCTACTCTAAATTTCTCAAAGATCTTTCTCATGTTTTAACCCTTTTAACAGTGTTGTTTCACCATTGTATTTGGTGAACAACCTTGTGTTAGGATGTTAACGGGACGGGAGCGGGTCATCGTTTAGACCATGAATGCAATAGTGTCAAGTATTTTTGAAATTTTCTTGAGGGACTATGATCATTTTGTTTAGGCAACAAGATAGCGTCATCGAGGGACTATGATCATTTTGTTTGTTTTTGTTTTGTTTTGCCAAAGTATTTGACATGCAAATATGGCCCATTTTTGAAGGCAACAAGTGGAGTAACCCTAAGGGTGCAAGTGTGCATTGTTTGTTTTTTCATGCATGTTTATCTTGAATTAGGTCAAGCTATTTGTTGATTTTATTTTCATACAAACCCTAGGTCTATCATGGCATAATTGAAAGCTTTTAAATGCGGAAATTTAAATGCTAAGCTATTACAACAATGATTATGGGGATAGGGGTACAAGTTTGAATTTGGGGATATTTGACAACAAATTAAATTCTAAGCTATTACATCCATATTGAATATACAAGACAAATATCTAATATTTAAATAAGTACAAATAAATAAATATCAAATAAAAATGCATTATGCTAAAAAAAGGGATTTTTCATGTATGTAAAAGTATTTTTCAATGTGAAATATAAACAAAAATAAAAACAGGTCAAATTTGAATATTTTTGTGGTTTTAGGGTTAAACCCTAGTTTTTGAATAAATATTATTATTTATTGATTATGTACAAAATATATTAATTTATGCACAAAATAAAAAGTATATTGTAAAGAAAAAGTATTTTTAGTGTCATATATTAGTAAAAATAAAAATGTATTATTTTCATATTTTTATCCTAAGTATTCTAATAAATATAATATACAAGTATTCATTATATATATTTAATATGCTAAATATGTACAAAAATAAAATATTAATTATTTACAAAAATGTATATTTTAGAAAATGTTTTCAAAATGCAAATAAAAAATAATGACTGAAAAAAAAATATTTTTGTATTATTTTTTAGGGTTTTAAATAAAAAGGTTTTATATTATTTACATACATATGTTAAATAAAGCAAATAAATGTCAAATAAATGCAAAAAAGTGTGGAAAAATATTTTTGATGTTTTTTTATGTTTGAACAAAAAATATTAAGTCAGAATCAAAAAGAAAAATGCAAAAATGACAAATATTTCACACAATGGGCCAGGGGGTGCAAATAGAAAAAAGGGGTGCAAAAAGTAAGTTGACTCAGGCCCAGCCCAAGCCAACTCTGTCTTCAACCTCCAGGAACCTTTGAACAACAAAACACGCGTTTTCCTTGCTTCATACAAACTCCTGATTCCTTGATTTTTAGCCAAAACTTACAACACAAACAACGTAGAGCATCAAACCACGATTTCAAACATATAAAATACTTGACCTAACTATAAGAAACCAGGGAGAATTTCATCATCCCCAATTTCTGACCTAGTTTTTCTTCAATGTTCATGGTTAAATTCTCACAGCATGCTTAATATAAATGAAAAGTGGACACATGTATGGCTTCAGGGCTATGAGTAGAGCATGTTTCATTCACAAACCTAAGCCTAACTCTTCCTAGATTGAGAGATAGAAGTCCATGGATTACCTATCTCAGCTTGAATCGTGCAGAGCAATGTGGCCAACTTCAATGGAGTTTGAGCTTTTGTATAGCTTGCCTGAGGTCCAAGGATGCTTCCCAAATGCCTAGCTTGCTTTGAAACCCACTGTATCGTGCTATGGAAGTCCACCTGCACAGCTTGAAAGTAAAAATGGCAAACATGGTTAGGGGTGTTACATCTTGAGTTCAGGGCTTGGGAAAGTTTCAGTGGATGGTATGGAATGTGTTTGAAAGGTTTTAAGCCAAAGTGCACGAGTGGATTGAGTTATGGACCTCAATCTGCAGCAGGCACCCTATTTTTGCAGCAAGATGGTGTTTTGGTGTATGAGGAGGTATGAGGGGTGGTTCAGTCGTGCCTTAGGTCTGTTTGGGTGTATGGAAGATGAGAACAAAGTTTGCTTTGGCTTGTGTTTATAGGAAATGAAAGTTGGCTTGGGTTTGCAAGGTTTCTTTTTAGTGAAGCAAAGAAGTGTAAGTTATGATATAGGCCTGTACAATACTCTCAAGCATGCTGCATCATTTTCTCTTGATCAGTGGGATTTGTGTACAAAGCCTTGCCTCAAAGATATGGCCTGTACCTCAAGGATTTGGAACTTGACATAAAGTGTTACTTTTCAAAAATGGAAAATGTGCTTTTTCCAATTAAGGGTTAATTTTGCATGTATTGTCCAAATGAACAAAATAAACCCTCAACTCAATGGTTATGCATTAAATTAAGGTGTGTGAAACTGGTTTTGAGGCCTGCAAGCTAGCATTGTACAAGCTGATTTGAAAAATGCAATTGTTATGAACATGTATTGGTCATGAACAAAAGTGAGTTTTGGCCAACTTTGCAAATTCGATTCTCTCTAACCACAAGGTGTTTGAGAAGTTCTTAGACAATTTGGAAAGCTTGGAATGTGTACTACAATCCATCTTTGTAATGCAAATTGAAACTCCAAGTGGAACCATGTGAAAAATGGCCAAGAAGTTGGGCAAAAATCCTGCCTAGAATAGGGCAAAATTTCTCTAAGTTAAAAATGTTTTGTACCCTTGTTCCAAAACTCATAACTTGAGATACAAGCTTCCCTTGAGAAAACTTTGTGATTAAAAGTTGTAGATTTTGCAATGGACTACGTCTTTCATGTTTCAAGTTTTGTTTGAATCCATTTTCATCTTGGTGAAAAAATGGGACAAAGTTAGAAAAAAATAAGGAAATTTCATAACTTAGAAAAATTCTAAGTTATGAAATTTTCTCATTTTAAACCCTAATTTGCAATTTTGGATTTCTTGATGAACAAGTTTCATAATTTGACATGTAGTGATGAAAAATAAATCTTGGCACTTGATTTTGACCAAAAAGTCAAAGTTTGACTTTTCAGTATACAGTCAAATTTTGATCAGTTGACTAAAAAATTAATCTGTCAATCCTATGCATTTGAGATCTTTTGAACTTGTTGAATGGGTCAAGACAATGCCATTGAGTCCTTGAGTCCATATATGAGCTTGGTTTGCCATTGGTTAGGTCAAACAGTCAAAAATTGCCTTTGTGCAGTCAAAACCCTAAAAATGACCATTTTGCCCTTTTGGTGCTCTGATCAAATTTCTTGTGGAATTATGATCCAAACTTGACTAAATGGTTCATATGAATTCATAATGTTTATGTGGGTCAAAAATCATGAAGTTTGACTGTCCATTGGTCACAGTTGACTTTTTCCCCAATACAGTTGATTTCTAGGTCAACTGTCCAATTGACTGGGCAAAGATTGGAATCAAGGCTTGAAAATTGGTATGGATAAACTTGTGAGTCAAACATGAAGCATGAAAGTCACTTTGGGTTTTTTAGGTCAAAACATCCTTGTGCAAACTCAAACCCTAATTTGGGTCAACAGTGCAAGGAGGAGTCTTGAGCAGAGCAAACCCTAACTTGATCTTGAGTTCTAAGAGTCTTGTGATGAGAAAATGTTGATGAAAAGGGAGGGAAAATTTTGGGGTACAACACATCCTCTATTCGGAGGAGATTCAGTTCATATCGTAGGCTTAACCTAGAGTTCCCGAGTTCTTTGAATTATGTGCCTAACCATGGACTAGGGTTTAACTGTGGCCTAATCCGGTTTCGACTGTTTAGCATTGATTTCCGTTATAACAATAGTGAGTTTTCTTACCTTTTAGGTTTCCCTAGTGGCCCTGATGTCTTTATTGTCGCCCAAGAGGATATCCTCTCCAACCATGAGCTTAATTACTTTTGGGGTAGCATAATTAGTAACAACCATCCTGAGCCTGATGATATGCATTTTGACAGCATCCATAACCCTGCTATAAGATATTTCCACAAAATCCTGGCCCACACCCTATTTGGAAAAGAGAAAAACATTTCTTTGGTTTCCTGTGATGAGCTTTTCATTTTGTTTTCTGCTTCACAAAACCGTCCTGTCAATGCGACTACCTTCATGTTAGCCAAGTTTGTTTGCATTATAGAGACCAATCATACACCTATCCTTATAGGAGGCCTAGTTACAATGATTGCAAATGCTATCGTAATGAGACAACCACTCCTAGGATTAAACCCCTATGGAGGAATTTGACCGATGAACATCTGTTTCTGTTTCAACACTCACCTTATAGGAAACCTTGGACCACTTCAGTTTGACTTGCACATTAACCATTACATTGTCCACCAATTTGTTTTACCTAATCCTATAACGAGTGTTCATAACAGAGATAACTGGCTTTTTGACTTAGATCTCGCATCTTCCCCTACCTCACCCGAAACACCTCAACCGTATGAGATCTCCGATGATTTTGACCATGATACTCCTCGTCATTATTATGATCTTCCTTCCTCTGTTCATCATGAAGTTATACCAGATGCTTCTCCCGTGTCTACTATTGTTACTATTCCAGCTAATGTTGGACCTCCGCCTCCTGATTTTACTACCGTTTTGCTAATTTGGAGACCATTGGTCGGCGTTCGTCCCTCTCTTAGTTTCTTTGCGGATATACAGCAGCTACCTCTTTCTTCCCAATAAAAGGCTTCCTTACAGCTGTAGAAGAAGATGAATCCTTCTGAATCTTTCCACTTTTTATGCCAGCTTCCACTCTCTCTCTGGTCAATATTAGTTTAGTAAATCCTGTAGATGAACTTCCGATTAAATGGTTTAAAAAGGGACTAGATAAGGTTCCTAAGAACATGTCTACCAATTCCCTTTCAGACAGAGGGGGTTGAACTCTTCCAGCCAAATCTCTCCATTTTTGTGCGTAATCCTTGAAACCTTCATTAGAAGCCATGGCCATACTCTGGAGTTGAGTACGGGTAGGCGCCAAATCAGCATTGTATTGATATTACTTGTAGAAATCTGCGACAAGATCTTCCCAATTATGGACGTTGGCTCTTTCTAGTTGGTAAAACCAGTCGAGTTGTGTTCCAGACAGACTGTCTTGGGAAAAATGCACCCATAAGTCTTTATCAGCGGTATGGGGTTGAATTTTTCTCACATATGACCGGAGATGCATTTTAGGACATGACACTCAATCATACTTGGAAAACATGGGCACTTTGAATTTCAGAGGAATCACAATACCCGGCACTAGTCCCAACTCCTCAAAATCTAAGCCTTGTACCTTTTGTATTTCCATCGCGCTCAAACGCTCTTCGAGATGTCTATACTTGTCATCAGCTGGAGGGTACTATTCCTCAAAGTAGTCTTCCTCTTCTTCCTCCTCTTCAGATTCTGACGGGACCGTTGTTTCCTTGCCTTTCCCTTCTCTTTCACTGGATGTTGTTGCAAAATTCAAAGTTCTTCTTGTCTGCCCATGAAACCTTCTCCCCATGTTTAAGACTCCAATTACCTTCTTTGTATTCTTTTTCCTCCCTTCAGCTAGCAGAGTCTTCAATTCTTCTTGTCCCTTGGCTAGGGTCATGAGCAATTGTTGAAAATGTGTATTCTGAGCTTGGAGATCTTTCATTGTTTGCTCGATATCTATCTTACTGAAATAAACAGTAGAGAGATGAGGAGACTTTTTGCAAAAGACCTGTTTATGTTATGATGAATGATATATGCATATGCAATGTTTTCAAGGATTTCAAAGATTCAAATTTGTTTTAGATAAAAAGGAAACACACGTTATATTAACAAGATAAAGTTTGAGTACATCAATGCCCATTGGACAAAATAATAAAAAACTCTAAGATAAAAAAGTAGTGCGCATCCTCTTTGGTGCAATGTAGGCATTCAAGGTACGCTCCTCATGAAGTAGCCTAGTGAGTTCTAAAACCTTCTTCTCGCTTATGTAGAATTGGGCTTCAAAAGTATCTCGCCCTCCTTTGAGTTGTATTCAATACCTTTGTAAGTCTTCAAGAGATGTGGGCATGTCAGGATCTAGGATAGTGTATGGAACATCTCCTTCCTTAACAAGCTTAATGATTACTTGGATAATGGAGGGGTAAAGCATCATAAGACTCTGAGCGCGAGTTCGTACCCATTTGAGGTAAGGCTCAAGAGGGATGTAATTATTGTGCCCCAAAGTCTTGCTATCCACCTTGTTTAGCATCCTCCAAGCTCGGATAAATATTTGGCGAAGACCTTGATCGTCATTGTCGTAGTCGAATACCAAACCTTGAATCAACATCTCGTGCGGGCCATCCCTTCGGGCGTAACCAAACTTCCTTAAGGATAAGAATGGGTTGTAGGTGATGCCTCTCCTAATTCCAAGTAGAGGGACATTAGGGAATTCTCCACAACGGCCGACGATGATAACATTCTCTTTGGACCGAGAGCACCAATGAATGTCTGAATGTATGAGCGTCATCAACCTTTGTGACCACCTTGAACCTTGCTCATTATTTATGACTAATTGGGGAAGATGAGAAATAAACCATATTTCCAAGAGAGGAGTGCAACACATAAGGACACCTCTTTTCCTCATTGTGAGAGTGTGAAAAGAGTGTAGGATATCCCCTAGCAGTGTAGGCACCGGGTTGCATGACATGAAGATTTTGACGGTGTTCACATCTATGAGTTGGTCAGGGTTTGGAAACAAAACCATCCCATAGATGAGAAGATCCACAATTTCCTCAAAGGCTTGCAAGTATAAGGAATTCCAACAACTTTGGGCTTTCTCAAACAAGAACTTTGCTAAGAAACATTTGACACCACTCCTAGTTTCCCAATAGGTTGTGACATCAGATGAGTGCAAGTGTAGAGCTTGAGCAATATCTTATGGCTTTGGGTCTCTTTCCATACCTTTGAAAGGTAGTTGATTGAGAATGGGAATCCTCAAGAGTTGGGATAATTCTTCCAAAGTAGGCACAAGTTGATAGTCGTGGAATGTGAAGCAATGGTGCAAAGGATCAAAGAACTGAAAGAGCACCTTCATCATATCCTCATCTGTGTTGGATGTGACCAAGCTGAGTAGACGACCATGTCTCTCGGTGAATGGAGAGTTCTCAGGAATCTTTGCAGCTAGCTCCTTAAGTTGTGGAGGAATTCTTACAAGGTTGACTTGAATAGTTTTCATGCGAAGTGAATCCATTTCCTACAAAACAAGAACAAAGATGAATCCAAAAATCCTTGAAATGGTTAGTGCATTTATATGATGTTCATGATGTCCACGATGTCATGTACAAGTATGCATATACAAGCAAAGCGAACAAGTCCTTATTTAGGCTTGCATGGAGTTTTATAGGTAAGTACCCTCTTGAAGTTTAGTCAGCTTAAACATGTCCTAGTAATAGTAACCGAGTTCTAAGGAGCTCAATATCACTGGATTGTTTCCTTGGTCATTGTTTCAGCTCAAGCCTCTTTAATGGAGACCGAAATATCCCAAGAAACCAAACCTCAATGAGTGTAGTATCGAGTATCTACCAACTTCGGATTGCACCAAAGCCGGTCATCTCACTACGTCCTAAAGGCCAAGTTAATCAAGTAAGGGTTCTAGAAGTTCATTAGTGCTTCATGACATCACTCAGCGGCCCCGTATTCTCTTTGATTAACTCAAAGGCTATCGGAACCCACAAATATGTCACATTAACGTAACTATTGCTTAGACCATGTCGATATACCCCGCACAATTTCCACAACGTATTTCTACTTACGTATAATGTATCCCAAATCCGGGTAGAGGATTCAAACCCAAACAAAGAACCATAATGTAAAACATACAAGTCAATCAATGTAAGCAAGTAAATGTGATCTAAACCCTAAGGTAACCCCACTTTTAGAACATTTCCCCAGCAGAGTCGCCAGTTCTGTGGTATGGTAGGAGAACTGACTTGAAGGTTTTGAGTTTTATCCCAAATGTTGCGGTTAGCAAGAGTCGCCATCGACTTTTCTTTTATCCAAAAGGAAAGTGAAAAAAGCACAGGAAAGACCTTTGAGATTTTTTCTTGAGTTCGGGGGGTAGATTATGAAAAGGGAAGGTATTAGCACCCTTTTCATCCATGGTTTTCCATGGGCTCTTAGTTACTTGCTAGATCACTTGCTTTTGTTTTAAATTGTGCTTTGTGTGGTTTTGAAAGTATTTTGTAAAAGAGGCCATTGTTTAGGCAATCTTTGTAATGATTCTCGTTCGTAATAATGTATACGAAGATGTTTGTCTTCTTGAAAATGTTTTTATGTTTGTAAGATGTTTTGAAATGTGTGTGTTTGTTTTGAAAATAGCAAGGATATTTGTTTGAAATGGAGCAAGTAACCAAAAGTAATCTACCTACTTAAATGTCTTTCTTGTTCATTTTCTTTTCCTTTGATATTGTTGTCTTACCATTGATTTGGTAAGCAACCCTATCTTTGGATGTAAACAGAACGAGCGTGGGTCATCGTATAACCATGATTATCAATGTTGCAAAGTATCTTAGCATTTTGAGGGACTAAGATCATTTTTGTAAGGCAACTTTGAATAGCGTCATCGAGGGACTATGATCTTGTTTTTTTGTTTGTTTTGCTAAGATACCTTACATGCATAATATGGCCATTTTGTTCAAGGCAACCAAGTGGAGTAACCCTAGGGGTGTTTGTGTGCAAGTGTGTCATTTTCATGCTTGATTTTGTCTTGAATTAGGGTTTTCTATTTGATTGGTTTTATCTTTCCATACAAACCCTAATTATTAACATGTTATATATAAAGCGATAAATTGCGGAAAGTAAATATCCTACGCTATTACAATCATTTGGGGATAGGGTGTACAAATTTACAAATGGGGATTGCAAGAAATTAAAGTCCTAATTATCTATTACAACCATATTGAATAGCCATGAAGAAAATATATGAAACATGTAAAAATAAAGAAAAATTAAAGGAAAAGAAAACATTTTGGATCATTATGTGTCGACACATGCCGTAAAATCAAGCTTCTAGAATGCACTTTTGTTTTGATGAAGACAAATCATGATTGATATAGAAGGCAAAAATTATTGATCAAGCTAAAATTATTGATGAAGTCTTTGGTTCAAGCCCTTAACAAATTTCAAGGTATAATGATAATACTTACCTTGAACTTAAGATATAGATGCTCAATAGTCAAAAAGAAACATTTTATATTGTCCAATTCTTTATTCAAGTTTTTTTTCAAAACAAAAATTCAATTTTCATTTGAGTGCAATCGATTTGCATGTTAGTGCAATCGATTGCATGCTTCAGTTTTTTCAAAACATTGGCTACTGACTTCCAGTGCAATCGATTTGCATGGTTATGAAATCGATTGCAAACTCAAAATATTTGGAAACCTGGCTACTAGAACCCCGTGCAATCAATTGCACACTCAAAATATTTGGAAATCTGGCTACTGGAACCCCGTGCAATCGATTTGCATGAAGGGTGAAATCGATTGCCTGTTGTATGGTTTTGAAAACAACAGCAGCCTTACACCTGCCCGTTCATGATACTATTTCATGGAAAACTTTTCACTCAATCTTGGCAATTGTTCATGATTTTTCTACAAACCTTTTCTTCAATAGGTCACTGCATTCTAGCCTCAAAAATGAACTAAATGATGAAGATTGAAATGAAGAGTTTAAAGTTAAGGAGACTTACCTTGCAGCTAGAATTTATGTTTTGAGCTTGAGGTGTTGCCTTGTGGACTGTTATGACCTTTTTCAGTTATGAGATTTTTTGAGAGTTTGTCAACAAAACTTATGGTTTTCTTTCTCCTTTTTCCCTCTTCTTTTTTTTCCTTTGCAAATGATCCTTCTATTTATAGGAAAAGGACTTGTGAACAAAGGCTGAATAGGTTTACAAGACAACATGTTATGGTTTGGTTGGGATGTAAGTATCAAACTATGTCAAGTACTCCATGGTTCCAAGATGAAGTACCAAAGTTGCTGGTTTAGAAGGGTTGATTTACATGTTTTATGGTGGAGTAAAATCAGTAACAAACAAAGTATGGGCTCAAGACAAGTTTTGTACAAAAAAGCTTGCTTTTCAGAATAGCAATGGTGCCTTTATGCCATAAATGGAAATATCCTTTGGACAATGGCTTAAACACTTGGGTAATAGCTCAAAAGTGGGTGTAAATATTAAATTATGTAGATATTTGCAAGCAAGAAGGCCTGCAACATAAGATTATATAGCATAGCATAAGGGTTTTGTTGTGTGTTCTTCAATAGAATGACTTGCAAATCAAGGGTGGATTCCCAACTTCATTCCCTTGAATCTCCTAGCTCAAGTATGATAAATTCATGCTCCTGGATGTTTTGGAAAGCTTGAAACATCCTATATAACTTTCATGTTGACCACTTTTGTTAAATCAAACTGGAACTTGATGGAAATTGTCCAAGAAGTTAGGATAAAAACCTGTCCAAACCTGCTGAAAAATTCTCTAAGTGTTTATTCAAAAATGCCATGACTTCATGAATTTATAACTCAAAATCCAAACATTTCTAGAAAAGTCCTGCTCTACAATGTTTTAGATCTCATTGAGATCTAGAACTTTTATGTTGGAGGTTTTCCTTGAATCATCTTGCATCATGGCGAAAAATTGGCATGAAGTGGTGAAATTATCATGTGTAAAAACACTTAGAAAATTTCCAAGTCTTGGAAATCTTGACTTTTCAAGTTGACCTTTGAATTTCTTAACTTCTTGATGATCAAGCTTGATATTTTTTAATGTCTTGATGAATTGTGATATTGTAAACTTAATGTTGACCAAAAATTCAAAGTTTGACTTTTGGTGCTACAAGTGACTTTTTCACCAATACGGCTGATTTTAGGTCATCTGATCAATTGACTGAGAAAAAATGTGATCCAAGACCTGAAACTTGACATGAGCAATCTTGAGAGTCCAAAATGATTCATGAAAGTCAAATGAGGCATTAAAAGTCCATTTGTCCTTGTGCAAACTCAAACCTTAATTTTCAGTCATCAGTGCTTGAGGAGATGTCTTGAGCTGATCAACCTTAGTGCAGTCTTGAACCAAAGGAGATTTTGTGAGATATTAATTGAGAAATGAGAGGGAAAATTTTGGGATACAGCAGCCTTGTTTGAACTCAAAACGTTATAGGTCACTTTTGAAGAAAAACTTAGAATTTTTCTAAGTACAAAATGTCAGCATCTTTTTCTCAACTTTGACTCATCACAACTTTTAGCTCAAGCATCCAATTGATCTCCCTAATTTCACATTTTAAATTTGGTGACCTTATCTTTCAATTGCTTCAAGAATCATGCCCTAAGACCCCTTGAGTTATGAACACCATTGGTTCAAAGATGGTACCTTGAAACTGAAGTTTTCTCCAAAGTCAGAATTTGAAATTCATAATGTGGCTTCTAATCACCAATTTAGCACGTGTTTTTGATTTAAACATGTTTAACCAAGTTACCAAAGTTGAATTAAGGATCAAAACGCAATAGTTAACTGAGTTTTGAGCAAAATCAAGTCACCCTTTTCTCATTTTCGAGCTTCCTTTGTTTTCCCTCCAAACTTAACTTTTACTTCTAAATCTTTTCACCATACACTATCCTATAAGTAGAGGGACATATTGCATTCATTTTCTCAAGCTGGAGCAGCCAGAATCACCCTGCCAAACTCTCTCCTTAACCCATTTATCTTCAACTTAGAATTTGGTTTTACATCCTTCCTCAATCCATTTTCTTTGCTAATTCTTCATCCTTGAACTTCACTGAAGCTAACAGAAGAAAGACCAAGCCCTAAAGCATCTTAAATCTTGCTAGCTAAGTCAAGTTTCAGAGCTCTAAATTTAAACTTCAATAGGTAGATTCCTTCATTAATTCTCTCAAAATTTGTAACTACATTGAAGCTCTCATCATTCTGATACTAGTCACAATATTTGTTTTCAACTGGAAGTGAGTTTTGGCCATGAATTTTCAAATCCTTATTCAAATTTTTCCTTCTGGTTTTTTGTAAATCGACTGAACTAAACTTCAAATAAATTTTTCGCGAGGGTACGGTTGTTTTCGTCTTGATGAGACGAAGCGAATGGCATATGTTTGAGCTCCTGATTTTACAGTATGAGAGACCTGCAATTCATGTGGCTGGAGGTTGAATATGACCAATGTGTCATCTCTCAACCAATGGTAATGCACCAGTTGGTTTTTTTCAAAATTTTATTTAATATTTGATCCAATGGTTTATTCACTAAGGACTATGATGTGCACAGTGTGCCAGATCCCTTGGATCTGATTACTAACGCGTTTTGACATTCATCCAATGGTCTATATCTTTTTATTTTATTTTTTTATTTTCGGATTTTTATATTTTAATTGATTTAAACTTCAAAAAATCATAGAAAATTAATTTTTGACTAAACAATTATGAAACGATTCAGAAAAATATTTTCAAATATTGTCTTTGTGATTTTTATTTTTTCATAATTTTATTTTTAGATTTGAAATTTTTTATAATTTTTTCTTTGTTTTGATTTGTTTTTAATTATTTAAAAATACTTTTTGATATTTTTTAAATTATATTTAAAAAAAAAATCATTTTCCTTATTTCTGACTTTCTGAAATTTTTCTAGAATTTTATTTTACCTTTTACTATTTTTGATATTTTTTCACTTATATGATTGATTTTAATTGGTTTAAAAATGCTTTTCTATTTTTAAAAATTACCAAAATTTTTATAAAAATATTTGAGATCACTTCTGATTTTTCTATGGTCTTTTTAAATTTTCCTTTGATACTTTGAATATAATTTGCTATTTTCCCTTTTATTTTCATTTTAAAAACAATTTAAAAATCATTTTTTATTTTTTATTTTATCCATTAAATGCAATTTATTATTTTAAATATGTTCTGGCTATGTGATTGTTGATCACGGACTTCATTAACATCATTAGATCTTGGGTGTTAAATTTAACTCCACCAAAATGGATGGATGATTTTAGTGATAATTTGATTAAATTTTTTATACAAATATTTCCCCTCCCTCTTCATCTTATCCTTTTCTTACATGTGCTACATGTTGTTAGAGGATGACCTATATATCATCTCTCCAAACATATGGCACATAGATTACTATTTACCAGCCTCAAAATAGGTGTAACTTCTACATAAGTCTACTTACGATTGCTTAACACAATGCTAAATTTTTTCCCAATTCAAGAAATGATCATTCGTGGCCCAAGCCTATGCTTGCAAGCCCAAGTATGTTTAATTTGAAACCTTTGATCCAATAACCTTGAGGTTCATTGTTAGGAGGCTTTGGTCTTATCAATCCTCTAATGAATCTTCATAAAGTTTGGTCTAAGTGAATCATTTAAACATCGTTGATCATTTGTTGTTGCCTTGAGAATTTGAAATTAATGATATACTTGACAAAAAGCAAATGAAACTTGTTGTTGAGAGGCTTTGATTTTATCAATCTTCTAATGAGTTTTTAAATGCAAGTTTCAAGATGGTCATTCAACTAACAACTAATTTCTAACTCATTAACAATTGACTTTTATTTTTATGCTTTTACTTTATACTTTTACTTCGAGCACCATTTATTTTAGCATTTACATTTCATGCTATTTTCATATTTGCTCACTTGAGCATTTATTTTTATGTCTTTTTGTTTTTCTCACTTGAGCTTTTCATTTTATTTTTGAAAATACCTAATAATTAACTTGAATAATAAAAAACTTTAAGGTTACTTGGACTATTTGGTTACTATCCTTGGCATTATGGAGTTATGGACTTCTTGGACTTAGGAGTAGAGAACTTAACCTACCTTGAGACCTTGTGACTTCTATTATTATTTTGTTTGGAGTTCTTGGGGTTTACCCCAAGACATTGTGTTGTTTTTTCTTTGTGTGCAGGTTATTCTGATTATATGCTTTGTCTGCAATTGGAAATTCATATGTATACAATCGTTACTCTGCCTAATTTTTGTGAAGATTTAATGCATTTGAAGTATGGTATTCTTAAGAGGTTTATTATCTTTGCTTGTTTGGTTTCAAATCAAAAGGATGGGAATTCTACATTGACTCTTTGTGTCATGTGTTGGCTTCTTGGTTGTTAGACGATTTTTCTCTCTAGCTTTTACTTTATGCTTTAGGATAGTCTCTTCATCTCCTCCCATATTCTTTAATTTCAAAAATCTTCACCCTCCTTTTAGAAACTATTCTTGTTTTCTAAACTTGAACCACTTTCCCAATAAACTTGGACTTAGGTCCATGCATTTTTAAAATATATTCTTAATTAAACTTTAAACAACTTAATCATACCTTGACATTTTTTGTGAGAAGGCTAAAAGTCAATCAATCTAATTCAAACTATTTTTCCACTTTGGATTTTTACTTTAAGCTTTTTTCAAAAGATTAGACTCTTGTCCATCCTTGTAGTGATGCGAACTACTATACTTCTGTGAAGTGAAGTGAGATATTTTCCACTTGGGTGTTAAGCGAGGCTTTGTTGATTTTAAAATCCAAGCCATATCATCCACTTTGAGATGATTCAATTTCTCCTTTCCCATAATCGTGGGTAGTAAGTATATTCTTCCACTCAGATAAGACGATGATGTCTCATCTCTTAAAATTAACCAACACATTTGTGTTTTAAAATTTTTAAAGGTGAACTACGTGTACCGTTATCCCCTATTGCACAGAAGGTGGTACGTAGGCACTAAAGGTTCACAACCGCGGTGAGTGCAAAAATTGTAAAAAATACTTCTTTTCTCATCCCTACAATCTATTTTTTGTATACAATTTTTATAGCCAAAATACACAAACTTACAAAGAGGTTTCTATGGAGTACCGTAGATGTTTAGGGTGCTAATACCTTCCCTTTTCATAACCAACCCCCGAACTTAGATTCTCTCTCCCTTTTTTTTGGGTTATTAGCTCTTTTCCCATTCCTTTGGAAACAATAAAGCATGGTGGCGATTTTTATTTTAATTTGTGCGAGTAAAGTCAATCCAATGGCTTAGTCTCAACATTTATACCGCTACAGAAAAAATGGTGACTTCACTAGGGAAAGATCGACCAAATGCTGGTCCATACCTAAATGGGTTGAGCCTATCATTGATTGTTTTTGTCTGTGCTATTATTTGTTGTATATTATTTGTTGTATATATGTTTGTCTGGATTTTCCTGGTTTTTAGGGTGCTTGGTGTTTCTCATAAGTCCTCTACACGGACTTGGGAAAACTTAAGATAGAACATGTGGTATAGTCATGTTAACTTTGAGGGATTAATCCCAAAAGAGGAGGCATGAGATCCCTCACTCAGTGGAGGTGCCTTTGACTGTAGTGTCGTTTACCGAGTAATCAGGAAGACGTGCTGCTTTCGACCTGGGAACCTGCTGAAACAGAGGTCTATAGAACCATTAACCCATCTTGGCCTTTTAGGTGTAGTGTAGAAACTATGAAGGAGTAATCCAGAAATGGTTGTCACGTGATACTACACTCAGACGAGTTTTTCCTGAGAATATTACTAATTACCGAGTCAATCGGGACATTGGTAATATTCAAAGGAAGGATGTAGACTCTGGAACCTTTTAGAACCTTGTTCGGCAGGTGATAAACTATTAGACCATACCTTATGGGTAGTACCTTTGACCTCTTACTTGTGACGTCGAACCTACGAAACCCCAGGTTTGTGATCTTGTATGTGATTGCTGCATCATGCATTCAAGCACCCATGAGCATCCTCTAAAACATTTTGTTTCAAGGGACTTAAAGTTGACTTTTTGTGAATATCTCAAGTACTTTTGACCATGGATTCTGGAAAAATAAAAACTCAAAAGTACAATTTTAAGGATCCTAAGATAGATGAATGATGAGTCTGATTCCCGAGATTGAGAGTTTCACAGATTTTCGGAAGACATATGGTTCCATCGTGTCTCTTATGAAGCTCATGATCAAAAAGGGTATTCTCTCGACTTTGGTCCAGTTCTATGATCCGATATATCGATGTTTTACTTTCTCTAATTATAATTTGATGCCTACATTGGAGGAGTATTCTTACCTACTGGGTTTACCTGTTACCGATCGTGTTCCTTTCACCGGTTTGGAGGGGAGCCAAAGTCTTATGAGGTTGCTGCTATGGTTCATTTGGGAAAGTCTGAGATTGAGGCCCGCATGACTACCAAAGGAGGAATTAGAGGATTACCCGCTCATTTTTTATTGGAGAAAGCTTGCTAATTTTCTAGGATGATGAGTACAATTGCTTTTGAGGATATCTTTGCTCTACTTGCATATGAGTTGTTCTTATTTCCTAACATCGACAAATTTGTGGATATCAACTCCATTAGGATCTTTTTGATTGAGAATCCAGTACCTACATTATTAGGAGATGCTTATTAATCCATTCATCTTCGGGATTCCTATCATGGAGGGATGATCATTTGTTGCACGCCTTTGTTGTATCAGTGGTTTATTTAACTTACTTCGGTCCAATGCTTTATGGGATATCAAGAAGGAACCTCTTTGGGCGCCGAAGATTATGGCCCTCAGTCATTCATATATTTTTGGTATCATCAGGCTTACCATGATGTTGAGATTATTGATAGTTGCGGTAGTTTCCCCAATGCACCTCTTCTTGGTACAAATGGAGGAATTAACTATAATCCCGTTCTTGCACGATGACAGATTGGATATCCGATGAGAGATAAGCCAAATAGTAGTCATCTGAGTGGTTTCTTTCTTAAATATGGAGAGGATCATAAGGAACCTAAGGAGCATATCGCAAAGGCTTGGCGCCATATTCACAGGAAGAGTAGACCGGACTTGGAACCTAGAGGAGCCGTTTCATTGTAGCCTTATCTCTGGTGGGTACAAGCAAGGGAAATTCAGTTGAATATGCCATATTCCCATGAGTAACCCATGTGTTGTACTCCAAAATTTTCCCTCTCTTTTCTCAAGACATTTCGCACCAAAGATCTCAAATGCTCGAGGGTTCTCAAGGGTTTGATCAGACAAGCTCACCTCCGAAGCATTGAGCCTCCAAATTAGGGTTTTGGTTTTCTCAAGGACAATTGGACTTTTGATGCTTCAAATGACTTTCATGGTTCATTGTAGGTCTCCAATATTTCTCATACCAATTTTCAACTCTTACATCACAAATTTGCTCAGCCAATTGCTTAGATGATTGAAAATTAGTTATATTGGGTAAAAAGTCAACTATGGTCAACATACAATCCAAATTCATGATTTTTGGCCAAAATCAACATTTTGAAGTGATATTTATCAATTTTCCAAGGGTTGATCACAATTCCTAAAGAAAAGCACTCAAATCATCAAAGGGGCAAAATTTTTAAAATTAGGGTTTTACTTGAGAAGGTCTGATCAATGACTTTTGACCTAGTACATGACTTAATGGCTTGAAACATGATCTCAAGGACTCAAACACAACATGTTGACCTAATTTCATGGCTCAAATCATTTCTCAAGATCAACAGATTGATAGTTGAAATTTGATCAACTGATGAAAAGTCAACTGATACACAAAAAGTCAAACTTTGACTTTTTGGTCAACATTAAATTTCAAAAATCCAAATTCATCAAGACATTAAAAAATATCAAACTTGATCATCAAGAATCAAGAAAGTCAAAAATTCAACAAAAAAGTCAAGATTTCAAAGACTTAGAAAATTCTAAGTGTTTTTTGTCCTTGATAATTTCACTACTCCATGACATTTTTTCACCAAGATGCAAGATGATTCAAGGAAAACTTTCAACATAAAAGTTGTAGATCTTGATGAATTTTACAACTTTTTCCCATAGGGTTGATGTCCAAAAAATGCTTAGATTTGAAGATATAAGCTCATAAAGTCATGACATTTTTCATAAAAAAACACTTAGTGGAAATTTTAGCAAGTTTGGGCAGATTTTTGACCTAACTTCTTGACCAATTTTCACCTAGTTCCAAGATGATTTAGCCAAAGTGGTCAAAATGAAGGTTTTAGACAATGTTTCAAGCTTCCCAAAATGTCTAATAACTTGAAGAGATCATACTTGAGCTAGGAGAATCGAAGAAAAGAAGTTGGGCATCCATTCTTGAATTACAAGTCATTTTCTTGATGAACACATAATCCAATCTCAATGTTATGCTGCATAATCTTGATTTGCAGGCCTTATAACTTTGTATCTATCCATAATTAATGGATTATACAAACTTTTAAGCTATGATCCAAGTAGTTTAAGCATTGTCCAAGTCAATTTGCCATTTTGGGGAGAAAATTAACATTGCCATTCTTGAAAAGCAAACTTTATGCACAAAGTCAATTCTTGATCCTCTCACTTGTTCCCTCTGATCACACTCCATCTACATGGTTAGAAGAATTGTGATTAAAGTGTTTAACCACTCTATGATCAAAGGTATAAGGTATTGAAACTTGATTTTTCAAGAAAATCACATGTTAAGCTTAACATGTGATTTTGAATTCTGATCAACTTGAGCTTCTGCAACCTTTCCCTATAAATAAAGACACTATTTTTCAAGCTAGGACATAAATTCACAAGCCTTGAAACTCCCTCAAACTCCTTAAAATCAGAAATTGCACCAAACACTCAATAACTTGCCATTTCTGACATTGAATTCCAAATACACAAACCACTCGTGCGTTTTACATTTCAATCGTTCAAACATCATCCATACACCATATAAAAGTGATCCAAACACTTAAACCACTTATGTAACACCTCCACCACCATCCACCATTTTCAAAACTCAACTCTGCACATTGACTTCTACAGGAAAATTCGGCCACTCTCAATCCAAAGTAAGCATTGCAATAGCTTTCTAGGAGTCTAATGAAGCTATTCAAATCATCACAACACCTCCAGAAGTGCTCAAACTTCAAACATGATTTCCAGTTTTGAGGTAAGTTTTATCAATAGTTATTTTGTAAAGAAAAAATGTAGACATCATTGCCCTAAGCTAACCATGCCTTTAATTTTCATTTATATTGCCTGAGTGATACGAATTTTAAAGTTAAAGTTATAGAAAAATTAGGTCTGAATTTGGTACCAAGAAAAATTCATGCTCATCTTTAATATTTAGCTTTAGTTATTTATATGGTTGGAATCGTGATAAAATTTCTAAAAAGTTTGATGTTTATATTTTCTGATTTGGTTGAGAAATGAGCAAGTTTGAAATTCAAAAATGTTATTCTGTTGGCTGGAACGAGGACGAAGACAGCACAGTCAGAAACGAGTTTAAAATATATTTAGTTATTGTTGCCTTAACTACCAGATGTATCACCATCCCAGTGGTTAAAACGTGCGCCTTTCACCTATGGAACTTGGGTTCGAGTCCCAGCGTCCTATTTTGTGATTTTTTTTCTCATAATGTTTTGATCTTTTTTTATTCCAAGCGCGCCCTAGCCTCCTAGGTTTGGGCCTTATTTTCTATTTTTGTTCTTCCTCACCCCCTCCTTCCTCATAACACCACATGCCCATTATAATTTTTTATTTTTTTATTATTTTTTATTAAATCAAACAAAAAAACTATCTTTTGGGCCTAACATTTTTTACACCCCCTTGTTTTCTTTTACAACATTGGCCCAACTAATTTTCTCTTTTATTTTATTTTTCTCTCTATTTATTTATTTACTTAATTTAATTTATTTAACAAAAATAAAAAAAATATTATTTTCTTAAATAATTAAATTAAAAACAGTTTAATACTTTATTTAATTTTGTTAATTACATTAGATTTTTATTACTTCTTTTTACATTATAAAACATTTTTTTCCAAACTAACATTAACAAATTTATTTTCTAAAACAATTAAATTAGACTTAGGATTTATTTTAATCAACTTAGATTTTATGTTTTGATAAATAATTAACTAACTCTTCTTATAATTAAATTAATTATAAAAACCCTTTTCATCAAAAAACCACAAAAACAATTTTTTTTGTCTTTACATTATTCTTGCGCATTTTATTATTTCACACTATTATTCATATTCAATGGTTTGTAATAGATAATTAGGGCTTTTATTTCTTTTCATTTCCAAAGCATTGTAATAGCGTAGGATATTTAAATTCCGCAATTTATCGCTTTCCTTATTATTATTATAGTAATTAGGGTTTGTATAGAAAGATTTAAAATCAAACATTAGACAACCTAATTCAAAGACAAATACTTGAAAACAACACACTTTTTACACATGAACCTCTAAGGTAACCCACACTTGTTGCCTCAGATAAAAACAGTCACGTCCCTCGAACGTGAGATGTTTTAGGGAAGACCCTCGATTAAAAGATCATAGTCCCTCGATGAACCTTCAATGTTTCCTTCGGTAGATGATCTTAGTCCATTATGACAATTGCTAAAAACATTATTACAAGTTTCCTTCTATGACAGTATGATGACTCACGCCCGTCCCTCATATCCAATGATATAGCTTCCTACTAACTAATGGTAGACAAGCACTATCTAAATGAGGAGGAAAAGAACAAAGACTTTTTGAGTGGGTAGATTGCTCGTAATTTCTTTCTCGTAAACAAAACCATTTCCAAACTTCACACTTTCAAAAAACTTTTCAAACAAACATTTTGTATACATTCTCAATGATACGAGAATCATTACAAAATTGCCTTACATTGGCATCTTCAAAACATCTTTCAAAACATTCCCTTTTTCAACAAATATTTTAAAAACCAACACTTTGTATACATTCTCAATGATACGAGAATCATTGCAAATTTTTCCAAACTAAGGCGTTTTCAAAATATTTTCAAACTTACACATTCACAAAGCATTTCAAAGTGGGCTAGCAATTAAGAGCCTGTGTATAACTACTGATGAAAAGGGTGCTAACACCTTCCCTTTTCATAACCTACCCCCCCGAAATCAAAAAAATTCTCAAAAGGTCTTTCCTGTTCTTTTCACCATTTCCTTTATTGGATAAAAGAAAAGTCAGTGGTGACTCTTGCTATCAGCAACATTTGCGATAAAATGCAAAAACACTTAATTCAATTCTCCCACCGTATCACAGAACTGGAGACTCTGCTAGTGACTTAAACTAAAATTGGGGTTACCTTAAGAGCTAGATCACCTTTATTTGCTTTATTTGTTTGCCTTCTTTACTTTACATTTGTGGGTTATGTTTGGGTTTATTTCTTGTATAGATCCTATACCCGGATCTGGGGCATATTAGGTAAGTAGAAATAGATCGTGGAGATTGTACCGTATAGACCAATATGGTTGAAGCGATAGCTACGTTAGTGCGACACATTTGTGGGTACTGGTGTCCCTTGAGTTAAATTAAGGAGAATACGGGGCCGCTGAGTGGTGTCATAAAGCACTAACTGACTGTAGAACCTTAGTTGAACAACTTGGCCATTAGAAAGTAGTGAGATAACTGGCTTTGGTACAAGACTGAAGTTGGTTGATACTCGATACTATACTCATTGAGATCAGACTTTCGGGATATTTAGGTCATGAAAAAAAATTACTTGTGCTGAAATAATGTCCGATGAAGAAAGATCAATGATATTGAGATTCCTTAGAACCCGATTACTTTCTTTTAGGACAGGTTGAACCAACTAAACTTCAAGAGGGTACTTACCTATAAACCTCATGCAATCCTAAACCTAAGACCTTGTGTTCTTTGTGTGTTCATAACATCATAAACATCATGACATCATGCCATAGCATTTTCACTAACCATTTCAAGGACCTAGGGATTTATCTTTGTCCTGTTTTGTAGGATATGGCTTCCACTCGCAGAAATACCATTTGAATCAGCTTTGTAAAAGTTCCTCCTCAAGTCCAAGAGTTAACATCAAGGGTTCTTGAGAATTCTCCGTTCACCAAAAGACACAGTTGACTTCTCAATCTGGTTACCTCAAGCTTTAAAGAAGAAATGATGTGTGTGCTTTTTTAATTCTTTGTTCTTAAACATCATTGTATCACCTTTCCCGGTTATCAATTGGTGCCCACAATGGAAGATTTCTCTCAACTATTAGGAGTACCTATTCTTGAGCAAGTTCCCTTCATCGGTTTAGAGAAAGATCCACAACCTGTGGAGATTGCATCAACCCTACATTTGAAAAGGTCTGACATTATAGCCAATTGGGAAACAAAGAGCGGGTTCAAGGGTTTTCTAGCTAAGTTTCTGTTAGAGAAGGCTCGACTATTTTGGGAGGATATGGATTTGCAAGCCTTTGAATAAGTCTTGGATCTTCTAATCTATGGGTTAGTACTGTTCCCTAATCCAGACCAACTCATAGACGTGAATGCTGTCAAGATCTTCCTTTCTCGTAACCCTGTGCCTACTTTACTTGGAGACATTCTACATTGTCTTCACATTCGCACCATGAGGAAGAGAGGGGCTCTTATGTGTTGCATACTTTTGCTATCTAGGTGTTTTATTTCGCACTTTCCCAGTCAGTATTGAAGAATGAACAAGGCTTAATTTGGTCTCAAAGAATGATATCGCTTTCTCATTCAAATATCTTTTGGTATTCCCGATCTATGAAGGATGTTACTATCATTGACCGTTGTGGGGAGTTCCCTAATATTCCACTCTTGGGCATTAGGGAAGGTATTACTTATAACCCTTCTCTGGATCTATGACAATTTGGCTATGCTCGAAGAGATGATCCTCATGATGCACTTATCCATGGTATTATATTCGACTACGAGAATGATGTCCAAGGTTATCGTCAAAGATTTATACGAGCTTGGGGAATGGTAAACAAGGTTGATAGCAAGACTTTTAGGAATAAGAACTCCATCCTTCTTGAGCCTTATCTCAAATGGGTACAAGCTCGTGCTCAAAGTCTCATGATGTCGTATCCAGCTATCTTACCAATAGTTATAAAGCCCATTTCTGAAAGGGATATTCCTTATACCATTATCCATCCTGACATGCCTACTGAGCTCAAAGAACTACATAGATCTCGGATTCAATTCAAGATGGAACGAGACACCTTTGAAGCTCGATTCTACTCAAGCGAGAAGAAAGTGTTGGAGCTCACCAAGAAACTTCACGAGGAGTAAAGCCTGAATGCCTACCTTGACACAAAGAGGAAATTCCCGTGGGAGGCTTTAGTCTTTTGTTTTAGGAGTTCATTTTGTTGTCCCTTTGAGACATTTTTGCTTTCCTATTGTAAGCCCAAGGGGTAATTGTAACTTTTAAACTTATTAATACAACTGTTGTTTTTGTTTCTTTTTTGGCTAGCAAATTTAAATCTCTTAAGGTCCTTGAAAACATTAAATCTACATAGCATGCATCACATCATAAGCAGGTTTTCTGATATAGGTTTCCTCATCCTTTTACTGTTTATTTCAATATAAGATGGCTCTAGAGAAAACCGTCAAAGATCTGCAAACTCAACACGCACAGTTCCAAGAGACTCTGCTCAAACTAGCTAAAGGTCAACAAGAAATGATGGAACTCCTTGCCACCAAAAATAAGACCAAGAAACAGGATGTTATCTGTTGTACCCCAAAATTTTACCTCTCATTTTATCAAGATTTTCCTCACAAGACTTCTTGGACTCAAGACCAGATTAGGGTTTGCTCAACTCAAGACATCTCCTTGCACTGATAACCTGAAATTAGGGTTTGAGTTTGCACAAGGATTTTTGGACCATCAATGCTTCATGTGACTTTCATACACCATCTTGGACCCCTAAGATTGCTCATACCAAGTTTCAAGCCTTGAATCTCATTTTTTCCCAGTCAATTGGACAATTGACCTAAAAATGAGTTGTATTGGGGAAAAAGTCAACTGTGGCCAATTTACAGTCAAACTTCATGATTTTTGATCCACAACAACATTTTAGACACCTATGTACCATTTGATCAAGTTTGGATCACAATTCCTCAAGAAATTTGATCAAATCATCAAAAGGGCAAAATGGTCAAAATTAGGGTTTTGACTGAGATAGGGCAATTTCTGATTTTTAACCTAACCAATGACCAATTGGGTTCAAGCATGATTTCAAGGGTTAAATGGCATCATCTTGACCTAATCAAATAGTTCAAAAGATCTCAATTTCATTGGATTGATAGATGAATTTTACAGTCAACGGATCAAAAGTCAATTGTGCACTGAAAAGTCAAACTTTGACTTTTTGGTCAAAATCAAGTGCCAAAGGTCATAATTCATCAAGATATGTCAAAATGTGAAACTTGTTGACCAAGAAACCTAAATTTGCAAATTAGGGTTCTAACTTGAAAATTTTTCATAACTTAAAATTTTTCTAAAGTATGGAAAATTTCTTATTTTTTCCTAACTTTTCACAACTTTTTCACTATGATGCAATTGGCTTCAAAGGAAACTTCCAACATGAAAGTTGTAGTCATCCATGAAATATACAACTTTGATTCACAATGTTTTCCTAAAAGATGCTTGGATCTCAAGTTATGATTTTGTGAATAGGGGTCCATAAACTAAATAACTTAGTGAAATTTTGCCCTAGTTTAGGCAGGTTTTTGACCTAAATTCATGGAAACTTTTCACCTAGTTACAAGATGTATCTCAAAATGCATTTCAAAGATGTATTGTAGATCATTTTACAAGATTTCCAAAATGTCCAAGAACTCTCCAAGATCATTTGTGGTTAGGGATAATCGAAGAAGAGAAAATGGCATTTTGTCACTTTTGTTCAAGCCATTTTTACAATGCACCAAGTTGCAAATCTGATCAAGCATGCTTATACCTTGCATTACAGGTGCTAAATCCCTTCTACACTCCATAATTAAATTCTATCTCAATGGATAATGGCTTTATTTTGGCTTTTGGAGCATTGTACAAGAAATAAATCCATAAATGGCATAAAGGGTACATTACCATTTTCATAAAGCATGCTTTTTGCAACTTTGCTATCCTTGAGCCTTGGACCTGTTCTTTTGTCACAAGCAATGTCCACAGATATCAGGCAAAACATACCAACTATCTGAAGCTAGAAAGCAAGCAAGTACAAGCCTTTGGCACAAGTCATTTCACTTTTCTTCAAAGGCAAGAAAAGTTGCAAAAGTCAAGAGAACTTCCACATATGTTAAAGAGTGGACTTGGCCTCATTCAAAACAACTTCACAAATTTATCTAAAGCTATCACACGAAAGCAAAAGGTCCCAAAAACTCTCAAACTCAAAAAATACAAATTTTTGCCCAAACATGGCAGCTTCTGCAAAACTCTTGCCATTTCATTTTTGGCTCGTGCCTTTCTTGATTCAACACTTCAAACACCTTCCATACATCATATCCAAACTATCCAAGCCCTTGTCCTGGTTCTGTAAGCCCTGTTTCAGAAATCACCATTTTCATTTTGGAAGGTTGCAGCTTGACTTCTACAGGGAGTTTCAAGCATCCTCAAGGCAAGCTAAGCATTGGAATAGCTTGAGGGAACTTCAAGGAAGCTCACACGATCCTCAGGCCTCACTCAAAGTCTCCATATTGCCATATCCAAATCCAGCTGAAGGAGGTATTTTTCAAAACTTTATCTCTCTATTTAGGCATCCTCAAGCCACGATTTGTGAAGCAAAAATATAGTCTCTAGCATGGTGAAGTTGTACATATGCATTGTTGTCATTTATATTAATGAGCTAAGAGAATTTGAATGTTTAACATGCTAAAAAAATTAGGTCAGAAATTAGGGGTGATAAAATTCTCTCTGATCTTTTAGAGTTAGATTACAAACTTTATATCACTGAAATCGTGAGATCACAAGCTACATTTTTTGTGTTATAAGTTTTTGTTTTTGTGCAAAGAATAGAGAGTTACAGGTTGAAGCAAATACACGCGCAAATGGGAGAAGCTGGAGGATAGGGACGACTGTCCTGGGCCTGGCGCGCCTGGGCCTTGTTATTTCTACTTTCCACACCCCCTGATCCACTATTTACATCCCCTTTGCTTATTTTGTATATTTTTCATATTTTCTTTTCATTTTTATTTTTATTATTTTATTTATTTTTCTGAACCATAAAAAATCATGAAAAATATTTTCTTTATTTTTTGCATTTTATTTTATTTTTTTGCATAAAATAATAGTTTATTAGGTTAATATACCTTATTTTCTTATTTATTTGTAAATACAATTTAAAAATACTACACATATTTTATTTTATTATTTCACACATAAAATATTATTTTTATACATATTTTAATTTTTAATATTTATTAATAATATTATTTATTATTTCTTGTACTAAAATGGACAAAATAAAATAAATATAGAATATATTTTCTTTTAAATCAAAAAATAGGGTTTCCCCTTTCAAAAATAACCATACTTTTTTCCCCTCTTTTTATAGGGTTTAATAAATCATTTTTCTCATACATAAATCAAATACAAAACATTTTTTTCATATTGACATTTTTATTGCATTTTTAATATTTGTATATTTATTTAATTTGCAAATATTCAATTGGGTTGTAATATTATTTTAGGCTTTTATTTTGTGCAAATATCCCCATTTAAAAACTTGTATCCCTCTTCCTATAATAATTGTTGTAATAGCTTAGATTTATTTTACGCAATTTATCGCATTATACCATGTTTAGTAAAACTAGGGTTTGCATGATAAGACAAAAATCAAACAAATAGACATGACCTAATCCAAGACAAACAAAAGCATGTAATATGACACACATTGCACACAAGCACCTCTAGGGTTTCACCCACTTGGTTGCCTAATAAAATGACCAAGGTATGCATGCAAAGTATCTTGGCAAAACAAAATAAAATAAAACAAAAGATCATAGTCCCTCGATGACGCCATCCAAAGGTTGCCTAAAACAAAATAATCTTGGTCCCTCAAAATGCTAAAGATACTTGGCAACATTGCTATCATGGTCATACAATGACCCACTCCCGTCCCGTTTAACATCCAAAGATAGGGTTGTTTACCAATGCAATGGTAAATCAATAATGTCAAAGGAATAAATATGCATAGGAAAGACATTTGAGTAGGGTAGATAGTTCCTAGTTACTTGCTCTCTTCAAAACAAATCCTTGCTATTTTAAAAAACACACAACACATTTCAACACATTTCCAAACAACTTTCAAAACATTGAAACATTTTTCAAAAGACAAACATCTTTGTATACATTCTTACGAACGAGAATCATTACAAAGATTACCCAAACGAGTGGCCTCTTTTCAAAATACTTTCAAAACCACACAAAGCACCATTTCAAACAATTGCAAAAGCAAAGCAAGTGATCTAAGCAAGTAACTAAGAGCCCATGGAAAAACCATGGATGAAAAGAGTGCTAGCACTTCCCATTTTCATAATCTACCCCCCAAACTCAAGAAAACATCTCAAAGGTCTTTTCTGTGCTTTTTTACCTTTCCTTTTGGATAAAATAAAAGTCGGTGGCGACTCTTGCTAAACTGAAACATTTGCGACGAAACACAAAACCTCAAGTCAGTTCTCCCATCGTATCACAGAACTGGCGACTCTGCTGGGGATCTTTATAAAATTGGGGTTACCTTAGGGTTTAGATCACCTTTATTTGCTTACCATGTTTACCATGTTTGCTTTACATCTTGGTTCTATTATTTGGGTTTGAATCCTCCACCCGGATTTGGGAAACATTCATAGGTAAGTAGTAATACATTGTGGAAACTATGCGGGGTATACCGACACGGTCTAAGCAATAACTATGTTAGTGTGAAATATTTATGGGTACCGGTAGCCTTTGAGTGAATCAAAGAGAATACGGGGCCGCTGAGTGATGTCGTGAAGCACTACCGAACTTTTAGAACCTTTACTTGACCAACTTGGCCTTTTAGGATGTAGTGAGATGACCGGCTTTGGTGCAGTCCGAAGTTGGTAGATACTCGATACTACACTCATTGAGTGTTGGTTCCTTGGAATATTTCGGTTGTCATTAAAGAGGCTTGTGCTGAAACAATGACCTAGGAAACAAACCGGTGATATTGAGCTCCTTAGAACCTAGTTAGTATTACTAGGACAAGTTGAGCCAATTAAACTTCAAGAGGGTACTTACCTATGAAACCCCATGCAAGCCTGAACTAGGAACTTTTGTGATTTGCTTGTACATATATACTTGTACATAAACATCATGGACATCATGAAGCATCATATGCATCCACTAAACATTTCAAGGATTTTGGAAATTCATCTTTGTTCCTGTTTTGTAGGTTATGGATTCACTTCACAGGAAAACCATCCAAGTCAACCTTGTAAGAATTCCTCCATAACTCAAGGAGCTAGCTTCAAGGATTCCTGAGAATTCTCCATTCACCGAGAGGCATGGTCGTCTCCTCAACTTAGTCACTTCCAACACAGAGGAAGACTTGATGAAAGTTATTTTCCAGTTCTTTGACCCTTTGCATCACTGATTCACATTTCCTGACTACCAGCTTGTGCCTACTTTGGAAGAATTCTCTCAACTCTTGAGGATTCCTATTCACAATCAACTACCTTTCAACGGTACAGAAAGAGATCCAAACTAGAAGAGATTGCTCAAGCCCTGCACTTGCACTCATCTGATGTCACAACACATTGGGAAACTAGAAGTGGTATCAAAGGCTTCTTGGCAAAATTCTTGTTTGAGAAGGCCCAAAGCTGTTGGAATTCTTTGGACTTATAAGATTTTGAAAAGATTGTAGCTCTTCTCATCTATCGGATGGTCTTGTTCCCAAATCCTGACCAACTCATAGATGTGAGTGCTGTCAAAATCTTCATGTCTCGCAACCCGGTGCCTACATTGCTTGGAGATATCTTGCACTCTTTTCACACTCGAACAATGAGGAAAAGAGTTGTTCTCATGTGTTGCACTCCTCTACTGGCAAGATGGTTTATTTCTCATCTTCCCCAATCCGTTTTGAAGAATGAGCAAGGTTTGAGGTGGTCACAACGATTGATGACTCTTACACATTCAGATATTTATTGGTGTTCTCGATCCAAAGAGAATGTTATCATCTTTGACCGTTGTGGGGAATTCCCTAATGTCCCTCTACTTGGCATTAGGGGAGGCATCACTTACAACCCCTGCTTGGCTCTGAGACAGTTTGGTTATGCCCGAAGGGATGGCCCACATGACATGCTGATTTCAGACTTGGCTTTCGATTTCGACAACGACAATCAAGGACTTGGACAAAGGTTTATCCGAGCTTGGAGGATGCCCAACAAGGTAGACAGTAAGACCTTTGGACACAAGAATCCCATCCCTCTTGAGCCTTAACTCAAGTGGGTACGAACCCGCGCCCAAAGTCTTATGATGCCTTACCCCTCCATTCTCCCTGTGATTATAGAGCCTATTAAGGAAGGAGAGGTTCCATACACCCTCCTACATCCTAACATGCCAACATCACTCGAATATTTACAAAGGAGTTGGATACAGCTCAAGGGAGAATGCGATACTTTTGAAGCCCAAATTCTACGCTAGCGAAAAGAAGGTTTTGGAACTTACTCGGTTACTTCACGAAGAGAAGACTCTCAACACCTATATTGCACCAAAGAGGATGTGCAACGTCTTTTTATCTTAGAATTTTGTACTATTTTGCCCTAGGGGCATTGATGTAAACAAATTCTATTTTATTAATATACAGTTTGTTCCTTTTTGTTTGACACAAATTTGAATTTTTAAATCCTTGAAAACATTGCATGAATACATATCATTCATCATGTGCATAAACATGTCTTCACACCAAGTTTCCTCATCTCTCTGCTGTTCATTTCAGCAAGATGGATATTTAACAAACGGTCAAAGACTTGCAAGCTCAAAATTCACAATTTCAGCAGCTACTCTTGACCTTAGCCAAGGGGTAGGAGGAACTCAAGACTCTACTAGAGATAGAAAAAGAGAAAAAGAAGAAGAAGCGAGCCGGTGTAGTTGTCATGGGCAGAAGGTTTGAAGGACAAGCCAGACGGACTTTGGAATTTCCATCAACCTCTGAGGAAGGGGAAAGAAAAGGTAAAGAGACAGAAATACCATCTGATTCTGAAGCAGAAGAAGAGGAATATGAGGACTAATTTGAATAATAATACCCTCCGGCCGATGACAAATACAAAAATCTGGAAGAACGTCTAGCTGCTATGGAGATACAGTGAGTACCGGGGCTGGAATTTGAGGAGTTAGGGCTGGTATCTGGAATTGTAATCCCTCCTAAGTTTAAGGTGTCTCTATTTTCCAAGTATGACGGGGTGTCTTGTCCCAAGATGCACCTACGATCTTATGTAAGGAAAATTCAACCATATTCTGCTGACAAAGATTTGTGGGTCCACTTTTTCCAGGACAGTTTATTGGGGATGCAGCTTGATTGGTTCTACCAGT
Organism: Vicia faba; assembly: GCA_948472305.1. Lineage (NCBI taxonomy): Eukaryota > Viridiplantae > Streptophyta > Magnoliopsida > Fabales > Fabaceae > Vicia > Vicia faba. The sequence continues at coordinate 242,214,778 of OX451735.1, forward strand.
TGGAGAGGTCTGATGTCCATAATTGGGAAGACTTGGCAGTCGCCTTCTATAAGAAGTATCAATACAACACCGAGTTGGCACCAACCCGTACTCAACTCCAGAGTATGGCCATGGTGTCCAATGAGGGTTTCAAAGACTACGCCCAAAAGTGGAGGGATTTAGCCAGAAGGGTGCAACCACCTTTATCTGAAAGGGAGCTAGTGGACATGTTTCTGGGGACTCTGTCAGGTCCTTTCTTTAATCACCTGATTGGAAGTTCCTCTGCAGGTTTCACTGAGTTGATTCTAACTAGCGAGAGGGTTGAAGCCGGTATTAGAAGCGGGAAAATTCAGAAAGACACGTCTACCTCTGCTGCTGCAAAAAAGCCCTTCACAGGAAAGAAGGAAGTGTCTGCTGTCTATGCACAGAGAAATCTGGGAAGAACCAAACGACGACCAACAATGGGGGTCGTTATGATTCAAAATTCCGCATCAGACCAGCCAAGAAATAACCAGACGAGAAACGATCAGCCGAGAAATAACCAGCAAAGGATGGAAAGGCCTGTAAGGTAATTCACCAAGATAAACATGACTCCTGCTCAAGTCCTACCATATCTCTTGAAGTTGAATTTGGCCATGCTAAAAGAGGCCCCTAAAAATCCCAATACTGCATCTCCACACTACCATCTGAATGCCAGGTGCGCTTACCATTCAGAAAGTCCAGGGCACGACACCAACAACTGTTGGGCTCTGAAGAACAAGATTCAAGATCTGATTGACACAAAGGAAGTTGAATTTGAAGCTCCTGAAAAACCGAATGTTATCTCTGCTCCAATGCCTAGGCATGGACACAATTCCAGTGCTGTGGAAGAAGATCTGTTTTTTTCTACTGTGGATGAACTGTTAGCCCCTCTCCTAACCATCAAGTTGAATTTTTTGAAAGCTGGGGTGTTCCCAGGTTGTGACCAAGATTTCCATACTTTCCTGTCCTCCTCATTGGACTGCCCTCTGTTGAAGAAAGGTATCCAACAACTGATCGATAATCAAGAAATTTTGTTTGAGAAAGCTCCTATAACACCCATTCCAGTTCCATAAGTTTCAATAATAACCATATACACCAATCCTTCAAGGGTTCCTAAACAACCCGTTAGGATTACATCTGCTCCTATGACTACTCCATTGAAGATAATAATTCCCGGGCTAACCCCATACAAATCAGATAAAATGGTACCATGGAAATATGGTGGACAAATCTACTACCATAGTGTCAAACAGATTGAACAAACTGCCGATGAAGAGAGCTCTGAAAAGGACAATCCCGACATCAGTAACATTGTCGGAACAAGCAAAATTACCCGTAGTGGGAGAATTTTCTCTCCAGAGATTGCCCCTCCAAAGGCAGTCTCTGGACCCGTGGCCGTTCCGAATATTACAATTGTACCAGTGATTACACCTGCAAGTGTACCCGCCAAAAATGACAATGAAATTCCTATCCCTACTTCCACTGTTGAGAATAAAGGAAAGAATGTTCAAGAAGAGCATGTCCTGATGAAGGCTCAGTCACTAGCTATTCCTGAGACATCCAAGAAGGAGATGGAAGAAATCCTGAGGATCATTAAGAAAAGTGATTATGATGTGGTAGAACAACTGGGGAAGACCCACTCCAAAATATCTATGTTAGCCCTGTTGCTGTGTTCTGAGGCACATTCTAAAGCTTTGGTCAAATTTCTAAAGACAGCGCATGTCCCGCAAGAGACGTCTGCGGATCAATTCCAAGAGTGTGTGGCCAGTTTAACAGCTGACAATGGCCTGGGTTTCTCCGATGCCGACTTGACCTCCAAAGGGAGAAAACATAACGACGCACTACATGTCTCGGTGGAGTGTAGGGGGACCACCCTAGCTCATGTTTTGGTTGATACTGGATCATCTCTAAATGTCTTGCCAAAGAAAGCCTTGGATAGATTGGATTGTGAAGGCCTAACCCTAAAACCCAGTAATATCATTGTGAGAGCATTTGGCGGCTCTAAAAGGATGGTCCATGGGGAGGTGGACATCCCGATCAAGGTGGGTACCCAGACGTTCAATTCGACATTCTACGTGATGGACATCCGTCCTTCTTACTCTTTCCTGTTGGGATGTCCCTGGATTCACAACGCCGGTGCTGTCACCTCAACTTTGCATTAGATGCTGAAGTACCTTGTCCAAGGGAAAATCATAACTATCCATGGTGAAGAGGAATACATGATTAGTCATCTGAATTATTTTCGATATGTAGAATTAGATGGCGAATTCATTGAGACCCCTTTCCAACATTTTGAGGAAGTCTCTCAGGAAATAGCAGCGACCAAAGCGGTATCCTCAACTCCTGTGATCACAGGACCTGTACCTCGGATGTCTTCTCTAAAAGATGCAAGGGCAGTTGTGGAAGAAGGCGGATCCACTATCTGGGGTCAGCTTCCATACTTTCCTTTCAAATCAGACAAATTTGGCTTGGGATTTACCTCAACTGCTCATAAGGCGGTGCATCGTGCCCGTGCCGGAGGGCCACCTGTGAAGATCAGCCACCAAGGGGTTAATGCACTAGAGGACAGTGAAGAAGAGGGCAGCTTGGAAGACTGGGTTTTTCCTACTGTTGGCGGAGGACTGTGGAACTGGGAAGCAAAAGACTTTGTTCCAATTACTTTCATACCACAGTAATTTATCTTTTCCATTTCTGTTGGATCTGTAATAATTCACAAACAATTCATACTTTTTCAACCTCGTGTCTTACCCGAGACACAACGGTCCATTTGTAAGGGTCTTTATTTCATTTTCATATGTCATTTTAATGAATCATGGACGCTTTTCATATTTAAAACTTTTGTGCTCATTGTCTTTCTTTTACATTTTGTTGTTTAAAGATGGCTATACCCTTACACACACCCACACTCACAAATGCAGGTACCCTTCCATTCCGGAACCCATGGGTAACGATACTGCTATAGCCTTCAGTGACTCTGAAGATCTGATCTACCAAGCCAAATACGAAGGTGAGGAAGATTGTGAGTTGCTAGGGGAATTGGCCAGACTTCTACAACAAGAGGAAAGAGCAATTTTGCCTCATGAGGAGCTGTTGGATACAATCAACTTGGGCACTGATGAAGACAAGAAGGAAATCAGAGTGGGTGCCAATCTAGAGCCGAGTATCAAGGAGCGCCTAATTCAGCTGTTGCATGAATATGTTGAGATCTTTGCCTGGCCATACGAAGACATGTCGGGACTCGATACAGTCATTGTGGTACACCATCTACCCGCAAGAGAAGATTGTCCACCAGTCAAACAAAAAGTCTGCCGCATGAGGCCCGACACGTCAGAGAAGATCAAAGCAGAAGTTATGAAACAATTCAATGTTGGATTTCTTGTTGTTACTTCCTATCCATAATGGGTTACTAACATTGTTCCCGTGCCTAAGAAGGACGGCAAAGTGAGGATGTGCGTGGATTATAGAGATTTAAATAGGGCCAGCCCTAAAGATGATTTTCCTCTTCCGCACATTGACATCCTGGTTGACAATACAGCTCAACACAAAGTATTTTCTTTCATGGACGGATTCTCAGGCTATAACCAGATCAAAATGGCACCTGAGGACATGGAGAAAACTACTTTTGTTACATAGTGGGGTACGTTCTACTACAAAGTGATGCCATTCAGACTGAAGAATGTCGGGGCAACCTATTAACGCGCCATGGTAGCTTTGTTTCATGATATGATACATCATGAGATAGAGGTCTACGTAGATGACATGATAGCCCAATCACAAACTGAAGAAGAACACCTCGATCACTTGCAAAAGCTGTTTGTCAGGTTGAAGGAGTACAAACTAAGGCTAAACCCTAACAAGTGCACGTTCGGAGTCAGGTCCGGTAAACTCTTGGGTTTCATTGTCAATAACAAAGGCATCGAGGTTGATCCTGCCAAAGTCAAAGCTATACAAGAAATGCCTACTCCTCGCACTGAGAAAGAGGTCAGAGGTTTCTTGGGACGCCTAAACTACATTGCTAGGTTCATTTCTCACCTAACATCTACTTGTGAACCAATCTTCAAGCTGTTGAAGAAAGATCAGGTAGTTAGATGGAATGATGACTGTCAAATTGCTTTCGATAAAATCAAGGAGTATTTACAAGAGCCTCATGTTTTGATGCCGCCCGTCGAAGGAAGACCGCTAATCATGTATCTGACCATCTTGGAGAACTCAATGGGGTGCGTACTGGGGCAGCATGACGAGTCTGGACGAAAAGAGCATGCAATTTATTACCTTAGCAAAAAGTTTACCGACTGTGAAACCATATATTCACTGCTCGAGAAAACTTGTTGCGCTTTGGTATGGGCTGCTCGTCGGCTAAGGCAGTACATGTTGACTCATACCACTTTGCTGATATCTAAGATGGATCCGATCAAATACATCTTTGAGAAGCCTGCTTTGTCTGGAAGGATAGCTAGATGGCAGATGATCCTAATAGAGTATGACATACAATACACTACCCAAAAAGCTATAAAGGTAAGTGTGCTGGCTGATCATTTGGCCCATCAAGCTGTAGAAGATTATCAATCCATGAAGTTCGACTTCCCCGACGAAGACATCATGACATTGGATAACACTGAAGAGTTCAGACCATATGACGGACCCGAATAGGGATCCCGATGGACCCTTTACTTTGATGGGGCCTCCAATGCACTTGGTAACAGTATCGGTGTTGTGCTTATATCTCCATATGGATGCCATACTCTTTTTACTTTCCATACTTTGCTTCAACTGCACGAACAACATGGCAGAGTATGAAGCTTGCATCTTTGGACTCAAGGTTGCCATAGACTTGGGAATCAAATCTTTAATTGTGTTTGGGGACTTAGCTTTGGTCATCAGTCAGATCAAAGGAGAGTGGGATACTAAGCATCCAAACCTCATCCCTTACAAAGAACATGTCTTGACATTGTTGCCACATTTCGAGAAGATTACCTTCGAGCACTTCCCGTGAGAAGAAAATTAGCTAGCAGATGCTCTAGCTACAATGTCGTCCATGTTTAAACTTAATTAGGATAATGAGGCCCCCCAGATCACCATTGAACGGATGGAAGAACCTGCTCACTGTCACGAGATTAATACCGAAGAAGTGGTGGACCAGCCATGGTTTCATGAAGTCAAAAGGTATCTCGAGGCTCAAGAATACCCCGAAGGAGCTACAATCAATGACAAAAAGTTCTTAAGGAGGTTCTCAGCTAAGTTCTTCCTAAGTAATGGTATCATGTACAAACGCAATCATGATTCTATTCTGCTTCGTTGTGTGGACAAGCTTGAAGTTGAAAGGATTATGGTTGAATTGCATGAAGGTACCTTTGGCACTCACTCTAGAGGGCATATGATGGCTAAGAAGATTGTAAGGGCAGGCTATTACTGGTCTACCATGGAAGCAGAATGCTATCAACACTCCCAGACTTGTCATAAATGTCAAATCTATGCAGACAAGGTACACGTACCCCCAGTTCCTCTAAATGTCTTAACAGCTCCTTGGCAATTCGCTATGTGGGGAATCGACATGATTGGAGAGATCAAGCCTACAGCCTCCAATGGACACCGTTTCATTCTGGTGGCCATTGACTAGTTCACCAAATGGGTCGAAGCAGCTTCCTTCGCATCCGTGACTAAGAACGTTGTTGCCCGCTTCATCAAACAGAACCTTATTTGTCGGTACGGTATCCCCAAAAGGATCATCACTGATAATGGTACAAACCTTAACAATACTATGATCACTGCATTGTGCGAGCAGTTCAAGATTCAACATCATAATTCATCTCCCTATCGGCCAAAGATGAATGGTGTTGTCGAAGCTGCGAACAAAAATATCAAAAAGATCATACAGAAAATGACAGTCACTTACAAAGACTGGCATGAGATGCTACCATTTGCTCTACACGGGTACCGTACCACGGCTCGCACATCAACTGGGGCAACACCCTATTCTTTAGTTTACGGCATGTAGGTTGTTCTACCTATTGAGGTTTAGATCCCCTCTTTGAGAATCATGAAGGATGTAGGTTTGAGTGAAGACGATTGGATCCAGACCCGACTTGATCAGTTGAATTTGATTGATGAAAAGAGGCTTACTGTTGTTTTCCATGGTCAGACGTATCAAAAACGGATGATCAGGGCTTTTAACAAGAAAGTCAGACGCCAGACATATCAAGTTGGAGATCTAGTGATCAAGAGCATCATTTTGCCACAAAGTGATCCCAGGGGAAAATGGACTCCTACCTACGAAGGGCCATTTGTAATCAAGAACATCTTTTCTAGTGGGGCAATGATTTTCACCACCATGGATGGCGACGACCTGCCGCACCCTGCAAACACAAACATAGTCAAAAGATACTACGCATAAAAGACCCGCTAGGTTGACACACCTAGGCAAAACAAGGGCATCCCGGTGAATCAAAAATCCAAAAGGGAGGTTCCGGCAAAAATTAGGGATAAAAATTTAAAAAATCTGTACACCCGGCAAGTTGAAAACCTGAAAGGGCTACTTGGGCAAAAAAGGGTTTCCCGGGGGATCGAAAACCCGAAAGGGCGGTCCAGGCAAAAGTTAGGGAATTAAAGTGTATGATTATGTCTCGTTGGATCACTTTAAGGATAATCTCTTCACTGACAAACCTGGAGCTTCTGATCAATCCCATCATCTTCGGACGAAGCAACAAATGGACAAGATATTCGGAGTTACGAAGGCTATAGCAGAATGGGGACCCCATGGAATTTTTTACACATAGCTATCTTTCTTTGTACAAATTTTTTCTCAATTTTTACGACACCATCCTCTTACTAGGATGACTGTCTCCTTTGTATAGAAATACTGATTCAAAATAAATACAAAGATATCTTTTTAAAGTGCAGAAAACCATTTGTCTTTTTCTTTTTTTTACACTTGTGTTTTATTTGCAAAAACGTCCAATGATTCATTGATGAACATATGCAATTGAACATAATTACTGTTTACAGATAAACATGAATGAAAAAGAATAATTACTGACAGATTGAAAGGATATGAAAACGTCTTTAGGCTATTCCATGAGAAATCCCTACGGTACATCATCTAGATCCCCAACTGAGCTAAAATTTCAAACCCTTAATCCCCATCAGAGTTAAAACTTCAAACTCCCAATCCTCAGCGGAGCCAAAATTTCCAACTATCAATCCCCCAGCGGAAACCATCTAGTTTCTCCAAATTCCCCAGCAAGTTATCTTGAAGTCTGAGAATCATCCAGATAACAGATAACTTTTGTCTCTCCCCAACCTAGGTTGATTCCCTAGTAGAGTGGCATATAACCCAAACTCCTAAACCTACTCCTCAGCAGTAAGCCTTCTTCCCCACAGAGTTTTTATTGCTCCCCAACAGAATGAAGATTCTCATTCTTAAATTCCCCGCAGAAGTCATCAGAGTCTTCTCTATTCCTCAGCAGAACGAGGATTCCCTTTTTGTAATCCCCAGTAGATGTCATTAAAGTTCTCTGGATTCTCCAAACAGATTCCTCAGGCAGTACATGGCATTACTCCCACAATAAATTTTTTTCAAATACTCCGACTTCAAGACATGAAGGATCCCTATATCCCCAGAGAAGTCAAGGATTTTTAATCCCCAACAGTCGCCAAGGATTTCTCATCCTCAGCAATCAAGGATTTATTTTCCCCGACAACAGTCAAGGAGTTATTATCCCCAGCCGCCAAAGATTTCTTATCCTCTGCAACCAAGGATTTATTTTCCTCAGCAAAACAGTAAATCAACTCACATGCGCATACATTACATTCATAATCATAAACATTGATAAAGCACATTTGTTGCATCATACATTTCATGCGACATAACTTTGTGTTTCAGCTAACATTTTACCCTTTTCGGGATAAGATTAACAGTTACTTTTGACAATGTTCAAAGATTTCAGATACAGTACATATACGCTCCCGACAAGGATGCCATTCTGATACTTATTCAGATTTTGACTATCAGGTACAGTCCAGATACGCTCCAGACACGGAAGCCATTATGTCACTCATTCAGATTCAAACTTCAGATGCAGTTCAGATACGCTCCAGACACGATTGCCATTCTGTCAGTTATTCTGATTTTCCCCAGCTTAGATACACTCAAGACGCGGTTGCCATTCTGTCGCTTATTCAGACTTCAGATTTAGATACAATACAGATACAATACAGATACACTCCAGACACGAAAGTCATTCTGTTATTCATTCAGATTCAAGTATAGTTACAGCTCAGATACGCTCCAGACACGGCTGTTATTCCCTTGCTCATACAGATTCAGTCCCCAGATACAGTTCAGATGCGTTCCAGATACGGATACCATTCTGATACTTTTCTTCTGATTTACAACTTACAGTTCAACAAATATTCTCGGATGGCATCTACAAGCCCATCCCCAAAAAGATTCTATCACATCTCTAAATGGCATCTTTAAGCCCATTCCCTCAACTACACTTTGTCGAGTGCAAATTTACGGGCACTTTAGTGTCCAATCATCTTTTACCTTCGAGTCACGAACGACAAAACCCGCCAATATAACTCTTCAGGTTCAAGAAGATTGAACAGGGGCAGTTGTTGTACCCCAAAATTTTCCCTCTCATATTATCAAGATTTTCCTCACAAGACTTCTTGGTCTCAAGACCAGATTAGGGTTTGCTCAACTCAAGACATCTCCTTGCACTGATAACCTGAAATTAGGGTTTGAGTTTGCACAAGGATTTTTGGACCATCAATGCTTCATGTGACTTTCATACACCATCTTGGACCCCTAAGATTGCTCATACCAAGTTTCAAGCCTTGAATAACATTTTTGCTCAGTCAATTGGACAATTGACCTAAAAATTAGCTGTATTGGGGAAAAAGTCAACTGTGGCCAATTTACAGTCAAACTTCATGATTTTTGATCCACAACAACATTTTAGACTCCTATGTACCATTTGATCAAGTTTGGATCACAATTCCTCAAGAAATTTGATCAAATCATCAAAAGGGCAAAATGGTCAAAATTAGGGTTTTGATTGAGAAAGGGCAATTTTTGATTTTTAACCTAACCAATGACCAATTAGGTTCAAGCATGATTTCAAGGGTTCAATGGCATCATCTTGACCTAATCAAATAGTTCAAAAGATCTCAAGTTCATTGGATTGACAGATGAATTTTACAGTCAACTGATCAAAAGTCAACTATGCACTGAAAAGTTAAACTTTGACTTTTTGGTCAAAATCAAGTGCCAAAGGTCATAATTCATCAAGATATTTCAAAATGTGAAACTTGTTGACCAAGAAACCTAAATTTGCAAATTAGGGTTCTAACTTGAAATTTTTCCATAACTTAGAATTTTTCTAAGTATGGAAAATTTCTTATTTCTTCCTAAGTTTTCACAACTTTTTCACTATAATGCAATTGGATTCAAAGGAAACTTCCAACATGAAAGCTGTAGTCCTCCATGAAATCTACAACTTTTATGCACAAAGTTTTCCCAAAAGATGCTTGGATCTAAAGTTATGATTTTGTGAATAGGGGTCCATAAACTAAATAACTTAGTTAAATTTTGCCCTAGTTTAAGCAGGTTTTTGACCTAACTTCATGGCAAATTTTCATCTAGTTCCAATAATTATATCAAAATTCATTTCAAATATGTATTGTAGAGCATGTTGTAAGCTTTCCAAAATGTCAGAGAACTCTCCAAGATCATTTGTGGTTAGGGAGAATCGAAGAAGAGAAAATGGCATTTTGTCACTTTTGTTCAAGCCATTTTTACAATGCACCAAGTTGCAAACTGATCAAGCATGCTTGTACCTTGCATTACAGGTCCTAAATCCCTTTTACACTCCATAATTAAATTATAAATCAATAGATAATGGCTTTATTTTGGCTTTTGGAGCATTGTACAAGAAATAAATCCATAAATGGCATAAAGGGTACATTGCCATTTTCGTAAAGCAAGCTTTTTGCAACTTTGCTATCCTTGAGCCTTGGACCTGTTCTTTTGTCACAAGCAATGTCCATAGATATCAGGCAAAGCATACCAACTCTCTGCAGCTAGAAAGCAAGCAAGTACAAGCCTTTGGCACAAGTCATTTCACTTTTCTTCAAAGGCAAGAAAAGTTGCAAAAGTCAAGAGAACTTGCACATCTGTTAAAGAGTGGACTTGGCCTCATTCAAAACAACTTCACAAAATTATCTCAAGCTAGCACACGAAAGCAAAAGGTCCCAAACACTCTCAAACTCAAAAAACACAAATTTCTGCCCAAACATGACAGCTTCTGCAAAACTCTTGCCATTTCATTTTTGGCTCGTGCGTTTCTTGATTCAACACTTCAAACACCTTCCATACATCATATCCAAACTATCCAAGCCCTTGTCCTGGTTCTGTAAGCCCTATTTCAGACATCACCATTTTCATTTTGGAAGGTTGCAGCTTGACTTCTACAGGGAGTTTCAAGCATCCTCAAGGCAAGCTAAGCATTTGAATAGCTTGAGGGAACTTCAAGGAAGCTCACACGATCCTCAGGCCTCACTCAAAGTCTCCACATTGCCATATCCAAATCCAGCTGAAGGAGGTATTTTTCAAAACTTTATCTCTCTATTTAGGCACCCTGAAGCCACGATTTGTGAAGCAAAAATGTAGTCTCTAGCATGGTGAAGCTGTACATATGCATAGTTGTCATTTATATTAACTGAGCTAAGAGAATTTGAATGTTGAACATGCTGAAAAAATTAGGTCAGAAATTAGGGTTGATAAAATTCTCTCTGATCTTTTAGAGTTAGATTACAAACTTTATATCACTGGTATCGTGAGATCACAAGCTACATTTTTTGTGTTATAAGTTTTTATTTTTGTGCAAAGAATAGAGAGTTACAGGTTGAAGCAAATACGCGCGCAAATGGGAGAAGCTGGAGGACAGGGATGACTGTCCTGGGCCTGGCGCGCCTGGGCCTTGTTATTTCTACTTTCCACACCCCCTGATCCACTATTTGCACCCCATTTGCTTATTTTATATATTTTTCATATTTTAATTTCATTTTTATTTTTATTTATTTTATTTATTTTTCTGAACCATAAAAAATCATGAAAAATGTTTTCTTTAATTTTTGCATTTTATTTTATTTTTATTTTATTTTTTGCATAAAATAATACACATTTTTTATTTTTATTTTTATTTTATATTATTTACAAATTAAAAATACTACACATTTTTTATTTTATTATTATACACATAAAATATTATTTTTATACATATTTTAATTTTTAATATTTATTAATAATATTATTTATTATTTCTTTTACAAAAATGGACAAAATAAAATAAATATAGAATATATATTTTCTTTTAAATCAAAAACTATGGTTTCCCCTTTCAAAAATAACCATACTTTTTTTCTCTTTTTATAGGGTTTAATAAATCATTTTTCTCATACAAAAATCAAATACAAAATTTTTTTTTTTTGCATATTTACATTTTTATTGCATTTTTAATATTTGTATATTTATTTAATTTGCAAATATTCAATTGGGTTGTAATAGTATTTTAGGGTTTTATTTTGTGCAAATATCTCCATTCCAAAACTTTTATCCCCCCTCCCATAATAATTGTTGTAATAGCTTAGATTTATTTTACGCAATTTATCGCATTATACCATGTTTAGTAAAACTAGGGTTTGCATGATAAGACAAAAATCAAACAAATAGACATGACCTAATCCAAGACAAACAAAAGCATGTAATATGACACACATTGCACACAAGCACCTCTAGGGTTTCACCCACTTGGTTGCCTAATAAAATGGCAATGGTATGCATGCAAAGTATCTTGGCAAAATAATACAAAACAAAACAAAAGATCATGGTCCCTCGATGACGCTATCCAAAGGTTGCCTAAAACAAAATGATCTTGGTCCCTCAAAATGCTAAAGATACTTGGCAATATTTCTATCATGGTCATACGATGACCCACGCCTGTCCCGTTTAACATCCAAAGATAGGGTTGTTTACCAATGCAATGGTAAATCAATAATGTCAAAGGAATAAAGATGCATAAGAAAGACATTTGAGTAGGGAAGATAGTTCCTAGTTACTTGCTCTCTTCAAAACAAATCCTTACTATTTTCAAAAACACACAACACATTTCAACACATTTCAAAACAACTTTCAAAACATTGAAACATTTTTCAAAAGACAAACATATTTGTATACATTCTTACGAACGAGAATCATTACAAAGATTGCCCAAACGAGTGGCCTCTTTTCAAAATACTTTCAAAACCACACAAAGCACCATTTCAAACAATTGCAAAAGCAAAGCAAGTGATCTAAGCAAGTAACTAAGAGCCCATGGAAAACCATGGATGAAAAGGGTGCTAGCACCTTCCCTTTTCATAATCTACCCCCCGAACTCAAGAAAACATCTCAAAGGTCTTTTCTGTGCTTTTTTACCTTTCCTTTTGGATAAAATAAAAGTCGGTGGTGACTCTTGCTAAACCGAAACATTTGCGATGAAACGCAAAACCTCAAGTCAATTCTCCCACCGTATCACAGAACTGGCGACTTTGCTGTGGATCTTTATAAAAGTGGGGTTACCTTAGGAATTAGATCACCTTTATTTGCTTACCATGTTTGCCTTGTTTGCTTTACATCTTGGTTCTATTGTTTGGCTTTGAATCCTCCACCCAGATTTGGGAAACATTCATAGGTAAGTAGCAATACGTTGTGGAAACTGTGCAGGGTATACCGACACGGTCTAATCAATAGCTATGCTAGTGTGACATATTTGTGGGTGCCGGTAGCCTTTGAGTCAATCAAAGAGAATACGGGGCCGCTGAGTGATGTCGTGAAGCACTAACGAACTTTTAGAACCTTTACTTGACCAACTTGGCCTTTTAGGATGTAGTGAGATGACCGGCTTTGGTGCAGTCCAAAGTTGGTAGATACTCGATACTACACTCATTGAGGGTTGGTTCCTTGGAATATTTCGGTCGCCAGTAAAGAGGCTGAATTGAAACAATGAACAAGGAAACAATCCAGTGATATTGAGCTCCTTAGAACCCGGTTACTATTTCTAGGCAGGTTGAGCCAACTAAACTTCAAGAGGGTACTTACCTATGAAACCCCATGCAAGCCTGAACTAGGAACTTGTGTGATTTGCTTGTACATATATACTTGTGCATAAACATCATGGACATCATGAAGCATCATATGCATCCACTAAACATTTCAAGGATTTTGGAAATTCATCTTTGTTCCTGTTTTGTAGGTTATGGATTCACTTTGCAGGAAAACCATCCAAGTCAACCTTGTAAGAATTCCTCCATAACTCAAGGAGCTAGCTTCAAGGATTCCTGAGAATTCTCCATTCACCGAGAGGCATGGTCGTCTCCTCAACTTAGTCACTTCCAACATAGAGGAAGACTTGATGAAAGTTCTTTTCCAGTTCTTTGACCCTTTGCATCACTGCTTCACATTTCCTGACTACCAGCTTGTGCCTACTTGGGAAGAATTCTCTCAACTCTTGAGGATTCCTATTCTCAATCAACTACCTTTCAACGGTACGAAAAGATATCCAAAGCTATAAGAGATTGCTCAAGCCCTTCACTTGCACTTATCTGATGTCACAACACATTGGGAAACTAGAAGTGGTGTCAAAGGCTTCTTGGCAAAATTCTTGTTTGAGAAGGCCCAAAGCTGCTGGAATTCTTTGGACTTACAAGCTTTTGAGGAGATTGTATCTCTTCTCATCTATGGGATGGTATTGTTCCCAAATCCTGACCAACTCATAGATGTGAGTGCTGTCAAAATCTTCATGTCTCGTAACCCGGTGCCTACATTGCTTGGAGATATCTTGCACTCTTTTCACACTCGAACAATGAGGAAAAGAGGTGTTATCATGTGTTTCACTCCTCTACTGGCAAGATGGTTTATTTCTCATCTTCCCCAATCTATTTTGAAGAATGAGAAAGGTTTGAGGTGGTCACAACGATTGATGACTCTTACACATTCAGATATTTATTGGTGTTCTCGATCCAAAGAGAATGTTATCATCGTCGACCGTTATGGGGAATTCCCTAATGTCCCTCTACTTGGCATTAGGGGAGGCATCACTTACAACCCTTACTTGGCTCTGAGATAGTTTGGTTATGCCCGAAGGGATGGCCCACATGACATGCTGATTCCAGACTTGGTTTTCGATTTCGATAACGACAATCAAGGACTTCGACAAAGGTTTATCCGAGCTTGGAAGATGCCCAACAACGTAGACAGTAAGACCTTGGGACACAAGAATTCCATCCCTCTTGAGCCTTACCTCAAGTGGGTACGAACCCGCGCCCAAAGTATTATGATGCCTTACCCCTCCATTCTCCCTGTGATTATAGAGCCTGTTAAGGAAGGAGAGGTTCCATACACCCTCCTACATCCTGACATGCCAACATCACTCGAAGATTTACAAAGGAGTTGGATACAGCTCAAGGGAGAATGCGATACTTTTGAAGCCCAATTCTACGCTAGTGAGAAGAAGGTTTTGGAACTTACTCGGTTACTTCACGAAGAGAAGACTCTCAACACCTACATTGCACCAAAGAGGATGCGCAACGTCTTTTTATCATAGAATTTTGTACTATTTTGCCCTAGAGACATTGATGTAAACAAAATATATTTTATTAATATAACGTTTGTTCCTTTTTGTTTGACACAAATTTTAATTTTTAAATCCTTGAAAACATTTCATGAATATGTATCATTCATCATGTGCATAAACAGGTCTTCACACCAAGTTTCCTCATCTCTCTGATGTTTATTTCAGCAAGATGGATATTGAACAAACGGTCAAAGACTTGCAAGCTTAGAATTCACAATTTCAACAACTACTCTTGACCTTAGCCAAGGGGCAGGAGGAATTCAAGACTCTACTAGAGAAAGAAAAAGAGAAAAAGAAGAAGAAGCGAGCCAGTGTAGTTGTCATGGGCAGAAGGTTTGAAGGACAAGCCAGACGGACTTTGGAATCATAATCTACCCCCTGAACTTAAGAAAACATCTCAAAGGTCTTTCCTGTGCTTTTTTACCTTTCCTTTTGTATAAAATAAAAGTCGGTGGCGACTCTTGCTAAACCGAAACATTTGCGACGAAACGCAAAACCTCAAGTCAGTTCTCCCACCGTATCACATTATCCTCAACATGGGAAGAAGGTTCAAAGGACCCGCCCGACTGGCTCAAATAGAAGAGGCTTCTTCTGAGGAAGAAGACAATTAAGACGAGGATATGAAAAGCACCAGAGCTGGGGGTGGAAATAACCAGATTACTGAGGACGAAGACTATTATGAAGAGCAGTATCCATCGACGGGTGAGAAATACAAATAACTAGAAGATCGACTTAAGGCTATAGAGATCCAAACAATGCCTGGTTTCTACTTTGGAGATTTAGGCCTGGTCCCTGGGGTGGTCATTCCCCACAAATTTAAGGTTCATGTCTTTGTCAAATACGATGGGTCTCCTGTCCAAAGATGCATCTGTGATCTTATGTCCGCAAGATTCAACCACACACCGCCGATAGGAAGTTATGGGTTCATTTCTTCCAAGAGAGTTTATCTAGGACACAGTTGGAATGGTTCTATCAACTAGAAGGGACTAATATCCACACATGGGAGGATCTGGCTGATGCATTCTTTAGAAAATACCAATACAATGCTGATCTCGCACAAACTCGCACGCAATTACAATATATGACTATGGGCTCGAGCGAAGGCTTTAAGGAGTATGCTAAAAAATGGAGAGCACTGGCTGGAAGGGTACAACCCCCATTGACTAATAGAGAATTAGTGGACATGTTCATGGGCACCTTGACTAGTCCATTCTTTAATTTGTTGATCGGGAGTTCTTCATGGTTTACTGAGTTGATTTTGACTGGCGAGCAAGTTGAAAGTGGAATCAAAAGCGGGAAAATCCCAATGGACTCAACCTATAATGCAGTGAAAAAACCATTCATTGGTAAGAAAGAGACTAATGTTGTTTATGGACAAAGGAGTCATAGCAAGAATGATCGTCATCTGTCGGTAGGAGTTGTATTGATTTCAAACTCGACCCCAGTTCAACGACTACAACAATCAAACAATCAACAAAGGCCTGATGCCCCAAGGAGGCAATTCACTAGAATCAACATGCCACTGTCTCAAGCTTTACAACATCTGTTGAAGGAAAATTTGGTAACACTGAGGAATCCTCTTCAAAACTCCAATAATTCATCTCCAAAATACAACCCGAATGCAAAATGTGCCTATCATTCCAATAGCTCTGGGCACGATACCAATGATTGTTGGGCCTTAAAGAGAAAGATCCAAGATTTGATTGATAACAAAGTGATTGAGTTTGATCCTCCACAAACCCCTAATGTCATTACTGCTGCTATGACTAATCACGATAAAGGTATTAATGTTGTTGACAACGTATCCTATTTCTCCGCCATTAGTGATTTGACTACTCCCTTATTAACCGTTAAGAAGAATCTGTTGAGAGCCAGTTTATTTCCTGGCTTCCTTTAAAATTGTTACCATTTTGCTTCCCAAACTAATGGTTGTATATGACTGAAGAAAGGTATCCAATGCCTGATTGACAGCCATGAAATTCTGTTCGAGAAAACTCCATCCATAAAGAGTTTGCCTGAAAGTACTTTCCAAGAGTTGAGACTTGAAGATGTTTCCATAATCACCATTTTAAATACTCCTATTAGGATCACCTCTAAAGGCCCTATAAGGATTCCTGCTGACCAAGAGTGGCTCCCCTGATTATCACTACACCAGGGCCAGTCCCCTATTCCTCCGACAAGCTGTTCCTTGGAACTATGGGGTAGAAGTTTATTATCATGGTGTCAAGCAAGAGCCATGGATTATTGAAAATGAAGAGCCTGAAATTACAAACATTGCCGAAACTAGTAAGGTCACTAGGATAGGAAGGATCTTTTCTCCGGAGATCTCTCCTCCAACAACTACTACAACCCCTGTTCGTATTCTTGCTGCTAGACCAAATGATGATACCTGAGGTAAAGAGAATGTAACTAAGCCTTCCCTGACGGAGGCACGCTCAAAAGAAGTGACAATTGAAGACCCATCTAGACAAGAGATGGAAGAAATTATAAAGATCATCCGAAAAAATGATTACAAAATAGTTGAGCAACTGGGGCAGACACCCTCAAAAAATATCCATGTTGTCTTTGTTGTTATGCTCTGAAGCACATGCCCAAACCTTGTTGAAATTCCTAAAGAATGCCCATGTACCACAAGAGACCACTGCTGATCAATTTGATAATTGTGTGGCAAGCCTAACTACTGATAATGGCTTGGGATTTTCTGATGCAAATTTAACTCCGACGTGGAAGAATCACAATAAATCTCTACACATCTCTATTGAATGCAAAGGCACCACCCTGGCACATGTGTTAGTAGATATTGGATCCTCCCTAAATGTTTTACCCAAGGGTGCTCTAGATAGATTAGACTGTGAAGGGCTGGTGCCGAAACCCAACGATATTGTGGTGAGTGCCTTCAATGGTTCAAAAATAATGGTCCATGGAGAGGTTGATCTACCAATAAAGGTGGGATCTCAAGTCTTCAATTCAACTTTATATGTAATGGATATCCACCCGACCTATTTATGCTTGCTCGATGTAAGACCCCAATTCTACCCCAAGCAATTATGCAAAATAAATCAGAGTTATAGAATTTCAATCATATAAATGAATCGGGACGTCACAAATTCTTCTAACAAAATTCATTGCATTCATCATGGATATATAACACTTTTTCAAACATCGAATGAACCATCAACATAACATCGTTAATCAAATAAATCAACATCTACACAGCGGAATTCTCAATAACATCTTTAAAATGACAAAACATCAACTTCGAAACATCTCATATTCAATAATAATCAATTTAAAATTCAGCAACTGAAGATCAACAATAAAAAATCAGCAAACGTTCATCCCCCCGGGTGTTACATATCAGAGCAATGACACTGACTCGAACTACTGAAGGTATACAACCTTCACTCTCGATTACTTGCACATTACCAACATAAGGGTAACATTCAAACATAAGGGGTGAGATATCTAACAATATAATAAAGTGCATGATAATTAATATATTAAATTAGATCAACAACATCACCACTTCTCATCTCATAATCAACGAAAATCTCGACAATAATATACATTCGTCAACATCAAAATACACTTCTTTATAAAATCATATAATGCGACTCAATACTTATGAAAATGCATGTGGTACCATTGGAGAAGAACTCCCATGTCAAAAAATTTCCAATTAATAGAGGCATCAATAAGGCATAGCCTTCATCTCAAAATTTGCCAATCCAGGCCATCTCAACGAGCCTAAGGTCCATCTCAATAAAATGCAATGTATGCGACACCATCATGAATGTAATATCAAGACCCAAATTAACAACATCTCAAATCATCTCAAACATCTCAAATTAACATCTCAAACATGTCAAGTTAACATCTCAAAATAACACCTCAAAACATCTCAAATTAACATCTCAGATCATCAAAATAATTTATCAAACATAGTTTATTTATTATAAATCATTAGATCAATATTATTAATAACTTCTTATTAATAACTCTACAGTATTTAATTCCACAGTAATAACAATACTGCCATTCTGCAACTCTAACATCAAGACCGTCACTATCCTTCTGTTATAGCTCAACAGCAGCTTCTGAGCATCTAACGCTCAACGTTCTATTCTAAAACAACGTAAAAGACCAACACAGCTTCTGACCATGCAACCTCTAACCAACGAAATTCCTAATAACTCAGCTTCTAATGATACAACTTTTGGATAACCCCACCTCTGACCAGATGCAACGTCTGATCATTACAACTTCTGACTAACCACATCTTCTGACTAATACAACTTCTAACTAATACAACTTCTGACTAACCACATCTTCTTACTGATACAACTTCTGACTAACTACATCTTCTGACTGATACAACTTCTGACTAATACAACTTCTGACTAACAACATCTTCTGACTGATACAACTTCTGACTAACTACATCTTTTGACTAATACAACTTCTGACTAATACAACTTCTGACTAACCACATCTTCTGACTGATACAACTTCTGACTAACTACATCTTCTGACTAATACAACTTCTACTATCGAACCTCTATTCTCTAATGGTGCAACTCATTTTCTAACTAACATACGTATAACATCAGAACTTCTACCTTGCACTAATCTGACGCAACTTCTATCCACATACTTCTAATTTCAGAACTACTACTTTTTATTCATCCTACTATTTGATTCTTTGCCTGTTATCAAAATAATTAGGAACAATACCACTAGACTAACGCCATCCCTAATTAATCCATCGTTCTAACACAACAGCACCTGGTATCATTCTAACATAATTCTGCATTTTCCGTGCTACAATATTTCTGCGTTTTTCATCACTGCATCTCACTACAGTTCACACTTATAGCCCAAAAACTCAATATAATCATGGATAATCATCACTCATAATAACCCTATAATCTTACAGCATTTTAACAACATCAAGACATCAATATTCATCCGAAAATTCATCAACTCTCATCATACATCAATCATATGTTCTCAATTCAAGAACAAGACAACAATCACCACTAACCCCACATACCAATCATCATAAACACAATTATAGAGTTAGAACCCCACCCTTACCTTGTATTGAAGGTCGCTCTACAATTCCCGATTGGATTCACGTTCTTGCTGTTATTCCTCTTTCTCACGCAGCTTGCACGTTCTCCTTAATCCTTATTTCTTTCTACTGCTTCCTTCTTTCTATTCCTTCTAACAAATAATAAAATAACCCTATTATTCTATTATCTCCTTATTAGGCTTAAAACCAATACACCCCCCTTATTACTTCTATTCTCCCAAGATAAGCGCACATTAAATAATATTACACTTCTAATATTATTTCACCACATAATAAAATAAATCCAATTTAATTATAAAATATCTTCATAAATATTCCAAAAATAATTTAATTAAATAATTAAGTAAATTACGGGCATTACAACTCTCCCCACTTAGAATATTTTCGTCCTCGAAAATTTATCTCAATTAGACAATTCAGGGTAGGAGTCTCGCATCTTGCCCTCCAACTCCCAAGTCATGCTTTCACCAGCAGCTCCTAGCCAAACCACTTTAACCAAGGAAATATCTTTGCCCCTCAGAGTCTTCATTTCACGATCCGTGATCCGTACAGACATCGGCTCTATCGTAAGATTATCCCGTACTTGCACATAGTCCATATGAATCACACGAGATGGATCTGAAATATACTTCCGAAGTTGCGACACATGAAACACATCATGCAAATTCGAAAGATTAGGCGGTAAAGCCACTCTATAAGCAACATTCCCCATTCTCTCCGAAATCTGATACGGTTCAATAAAACGAGAAGTGAGCTTCTTAGACTTCAATGCTCACCCAACACCAATCACAGGTGTAACTCTCAAAAACACATGGTCGCCAGCTTGAAATTCTAAATCTTTCCTTTGCCTGTCATGATAACTCTTTTGTCTACTTTGTGAAGCTTTCATCTTTTCTCGAATCAACTTCACCTTCTCAGTAGTCTCACGAACAAGTTCAGGTCCAAGTATTACACTTTCACTAGATTCATGCCAACATAACAAAGTTCTACATCTTCGACCATACAACGCTTCAAAAGGTGCCATCCCAATACTGGAATGATAACTATTATTATAAGTGAACTCTATCAATAGAAGATAAGTATCCCACGAACCTCCATGCTCAAGAACACATGCCCTCAGCAACTCTTCCAACGATTGAATTATCCGTTCAGTCTGACCATCTGTCTGAGGATGATACGCTGAACTCAACCTCAACTTAGAACCCAACGCTTCTTACAAACTCTTCCAAAAATCAGAAGTAAATCTTGCATCTCTATCTGACACAATGCACAAAGGAACACCATGCAACTTCACAATCACACTAACATAAATCTCAGCCAACTTCGGCACTGGAAAACTGATGTTAATCGGAACAAAATGAGCTGACTTCGTAAGCCTATCAACAATCACCCAAATCGAATCATGTCCTCTTAAAGTATTAGGCAACCCTATCACAAAGTCCATTGAAATGCTATCCCATTTCCATTCTGGAACTTCCAACGGTTGCATCAATCCTGCAGGTTTCTGATGTTCAACTTTCGACTTCTGACAAGTCAAACATGCATACACAAACTGAGCCACGTCACTCTTCATTCCAGGCCACCAAAACAAACCTTTCAAATCTTGATACACCTTCGTAGCTCCTGGATGAATACTCAAC
The DNA here is from genome assembly GCA_948472305.1 of Vicia faba. Lineage (NCBI taxonomy): Eukaryota > Viridiplantae > Streptophyta > Magnoliopsida > Fabales > Fabaceae > Vicia > Vicia faba. The sequence goes on from OX451735.1 coordinate 242,236,188, forward strand.
TTACTTCTATGACTCTCTTTAAGTATCACCTTCTTCATCTCAACATGATCAGGAATACAAATCCGATTACGAAATCTCAACACACCTTGCTCATCTAGCTTAAAATCACTATTCTCAGACTGATCAATCCCAACCATCAAATCTACCAGTTTCACATCCAACTTTTGAGCTTTTCTGATACTGTCTAAAAATTCATTAATAATCTTCAACATACCCAACATCACACTTTGCGGGGTAACCTCACAAACTAAGCTCATATCTCTGAACTGCTCAATCAATTCTAACTCTTTAATCATCATTGCTGACATATGTAAAGTCTTTCGACTCAACGCATCAGCTACCACATTCGCCTTTCCTGGATGATAATTCAAACTGAAATCATAATCCTTGAACAATTCCAACCATCTTCGTTGCCTCATATTCATCTCTTTCTAATCGAATAAATACTTCAAGCTCTTATGGTCACTAAACGCTTCAAATCTAGAACCATAAAGATAATGCCTCCAAATATTCAACACAAAGACAACTACAACAAGCTCTAAATCATGCGTAGGGTAGTTCTTCTCATGAGTCCTTAACTGGCTTGACGCATAAGCAACTACCTTAGCATTCTGCATAAGCACACCTCCTAAACCCATCTTAGAAGCATCACAATAAACCATAAAAGGCTCTCCTGGATTAGGCAACATCAAAATTGAAGCCGACGTCAACCTCTTCTTCAAGAGTAGAAAACTTCACAGACTTGTCATAACAGTTAATATGAACACGGTTATGCTCTAACCAGTTCATACCCAAAATCACATCCAAACCTCTTAACGGTAAACAAACCAAATCAACAACAAAGTATATGTCGAAGATCAACAAGTGACACTTATCACATACGAAAGAAGTAGTCACCGACCCCTTGGATGGAGTATCGACGACCATTTCTCCATTCAAAGAAGACAACACAAGACCCAAACTTTCAACACAATCAGCAGAAATAAAACAATGCGTAGCACCAGTATCAATAATAGTAATTAAAGGAGTATTATTAATGAAACATGTACCTCTAATAAGTCCGTCCTCAGCAGCTGTCTGGTCCTTAACCAAAGCAAACACTTTACCACTTGACTGAGCCCTCTTCAATTTCGGACACTGACTACCAATATGACCTTCTTCTCTACAATTAAAACAAATCACATTCTTATGTTCACACTCAGATACAACATGTTCGTTCTTACCACAACAATAACATCTCTTCACTTCAGTAGTGTACACATTACTCTTGTGCCCAGGTTTCCCACACTTAAAGAAAATCACACCAGCAGGAGCATCTCCCCCACTAGTCCTCTGACCATGAGCAACTTTCTGTTTACCTTTACCACCTGGGGCATCATAAGGCTTACCACGATTCTGTTGGTGCTTACCCCTCTTCTCACTGATAATCTTGTAGTGAGCATTATTATCCTCCTCATAAATCTTGCGGCTATCAACCAAATCAGAAAAGACGCATATCTTCTGGTATCCAACTGCCTTCTTAATCTCCGAGCGCAACCCACTCTGAAACTTGATACACTTTGAAAACCTAGCATTTTCCTCAGTGTAATGCGGGTAAAACTTAGCCAACTCAGCAAACTTGGCAGCATACTCAACAACAGACATACTTCCTTGCTTCAGCTTAAGGAACTCAATCTCCTTCTTACCACAGACTACTTCAGGAATGTACTTTCTCAGGAATTCCCTACGGAACACAGCCCAAGTGACATTCTCACCTGCAGCTTCCAATTTCTGACAAGTCTCTAGCCACCAGTCATCAGCCTTGACTACTAGCATATGAGTCCCATAACGAACCTTCTGCGCTAGAGTGCAGTCCATCACGCGAATGATTCTCTCAATCTCTTTCAACCACTCCAATACCCCGTCAGGATCATACTTTCCCTTGAACGTAGGTGGATTCTCTCTCTGGAAAGTCGCCAAGCTACAAGATCCAGCATTCCCGTCAGCATTCGAATGATTTTCCATCGCATGAGCCATTGCTTCTAAAGCAGTATCAAGTGCAACATCATTCCTTCCATCCATGTCAACTTATCACTATAACATAAACAACTGTTAAAACTCAAAATAACAATACTCGATTGTTAAACAACTACGACTCAACGACAAGGTCGGACCAACCTTTTTCTCTGATACCAACTTTGTAACTCCCCAATTCTACCCCAAGCAATTATGAAAAATAAATCAGCGTTATAGAATTTCAATCATACAAATGAATTGGGACGTCACAAATTCTTCTAACAAAATTCATTGCATTCTTCGTGGATATATAACACTTTTTCAAACATCGGATGAACCATCAACATAACATCTTTAATCAAATAAATCAACATCTGTGCAGCGGAATTCTCAATAACATCTTTAAAATGACAAAACATCAACTTCAAAACATCTCATATTCAATAATAGTCAATTTAAAATTCAGCAACTGAAGATCAACAATCAAAAATCAGCAAACGTTCATCTCCCCGAGTATTACATATCAGAGCAATGACACCGACTCAAACTATTGAAGGTATACAGGCTTCACTCTCGATTACCTGCACGTTACCAACATAAGGGCAACATTAAAACAGAAGGGGTGAGATATCTAACAATATAATAAAGCGCGTGATAATTAATATATTAAATTAGATCAACAACATCACCATTTCTCATCTCATAATCAACGACAATCTCAACAATAATATACATTCTTCAACATCAAAATACACTTCTTTATGAAATCAAATAATGCAACTCAATACTTATGAAAATGCATGTTGTACCATTGGAGCAGAACTCCCATCTCAAAAATTTGCCAATTAATAAAGGCATCAATAAGGCATAGCCTTCATCTCAAAATTTGCCAATCCAGGCCATCTTAACGAGCATAAGCTCCATCTCAATAAAATGTAATGTATGCGACACCATCATGAATGTAATATCAAGACCCAAATTAACAACATCTCAAATCATCTCAAACATCTCAAATTAAAATCTCAAACATCTCAAATTAACATCTCAAAATAACACCTCAAAACATCTCAAATTAACATCTCAGATCATCAAAATAATTTATAAAACATCGTTTATTTATTATAAATCATTAGCACAATATTATTAATAACTTCTTATTTACAACTCTGCAGTATTTAATTCCACAGTAATAACAATACTGCCATTCTGCAACTCTAACATCAAGACCGTCACTATCCCGCTGTTATAGCTCAATGGCAGCTTCTGAGCATCTAACGCTCAACGTTCTATTCTAAAACAACGTAAAAGGCCAACACAACTTCTGACCATGCAACCTCTAACCAACGAAATTCCTAATAACTCAGCTTCTAATGATACAACTTCTGGCTAACCCCACCTCTGACCAGATGTAACTTCTGATCATTACAACTTCTGACTAACCACATCTTCTGACTAATACAACTTCTGACTAATATAACTTCTGACTAACCACATCTTCTGACTGATACAACTTCTGACTAACTACATCTTCTGACTGATACAACTTCTGACTAATACAACTTTTGACTAACCACATCTTCTGACGGATACAACTTCTGACTAACTACATCTTCTGACTAATATAACTTCTGACTAATACAACTTCTGACTAACCACATCTTCTGACTGATACAACTTCTGACTAACTACATCTTCTGACTAATACAACTTCTACTATCAGAACCTCTTTTCTCTAATGATGCAACGCAACTTCTGACTAACATACGTATAACATCAGAACTTCTACCTTGCACTAATCTGACACAACTTTTATCCACATACTTCTAACGTCAGAACTACTACTTTTTATTCATCCTACTATTTGATTCTTTTCCTGTTATCAAAATAATTAGGAACAGTACGACTAGACTAACGCCATCCCTAATTAATCCATCATTCTAACACAACAACACCTGGTATCATTCTAGCATAATTCTACGTTTTCCGTGCTACACTATTTCTGCGTTTTTCATCACTACATGTCATTACGGTTCACACTTTTAGCCCCAAAACTCAATATAATCATGGATAATCATCACTCATAATAACCCTATAATCTTACAACATTTTAACAACATCGAGACATCAATATTCATCCAAAAATTCATCAATTCTCATCATACACCAATCATATATTCTCAATTCAAGAACAAGACAACAATCACCACTAACCCCACATACCAATCATCATAAACCCAATTATAGAGTTAGAACCCCACCCTTACCTTGGATTGAAGGTCGCTCTACAATTCCCGGTTGGATTCACGTTCTTGTTGTTATTCCTCTTTCTCACGCAACTTGCACGTTCTCCTCAATCCTTATTTCTTTCTACTGCTTCCTTCTTTCTATTCCTTCTAACAAATAATAAAATAACCCTATTATTATATTATCTCCTTATTGGGCTTAAAACCAATACACCTCCCTTATTACTTCTATTCTCCCAAGATAAGCCCACGTTAAATAATATTACACTTCTAATATTATTTCACCATATAATAAAATAAATCCAATTTAATTATAACACACCTTCATAAATATTCCAAAAATAATAATAATTAAGTAAATTACGGGCGTTACACTCGGACCCCATGGATTCATGGGGCAGGTGCAGTTACCTCTACATTACATCAAATGCTGAAGTACCCAGTGGGAGGGAAGGTTGTTACAGTTTGTAGAGAGGAAGAATATATGGTAAGTCATTTGAATTCTTTCAAATATGTTGAAATGGATGGAGAATTCATTGAAACCCCCTGTCAAGCATTTGAGGTAATCCCTCCAACGATTATTATTGCTAAAGATATTCTTGCTACTCCTAAGACTGCTAAGGACACACCAATAATGGCCACTCTGAAGGATGCTAGGGCTGTTATAGAAGATGGAGGATGCACTATCTGAGGACAACTTCCTGACATCGCCTACAAATCTGACAAATTTGGGTTGAGTTTTACTTCAAAGGCTTAAAAAGAGGTTCGACGTGCTCGTGCTGGTGGACCACCTCTTCGTATTAGCAACAATGAAGTCAATTCTCTGGAAGACAATGATGGTGATGGTGACTTTAACGACTGGATATTCCCAACTGCTGACGGTGGACTTAACAACTGGAAGGCAAAAGACTTCATCTCAATCTCCTTCAGCCAGGAGTAATTGCTATTTCCTATTTTTATTTCTTTAAGAAGTTTTTCTATATAATCTACTTTAAAACAATGACTTTAAAGCACGTGCCTTTCCCGGGGCAAAATGGTCCATTGGTAAAGGGTTATCATTTAAGATATCATATGCTCATTTAATGAAAACATTGGATGATTTTGCATTCAAATTCTATGCTCCTTGTCTTTCTTTTACTTTACTACATTTTCAAATAAGCCATGTGACCTTACATGCACACACACATTTGGAGATCCAAATCCACTATGGATCTCATTGAAAATAATTCTGCTATTGCCGTTTATGACTTCGAAAATCCAATCGATCAAGTCGAAGACGAAGGTGAAGAAGATTGTGAGATACCTGGAGAACTCTCCAAACTCCTGATACAAGAGGAAAAGGCCATCCAGCCGCATGAAGAACCAATCAAAGTGATAAACTTGGGTACTGAGGCAGATAAGAAAGAAGTCAAGATCGGCGCCAACTTGGAAGACAATGTCAAGTGCAGATTGGTTTAGATGTTGCATGACTATGTTGAGGTATTCTCTTGGTCAAATAAAAAGATGTCGGGGCTTGATACTGATATCGTGGTTCATCTACTGCCAATGAAAGAAGGATGTTCTTCGATAAACAAAAGGTTTGTCACATGCGCCCCAATATGTCTGAGAAAATCAAGGTTGAGGTAATGAAACAGTTCAATGCAGGTTTCTTGGCACTGACGTCGTATCCCCAATGGGTTGCATATGTTGTTCCAGTGCTGAAGAAAGACGGTAAGGTCTGTATGTATGTAGACTACGGGGATTTAAACAGGGAAAACCCTAAAGACGACTTCCCACTACCGCATATTGATGTCTTAGTTGACAACACTTCTCAACATAAGGTGTTTTCTTTAGTGGTGGTTTCTCCAGGTACAACCAAATCAAAATGGCGCCCGAGGACATGGAGAAAAATACCTTTGTCACACAGTGGGGCACCTTCTATTATAAGGTCATGCCTTTTGGGCTGAAGAATGTAGGCGCAACTTATCAATGAGCTATGGTGGCTTTATTTCATGATATGATTCATCATGAGATAGAAGTCTATATTGATGACATGATAGGAAGATCCCAAAATGAGGAAGAGCACCTTGATCATCTGCACAAGCTGTTTGAGAGGTTGAAGAAATACAAGCTGAGGTTGAATCCTAACAAATGCATCTTCAGGGTAAGGCCTAGAAAGCTCCTAGGTTTCATTGTCAGTGACAAAGGTATTGAGGTAGATCCCGCAAAGGTTAAAGCTATCCAAGAAATGCCATCCCCTCGTACGGAGAAGGAGGTCAGAGGTTTTCTAGGACGACTAAACCATATTGCCCGATTCATCTTTCACCTGACTGCTACTTGTGAGCCACTCTTCAAGCTGGTGAAGAAAGATCAAGTGGTAAGATGGAATGACGACTGTCAAATAGATTTTTACAAGATCAAATAATACTTACAAGAACCACCAATTATCATGCCACCAGTTGAAGGAAGACCTCTGATCATGTACTTAACCGTGTTAGAGAATTCAATGGGGTGTGTGTTGGGGAAGCATGATAAGTCTGGTAGAAAAGAACATGCAATATACTATCTTAGCAAAAAGTTTATCGACTGTGAAACAAGATATTCACTGCTCGAGAAAACTTGTTGCACTTTGGCATAGGCTGCTCGCCGACTAAGACAGTATATGTTGACTCATACCACTTTACCAATCTCTAAGATGGATCACATCAAGTACATATTTGAGAAGCCTGCTCTCTTTGGAAGGATAGCCCAATGGAAAATGATCTTAACTGAGTATGATATCCAGTATACTACTAAAAAAGAAATAAGAGGAAGTGTGCTGGAGGATCATTTTGCGCATCAAGCTATAGATGAATACCAATCTATGAACTTTGAATTCCCGGACGAGAATATCATGTTGATTGCGGATTGTGAAAAGCCTGGACTATATGAAGGACCTGAGCAAGGATCCCGATGGACTATGGTTTTTGATGGAGCTTCTAACGCACTGGGTAACATAATTAGTGTTGTGATCATTTCCCCTGAAGATTTCCATACACCTTTTATTGCCAGACTTTTCTTCGACTATAACAACAATATGGCCGAGTATGAAGCGTGCATCTTGGGTCTTAAAGCTTCTATTGACTTAAGAATAAAATTCTTGAGCTTGTATGGAGACTCAGCTTTGGTCAGCAGTCAAGTTAAAGGATAGTGGGATACAAAACATCCTAATATTTATCCCATACTGTAGCGGTAGAAATGTTCAAGACTAAGCCATTGGATTGACTAGACTTTATACAAATCAAATAAAAATCGCCACCGCGCTTTATTGTTTCCAAAGGAATGGGAAAATAGCGAATAACCCAAAGAGAGGGGGAAAGATTCAAGGTAAGGGGGTTGGTTATGCAAAAGGAAGGTGTGATACGGTGGGAGAACTGACTTGAGGTTTTGCGTTTGTGTTCGCAAATGTTCGGTTTAGCAAGAGTCGCCACCAAATTTTTATTTTATCCAAAGGAAAGGTCAAAAAGCATAGGAAAGACCTCTGAGATGTTTTCTTGGGTTCGGGGAGTAGATTATGAAAAGGGAAGGTGCTAGAACCCTTTCCATCCATGGTTGTCCATGGGCTCTTAGTTACTTGTTTAGATCGCTTGCTTTTGCTTTTCAATTGTTTGAAATGGTGCTTTGTGTGTGTGGTTTTGAAAATGTTTTAAAAAGAGGCCATCGTTGTGGCAACCTTTGTAATGATTCTTGTTTGAATATATACAAAGGTGTTTGTCTTTTGACAAGATATTTCAATGTTTGAAAGTTTGTTTTTGGGAAATGTTTTGAAATTATGTTGTGAGGTGTGTTTGAAAATAGCAAGGATGTTTTGCAAGTTTTGATCAAGTAACTAAGATTTATCTACCCTATTTTACTCAAAGGTATTTCCTACACATTTTTAACCCTTTTGACAGTGTTGTTTTACCATTGCATTTGGTAAACAACCTTGTATTAGGATGTTAAACGGGACAGGAGCGGGTCATCGTATTGACCATGATAGCAATATTACCAAGTATATTTAGCAATTTTTGAGGGACTAGATCATTTTTTATAGGCAACCAAGATAGCGTCATCGAGGGACTATGATCTTTTTGTTTTGTTTTTGTTTTTCTAAAGTACTCAACATGCATAACATGGTCATTTTAAAGGCAACAAGTGGATGAAACCCTAGGGGTGCAAGTGTGTATTGTGTTGTCAATTTACATGCTTTTGTCTTTGTATTAGTCAAGCTATTTGTTTGATTTTGGATTTTTTGCATACAAACCCTAATCTCTAATCATGGCATAATTAAAAGCATAAATGCGTAAAATAAATCTACACTATTACAACATTTGATATGGGAAGCGGGATACAATTTTTGAATGGGAAATATTTGCAAGAAAAATAAAACCCTAATATTTACTATTACATCCAAATTGAATAATTGGTACAAATAATAAACGAATAATATTTAAATGAATAAATTAAACAAATATTCTAAATATTATGAATATGCAAAAAATGTTTTGTTTATTTTTATGTATGTAAAAATATAATATTTAATGTAAAAAAGAAATAAAAAGATTTTTTTTTATTAAGGGAAAAACCCTAATTTTAAGAAAGTAACTATATATATATTTTATGTACAATAAAATAAAATAATGCACATACCAAAATAAAATATATTTAGGAAAAATATTATTTAAGTATAAATAATTAAAAAAAATAAAAAAAGGTATAATATTATTATGTATTATTTTCAAGTTTTCATTAAATAAAATAAAAGTATATACTAATTAAATTATTTTTATGTTAGAAAAAAATAAAATAAAATACAAAATAAATGTGAAAATTTATAAAAATATTTTTTTTGATATTTTTTAGGTTTGGAAAATAAGAAAATAAAATCAAAAATTAAAAATAAATACAAAAATATAAAAATATGAAGAAATGGGCCAGGGGGTGCAGTCAGCAATGAGGGGGGGGTGTCAAAAACAAAAAGCCAAAGCCCAGCCCAAGTCCAGACTTCATCTTCAACCTCTCGTTCAAAAAACGCGCGCCTGACTTCAAACATGAACAAACTGCATACGTGCTCTAATGCAAAAACCCATAACATCAAAGTTGTAGCATTTTTCAAGACGAATCCAACCATGTAAAGAACTCATTCTAAATCTCAAAGACCAGAGAGAATTTCTCTGGCCCTAAATCCTAACCTAAATTTTTCATGAAGTTCATGGATTGAATTCTCTTAACACGATTAATTTAAATGAAAAATGAGCATATGTACAGCTTCATGGCTATGAATACTACATCTTTTATTCACAAACCTAAGCCTAATTATTCCTAAATAGAGAGATAGGAAGTTGACAAAAACCTGTTTCAGTTGACTTCGTGTATGGCAATGTGGAGCTTTTCAGTGAGGCCTGAGATGTTTGAGAGCTTGCTTGAACTTCCTCTGACCTTCCTCAATGCCTAGCTTGCCTTGAATGTGTTTGAACAAGCCTGTAGAACTCAACCTGCACAAGCTGAAATAAAAAATGGTAAACCTTGTAAATGGAGTTACAGTCAGTTTTTAGGGGTTGGGATAGCTTGGATAGGTTATGTGGAAGGTGTTTGAACAAGTTTGAGGCAAAACACACGAGCAACTTATGAGATAGAACTCAAAATGCAGAAGTTGCCCTATTTTGCCAATGGAAGGTGATTTTGTGCTATGGAAGGTTTGAGGGCTCAAAGGATCGTGTTTATGGCTCAAAGGGATGTGTGAAACTTGTCTCAAATGCTTGCCAAAGTTGGTTTTCTCTGATGTGCCAGTTGTGTTGTGTTTTACAAGTTTCTTGTATATGAAGCAAAAGTGGACAAGTGATGCAAGACATGCCTATACAAGCTATCTATCATCTTGCACACTATGCTCTTGGCCCCTCAAGTTTGTGGATTTTATTTGCTATACAAGATATGGTCCAATGCTCAAGGATGCAATTTGACATAAAGCAAAATTTTGACAAAAATGGCAATGTTACCTTTTACCATTTTTGAATTAATCTATTGTATAATCTTCTAATGACCAAAACAAAGCCTTAGACCAATGGATTTGCATTTAATTATTGAGTATGGAAGGGTTTTGTTACCTGTAATCTAGTGCAAACAAGGATGATTAGAGTTTGCAACTTGTATCAATATGAACATGCCATGGATAAAAAGTGAGTTTTTGCCAACTTCAAGCCTCCGATTCTCCATAACCACAAATGATTTTCGAGAGTTCTTGGACATTTTGGAAAGCTTGCAACATGATCTACAATCCACATTTGAAATGAATTTTGAGATTCCAAGTGGAACTAGGTGAAACATTTCCAAGAATATAGGTCAAATTCCTGCCTAAACTAGGGCAAAATTTCACTAAGTTAAAAGTTTCATGGACCCTTGTTCCAAAAATCATAACTTGAGATCCAAGCTTCTTTTGAGAAAACTTTATGAATCAAAGTTGTAGACTTTGTGGGGGACTACAACCTTCATGTGGGAAGTTTTATTTGAATCCAATTGCATCATGGTGAAAATGTTGGGCAAAGTTGGGAAAAAAAAAGAAAATTTTATAACTTAGAAAAATTCTAAGTTATGAAATTTTTCAATTTTAAACCCTAATTTGCAAAATTAGGTTTCTTGATGAACAAGTTTCATGTTTTGAAATATCTTGATGAAAAATGACCCTTGGCACTTGATTTTGACTAAAAAGTCAAAGTTTGACTTTTCAGTGTACAGTCAAATTTTGATCAGTTGACTGAAAAATTCATCTGTCAATTCAATGCATTTGAGATCTTTTGAACCTTGTGAATAGGTCAAGATGATGCCATTTAGTCCTTAAATCCATTTTTGAACCCAATTTTCCATTGGCTAGGTTAAAAATCAGAAATTTCCCTCATACAGTTAAAACCCTAAAATGACCATTTTGCCCTTTTGATGATCTGATCAAATTTATTTAGGAGTTGTGGTCCAAACTTGATCAAATGTTTCATATGAGTTTATAATGTTAATGTGGATCAAAATTTATGAGGTTTGACTGTAAATTGGCCACAATTGACTTTTTCCCCAATACAGCTGATTTCTAGGTCAACTGTCCAATTGACTGGGCAAAAATTTGATTCAAGGCTTGAAACTTGGTAGAGGTAATCTTGTAAGTCCAGCATGAAGTATGAAAGCCACTTTGAGAATTAGAAGTCCAAAATTCCTTGTGCAAACTCAAACCCTAATTTAGGTCAACAGTGGAAGGAGATGTCTTGAGCAGAGCAAACCCTAGCTTGATCTTGAGTTCAAAGAGTCTTGTGATGAGAAATGATAAAAATGAGAGAGAAAATTTTGGGGTATAACAGTTGCCCCTGTTCAATCTTCTTGAACCTGAAAAGTTAGATTGGCGAGCTTGCCTTTCGTGACTCGAAGGTAAAAGAGGATTGAACACTAGAGTGCCCGTAAATTTGCGCTCATCAGAGTATAGTTGAGGGAATGGGCTTAAAGATGCCATTTGGAAGATGTGACAGAATCTTGTTGGAGATGGGCGTAAAGATGCCATCCAAGAAAGATTGATCGCATAAGAGATTCCTTCGCGAGAGCCCGTATACCTGTTGTTGAGGAGGACTATGTCGGGGAATGCTGGTTTCTGTTGTGGTAGAAATAAAACTTCAATCATTTATCATTATACTGGAGAGTCATCTATGGGTTGAAGAGGTGACAGTGAACTGCTATCTGGTCAACATCCAGTATTCACAGTCTTGCATTGCTATCTGGTCAACATCCAGGCTTCGCGATACCTTACTTCCTATCTGGTCAACGTCTAGTCTTCAGAAGGAAATCAAATGGTTATCCGGTCGCCTCCGGTTTTCCATTTGACTTTGGGGCCTACTAATATCCGATTGGATTCGGGCTTCAAAGTGATTGGCCGAGTAAACTGTTATTTGGTCAACGTCCAAGTTTCACAGTATACCTTACTGTTATCTGGTCAACGTCCAGGCTTCATAGTCTCGTATTGCTATCTGGTCAACGTCCAGGCTTCACAATATTTTTCTTCCTATCTGGTCAATGTCCAGTCTTCAGAAGTATATCAACTGGTTATCCGGTCAACATCCGGGTTTCCCTTTTGATTTTGGGGCCAAACTAATATTCGGTTGGATTCGGGCTTCAAAGTAATTGGCCGAGTAAACTGTTACTTAGTCAACGTCCAAGTTTCACAGTATACCTTACTGTTATCTGGTCAACGTCCCGGCTTCACAGTCTCGTATTGCTTCACAATACTTTACTTCCTATCTGGTCAACATCCAGGTTTCAGAAGAAATTGCAGGGGATTCAACTATTTTCCGGTCGATCTCTGGGTTTTAGCATAATCAAGGTATTATTTGGTCGAATCCAGGCTTCATAACTAAAACAGGAATCTTCCCCTTGATTTGAATTAAAAAAATAGAGAAGCGTTTGTGTCTAGAGCATCTCTAAGCCGTTTTTCGAGCTTTGAATATCTATTTTAGGTAGCTTATTAATTTCATCCTGAAAAGGGTAGAATGTTAGCTGAAACACAAAGTTATGTTGCATGAAATGTATGATGCAATATATGTGTTTTTGTCAAATGTTTATGATATATGAATGTAATGTATGCGCATGTAAGCTGATTAGCTGTCTTGCTGAGGAAAATAAATCCTTGGATAGATGGAGATAATAAAATCTTTGACTGCTGTCGGGGAAAATAAGTCTATGACCACTGCTGGAGATTCAAGATCTTTGTCAACCTCTGTGGGGAAAAGCTATACTGCTGGGGAGATCAGGAGTTTGGGTTGTATTCCAATCTACTGGGGACTTCAAGAGTGAGGTTCTCCGCTTTGTTGGGGATATCAGAGGGAAACTGAATGGTTTCCTCTGGGGATTAGTAGATCAAAGTTTCATCTCTGCTGGGGATCTTCATGATGTGCTGATTTGATCGTGGTGACCTCACCGGGGAAGAATAACTCTCTGGGGAATTATCTGGTTTTAAAGTGGCTCTTCATGGATAAAGGAGGAAACTAGATGGTCTCCACTGGTGTTCAAAGGCTGAAGTTTGATTCCGTTTGGGGAAGAAAGTCTCATCTTCACTGAGGGTTTATAGTTCAAAGTTTTGCTCTGCTGGGGATCGAGAGTTTGAAAACTCAACTCTGATGGGGATTCCTGAAACTTAACTCCACTTGGGACATGCATTTCAAGGCTTCAACTCCGTTGAGGACCTGGATGACGTACTGCAAGGGATTTCTCCTGGAATAGCCTAAAGACATTTTCCTATACCTTCATCCTATCAGTAATTATCCTTTCTCATTTTGTTTTATTTGTAAGCAGTGATTATATTCAAATGCATATGCTCATTTTAATAAATCATTGGACGTTTTCAAATAAAACACAAGTGTAACGAGAAAGAAAAGGAAAACAATTTTCTGCACTTTGAAGTATTTTTGTATTAACTTTGTGTAAGTATTTTGTACAAAGGAAACAGACATCCTAGTAAGAGAATGTTGTCATAAAATTGAGAAAAATTTATACAAAGAAAGATGGCTATGTGCAACAATTCCATGGGGTCCCCATTCTTCTATATCCTTCGCAACTCTGAGTATCTTGTCCATTCGTCGCTTCGTTCATAGATGATTGGATTGATCAGAAGCTTGGAGCTTTTCCGTGGAGAGATTGTCCTTAAAGTGATCCGACGAGACATAGTCATACGCTTTAATTCCCTAACTTTTGCCTGGATCGCCCTTTCGGATTTTTGATCCACCAGGAAACCCTTTTTTGCCCAAGTCGCCCTTTCGGGTTTTCAACTTGCCGGGTGTACATATTTTTTTTGTTTATCCCTAATTTTTGCCTGAACCGCCCTTTCGGGTTTTCGATTCACCGGGATGCCCACTTTTTCCCAAGTCGCCCTTTCGGGTTTTCAACTTGTCGGGTCGTTTTTGCGTAGTATCTTTTGATTATGTCTGCGTTTGCAGGGTGCGGAAGGTCGTCGCCGTCCATGGTGGTTAGAACCATAGCCCCACCAGAAAAGATGTTTTTTATCACAAATGGTCCTTCGTAAGTAGGAGTCCATTTGCCCCTGGGATCACTTTGCGGCAAGATGATCCGCTTGGTTACAAGATCTCCGACTTGATACACCTGACGTCTGACTTTCTTGTTGAAAGCCTTGATCATCCGTTTTTGATACGTCTGACCATGACAAACAGCAGTAAGTCGCTTCTCATCGATCAAATTAAGTTGATCAAGCCGGGTCTGAATCCAATCGTATTCAATTAAATTAACATCCTTCATAATTCTCAAGGAAGGAATCTGAACCTCCATAGGTAAAACAACTTCCATGCCATATACCAAAGAAAAGGGGGTTGCCCCGGTTGAAGTACGCGCCGTGGTACGATATCTGTGCAGAGCAAACAGTAACATCTCAAGCCAGTCCTTGTAGGTGACTGTCATCTTTTGAATGATCTTGTTGATATTTTTCTTTGCAACTTCAACAACACCGTTCATCTTTGGCCGATAGGGAGATGAATTGTGATGTTGAATTTTGAACTGCTCGCACAGAGCGGTGATCATGGTGTTGTTCAGGTTTATACTTTTGTCCGTGATGATCATGTTGGGGATACCATACCGGCATATGAGGTTCTGCTTGATGAAGCGGGCAATTACATTTTTTGTAACGGAGGCGAAGGAAGCTGCTTCAACCCATTTGGTAAAGTAATCAATAGCCACCAGGATGAAGCGATGTCCATTGGATGCCGTAGGCTTGATCTCTCCAATCATGTCGATTCCCCACATTGCGAATGACCAAGGAACTGTTAGAACATTGAGAGGAACAGGAGGAATATGTACTTTGTCAGTATAGATTTGGCATTTGAGACAAGTACGGGAATATTGATGACAGTCAGCTTCCATGGTAGACCAGTAGTAGCCTGCCCTTAGAATCTTCTTAGCCATCATATGTCCGCTCAAATGGGTGCCAAACGTGCCACTATGCAGTTCAGTCATGATCTTCTTAGCTTCAACCTTGTCCACACAACGAAGCATAACACAATCATGGTTGCGGTTGTATAGGATACCATTGCTCAGGAAGAACTTGGTAGCAAATCTTCTTAAGAACTTTTTGTCGTTGACTGAAGCTCCTTCAGGGTATTCTTGAGTCTTGAGATACCTTTTGATTTCATGAAACCAGGGTTGTTCCACCACTTCTTCGGTATTAATCTCATGACAATGTGCAGGTTCATCCATTCGCTCGGCGGTGATTTGGGGAGCCTCATTATCCCAATTAAGTTTAAACATGGAAGACATTGTAGCTAGAGCATCTGCTAGCTGATTTTCTTCTCGCGGAAAGTGCTCGAAGGTAATCTGCTCGAAAAGAGGAAACAATGTCAGGACATGTTCTTTGTATGGGATGAGATTAGGATGTTTAGTGTCCCACTCTCCTTTGATTTGACTGATAACCAAAGCTGAGTCCCCAAACACAACCAAAGATTTGATTCCCAAGTCAATAGCAGCCTTGAGACCAAAGATACATGCTTCGTATTCGGCCATGTTGTTGGTGCAGCTGAAGCAGAGTCTAGCGGTGAAAGGTGTATGGAAACCTTCTGGAAAGATAAATACCGCGCAGATACCGTTTCCAAGTGCGTTTGAAGCACCATCAAAGTACAGGGTCCATCGGGATCCTTGTTCAGGTTCGTCATACGGTCTGTTACCTTCAATGTTGTCCAATGTCATAATGTCTTCGTCGGGGAAGTCGAACTTCATGGATTGGTAATCTTCGACAGCTTGATGAGCTAGATGGTCAGCTAGTACACTCCCCTTTATAGCTTTTTGGGTTGTGTACTGAATATCATACTCAGTCAGGATCATTTTCCATCTAGCGATTCTTCCAGATAAAGCGGGCTTTTCGAAGATGTACTTGATCGGATCCATTTTATAAATCAGCAAAGTGGTATGTGTCAACATGTACTGCCTTAGCCGGCGAGCAGCCTATACCAAAGCGCAACAAGTTTTCTCGAGCAGTGAGTAACGAGTCTCACAGTCGGTAAACTTTTTGCTAAGGTAATAAATGGCATGCTCTTTTCGACCAGACTCGTCATGTTTGCCTAGTACGCACCCCATTGAGTTATCCAAAATAGTCAGATACATGATTAACGGCCTTCCTTCGACGAGCGGCATAAAGATAGGAGGTTCTAGCAAATACTCCTTGATTTTATCGAAAGCAACTTGACAGTCATCATTCCATTCAACCACCTGATCTTTATTCAACAACTTGAAGATTGGTTCGCAGGTAGATGTTAGATGAGAAATGAACCTTGCAATGTAGTTTAGGCGTCCCAAAAAACCTCTGGCCTCCTTTTCAGTGCGGGGGGCAGGCATTTCTCGTATATCTTTGACTTTAGCAGGATCAACCTTAATGCCTTTGTTGCTGACAATGAATCCCAAGAGTTTACCGGACCTGACTCCGAAAGTGCACTTGCTAGGGTTCAGTCTGAGCTTATACTCCTTCAACCTGACAAACAGCTTTTGTAGATGGTCGAGGTGTTCTTCTTCTGTTTGTGAACGGGCTATCATGTCATCTACGTAGACTTCGATCTCATGATGTATCATATCATGAAACAAAGCTACCATGGCTCGCTGATAGGTTGCCCCGGCATTCTTCAGTCCGAATGGCATCACTTTATAGCATAAGGTACCCCACTGCGTAACAAAAGTAGTCTTTTCCATGTCTTCCGGGGCCATTTTGATCTGGTTGTATCCCGAAAATCCGTCCATGAAAGAAAACACTTTATGTTGAGCTGTATTGTCAACCAAAATGTCAATGTGAAGTAGTGGAAAGTCATCTTTAGGGATAGCCCTATTTAAATCTCTGTAGTCCACACACATTATCACTTTGCCGTCCTTCTTAGGCACGGGCACAATGTTAGCAACCCATTATGGATAGGAAGTAACAGCAAGAAACCCGACATTGAACTGCTTCATCACTTCGGCTTTGATCTTTTCAGACATATCGGGCCTCATTCGGTGGAATTTCTGTTTAATTGGTGGACAATCTTCTCTTGTAGGGAGGCGGTGAACCACAATATATGTGTCGAGTCCCGACATGTTTTCATAGGACCAGACGAAGATCTCAACATACTCATTCAACAGCTGAACTAAACGCTCTTTGACATTTGGCTTCAGGTTGGCACCCACTTTAACCTCTCTTCTGTCTTCGGCAGTACCCAAGTTGATAGTCTCTAACAGTTCTTCATGGGGTAGAATAACCCTTTCTTCCTGTAGTAGAAGTTTAGCAAACTCTCCAGGCACTTCACAGTCTTCATCACCTTCATATTCGGCATGATTGACCAGATCTTCAGAGTCACTAAAGGCCATAGCAGATTTCTTACCCATGGAATCCAGAGTGGATGGGTACCTGCATTTTGTAAGTGTAGGTGCGTGTAAGGGATAGCCACCTTTAAACAAAATAAAATGTAAAAAGAAAGAAAATGAACACAAAAGTTTATAGATGAAGACGTCCATGATTCATTAAAAATGGCATATGAAAAATGAAGAAATCAAGCCCTTACAAATGGACCTATATGCCCCGGGTAAGGCACAAGGCAAAAGAGTGTACGAATTGTTCAAAAATTATTACAGACCAACGGAAAATGTTCAAAAGATAAATTACTGATTGATTAAAGTAATGGGAACGAAGTCTTTCGCCTCCCAGTTGTTCAACCCTTCTTCAATGGTCGGGAAAATCCAATCTTCAAAATTGCTCTCATCTTCCACATCTTCTAAAGCATGAACTCTGTGATGAGTGATCTTTAATGGTGGTCCTCCAGCCCGGGAGCGACGCAAAGTCTTCTGACTAGCAGCAGTGAAACCCAAACCGAACTTATCTGTCTTGTAAGGAAAATCTGGTAGTTGACCCCATATTGTGCTTCCTCCTTCCTTGATCACAGCCTCCGCATCTTTAAGGGATGACATCCGGGACACATGTTTGGTAATGATGGGCACATCAATCATTGTCTTGGCTACCGCAACTTCAGGAGAAACCTCTTCAAAGTGTTGGAAAGGTGTTTCTATGAATTCACCATCTAACTCCATGTAGCGAAAAGAGTTAAGGTGGCTTATCATATACTCCTCCTCACCATGAACTGTTATGATTTTACCCTGGACTGGATATTTTAGCATTTGGTGTAAAGAGGAAGTGACTGCCCCAGCGTTGTGGATCTATGGCCTTCCCAACAAGCATGAATATGAAGGACGGATGTCCATCACAGAAAATGTAGAGTTGAAAATTTCCGTTCCCACCTTAATTGGGATGTCCATCTCTCCGTGAACCATCCGCTTAGAACCGTCGAAGGCTCTAACAATGATATTACTGGACTTTAAGGTCAAACCTTCACAGTCTAGTCTGTCCAATGCTTTCTTTGGTAGGACATTTAAAGATGAACCGGTATCAACCAGAACATGAGCAAGTGTGGTCCCTCTGCACTCTACCGAAACATGCAGCGCATCATTAGGCTTTCTTCCTTTAAATGTTAGATCGGCGTCATAGCAGCCAAGACCATTATCGGCTGTAAGGCTAGCTACACACTCTTGAAACTGATCCGCAGAAGTTTCTTGAGGCACGTGCGTCGTCTTCAGGAATTTGATCAAGGCTTTGGCATGAGCCTCGGAATAGAGCAATAGGGCCAGCATGGAGATTTTTGAAGGGGTTTGCCCTAATTGTTCTACGACATCATAGTCACTCTTCTTGATTATCTTTAAGATTTCCTCCATTTCCTTTTGGGTGGTCTCGGGGATAACCAAAGGCTGAGCCCTCGTCCTGATGGGTGCTTCTTGGATCCCCTTACCTTTGTCAACAGTAACAGCAGAGGGTACAACTTCAGGAATAACAATTTCTTTGATCACTGGACTTTGCACAGATATCTAGACTGGCACAGGAGCACTTGAGGGTCCGATGACTGCCCTTGGAGGAGAAATCTCTGGAGAGAAGATTCTTCCGCTACGAGTTATGTTACTTGTCCCTGCAATAATTCCTATGTCAGGAGTTTCCTCATCGGAATTCTCTTCAACTGATTCGATCTGCTTAACACCGTGGTAGAAGACCTCTCCTCCATAATTCCATGGTATCGTCTTGTTGGACTTATATGGGATAGGCCCCGGCATAGTAATCTTCAGCGGTACAAACTTTTGATCAGGTGTAATCTTAACAGGTCTTTTGCAGACCTTGGAAAGATTTTCGGAAATGGTGATTATAGCAACATCATTGATTGGAGTAACAGGAGTAATAGTAGCAACACGAGTTTTCTGAAAGAGGATCTCTTGATTATCCATCAGGCATTAGATGCCTGACTTCAATAGCGGACAATCGGATTGTAGAGACGAACAAAAGTAACAATCTTTTTCACAGCCTGGGAAGATCCCAACTTTCAACAGATTTATCTTAATCATCAGCAAAGGGGTTATTAAGTCATCAACAACGGCAAAATACAAATCCTCTTCAATAGCATGGACATTATTACCATGCTTGGGCATTGGGGCAGAAATCACGTTAGGCTTTTCGGGCGCATCAAATTCTACCTCCTTGACATCTATTAAATCTTGGATCTTATTTTTGAGGGCCCAACATTTGTTGGTGTCGTTCCCTATGCCGTCGGAATGGTAAGCACATTTAGCATTGGCATGATAAAAAGGAGAAGTTGTATTCAGATTTTGTGGCGGATCTCTCAAGGTTGTAAGGTTCACCTTCAAGAGATGGAGGAGAACCTGGGCAGGCGTCATGTTTATTTTGGTGAACTGTCTAGCAGGCCTTCCCCCTCTTTTGTTGGTTGGTTCTCGGTTAATCATTCTTAGGTTGATCAACTACAGTCTTTTGGATCATTACAGCCCCCACCGTTGGTCGGCGCTCTTCTCTTCCTCGACTTTTTTGAGAATAAACAGCTGACACCTCTTTCTTGGCTGAAAAAGGTTTTTTGACAGAAGCATATGTATCTTTTTGAATCTTACCACTCTTGATTCCAGCTTCAACTCATTCACCAGTCAGAATTAATTCAGTGAACCCTGCCGATGAACTCCCTATCAGGTGATTAAAGAATGGACCATACAGCGTCCCCAAAAACATATCAACAAGTTCTCTTTCAGACAATGGTGGTTGCACCCTTCCAGCCAGGTCCCTCCACTTCTGGGCATACTCCTTAAAGCCCTCATTAGAAACCATACCCATACTCTGTAGTTGAGTATGAGTAGGTGCTAAGTCGGCATTATATTGATATTGTCGGTAGAAGGCAGCAACCAGATCCTCCCAATTATGTACGTCAGCCCTCTCAAGCTGGTAGAACCATTCCAATTGCGTACCTGAAAGACTATCTTGAAAAAATTGGACCCACAGATCCTTATCAGAAGAATGAGGTTGGATATTTCTAACGTAGGACCGTAGGTGCATCTTCGGGCAAGACAAACCATCGTATTTAGAAAATGTAGGCACCTTGAATTTAGGGGGAATGACAATCCCAGCAACCAACCCTAGTTCTTCAAAATCCAACCCAAGAACTCTTTGTACCTCCATAGCTTCCAACCGCTCTTACAGATTCTTATACTTGTCGCCTGCAGGAGGGTATTGCTACTCAGAATAATCTTCATCCTCTTCTTCTTCTTCAGCCTCATACTCAGATGGTACTATAACTCCCTTTCCTTTTCCAACCCCTTCATCAGAAGTTGAAGGGAAGTCCAGGACCCTTCTAGCTTGGTTCTCAAATCTTCTACCCAGAGTGGCCACACCAGCCCTTTTCTTCTTTTTCTCCTTTTCTGTTTCCTTCTCTTTCTCTAACAGTGCTTTAAGGTCCTCCCGACCCTTTGCCAAGGTCATGAGGAGTTGTTGGAACAGGGAATTATGTGCTTGCAGATCTTTGACCGTCTGCTCTATATCCATCTTGCTAAAATAAACAGCAGAAAGATAAGGAAACCTAGTGTGAAGACCTGTTTATGCATATGATGAATGATATGTATTCATGTAATGCATTCAAGGATTCAGAATTTCAAAGTTGTTGCAAACAAAAAGAACACACGTCATATTAATAAGAAGAAATTTGTTAGTACATAAAAGCCCCATGGGCAAAATATTACAAAATTCTTAATGTAAAAAGACGTTGTGCATCCTCTTTGGTGCGATGTAGGTGTTAAGAGTCTGCTCTTCGTGGAGTCGACGAGTAAGTTCCAAAACCTTCTTCTCACTGGCGTAGAAGTTGGCTTCAAAAGTATTTCGTTCTTCCTTGAGATGTATCCAACTCTTTTGCAAATCTTCCAATAATGTTGGCATGTCAGGATGCAGGAGGGTGTATGGAACCTCTCATTCCATAACAGGCTCTTTGATCACATTGAGAATGTAGGGGTAAGGCATCATAAGACTCTGGGCGCGGGTTCGTACCCACTTGAGGTAAGGCTCAAGGGGGATGGAATTCTTATGTCCCAGTGTCTTACTGTCCACTTTGTTGGGCATCCTCCAAGCTCGGATAAACCTTTGTCGAAGTCCTTGAGCGTTGTTGTCGAAGTCAAAAACCAAGTCTGGAATTAGCATATCATGAGGGCCATCCCTTAGAGCATATCCAAACTGTCTCAGAGCCAAACAAGGGTTGTAGGTAATGCCTCCCCTAATGCCAAGTAGTGGGACATTAGGGAATTCCCCATAACGATCAATGATGATGACATTTTCTCTGGACCGAGAACACCAATGAACATCAGAATATGTAAGAGTCATCAATCGTTGTGATCACCTCAAAACTTACTCATTCTTCAAGACTGACTGGGGAAGGTGAGAAATAAGCCACCTTGCTAGAAGATGAGCACAACACATGAGAACACATCTTTTCCTCATTGTTCGTGTGTGAAATGAATGTAGGATGTCTCCAAGCAATGTAGGCACAGGATTCCGTGATATGAAAATCTTGACAGCATTCACATCTATAAGTTGATCAGGGTTTGGGAACAAGATCAACCCATAGATGAGAAGTGCTACAATCTCCTCAAAAGCTTGCATATCTAGAGAATTCCAGCAGTCTTGTGCTTTCTCAAACAGAAACTTTGCCAAGAAACCCTTGACACCACTTCTGGTTTCCCAATGACCTTTGATATCAGATGGTTGCAAGTGTAAGGCTTAAGCAACATCTTCAGGCTTTGGCTCTCTTTCCGTACCATTGTAGGGTAGTTGATGGAGAATAGGAATCCTCAGGAGTTGATAAAATTCCTCCAAAGTAGGTACTAGTTGGTAATCAGGAAATGTAAAGCAATGGTGTAGGGGGTCAAAGAACTGGAAGAGAACTTTCACCATGTCTTCTTCAATGTTGGAGTTGACCAAGTTGAGAAATCTACCATGTCTTTCACTGAAAGGAGAATTCTATGGAATCTTAGAAGTAAGCTCTTTGAGTTGAGGATGGATCCTCACAAGGTTGACCTTAATTGTTTTTCTGCGGAGTGATTCCATGACCTACAAAACAAGAACAAAGATGAAGATCCAAACCCTTGAAATGGTTAGTGGATGCAAATGATGCTTCATGATGTTCATGATGTATGCACAAATATATGTACAAGCAAATCATACAAGATCCTAGTTTCAGGCTTGCATGGGGTTTCATAGGTAAATACCCTCTTGAAGTTAGTTGGCTCAACCTGTCCTATAATTAGTAACCAGGTTCTAAGGAGCTCAATATCACTGGATTATTTTTTGTGTTCATTGTTTCAGTTTAGCCACTTTACTGGCGACCGAAATATTCCAAGAAAATAACCCTCAATGAGTGTAGTATCGAGTATCTACCATCTTCGGACTGCACCAAAGCCGGTCATCTCACTACCCCTAAAAAAGGCCCAGATGGTCAAGTAAAGGTTCTAAAAGTTCATTAGTGCTTCATGACATCACTCAGCGGCCCCGTATTCTCTTTGATTGACTCAAAGGCTACCGGTACCCATAAATATGTTGCCCTTATATAGCTATTGCTTCAACCATGTCGGTATACCCTGCACAGTTTCCACAACGTATTGCTATTTACCTATGAATGTTTCCCAAATTCGGGTAGAGGATTTCAAGCCCAAACAATAGAACCAAATGTAAAGCAATCAAAGCAAA
This sequence comes from Vicia faba, assembly GCA_948472305.1. Taxonomy (NCBI): domain Eukaryota; kingdom Viridiplantae; phylum Streptophyta; class Magnoliopsida; order Fabales; family Fabaceae; genus Vicia; species Vicia faba. The sequence goes on from OX451735.1 coordinate 242,259,510, forward strand.
CAAGATAAGCATGTAAAGGTGATATAAACCCTAAGGTTACTCCACTTTTCAAAAATTCCCCAGTAGAGTCGGCAGTTCTGGTATACGGTGGGAGAACTGACTTGAGGTTTTGCGTTTGTGTTTGCAAATGTTCGGTTTAGCAAGAGTCGCCACCGACTTTTTATTTTATCCAAAGGAAAGGTCAAAAAGCACAGGAAAGACCTTTGAGATGTTTTCTTGAATTCGGGGAGTAGATTATGAAAAGGGAAGGTGCTAGCACCCTTTTCATCCATGGTTGTCCATGGGCTCTTAGTTACTTATTTAGATCGCTTGCTTTTGCTTTTTAATTGTTTGAAATGGTGCTTTGTGTGTATGGTTTTGAAAATGTTTTGAAAAGAGGCCATCGTTGTGGCAACCTTTGTAATGATTCTTGTTTGAATATATACAAAGGTGTTTGTCTTTTGAAAAGATATTTCAATGTTTGAAAGTTTGTTTTTGGGAAATGTTTTGAAATTGTGTTGTGAGGTGTGTTTGAAAATAGCAAGGATGTTTTGCAAGTTTTGATCAAGTAACTAAGAGTTGTCTACCCTATTTTACTCAAAGGTATTTCCTACACATTTTTAACCCTTTTGATAGTGTTGTTTTACCATTGCATTTGGTAAATAACCTTGTATTAGGATGTTAAACGGGACAGGCGTGGGTCATCGTATTGACCATGATAGCAATATTGTCAAGTATCTTTAGCAATTTTTGAGGGACTAGATAATTTTGTATAGGAAACCAAGATAGCGTCATCGAGGGACTATGATCTTTTTGTTTTGTTTTTGTTTTGCCAAAGTACTAAACATGAATAACATGACCATTTTAAAGGCAACAAGTGGATGAAACCCTAGGGGTGCAAGTGTGCATTGTGTTGTCAATTTACATGCTTTTGTCTTTGTATTAGTCAAGCTATTTGTTTGATTTTGGATTTTTTGCATACAAACTCTAATCTCTAATCATGGCATAATTGAAAGCATAAATCCGTAAAATAAATCTACACTATTACAACATTTGATATGGGAAGGGGGATACAATTTTTGAATGGGGGATATTTGCAAGAAAAATAAAACCCTAATATTTACTATTACATCCAAATTGAATAATTGGTACAAATAATAAACGAATAATATTTAAATGAATAAATTAAACAAATATGCAAAATATTATGAATATGCAAAAAATGTTTTGTTTATTTTTATATATGTAAAAATATAATATTTAATGTAAAAAAGCAATAAAAATATTTTTTTTTATTAAGGGCAAAAACCCTAATTTTCTTTTAAGAAAGTAACTATATATATATATATATATATATATATATATATATATATATATATATATATATATATATATATATATATATATATATATATATATATATATATATATATATATATATATATATATATATATATATATATATATATATATATATATATATATATATATATTGTTGTACCCCAAATTTTGACCTAAGATACCATCTCCCATCTGCATCATTACATTGCAAGTTGTTTTTGACCTATTTTATCAATTTTCAAAGCAGATTTTAAATTCATAACTTTTTCAAATCGAGAGCTGGTTATTTTTGAAACGCCCAGTTCATTAATTGATCAATGCTTAAAATGATGTTTATTTAATTATTTATTATTCTGAGTTTAAATAATTTGAATTCATTTTCAGTTATTATATAATTTAAAGAATTATAAATAATGAAGTAAATATTTGAAAAGAGGTTTATTAATTGATCAATGATGTTTATTTAATTATTTATTATTCTGAGTTTAAATAATTGGAATTCATTTTCAGTTATTATATAATTCAAAGAATTATAAATAATGAAGTAAATATTTGAAAAGAGGTTTATTAATTGATCAATGATGTTTATTTAATTATTTATTATTCTGAATTTAAATAATTGGAATTTATTTTCAGTTATTATATAATTTAAAGAATTATAAATGATAAAGTAAATAATTGGAGAGAGGAAAAGAATTAATTGGTAAAATAATAGAGTTTTATTCATCTTTATTCTAATTGTTACAATTGTTGTTTAAATACTGTATTTATTTACAAAGTATTTACAATGATAATTTTTACAAATGTTTAAAGTGAAATAAAAACTATCCTAATTTTTCTAAGTTCTAAATCTTCATCTTCTATCCAATACTTCTTTGATGCTCATTTGATTTTACCTGCAAAGAATTAAAAGAAAAAGTCAGAGATAGATATATAATTAAAAGCAGACAATTAATTTTGAGTTCATCATTAAAAGCAAACGGCTGGAATCAGTTTTTTACCCTCTTTGCAAATCACGGAATTTCTCCCGGTTCACAAAAAGGGATGAATATTTATTGATAAATATGAATGCACAAGTTAAAATTATGCACAAATTCAATATTTCAAAACCAACTGCATATTTCAAAATAAACTGCATATTTCAAAATAAAATGCATAGTTCAACAGCATATGCAAATAACCAAGTCAAAGTTACATTTTCAAAGCCAAAGTCCAACGTAAACTGTCCAAAAATATGGAAGTATGGAAATACAAGGCTCCATACTGTAACAATGCAGATGGCAAAGAGAGAAATGTGCAGTTTAAAACCATATGCAAGCAAATATTCCTAAATTCATCATTTTCCAGCTTTGCTTTTTCAGAACACAAAGTACATACATCATTTTAATGTTTGAAACTGTACTAAGGAGAGAGAAGAGAGAAAGAGTGTGGGTTTACAGGTTTTGGCCTTAGGCAGAAAAGGGATATAAAACAAAACTGCAGTAGCACAGTAAAAAAAGGGAAGCATAAAAGGAAGCAAAGCAAACTGAATGGAACAGTAGATGTGCAGAAGTATCAAAGGAAAAAAATGGTTAAAATATACAAGAACCTGAACCATCCAAAGCCAAGCGAACCAACTGATATAAAACAACACAAAACTCTTCAAGAAAACAGGAGTTCATAACCTGTTGGAAGCCTAAAAACAAAAACTGAGTTCAAAAATACCACAAGCCTATTCTCAAAGTAAGAAAGAAGCTTGAAGAACCTGCATTCAAAAACCAGTATAACCTGCTGTCTCAAGCCAAAAACCAACAACCATGGCCTGAAAACCAGTAAACACTAAGCCTTCCACCAGTTTTTAAACCACAAACTGTCAAAAAGCCCTCCAGACCCAAAACCTGCATAAGCTTTTAACCTGCACCAAACTGAAGCCAAGCTTCAGAACCAGAAAAAGCCTAAGACAGCCTCAAGTCTTACTACTCAAAAGGCCTACCCTGCCCAAGCCAAAAACATGAATTCAAAACCTTCATAAACCTTGATACAAACTGATAAACCAAACCTTTCAATCAAAACCAGTTAACCTGCATAAGCACAAACAGAAAACCAGCATATGCCCAAAACCTGTACCTATCATCAAGCCTAAACAAAACTTGCCAAGCCAAAGCCAAGGCCATAACCAGCATATGCCCAAAACCTGTCCAGCTCTAAACCTAAGCCAAATATGTCCAAACACATCAACCAAACATTCAAAACTTCCAAACCACCCAGCTAAAGCATTCAAGGGCAACACAAAAGGCCCTCAGAATTTCTTCATCATTGGGCCAACAACAAGCAATATCAACATTGTCAAGCTCAGAACAAGCATACAGAGGGTCCAGCATATCAAGGCAAGCTTTCAACACAAGCTACAACATTCAAAGGCAACGCAAAGAAGCCCTCAGAATTGTGATTCATCACAGGGAAATAAGGCATCAAACATATTCAGCAGGCCCACAGAAAGAAGAAGAAAAAGAAGCATACAAGGGCTATCAAGAAGAAGAGGAAAAGGAATTGCACAAAAGGTTTTCAAGTCATCATCAAACCTAAGGGCCAAAGAGACACAAATACAGAGTACCAGATCTCCTTGCAAAGCTAGCTTCATTCACGTTTCCCTCGCCGTCCGGTCCTCCACGCACCTCCGGTCCACCTCGTCTCCACCTTCAAGACTAGAGGTATAAACCCATCCCCTTTCTCCTTTCACAAAAACAACAGCATTTAATTCGAATCAGTAAGCAAAAAAGTAAAACATATGAGATATAAACTGAAACCCTAACGCAAACGATTAAGGTTTTGTTACCTTGAACAAACACCGCTGGAGCAATCGTTGGAGGAAGAAGAGGTGGAGGCTGCACCGGTGGCCCTAGACGGAAGAGAAGCTCAGGCAAAGGTAAAGGCGAAGAAGACGAAGTGAAACGATGAACAAACGGCGCCTCAGTCTCAACAAACCCTAACAATTCCCTAATGAAACAACAGTCAGAAACCCTAAAAACGTTCGTCAATTTGCAATTGGGCCTCACCCCATTTTCTACGCCTAAACCCAACGATTTCTTAGAACACCCCCCATCCCAGTTCTGTTGTTCTTATTTTGGGCCCTTAAAACTCTTGGCCCTTTCATTTTTTTTCCTTTTATTTTGTTTTACACATTCCTAAACCAAAAAAATTGATTCACCTTTCTTTTATAAATAATACAAACCATTTTTCATATATAATTTAATTAAATATATTAATTTTATTTATATTAATTCATAATGAACAATCCCTTTTTATATATTAATTAAGACTTTACATATAAAAGATTAGTTAAAATACTTGAATTAACATAAGACATTAGGGTATTTTATTATTGGTATATTAATACTATAAAACATATAAAAATAAAAACTTAAAAAAAAAACATTTTATTTTCTTTAATTAATTCTCTTGCTTTGTACATATTAAATAAAAATATAAAAATGCATGTTCACACCATTTAGTCTGTTATTTAACCATTGTTGTGGTTATATGTCGCTTAGTTACTTAATCATTATCTATCTAATTTTCTGTTTGATTATTTCATCTTTATTTGGTTATTTTGTTTACGTCTAAATCCAAGAGAAAAATGATTAAATTTGTTGACTTCATGTCCTCAAATCCAATCACGCGAATATCTTCATTTCATTAAAACTTAAGATAATTTTCCCAAATATTCGATTTTTTCAAAACTCATACCTTTTAAGTCAAAACTTCGACATTAGGTCGTCGTATCTTCAAAAACCCGCCCGTACCCCTCTTTGGCCAAAACAATTTATTTTTTAATCAAACAAACATTTTAATAAACAGATATTTCAAAAGGTTCCTATAGAATACTATAGATGCATTGGGTGCTAATACCTTCCCATTGTATAACCAACCCCCGAACCATAGACCTCTTTTCAAAAACGCCTTGTATTTTCTTTACTTTTAGAAAGTACTATTGCATATTTTAGGGTTTTATTTCGCTCTTTTCCCTTTTCCCTTGGAAATAATAAAGCGCGGTGGCGACTCTTGCTTTTGTGAGACGAATTAATTAATAATTCGATCTCCGATTTACCCCGCTACATTTTTTATCGCTACAGAATTGGCGACTCTGCTGGGGAAAGATTGACCTCTTGCTGGTCCATCCCTAAGTGGGTTAAGCCTAGCTTGTTTTATTTGTTTTATTATTATTTGATTTGTTTGATTATGTGTTTAAATTGGGGTTGTTTGGGTTTTTTGCAAAGGACGAATCCTATACCGGGATTAAGTTACACTTAAGAATAGGACGGGCGGTACATTCATGTCAACTTTGAGGGAGTAATCCTGAAGAATGAGGCATGAGATCCCCCACTCAATGGAAGGCCCTTTTGAACATAATATTTGTTTACCGAGTAATCGGGAAGACATTACTATTTTCGACCTGGGAGCCAGAGAAATTGAGAACCGTAGAACCCTAACCCATCTTGGCCTTTTTAGGTGTAGCGCGGAGACTATAACAGAGTAATTCGGAAGTAGTTGTTACGCGATGCTATGCTCGGATGAGTTTCTCTTGAGAATATTGCTAATTATTGAGTAATCAAGACGTTGGCAATATCCGAAGGAGGAATGTAGACTCTGGGAACTCTTAGAACCTTGTCTTACAGGTGTGATTGAACCGTTAGTACATACCTTAGGGTGGGCTTTACCCTTGACTCCATGCTCGAAACGTTGAACCTTTGAACCCCATATTTGTGAACTTGTGTGTAACTGTTGCATTATCATTCATCCATACATCCATAAACATTTTTGTAAAAAACTTGTTTTTCAAGGAACTTAGGAATGATTTTTGCAGACATCTCAGGTACTATTATTATGGAATTTGGAAGGAGAAACACTCGAAGTTTTAGTTTTAAGGAGCCCGAGATTGAAGAACTGAAGAGTTTAATTCCTAAGATCAAGAACCCAATGGATTTTCAGAAAAAGTATGGGTCCATTATACCTCTCATGAAGCGCAAGATGAAAGAGGGCATCCTTGGTACGTTGGTCCAATTTTACGATCCTTTGTACCGATGTTTTACCTTTCCGGATTACAAGTTAATGCCCACCTTAGAAGAGTACTCCTACATACTTGGTTTTCCGATCACCGACTGTGTTCCTTTTTCTGGCTTAGAAGTGGAACCTAAATCTCACGAGATAGCGACCATCACCCACTTGAAGAAGTCAGAGATAGAGGAGAACATGACTAAAAAAGGGGGAATATGAGGTTTGTCTGCCCAGTTTTTGTTAAGGAAAGCTCGTCATTTCGCTGAGATAAAAGATACTATTGCCTTCGAAGACGTCTTTGCTTTACTCGTTTATGGTCTATTCTTGTTCCCTAATGTTGATAAGTTTGTGGATATCAACGCCATCAGAATTTTCTTGATTGGAAATCCGGTCCCTACGCTGCTAGGAGATACCTACTACTCCATCCATCTTAGAAACTCTTATCAAGGAGGGATGATTATTTGTTGTGCACCGTTACTGTATCAGTGGTATGTTTCTCATCTACCTAGGTCTGATGTTTTCTGGGATCTCGAGAAGGAGCCGCGATGGGCGCCAAAAATTATGGCTCTCACTCTTTTCGACATTGATTGGTATAATCGAGCTTACTATGACGTGAAAATCATCGATAGCTGTGGTGCTTTTCCTAACGTGCCCCTTCTTGGTACGAGAGGTGGAATTAACTATAACCCTGTTCTCGCGCGCCGTCAGTTTGGATACCCGATGAGGGACAAGCCGAACAACATCCATGTGAGTGGTTTCTTTCTACAAGAAGGACAAGATCACCAGGCAGCTAAGAGGGAGATCGAGGGAGCTTGGCGCCACATCCATAGGAAAGGGAGGGACATGTTAGGACATAGGGGTGCCGTTTCTTTGGAGCCTTACCTACAATGGGTCCGTGCTAGGGCTTGTGCTCTCAAGATGCCCTATAAACCTGAGAAACCTTTATTCCCTACTGTTGCATCATCATCTGTTGTTATCCCTATCGAGAATATGGGAGAATACCAAGGAAATCTGGCTAGGATGAAGTCCGAGAGAGATGCTTGGAAAGAAAAGTATAATATGTCTGAATATGAGAATCGGGTTCTGGCTCGACAACTAAAGGAAAAGGAGGTTTTGCTATTTATTCAAGACGGCTGGTTCATTGATCATGATGAGAAGCTTCGTCAAAAGGATGCTTTACTGAAGAAGTATGCTAGTGAAAGGAAGAGAAAGAAGGAAGGTTCGGTAAGCGTTGCTCTCGTTCCTAATCCACAAAAGGAAATCATTGATCGATTGGTAGCTGAGAAGAAAGAGATGGAAGACTTTTATGAAGAGAAGATCAGGAAGCTCCGGTTATAGTTGGCATTTGGTACTTCATCTGATGATTCTGAGTGATCTTTAGCTTTTAGTTTTATTTTACTGATGTCATTTTGTAAAACTCTGTAAAAGGGCTTCATGTTCCGAAGTTGTAATTTACTACTTTTATTAAGGGCTTCATGTTCCGAAGTTGTAATTTACTGCTTTTATTATGGGCTTCATGTTCCAAAGTTGTAGTTTACTGCTTTATTATTGGGTTGTTATCCCAAAGTTGTAATTTATTGTTTTGTTGTTCCAAAGTTGTAAGTTGTAATTTACCGCTTTTGATTAATGGAATGAGTTTTGTTGTTCCAAATTCCTTTACCATTGATGTGTGCAAAATTATCGAAGTTCCTTGAAAAACTATTAAAGTGAATTATCATTTGCATCACATATCATGCATCATCCAACATTCCACTTCACATGTTTTCTAGAGTCTTATCCTTGTTTCTTTTTCCACTCCGATAGATTGTCAAGCTGTCTCATCGATACGATACTCGAGCCAATTGTCAGAGGAAGATGGAAGATCTGGAACAGGAAAACCACGAGCTTCGTGAGGAGGTCGCTACCCTTTGTGTCGGTATGGAAAAGTTAACTGCGCTAGTGGAAAGTTTGATGGCTGCTCAGAATCAGCCATCGACTACAGCTGCTGAGATTCAGACTTCAACTACTGTGGTTTCCGAGATTGTCACCGTTCCAACATCTGTGACTCAAGTCAACTCTCCGCTTCAACATCAGATGCCAAAAGGTTTTCCGTGGGGAATGCCTTACAACTTTGTGCCAGAGGGGTATCAGTCTGTCGTACAACCTTTGTTTCAACCTACTATGTCTTTTCCTTAACCAGAGACAATTGCCATGCCGACTGTAATCCCGTCTGTAGCACCTTTCCCGCAACCAGTGATGACAACTGTCGCTCCTGTGGTTCACTCCGTGCCATACTTGAATGAACCTACTTATCCTGCCGAGCCTGCTGAAAGTCTGGGTCTTTTTGATAGAATGGAAGAATTTCAAGACCAATTCCAAGAAATGCAGAGGGAGCTCAGAGCGTTAAAGGGGAAGGATTTGTTTGGGAAAAACACTCATGACCTGTGTTTAGTTCCGAATGTCAAGATTCCAGCAAAATTCAAAGTGCCGGACTTTGAAAGATATAAGGGTGATTCGTGTCCTCGGAGTCACTTGACTATGTACGTGAGAAAGATGTCTACATATTCTGATGATCATGACTTGTTGATTCACTATTTTCAAGACAGTTTGACGGGTGCCGCTCTAAAGTGGTATATGGGTTTAGACAGCATTCAGATCTGCAACTTCAACGATCTTAGCGAAGCTTTTGTTCACCAGTATAAGTACAACGTTGACATGGCGCTGGACAGGGATCAACTCCGGGCGATGTCCCAGAGAGACAGAGAGGCCTTTAAGGAATACGCCCAGAGGTGGCGCGAAATTGCTGCTCAAATCTATCCTCCTCTTGAGGAGAAAGAGATGACAAAGATATTCTTGAAGACTTTAGGTTCCTTTTACTATGAAAGAATGATTGCCAGCGCACCCAATGACTTCACCGAAATGGTAAGCATGGGCATGCGGTTGGAGGAAGGGATTCGTGAAGGACGTTTGGTTAAAGAAGGAAGTCCGTCTAGCAGTATCAAGAAGTTTGGAAGTGTTTTCCCAAAAAGAAAAGAGCAGGATGTCAGCGCAATCTTCCCAGGGAGACCAAGGAGAGGTTACTCACACGTTGCGGCAGTCACTCCGGCTGTCCGCCCAGCATTGATGACCCCAACTCATCAAACCCCACCAACTCAACAACGGCCATTTCAGCAGCAGCCTCGACAACAGGCTTATCCATTCAACAACCAGAACCGTTCACCAAGAAAACCGCAATTCGATGCCATTCCTATGACTTATACTGAATTGTTCCCCGCTTTAATCAGAAAGAACCTCATAACGACAAAACCTCCTCCTGTCGCACCAAACAGTACTTCTCTGTGGTACAAGGCAGATCAGTTTTGTGAATATCATCAAGGGTCGCCGGGGCACAACATTGAGAATTGTTTTGCTTTAAAGGCGGACGTGCAGAGGTTGATTAAGAATTGTATCTTGTCTTTCAAGGATACTAACCCAAATGTTAGAGATAATCCTTTGCCTCGACATGGGGCAGCATCAGTGAATATGGTGGAAGGTTGTCCGGGAAAGTTTCGAGTTTTTCAAGTTGAACACATAAGAGAGTCGTTGATCAGGTTACATCAGAGCTTAAGAAGACTTGCCTTTGTTAGGCATCAGCATGATTATGATGTTTGTGAATTTTGTTCAAGAGAGGTTGATTGTCCTATTGTGAAGGAGGATATTCAAAAATTGTTAGACCAGAGGGTTATCACTATTACATATGACAGAGATCCGGAGGATGAAGTGAATGTTATAATACCACAATTCAATTTGCCTGAATCAGTAGAGATCGTTTACGACAGTCAGACTGCACCTGTTGCTCCTTTGATCATTTATCCACCTGGTCCTGTGCCTTACAACTCAGACCAAGCTATACCGTATAAGTATAATGCCACAATGATTGAGAATGGGGTAGAAGTCCCTATACCAATGAGGCCGTCTTTTGTTAACATCGCTGATGTGAGTAGAGTTACGAGAAGCGGACGTGTCTTTGCAGCAGTACCTTTGAAGAGACCAGAAGTTCAAGTCAGGAGACCCATACCGGCAGAAATTCCAGCGAGAAATGTTGAACCAAGGGTTGAGATAGGCCGATCCAATGAACCTATCCCTCATCCTGAGGATGATGAGATTCTGAAGCTCATCAAGAGAAGTGAATATAAGATTGTGGACCAACTATTGCAAACTCCTTCCAAGATTTCTTTGCTTGCTTTACTGAGAGATTCTGGTGCCCATAGAAAGGCTTTGATGAAGGTCTTGGACCAGGCATTCGTGGATCATGATGTGACGGTTGACCAATTTGATGGAATTGTGGGAAATATTACTTCGTGTAACAATCTTGGTTTTAGTGATGAAGAGCTTCCGGAGGAGGGAAGGAACCATAATATGGCTTTGCATATCTCAATAAGTTGTGGAAATGATACTTTATCAAGTGTGTTGGTAGATACAGGTTCGTCGTTAAATGTAATGCCCAAAACTACATTATCTCGACTCTCATATCCAGGTGCTCCCATGAGACCTAGTGGGGTAATTGTCAAAGCGTTTGATGGTTCTAGGAAGATTGTCATTGGTGAAGTGGATCTTCCTATAGTAATTGGTCCTCATACTTTTCAGATCACTTTTCAAGTAATGGATATTCGTGCCGCCTATAGTTGCCTATTGGGTCGTCCATGGATCCATGATGCAGGGGCAGTCACTTCCACGCTCCATCAAAGATTGAAGTTTGTAAGGCATGGAAAGCTGGTAATGATTGGTGGAGAGCAGGCTATGGTGGTAAGCCATTTGTCATCTTTCTCTTTTATTGATGTTGATGAGGATGTTGGAACCCAATTCCAAGCTCTATTTGTTGCTAATAATGAAGTGAAGAAGCAAGGGACATCTATTTCTTCTTTTGAGGATGCGCGACGAGTGGTTGAAAGTGGTTCGGCTGAAGGTTGGGGCCAGGTGTTGACTTTGCCCGAGAACAAGTCTGGAGAAGGTCTTGGTTTTCATCCCGTGTCTGCAAGAGTCAAGCCGGAAGTAGTTACTCGTCCGATACAAGAAGTTTTCTGAAGCGCAGGTTTTATCCATCCGACTCCTCCTGAAGTTGATGCTATAATAGGAGACGATTCTGAAGAGGATTTACCCGATTTTGTAACGCATGGAGTGGTTTGCCAGAACTGGATTGCTGTTGATGTTCCTGTTGTGATGCACATTTCCGAGTAATGTTTTATTTTGTTTTTGATAAAATTCGCTCTGCCCAAGGTGAAAAGTATTTGTGTCGGGCTATGTTGAAAATAAATCCTTTTGCTCTGCCCAAGGCAAAAGAGAAAATGTCTGGGCTCTTTGTGTCAAGTATTTCCCTTCATGAATAAAAATGTTATTTTGTCCACTACTGTCTTATTTTTTACTTTTTCTGGGAAATAGTAATGAAAATTAATTGGTAGTAATAGGAAAATATAATAATATTTTGTTTCATTTGTACAACATCCATATTAATCGATTTCTAAAATAAAGCATAATCATATGTGCAGATTAATCCATGACTTAACCATTGAAAACAATGATCCTATGCCCTCTCCCAACTTTGAATTCCATGTGTTCAGAGCCGAAGAAGAGGATAGTGAAGAGATTCCTGATGAAATTTCCCGTTTACTTGAGCACGATGAAAAGACTATTCAGCCGTTTGAAGAACCTATAGAGTTGATCAATTTGGGTGATGAAGAAGATAAAAAGGAAGTTAAAGTCAGAGCATTGCTTATCCCAGAGGTCAAAGAGAAAATGTTGGAGCTTCTCAAAGAGTATGTTGATGTGTTTGCTTGGTCCTACCAAGATATGCCAGGTTTGGACAACAATATTGTGGAGCATCGTTTACCGTTGAGACCTGAATGTCCGCCGATTAAGCAGAAGTTGAGAAGGACTCGTCCCGATATGGCTGACAAGATCAAAGAAGAAGTTCAAAAACAAATTAATGCAGGTTTCCTTGTTACATTGGTCTATCCTCAATGGTTAGCCAATGTAGTTCCTGTTGCTAAGAAGGATGGCAAAGTTCGAAAGTGTGTAGACTATAGAGATCTGAACAGAGCTAACCCAAAGGATGACTTCCCATTACCGCACATTGACGTATTGGTCGACAGTACCGCAAAGTTCAAAGTCTTTTCTTTCATGGATAGTTTCTCTGGTTACAATCAAATCAAGATGGCACCAAAAGATATGGAGAAGACAACTTTCATTACACCTTGGGGAACATTTTGTTATCGGGTTATGCCGTTTGGTTTGAGGAATGCTGGTGCAACATACCAAAGGGCCATGACTGCTTTGTTCCATGACATGATGCATAAAGAGATAGAAGTGTATGTAGATGACATGATTGCCAAATCACAAACTGAAGAAGATCATTTGGAACATTTATTGAAGCTATTCCAGCATTTGAGAAAGTATAAACTCCGTCTGAATCCCAACAAGTGCACTTTTGGTGTTCGTTCTGGAAGACTTCTGGGTTTCATTGTCAGTCAGAAAGGTATTGAGGTAGATCCTGATAAAGTCAAATCTATTCGAGAAATTCCCGCACCCAAGACGGAAAAACAAGTAAGAAGATTACTTGGGAGACTGAACTATATTTCTAGATTTATATCTCATATGACTGCTACATGTGGGCCGATTTTCAAGCTTCTCCGAAAGAACCAAGGATGTGTGTGGACAGAAGATTGTCAGAGAGCTTTTGATAGCATCAAAGAATATTTGCTTGAACCTCCCATTTTGATTCCTCCAGTGGAAGGAAGACCTTTGATTATGTACCTGACTATATTGGAAGATTCCATGGGATGTGTGCTTGGTCAACAAGATGAGACTGGAAGAAAGGAACATGCCGTATATTATCTGAGTAAGAAATTCACAGACTGTGAGTCTCGATACTCATTGCTTGAGAAAACCTGTTGTGCTTTAGCTTGGGATGCTCGCCGTCTGCGCCAGTATATGATTAACCACACGACTTGGTTGATCTCTAAAATGGATCCGATCAAGTATATCTTTGAGAAGCCCGCCTTATCTGGAAGAATAGCCCGTTGGCAGATGTTGTTATCCGAATATGACATTGAGTATCACACTCAGAAAGCAATCAAAGGGAGTATTTTAGCCGACCATTTGGCTCACCAACCAATTGACGATTATCAATCCATCAAGTTTGATTTCCCGGATGAAGATGTTATGTACTTGAAAGCTAAAGATTGTGACGATCCGTTACCTGAAGAAGGACCTGATCCCGAATCCCATTGGGGTGTAATATTTGACGGAGCTGTGAACTCTTATGGAAATGGAATTGGGGCAATCATCGTCACTCCCCGAGGTACTCATATCCCGTTCACGGCGAGATTGAAGTTTGACTGCACGAACAACATGGCTGAATATGAGGCATGTATTATGGGTCTCGAAGAAGCATTGGATCTAAGGATTAAGATTCTTGATATTTACGGAGATTCGGCATTGGTAATTAATCAAATCAAAGGAGAATGGGAGACTCGTCATCCTGGTTTGATCCCTTACAGAGACTATGCTAGAAGATTGTTAACTTTCTTCAACAGAGTGGAATTACATCATATCCCTAGAGATGAAAACCAGATGGCTGATGCTTTAGCTACTTTGTCTTTAATGTTTCAAGTGAATGGTTGGAACGATGTGCCTACAATCAGAGTTATGCGCCTTGACAGACCTGCTCATGTGTTCTCAGTAGAAGGGGTCACCGACGACAAACCGTGGTTCTATGACATTAAACGTGTTCTTCAAACTCAAGAGTACCCGCCTGGGGCATCCAATAAAGATAGGAGGACGTTGAGGAGATTGGCAAGTAGTTTTTTCCTCAATGAAGAAGTATTGTATAAGAGGAATTACGACATGGTCCTACTCAGATGCGTAGACAGACATGAAGCAGACATGCTGATGCAAGAAGTACATGAAGGATCCTTTGGCACTCATGCCAACGGACATGCAATGGCTAAAGATGTTGAGAGCTGGTTACTATTGGATGACGATGGAATCAGATTGCTGCAAATATGTGAAGAAATGTCATAAATGCCAGATTTATGCAGACAAGATGCATGTGCCACCGACTCTCCTAAACGTTATCTCTTCACCTTGGCCTTTCTCTATGTGGGGCATTGACATGATTGGAATGATTGAACCCAAAGCTTCGAATGGTCGTCGTTTCATCTTGGTAGCGATCGAGTATTTTACTAAATGGGTGGAAGCAGCCTCTTATGCTAATGTAACCAGACAGGTGGTAGTCAGATTTATCAAGAATCAGATCATTTGTCGATACGGCATCCCGGGCAAGATCATCACTGATAATGGTTCGAATTTTAATAACAAGATGATGAAAGAGCTTTGTGAGGAGTTCAAGATCGAACATCATAATTCTTCTCCTTACATACCGAAGATGAATGGGGCTGTTGAAGCTGCTAACAAGAACATCAAAAAGATTGTCCAGAAGATGGTGGTAACTTATAAAGATTGGCATGAAATGCTTCCGTTTGCTCTGCATGGATACCGTACTTCAGTTCGAACTTCAACAGGCACAACCCCTTTTTCCCTAGTTTATGGTATGGAAGCAGTACTCCCCGTGGAGGTTGAGATTCCGTCTATGAGAGTGTTGATGGAAGCCAAACTTTCTGAGGCTGAATGGTGTCAAAGTAGATATGATCAGTTGAATTTAATTGAAGAAAAGAGATTGACAGCATTGTGTCACGGTCAATTATATCAGCAGAGAATGTAGAAGGCTTTTGATAAGAAGGTTCGACCACGCGAGTTCAGAGAAGGTGACCTCGTGCTCAAAAAGATATTATCTTTCCAACCTGATTCTAGGGGCAAGTGGGCTCCGAATTATGAAGGACCGTATGTCGTTAAGAAAGTTTTCTCTGGAGGTGCCTTAATTCTCACAAATATGGACGGTGAAGAGCTCCCGCGCTCCATGAACGCCGATGCAGTCAAGAAGTATTTCGCTTAGGTTTGAGTTGACAATTTGCTAAGTTGAAAACCCAAAGGGGCGGCTTAGGCAAGCTTTTGGTCAAGACCAGTCTTGGCATTTGAACACATTTCGGAATTCGAAGTTGTTAGGGAGAATAGTGATCATTGTTTTTGTGTAACCCTTTTCTTTCATGTACTATTTCCCAAACTTTTGTAAACCGTTGGAGTCGCGTTGTTAGCGAACTACCATCTTATTAATGAAATTTGAGCATTTACCTTTTGTGGGCAAAATTTTAATTTTTTCGGCAATATTTGAAACAAAGTTATTTAAAGTATCCTTATTTTAAAAATGTGTCGTGAATAATGAAAGGAATATTAACAGTTGTTCCGAGGATGGTCAAGTCATGAAAGGAAAAACAATACAGTAATTTATCCTTGCATGATGAACATGTTTCGTTTCAAAATCGTCATGAGGTGTTGGTTGTGTTAAACTTGCGTTTCTCGTGGTACTAAGTTTGATGACTCCCCAGTTGTTCCAGTTAAGCGTTGTTTTGGTTACCTTTATTTGGGCGATTTCTAAAGTGTGACACGTTTTGTATCATGCCAGTGGTCTATTGGTATTAGAAGATTGGATTTGAATACTTTTTCTCCTCAGAAGACTTGAGCCTTGTAGCGTGATACGCTCCGACGTTGCTTTGTGGTTCCAATTCCAATTATTCTCCGTCTTTTTAAGATTGGCCGAGTATCTATCTTTTCGTGACCTCTTATCGTCTTCAAGATATTCCATCTGTTCGTCTTGTCAACATAACATTCATTTATTCATTTACACTTATATCACGCATGCATATTCACATTTGCTGTTGATTTTGGGTTGTATACTTTGTTTTTAATACAATGTATAGTGTCTTTCCAAGTAGAAGGTTAGCTTAGGCAGAAAATGTGCTTCCTTTCTAAATTCCCCAACTGAGCTAATCCTCGTGGATGACTTTTTTGATTTAGCCTTCCTTGTCCATTTCTGGATAGGATGAATCCCTAATCGAGTTATCTTCTCATTGGGTGGAGTCTTGTTTGACTGTCTTCTCTCTGGTTTATTCCTGGAGGGAATTTTTTGTCTCTTACATAGGCTATCTCAGGGTTTTCCTCAATGAAGTCGCGACCTAGATGAATGATGCATTTATTTTGCACATTTAAGTATTTGATCTCCTCGGGAAGGATCTATTCATGTTTCCCTTTGATGAAGATTTTATTCTCTGCCAGTGTCATCGCAATTTCCTTTTGAGTTTCTTCGGAAAAGCGACAAGCGGCAGCTCTTCATGAGCAACTTGTACGTTATTATTTTTGGAAAACGACAAGCGGCGGTCTCTTCATGAGCAACTTGTACGTTATAGACATCGTTGGAAAACGACAAGCGGCGGTCTCTTCATGAGCAACTTGTGCGTTATTATTTTTGGAAAACGACAAGCGGCGGTCTCTTCATGAGCAACTTGTATGTTATAGACATCGTTGGAAAACGACAAACGGCAGTCTCTTCATGAGCAACTTGTACGTTATTATTTTTGGAAAACGACAAGCGGAGGTCTCTTCATGAGCAACTTGTACGTTATTATTTTGGAAAACGACAAGCGGCGGTCTCTTCATGAGCAACTTGTACGTTATAGACATCGTTGGAAAACGGCAAGCGGCGGTCTCTTCATGAGCAACTTGTGCGTTATTATTATTTTTGGAAAACGACAAGCGGCAGTCTCTTCAGGAGCAACTTGTGCGTTATTATTATTTTTGGAAAACGACAAGCGGCAGTCTCTTTATTTGAGCAACTTGTACGTTATTATTTTTCTGGGATACAGCAAGTGGCGGCTTCTTTATTTGAGCAGCTTGTATGCTATTAACATCTTTGAACGACAGCAAGGGGCAGCTTCTTTATTTGAGCAACTTGTATGTCATAGTATTTTTTTGGAAGACAGCAAGTGGCAACTTCTTTATTTGAGCAGCTTGTATGTTATTGACATCCCTGGACGACAGCAAGTGACAGCCTCTTTATTTGAGCAGCTTGTATGTCATAATATTTTTTGGAAGGCAGCAAGTGGCAGCTTCTTTATTTGAGCAGCTTGTTTATCTACAACCTTATTATTATTTCAACAGTAATTAGTATATCTCCGGAAATCTCGCCGAGAAGTTTGTTATGAATCTTTACCTTCAGAAGTCGGTAATCCACTATCAGCAAAATTGATACTTTTTGTCTATCTTTGACCTTGAGTTGTGAACTCACTGTTATTTTGGGTCAATAATCTGTTTTTATGGCCTATGCAAGATGCCTTCTTTGTCAGGGTCAGAGTCCGTATTCTCTCAAATTTTTATTCGCCGTCAAGAGTCTATTATTTGAAGTCGATGGCTCATTTCTCCAGTAGTGTATAATCTATGTCCCTGCTTTGTTGGTGTTTGATTTCTCCCGCATTATCTTGTTCTCATACAGTATCATTCTCCATGAATTTAAATACTACATCCACATCATAAACATAATGGCGGTATCTTAGGGCAAAAATTTGCGTATTATGTATTTAAGTACCTTCAATCTCGTCGAGACGAAGATTTTAATCTTCATATCTCCGGATAGAAGAAACTTAAATAGGGGCAGCTGTTGTACCCCAAATTTTGACCTAAGATACCATCTCCCATCTGCATCATTACATTGCAAGTTGTTTTTGACCTATTTTATCAATTTTCAAAGCAGATTTTAAATTCATAACTTTTTCAAATCGAGAGCTGGTTATTTTTGAAACGCCCAGTTCATTAACTGATCAATGCTTAAAATGATGTTTATTTAATTATTTATTATTCTGAGTTTAAATAATTGGAATTCATTTTCAGTTATTATATAATTTAAAGAATTATAAATAATGAAGTAAATATTTGAAAAGAGATTTATTAATTGATCAATGATGTTTATTTAATTATTTATTATTCTGAGTTTAAATAATTGGAATTCATTTTCAGTTATTATATAATTCAAAGAATTATAAATAATGAAGTAAATATTTGAAAAGAGGTTTATTAATTGATCAATGATGTTTATTTAATTATTTATTATTCTGAATTTAAATAATTGGAATTTATTTTCAGTTATTATATAATTTAAAGAATTATAAATGATAAAGTAAATAATTGGAGAGAGGAAAAGAATTAATTGGTAAAATAATAGAGTTTTATTCATCTTTATTCTAATTGTTACAATTGTTGTTTAAATACTGTATTTATTTACAAAGTATTTACAATGATAATTTTTATAAATGTTTAAAGTGAAATAAAAACTATCCTAATTTTTCTAAGTTCTAAATCTTCATCTTCTATCCAATACTTCTTTGATGCTCATTTGATTTTACCTGCAAAGAATTAAAAGAAAAAGTCAGAGATAGATATATAATTAAAAGCAGACAATTAATTTTGAGTTCATCATTAAAAGCAAACGGCTGGAATCAGTTTTTTACCCTCTTTGCAAATCACGGGATTTCTCCCGGTTCACAAAAAGGGATGAATATTTATTGATAAATATGAATGCACAAGTTAAAATTATGCACAAATTCAATATTTCAAAACCAACTGCATATTTCAAAATAAACTGCATATTTCAAAATAAAATGCATAGTTCAACCGCATATGCAAATAACCAAGTCAAAGTTACATTTTCAAAGCCAAAGTCCAACGTAAACTGTCCAAAAATATGGAAGTATGGAAATACAAGGCTCCATACTGTAACAATGCAGATGGCAAAGAGAGAAATGTGCAGTTTAAAACCATATGCAAGCAAATATTCCTAAATTCATCATTTTCCAGCTTTGCTTTTTCAGAACACAAAGTACATACATCATTTTAATGTTTGAAACTGTACTAAGGAGAGAGAAGAGAGAAAGAGTGTGGGTTTACAGGTTTTAGCCTTAGGCAGAAAAGGGATATAAAACAAAACTGCAGTAGCACAGTAAAAAAAGGGAAGCATAAAAGGATGCAAAGCAAACTGAATGGAACAGTAGATGTGCAGAAGTATCAAAGGAAAAAAATGGTTAAAATATACAAGAACCTGAACCATCCAAAGCCAAGCGAACCAACTGATATAAAACAACACAAAACTCTTCAAGAAAACAGGAGTTCATAACCTGTTGGAAGCCTAAAAACAAAAACTGAGTTCAAAAATACCACAAGCCTATTCTCAAAGTAAGAAAGAAGCTTGAAGAACCTGCATTCAAAAACCAGTATAACCTGTTGTCTCAAGCCAAAAACCAACAACCATGGCCTGAAAACCAGTAAACACTAAGCCTTCCACCAGTTTTTAAACCACAAACTGTCAAAAAGCCCTCCAGACCCAAAACCTGCATAAGCTTTTAACCTGCACCAAACTGAAGCCAAGCTTCAGAACCAGAAAAAGCCTAAGACAGCCTCAAGTCTTACTACTCAAAAGGCCTACCCTGCCCAAGCCAAAAACATGAATTCAAAACCTGCATAAACCTTGATACAAACTGATAAACCAAACCTTTCAATCAAAACCAGTTAACCTGCATAAGCACAAACAGAAAACCAGCATATGCCCAAAACCTGTACCTATCATCAAGCCTAAACAAAACTTGCCAAGCCAAAGCCAAGGCCATAACCAGCATATGCCCAAAACCTGTCCAGCTCTAAACCTAAGCCAAATATGTCCAAACACATCAACCAAACATTCAAAACTTCCAAACCACCCAGCTAAAGCATTCAAGGGCAACACAAAAGGCCCTCAGAATTTCTTCATCATTGGGCCAACAACAAGCAATATCAACATTGTCAAGCTCAGAACAAGCATACAGAGGGTCCAGCATATCAAGGCAAGCTTTCAACACAAGCTACAACATTCAAAGGCAACGCAAAGAAGCCCTCAGAATTGTGATTCATCACAGGGCAATAAGGAATCAAACATATTCAGCAGGCCCACAGAAAGAAGAAGAAAAAGAAGCATACAAGGGCTATCAAGAAGAAGAGGAAAAGGAATTGCACAAAAGGTTTTCAAGTCATCATCAAACCTAAGGGCCAAAGAGACACAAATACAGAGTACCAGATCTCCTAGCAAAGCTAGCTTCATTCACGTTTCCCTCGCCGTCTGGTCCTCCACGCACCTCCGGTCCACCTCGTCTCCACCTTCAAGACTAGAGGTATAAACCCATCCCCTTTCTCCTTTCACAAAAACAATAGCATTTAATTCGAATCAGTAAGCAAAAAAGTAAAACATATGAGATATAAACTGAAACCCTAACGCAAACGATTAAGGTTTTGTTACCTTGAACAAACACCGCTGGAGCAATCGTTGGAGGAAGAAGAGGTGGAGGCTGCACCGGTGGCCCTAGACGGAAGAGAAGCTCAGGCAAAGGTAAAAGCGAAGAAGACGAAGTGAAACGATGAACAAACGGCGCCTCAGTCTCAACAAACCCTAACAATTCCCTAATGAAACAACAGTCAGAAACCCTAAAAACGTTCGTCAATTTGCAATTGGGCCTCACCCCATTTTCTACGCCTAAACCCAACGATTTCTTAGAACACCCCCCATCCCAGTTCTGTTGTTCTTATTTTGGGCCCTTAAAACTCTTGGCCCTTTCATTTTTTTTCCTTTTATTTTGTTTTACACATTCCTAAACCAAAAAAATTGACTCACCTTTCTTTTATAAATAATACAAACCATTTTTCATATATAATTTAATTAAATATATTAATTTTATTTATATTAATTCATAATGAACAATCCCTTTTTATATATTAATTAAGACTTTACATATAAAAGATTAGTTAAAATACTTGAATTAACATAAGACATTAGGGTATTTTATTATTGGTATATTAATACTAAAAAACATATAAAAATAAAAACTTAAAAAAAAAACATTTTATTTTCTTTAATTAATTCTCTTGCTTTGTACATATTAAATAAAAATATAAAAATACATGTTCACACCATTTAGTCTGTTATTTAATCATTGTTGTGGTTATATGTCGCTTAGTTACTTAATCATTATCTATCTAATTTTCTGTTTGATTATTTCATCTTTATTTGGTTATTCTGTTTACGTCTAAATCCAAGAGAAAAATGATTAAATTTGTTGACTTCATGTCCTCAAATCCAATCACGCGAATATCTTCATTTCATTAAAACTTAAGATAATTTTCCCAAATATTCGATTTTTTCAAAACTCATACCTTTTAAGTCAAAACTTCGACATTAGGTCGTCGTATCTTCAAAAACCCGTCCGTACCCCTCTTTGGCCAAAACAATTTATTTTTTAATCAAACAAACATTTTAATAAACAGATATTTCAAAAGGTTCCTATAGAATACTATAGATGCATTGGGTGCTAATACCTTCCCATTGTATAACCAACCCCCAAACCATAGACCTCTTTTCAAAAACGCCTTGTATTTTCTTTACTTTTAGAAAGTATTATTGCATATTTTAGGGTTTTATTTCGCTCTTTTCCCTTTTCCCTTCGAAATAATAAAGCGCGGTGGAGACTCTTGCTTTTGTGAGACAAATTAATTAATAATTCGATCTCCGATTTACCCCACTACATTTTTTATCGCTGCATATATATATATATATATATATATATATATATATATATATATTTTTTTTTTTTTATGTACATACCAAAATAAAATATATTTAGGAAAAATATTATTTAAGTATAAATAATAAAAAATAATAAAAAAAAGGTATAATATTATTATGTATTATTTTCAAGTTTTCATTAAATAAAATAAAAGTATATACTAATTAAATTATTTTTATGTTAGAAAAAAATAAAATAAAATACAAAATAAATGTGAAAAATTATAAAAATATTTTTTTATATTTTTTAGGTTTGGAAAATAAGAAAATAAAATGAGAAATTAAAAATAAATACAAAACTATAAAAATATGAAGAAATGGGCCAGTGGGGTGCAGTCAGCAATGAGGGGGGTGTCAAAAACAAAATGCCAAAGCCCAGCCCAAGTCCAGACTTCATCTTCAACCTCTCTTTCAAAAAACGCGCGCCTGACTTCAAACATGAACAAACTGCATACGTGCTCTAATGGAAAAACCCATAACATCAAAGTTGTAGCATTTTTCAAGACGAATCCAACCATGTAAAGAACTCATTCTAAATCTCAAAGACCAGAGAGAATTTCTCTGGCCCTAAATCCTAACCTAAATTTTTCATGAAGTTCATTGATCGAATTCTCTTAACACGATTAATTTAAATGAAAACTGAGCATATGTACAACTTCATGGCTATGAATACTACATCTTTTATTCACAAACCTAAGCCTAATTATTCCTAAATAGAGAGATAGGAAGTTGACAAAAACCTGTTTCAGTTGACTTCGTGTATGGCAATGTGGAGCTTTTCAGTGAGGCCTGAGATGTTTGAGAGCTTGCTTGAACTTCCTATAACCTTCCCCAATGCCTAGCTTGCCTTGAATGTGTTTGAACAAGTCTGTAGAACTCAACCTGCACAAGCTGAAATAAAAAATGGTAAACCTTGTAAATGGAGTTACAGTCAGTTTTTAGGGGTTGGGATAGCTTGGATAGGTTATGTGGAAGGTGTTTGAACAAGTTTGAGGCAAAACACACGAGCAACTTATGAGATAGAACTCAAAATGCAGAAGTTACCCTATTTTGCCAATGGAAGGTGATTTTGTGCTATGGAAGGTTTGAGGGATCAAAGGCTCGTGTTTATGGCTCAAAGGGATGTGTGAAACTTGTCTCAAATGCTTTCCAAAGTTGGTTTTCTCTGATGTGCCAATTGTGTTGTGTTTTACAAGTTTCTTGTATATGAAGCAAAAGTGGACAAGTGATGCAAGACAGGCCTGTACAGGCTATCTATCAGCTTGCACACTATGCTTTTGGCCCCTCAAGTTTGTGGATTTGATTAGATGTACAAGATATGGTCTAATGCTCAAGGATGCAATTTGACATAAAGCAAGATTTTGACAAAAATGGCAATGTTACCTTTTACCATTTTTGGATTAATCTATTGTATAATCTTATAATGACCAAAACAAATCCTTAGACCAATGGATTTGCATTTAATTATTGAGTATGAAAGGGTTTTGGGACCTGTAATCTAGTGCAAACAAGGTTGATTAGAGTTTGCAACTTGTATCAATATGAACATGCCATGGATAAAAAGTGAGTTTTTGCCAACTTCAAGCCTTCGATTCTCCCTAACCACAAATGATTTTGGAGAGTTCTTGGACATTTTGGAAATCTTGAAACATTATATACAATACATATTTGAAATGAATTTTGAGATTCCAAGTGGAACTAGGTAGAAAATTGCCAAGAATATAGGTCAAAATCCTGCCTAAACTAGGGCAAAATTTCACTAAATTAAAAGTTTCATGGACCCTTGTTCCAAAAATCATAACTTGAGATACAAGCTTCTTTTGAGAAAAATTTGTGATCAAATTTGTAGACTTTGTGATCAAATTTGTAGACTTTGTGGGGGACGACAACTTTCATGTTTGAAGTTTTGTTTGAATCCTATTGCATCATAGTGAAAATGTTGGGAAAATTTGGGGAAAAATACGAAAATTTCATAACTTAGAAAAATTCTAAGTTATGAAATTTTTCAATTTTAAACCCTAATTTGCAAAATTAGGTTTCTTGATGAACAAGTTTCATGTTTTGACATATCTTGATGAAAAATGACCCTTGGCACTTGATTTTGACCAAAAAGTCAAAGTTTGACTTTTCAGTGTACAGTCAAATTTTGATCAGTTGACTGAAAAATTCATCTGTCAATTCAATGCATTTGAGATCTTTTGAACCTTGTGAATAGGTAAATATGATTCCATTGAGTCCTTGAATCCATGTTTGAAGCCAATTTTCCATTGGCTAGGTTAAAAATCATAAATTGCCCTCATACAGTCAAAACCCTAAAAATGACCATTTTGCCCTTTTGATGATCTGATCAAATTTCTTGAGGAGTTGTGGTCCAAAATTGATCAAATGGTTCATATGAGTTTATAATGTTAATGTGGATCAAAATTTATGAGGTTTGACTGTAAATTGGCCACATTTGACTTTTTCTCCAATACAACTGATTTCTAGGTAAACTGTCCAATTGACTGGGCAAAAATTTGATTCAAAGCTTGAAACTTGGTGGATGTAATCTTGTAAGTCCAACATGAAGTATGAAAGCCACTTTGAGAATTAGAAGTCCAAAATTCCTTGTGCAAACTCAAACCCTAATTTAGGTCAACAATGCAAGGAGATGTCTTGAGCAGAGCAAACCCTAGCTTGATCTTGAGTTCAAAGAGTCTTGTGATAAGAAATGTTGATAAAAAGAAGAGGGAAAATTTTGGGGTATAACAGAAGGTATTATCACCCTAAACATCTACGATACTCCGCAGGAACCTCTTTGTAAAATCTGTATATTTTGGCTATAAAATGTGTTGTATGGAAATATATGGTGGAGGTGAGAAGAGAAATATTTTTTATGATTTTTGCACCCTCTGTAGTTATGAACCTTTGGTGCCTACGTACCACCTTTCGTGCAATAGGTGGTCAGGGTACACGTAGTTCCTCTTTTAAAAATTTGAAACACAAGTGTGTTGGTTAATTTTATGAGATAAGACATCATCGTCATTGTTCGTGTGCAAAACATACTTACTACCCACAATCATGAGAAAGGAGAATTTTCATCATCTTAAAGTGGAGGATATGGCTTGGATTTTAAAATCAACAATTCCTCACTCAACACCCAAGACGAAAATATCTCACTTCACTACATATTGTAGAAGTATAGTTGTTGCATCACTACAAGGATTGACAAGAGTCCAACATTTTGAGAAAAGTTTTAAAGTAGAAGCCAAAGTGGAAAAATAGGTTAAAATGAGATTGATTGACTTTTAGTCTTCTCACAAAAAAATGTCAAGGTATTGTTAAGTTGATTGAAGTTTATTTATGAAAAGATTTTGAAAATGCATGGACCTAGGTCGAAGTTTATTATGAAAGTGTTTCAAGTTTAGAAACAAGAAGAGTTTTCAAAAGGAGGGAGAAGATTTTTGAAATTAAAGAAGATGGAAGGAGAAGAAGAGACTATCCTAAAGCATAAGGTAAAAGCTAGGGATAAGAACCATCTAAGCAACAAGAAGCCAAAACTTGACATTATGTGTCAAGATAGAATTCTCATTATTTGGATTGAAACCAAGCAAGTAAAGATACTAGATCTCTTGAGAGAACCAAACTTCAAGTGTATTAAGTCTTCACAAAAATTGGGCAGAGTAACGACTGTATACGGGTGAATTCCAGATTACAAACAGAGAATGTAATCACAAAAACCTGCAAACAAAAACAAATAAGCAACCCAATGTCTTGAGGTAAACCTCAAGAACTCCAGACAAAATAATCAGATAATATCAAAAGGTCTCCAAGATAGGCCAAGGTTTCTAATCCTAAGTCCAAGAAAAAGTCCCATGCTCCATAATGCCAAGGATAATAACCAAATAGTCCAAGTGCCATTAAAGGTTTTTTAGGGTTTATGTTGATTATTAAGTATCTTAAGAAAGGAAAAGAAAATCTCAAGTGAGCAAAGTAAAAATGGAAAGAAAATAAATGCTCAAGTGAGCAAAGATGAAAATGGCATGAAATGTAAATGCTAAAAAATAAATAGTACATAAAGCATAAAAATAAAATAAAAGCATAAGATAAAATAAGTCAATAATTAGTGGTTAGTTGGATGACCATCTTGAGACTTGCATTTGGAACTCATTAGAGGATTGGTAGAACCAAAGCCTCCACATAACAAGTTGCATTTGCTTTTTGTCAAGTATATCATCCATTTGGAATTCTCACAAGCACCATTTAATGATCAACGATGTTTAAGTGATCCACGTTGACCAAAGGTGTTGTAGATCCATTAGAGGATTGGTAGAACCAAAGCCTCCACACAATGAATCTAAAGGTTATTGGATCAAAGAGATCAAATTAACATACTTGGGCTTGCAATCATAAGTTTGGGCCACGAATGATCATTTATTCAAATCAGGACAAAATTTAGCACTATGTTAAGCAATCGTAAGTAGACTTATATAGAAGTCACACCTATTTTGAGGCCAGTCAATAGCAATCTATGCACCATTTGTTTTGAGACATGATATAGAGATCATGCTCCAACAATATTTAGTGCAATAAGAAGGGGATGAGATGAAGAGGGATGGGGTAAAAAGAATATACAAACCACATTTGAATTAAATTTTAATCAAAATATTATTAAAATCATTCATCCATTTTTTGTGGAGTTAAACTCAACACCATGGATCCAATGATGTTAATAAAGTTCATGATCCAAAACCTAACCAAAGATCAGCCAGAAAATAATCACAAAATAATATCACATTTAATATGTAAAAAAAAAGGATTAAAAAAATGTTTTTAAAAATAGAAAATAATGAGAAAAATATCAACTGTGTTCAAATTAATTAAGAAGTGAGAAATAAGGCCATAAAAAATCAGAAATGGATCCAAATATTTTTATAAAAGTTTTGGTAATTTTTAAAAGTTAGAAACTATTTTTTAACTATTTAAAATTGGCAAACAAACATAAAATAGGTGAAAAATAGTAAACCTCAACATAAAATTCCATAAAAATTTTAGAAAGTCAAAAATATGCAAAATAATATTTATGAATTTTTTTCAAAATTAAAAAATGTCAGAAAGTATTTTTTTAGGTAATTAAAAGAAAGCAAATAATACAAAAAATATAAAAATACCAAATGTCAAAATAAGAATTTGAAAAAATATTCATGAGATCAGAAATAATTCAAAGTATTTTTGTGAAATTTTTCATAATTTTTGGATGAAAAATAAAAGAGTTATGAATTATTGAAAATTTAATCAATAAAAATATAAAATCAGAAAATAAAATAAAACCAAAAAGATGTGGACCATCAGATCATAGTCAAAACGCGTTAGTAAGTTAATCCAATGGACAGGCGCGCTGTGCTTGATATGGACCTTAGTGAGATACACATGGG
Source organism: Vicia faba (assembly GCA_948472305.1). Taxonomy (NCBI): domain Eukaryota; kingdom Viridiplantae; phylum Streptophyta; class Magnoliopsida; order Fabales; family Fabaceae; genus Vicia; species Vicia faba. Next base: position 242,286,822 of record OX451735.1, read on the forward strand.
ATCAGAAAAAGGGCAACCAATGAAATTAAAACGTTTGGCACGCTATCATTGGCTCAGACGAGACATGTCATTATCTTTAACCTCCAGACACCCTGCAATGGGGATTTTGTGATATCCTTCAAATGGAAAAATTAGGATCCCAGGCTAGCATCATTGAACTCGTCTCTTTAAGACGATTCTAACACAACCATCGCGCCAAATTTATATAAGGTATGGAGAGAGATATGAATCAAAAACTCAGAAAATAGAGAGCACCTTCAATTTGAGATTTCTCTCTCAATTCTCAATGGATTTAAAAATTGTAAGCAGCATTAGAATCAGGAGGAGTAGTAGAATAGATTAGTGCTTGATTTGGATCCAAATGGTGGAGAATTCTACCTTTTCGAAGTTCAAGGAATAAGCTCTGAAACTGGACTTCTATAGCTTGAATTATGGCCCGTTTTGATTGGTTTAAGTGCTGGAGAGTTTATATGATGTTCAAGGATGATGAAGGCGCAAAGAATTTTGGAAAAGGAAGCTTAAATTTCGGAAACTGAATTCAAAAGAAGTGGGTTCGTGCGAGGTTTTGGCGGGGTGTTTTTGGATCTCAAAGCTTGGGAAAATGGATGGGGGATGACCCTCTATTTGTAGGGAAGTGAATGGGAATGAAGATTTGAAGAAACAAGGAAGTTTGGAGGGAAATTGAGTGAAGGTCGAGCATGAGTGAAGTGTGACTTCATTTCCATCAAAACTCAACCAAATCTTGCGTTTTGGGGTGATAATCACTTCTGGCAAGTTTGCTAATCAAGTTTAAATCAAAAACGCGCATAAATCTTGTGTTTAGAAGTCACATTATGGATTTCAAAATTCTGACTTTGTGAAAAATTCAGTTTCAAGTTACCAAATTCAAATCCATGGCATTTCCAACTCAAGGGGTCTTAGGGCATAATTCTTGATGATTTGGAAAGATGAGGTTACAATCTTTGCAATGGAAAAAGAATGGAATCAAATGGATGCTTGAGCTGAAAGTTACATGGAGTCAAAGTTGAAGAAAAAGGGTTGACTTTCCATACTTAGAAATATTTCAAATTCTTCTTCAAAAATGACCTATAATCTTTTGCATCCAAACATGGCCTTACACTTGGAATTTGCTCTTGACCAAAAAATATGGAATGAAGTAGATCTCTTGAATGAAATTTTGAAACTTGAACCACTCAAAATATCCAAAAATTGAGCAAGTTATGACTTGTTGAAGTTGGCCAAAAATCATGACATGACCTATAATCTCTTTCATATTTAAGGCAACTTCCATCCATTTTCTCACTTTGCACATAAACGAAGGCATAAAGTACACATCTTCAAGATCATCATGGAAAAAGAATGGACTCAAGGCGATAAAAATTGACCAAGTTATGACCATTTGAAGTCACCTATGGAAAATTGTGGATTCATCTGGATGACTTGTAATCTTTCTTCTACACCAAGTTCCTTCCACATGAAAAACCCTTGGAACTTTTGAAGTTATTTGTTGGTAACCCTTTAAAGAGAAATATGTCTTTGGAATCACTCAAAAATACCAAAAGGTGAGCAAGATATGCTCCTTTGAAGTTCAAAACCCTAGCTTCTAGATCAAGTGAATGCTTTGAGGAACTTTGACAAGTTTGAAAAATATTCTTGTGCCAATATTCTTTCTTTGTGAATAGAAGTTGTTTAGGATGATAATGAGGACTCATAGCCACCAAAACCACTTCCATATCTTGAAATTGGAGAGAAATATGCTCTTGTGACCAATAGGAACAAGGCCTTGTCCAAACATGACAACTTCTCCAATCAACCCCTTGTACTTTTAATTCAAATCTAATAACCTTGAAATGTGATGAACCAAAGCAACTTTGACATGCCAATTCTTCCAAAACCAATCAAATGGTGAGGTTTGATCTTCTCAAGCTATGTTGACTAGGGCATGGAAATAAACTCATTAACCCAAGGAGTAACTTGATAGATCTCATTGCCCTTACCTATATGGATAACAAGTTAGACAAACCAACATTGTATTTCATTAGTTAAGTGAAGAAATCAAAACAATATCCATGATCACAAAAGGAACATAAGTCAAGGTGCTTGGTAACTCCTCAAAAGAGCAAAGCTAAATGTAGGGAGGGGAACTAAGAGTCCTAGTGTGATCTTGTTGTGAGTGAAACAAACATGGTATGATGAAGGGATCTTAGGGGGGAAAATTGGGGTACAACACATACATAGAACTTATGCTAACATTGATCCCTTTCTTTGAAGAGGTTACTTCTGAACACATTCTGAGGGAAGAAAATCAGTTGGTTGATGCTATATCTACCATGTCATCCATGTTCAAGGTCAAGTGGGACAACGAAGCTCCCAGAATTACTATCGAAAGATTTAATGAACCAGCGCACTGCTATGAGATTGACACTGATGGTGTAGAGGAGAAGCCTTGGTTGGTGAAAAGATATCTCGAAGCTCAAGAGTATCCTGAAGGGGCATCAATCAACGATAAGAAATTCCTGCGGAGGTTCTCAACCAAGTTCTTCCTAAGCAACGGGATCTTATACAAGCGCAACCATGATTCAATTCTGCTCTGTTGTGTGGACAAGAAGGAAGCATAGGAGATCATGGAGGATATGCATGAAGGTAACTTTGGAACTCACTCCAGTGGACACACTATGGCTAAGAAGATTCTGAGAGCTGGCTACTTTTGGTCAACTATGGAAACTGATTGTCATCACCACTCGAGGACTTGTCATAAGTGCCAAATTTATGCTGATAACATTCACGTACCTCCATTCCCTTTGAATGTCATAACTTCTCCTTGGCCATTTGTAATGTGGGGTATTGATATGATCGGAGAAATCAAGCCTACTGCCTCTAATGGAAACCGTCTCGTTCTTGTCACCATCGACTACTTTACCAAGTGGGTTAAAGCAGCTTCATTTGCCTCAGTAACCAAGAACGTCGTAGCCCAGTTTATCAAGCATAACCTTATCTATCGGTATGGCATCCCTGAGAGGATCATCATTGACAATGGTACCAATCTCAACAATGACATGATCACTAAACTCTGTACACAGTTTAAGATCAAGCATCACATCTCTTCTTCATACACACCTAAGATGAATGATGCAGTAGAAGATGCCAACCAGAATATAAAGAAGATTGTGCAAAAGATGGTGGTGACCTACAAAGACTGACATGAGATGCTACCATTTTCTCTTCATGGTTATCGTACTTCAGTGTGAACATCAACTGGGGAAACCCCTTTCTCTTTGGTCTATGGCAAGGAAGTTGTCTTGCCTGTCGAAGTTCAAATCCCTTCTCTAAGGATTATGAAAGAAGTAGACTTAGATGAAGACGAATGGATTCAGACTAGGTTGGATCAGTTGAATTTGGTTGATGAAAAGAGGCTGGCGGCTGTTTATCATGGTCAGCTGTACCAGAAACGCATGATCAAAGCTTTCAACAAGAAGATCAAGCATCGGGTATACCAGGCGTATGACTTGGTAATAAAGTGCATCATTCTACCACAAGGAGATCCCATGGGAAAATGCACTCCTACTTAAGAAGGGTCATTTGTTATTAAGAAAGTATTCTCGGGCGACACTATGATGCTAACCACTATAGATGGCGAAGATTTCCCACACTTTATGAATGCTGACATAGTAAAAAAATACTACGCATACGAATCACCCGCTAGGTTGATATACCTAAGAAAAAATAAGGGCATCCCGGAGAACCAAAAGGGTTCGGGGTAAAAAATAAGGGATATATACAAAATATTGTACACCCGACAAGTCGAAAACCTGAAAGGGCGACTTGGGAAAAAAAGGTATCCTGGTGGACTAAAAACCCGAAAGGGAGGTCCAGGCAAAAATTAGGGATTAAAGTGTACGACTATATACCATTGGATCACTTACATGTAAGCTTTATTACCAAAGTCGAAAGTTCAAATGGTTCAATCAACCTCTTCCAATGGCAAAGGATGGGATGTTCGAAGACATAGGGGCAATAGCAGAGTTGGAACCCAATGAGATCACTTCCACATGGCTATACATTTTGTTTTCGATTTGTATTCTTTTCATTTCACGACGGATTCCTCTTACTAGGATTCCCGTCTCTTTGTACAAAATTGCCTGTTTATAGGCAAATTATCAATACAAATATACTTTAAAGTCTAGACTTTTTGTTTTTTTGTATTGTTTGCAAAAACGTCCAATGACTAAAATTGAATGAACATATGCATATGAACATGATTAACTATTAACAAATATATACATAAGAATAGGAATGCACATTTACTCAAAACTCTAGGAGTTGGGATGACACTCAAGCTGTCCATAAATCCCCACAAAATCCCTTTCATAAAGTTATCCCTCGTGAAGTCACCAGAGCCACCTCTATAAGATTATCCGCACAGAAAAGTCTTCACAAATAAGGGTACATTCCTCACAACCTCCCCGACAGATCACTCCAACAAATAAAGGAGTATAATCTCCTCCCCATTAAATATCCCCACGAAGTCCCAATCAGTGCAATTCATGGAAATTCTCTTCCCCAACTGAGTTTGTTCCTCTAAAACTAAAGAAAGAGACCCTGCAGAGTTTTCTTTTCTCTTTAGAAAATTCAATTTCCCCAAAGAGTTAGTTTCCTCAATAGAGCACTTCTCCATCAACAAAGGTTTATTTCCCCAACATACTACAAATTCCCCAACTCAAGTCTATTCCTTAGATTACTACAAATCACTGACAAAATTCTTCTCCCAAGTAAAATTTCCACTATCCCTAGAAAGTTGTTGCAAAGCTTGGAATCAGTTAACTTTATCCTCCCCAGACAAGTTGGAAGATTGTACATCTCTTTTGTCCCCAGTCAGGGTATATAATAATTATCTTCCTCAAACGAGTCAGAAGTTTAACCATCTCTTTTATCCCCAGTCGGGGTATATAAGAATTATCTTCCTCAAACGAGTCAGAAGTTTAACCATCTCTTTTATCCCCAGTCAGGGTATATAAGAAATAAATTTCCCAATATAGAAACGGACGGCCGAGGTTCCTAAACTCTACTCCCCAAACAGAAATCAACATCCCTTTCAGAGTTTCCTCAAACAAGTAAGCAAGAGTTCCCTGTGGAAGCATTCCGGACAAGAGTGAAGATACACCTACTCTTCATCCCCAGCAATAGTCAAGGATTTATTTTCCCAGACAAAGATATCACATGGGTCTACAAATACGCTTCGACAAAATTCCACGTTCATACATCATAGTATATGCATATGAAACGCATATAGCACAGTCTCATTTATTTTGAGAACATCCTTACGCAATGCGTTTCATACTTCATGACATTTCATACAACTAACTCTTTACCTTTTCAGGAAAGATTAATCAACAGACCGATATCATCAAAATCCTGCGGAGGATATGGCTTGGATTTAAAAATCAACAATGCCTCACTCAACACCCAAGTGGAAAATATCTCTCTTTACTACATATTGTAGAAGTATAGTTGTTTGCATCACTACAAGGATTGACAAGAGTCTAATCTTTTGAGAAAGATTTTAAAATAAAAAAAGCCAAAGTGGCCAAAATGGTTTGAAATGAGATTGATTTACTTTTAGTCTTCTCACTAAAATGTCAAGGTATTATTAAATTGATTGAAATTTATTCATGAGAATGTTTTGAAAATGCATGGACATAAGTCCAAGCTTATTATGAAAGTGTTTCAAGTTTCAAAACAAGAAGAGTTTTCAAAAGGAGGGAGAAGATTTTTTAAATTAAAGAAAATGGGAGGAGAAGAAGAGACTACCCTAAAGCATAAGGTAAAAACTAGGGATAAGTACCATATAACCAACAAGAAGCCAAAGTTTGACATTATGAGCCAATATAGAATTCCAATTCTTTGGATTGGAACCAAGCAAGCAAAGATACTAGACCTCTTGAGAGAACCAAACTTCAAGTGTATTAAGTATTCACAAAAATTGGGTAGAGTAACGACTGTATATGTGTGAATTCCAGATTACAAACAAAGTATGTAATCACAATAACCTACACACAAAACAAACAACCCAATGTCTTGAGGTAAACCTCAAGAACTCCAGACAAAATAATCAGATAAGATCACAAGGTCTCCAAGATAGGCCAAGGTCTCTAATCCTAAGTCCAAGAAAGTCCATCACTCCATAATGCCAAGGATAGTAACCAAATAGTCCAAGTATCATTAAAGATTTTTATGGTTCATGTTGATTATTAGATGTCTTTAAAAGGAAAAGAAAAGCTCAAGTGAGCAAAATAAAAATGACATAAAAGTAAATGCTCAAGTGAGAAAAATAAAAATGGCATAAGAGTAAATGCTCAAGTGAGCAAAATAAAAATGGCATGAAATGTAAATGCTTAAATTAAATGGTACATAAAGCATAAAAAAATAAAAGCATAAAGTAAAGTCAATTGTTAGAAATTAGTGGTTAGTTGGATGACCATCTTGAAACTTGCATATGAAACTCATTAGAGGATTGGTAGAACCAAAGCCTCCACACAACAAGTTGCATTTGCTTTTTGTCAAGTATATCATCCATTTTGGAATCCTCAAAAGTAACATTTAAGGATCTACGATGTTTAAGTGATCCGCGTTGACCAAAGGTGTTGTTGATCCATTAGAGGATTGGTAGAACCAAAGCCTCCACACAATGAATCTCAAGGTTATTGGATCAAAGAGATCAAATTAACATACTTGGGCTTGCAATCATAAGTTTGGGCCACGAATGATCATTTATTCGAACCGGGACAAAATTTAACGCTATGTTAAGCAATCGTAAGTGGACTTATGTAGAAGTCGCACCTATTCTGAGGCCGGTCAATAGCAATCTATGTACTTCATGTTTGGATAAATGATATAGAGATCATCATCCCTTAACATGTAGTTCAATTAAAAAAGAAAGGGATAAGATGAAGAGGGAGGGTAATGATTAGCTAATTTGGATCACCATTTAAAAATTCTTTCATCTTTAAATTCAACCACTCCTTTAGATGGATTAAAACACTAAACATATCATTAATGCAAAGCACCAAATATGAATTAAATAATTCATTCTTAGGTAGATTTGAATTGATTAACATTTATCCAACTTCATCTACATCACAAAGTCCATTGAGTTTAAAGACAAATTGCACATTTAAAATTGCAATCCAAACCAACAATCAAAAGGAGTGAGTAGAAAAAGCATTTTGGATCAAAGCTGCCCCAAAATAAGGCAAAAAATACATTATGTCCCTGTGTAAATCGATTGCACTACTGTGTAAATCGATTTACCCAGTACAGTTTTCAAAAAATTATGCAAAATTGCTTCTGTGCAATCGATTGCACATTTACTGCAATCAATTGCACACTGTTACAGGAAGCAAAAACAGCATTTTAAAAGGCCAATTTCTTGTTCAAACTTTCCATCAAACACCTTATGATCATGGATCCAATTGAGCACGAAAATTCCATCAAATTATGAGAAAATAACACCATTGAAATCACAAAATAATGCTCAATGAATCAATCCAAAAGATCACCAAGAGATCACATTGTGAAAGATGAATTATCCAACTTACCAAAGGTAGATCTAGAGAATTATCAAAATAACTTCAAGAATTGGCTTCAATTCAACAACAAAAATCAATTGATCAAGCTTGGATATGGAGAAATGATGGAGAAAAAGTGTTTGGATGAATGTTTAGCTCAAAGATTAGTAAGCTTCAATGCAAAGCTTACTAACTTTTTGAAAATGGAGCTTTGAGTGAATTTGGTAGATGGAGAGAATTGAGAGATTTTTTAGCAAGGTGGATTTGGCTATCAAAAGCTTATCATTGGAATGAAATGAGGGCTCTATTTATAGAATTTTAGGATTGGGATTAGTGGTAATTTGGTAATTGATTCTTGGAGCCAAAATTTGAATTAATGATAATTCTTTCAAAAATTAGAGCCAAAATTTGAATTAATGATAATTCTTCTTAAAAATGAAAGATTGGCACTAAAATTTAAATTAATGATACATCTTTCAAAAATGAAGAAAAATTGGAGCCAAAATTTGACAAGCTTAAAATGCTGATTTTTTTTCAAATTTTCACACTGTGCAATCGATTGCACTATAGTGCAAATCGATTTGCACAGTGTATTTTTTCAAAAATGGAAAAAAAATGCACTATGTGCAATCGATTGCACTCTAAGCGCAATCAATTGCATCAGTGAAAAAAATGAATTTTTGTTAATTTTTCTTTTGCAAATAGAGATTTTAGGAAAATAATACCAGAAATCCTTATTTGTCAGATGCTTCGACTTGGTACCTACAAAACAAAAATATACAAAGACAAAGACAAATATTTTTTGTATTTTGATTAGAAGTTAGTCAACAACACATACAAAATACACAACCAAGGTGCTTGGAAATTCCTTAAGAGTAAATTTAAAGATAGGAGATAGAAAAAGAGGAAGAACCAACCCTAATGTGATCTTGTTATGATCGAGTTGATATGATATGATAGAGGAATCTTAGGGACAAAAATTGGGGTACAACAGTACCCCTACTTGTTGCCTTCGGAAAATAAACAGTCATGTCTCTCGAACGTGAGAAGTTTTAGAAAAGACCCTTTGGTTATAAGATCATAGTCCCTCGATGACCCTTTGATGCTGCCTCGGTAAACGATCTTGATACCTTAGGGTAATTGCTAAAGTGTCTTACGAGTTGCCTTCGTGATTGTACGATGACCCGCGCCTGTCCCTCAAATATCCAATGATAGGGCTACCTACTAACTAATAGTAGGATAACACTATCTAGAGGAAAAGAGGAAAAGAACAAAGATCTTTTGAGTAGGTAGACATCTTGTAGTTGCTTGCTCACAAAACAAAACAAATTTCTCACACATACACTCTCTGTTTGTAAATATTTACAAAGACAAAACACTTTGTATACATTCTCAATGATACGAGAATCATTACAAAGTTTTCCGCACTAAGGAATCTTTTCAAAATATTTTCAAATACACGTACACAAAAAAGCATTTTCAAACTGAGCTAGCAACTAAGATCCCGTAGATAACCACGGATGAAAAGGGTGCTAACACCTTCCCTTTCCATAAGCTACCCCCCTTACTCAGAAAAATTCTCGAAAGGTCTTTCCTGTTCTTTTCACCCTTTCCTTTATTAGATAAAAGAAAAGTCGGTGTCGACTCTTGCTAACTGCAACATTTGCGATAAAATGCAAAACCAGTAAAGTCAGTTCTCCCACCGTATTACAATGTGAATATGGTATATGGATGCCCCGGTGAATTCCAGATTTTTTACTTGAAGTATATGAATGATGATTTGGTGTAGTTGAAGGCTACCTTCTGTCACATGGATGGTAAAAAAGAACACCATTATGGGTCTTGCCAGATTTGCTGCAAACATTCTCGTGGTTGTTCCATTTTGAGAAGGGGTGTTCAGTTATTATTGGATAATGGCACTATCAAAGTCTCAGGCAATAGAGATGATTACCGTCGGATTAACGTGATTGAAGATTGCTCGGCCGAGACTATCTCAGATAAGGAGTATGCTTCTGCAGATGAATTATTTTCCTCGGATTAAGATGTGTTCTCCAACAATGATTCTGTGATGTCTAAGTATTCTGAAGAAGGGGTGAATACTATTGTGCCTTGTTTTGTTTTTCCAGCCCCTATAGAGATTGAGTATCATATCAAGCCAATTGTTACTCCAATGGTGATTTGCTTGTCGGGTACTGTTCCTTATGAATCAGACAAAGTCGTGCCATATAAATACAATGCTATAATCCTAGAGGATGATGTGGAAGTTCCTATCCAACCTTTGTTTGATGTCAAAAATATTGCTTAAGCCAGCTGAATGACCCGCAGGGGCGTGTTTTCGCACCTGTCATTTGAGGGAATCTTAATGCTGATAAAAAGGTTGTCGAAAGTACTGAACCTAAGAAAGAAGTGGGGGAATCTAGTGGAACTAATTTGGAAAAGGATGTGGATGATATATTCAAGATTATCAAGATGATCGACTACAGGATCGTAGATCAATTGTTGCAGACTCCATCAAATATATATATATATATATATATATATATATATATATATATATATATATATATATATATATATATATATATATATATATATATATATATATATATATATATATATATATATATATATATATATATATATATATATATATATATATATATATATATATATATATATATATATATATATATATATATATATATATATATATATATATATATATATATATATATATATATATATATATATATATATATATATATATATATATATATTCTAGCCTTGCTAATGAACTCTTCTTCTCACACGGAATCTTTGATGAGAGTATTGGATTAAGCTTTCATGGAAAGTGATATGCCTTTGGACCAATTTAGCAGTGTCGTAGGAAATATTACTTCATGTAATAACCTGAGTGTGATACAGTGGGAGAACTGACTGGATTGTTTTGCGTTTGTGTTCACAAATGTTGCGGTTTAGCAAGAGTCGCCACCGACTTTTCTTTTATCCAAAAGGAATGGTGAAAAAGCACACGAAAGACCTTTAGAGATGTTTTCTTAAGTTTGAGGGGTAGATTATGAAAACGGGAGGTATTAGAATCCTTTTGATCCATGGTTTTCCATGGGCTCTTAGTTGCTCGATAGATCACTTGCTTTTGTTTGAATGTGCTTGTGGTGTGGGTTTTGAAAGTATTTTGAAAATGTAACTTTGTAATGTCTCTCGTTTCTATAAGAACACGTACAAAGTGTTTGTTACAAAAAGAGTTCAAACATGTGTTTGTGAGTTGTATTTTTGAAAGTGATTTTGAAAAGGTGTCTTTGTAATGGTTCTCGTCTCTTTAAGAACGTGTACAAAGTGTTGTCTTTTGAAAATGTTTTCAAAATGAGAGCATGGGTGTATAAAATGTTTTTTTTGTTGTGAGCAAGCCAGCAACTAGGAACGAATTTACCTACTCAAAGGTTATTAGATGTTATTTTCCTCCTCCTTTAGATGTTGCTATCTTACCATTGTGTTAGTAAGAAGCTCCATCGTTGGATGTGAAGGGACGGGCGTGGGACGTTTGTATAGTCATAGAAGACAACATATGGGACATTTTAGCAATGTCGTTTTAGGGACTAGATCGTTTACCGAAGGAAACATCGAGGGTCCTTGAGGGACTACGATCTTTTATCGAGGGTCTTTTGCTAAAACGCCCGTGTTCGGGGGACATGACTATTTTTCCGATAGGCCACAAAGTGGGATTATCCTAAGGGTGCTAGTGTGCAAGTGTGTTTGATTGCATGCATTTAGCCTTGATTAGGGTGATCTATTTGTCAATTTCATATCTTGACATACACACCCTAATTACTAGCAACATATGAAAGCAATAAAAGTGCGGAAAGTGAAGATCCCACACTATTACAATCATTAGAGGGATGGGGCGTACAAATTTACAAACGAGGGATTGGCAAGAAAATAAATCCTAATTATTTATTACAATCATATTGAAATAATAATGCAAGAAAGAAAAAAAAGATTTGTTTAAAAAATGGTTTTTTATCTTAATGAATTAAAAAAGGAAATCAATTAATAGAAAAGGGAAACGTTTTTATGTCCTTTTTTATATTAATAAAATGGATATTATGGTTAAAAATGATAAAAAGGGAAAATAACGAGAAAATAGAATCAGCATGTTGCTGAAAATAAAAACAAAGGAGATCAGAAGTTCTGATGACAGGGGCACTGTGTTTCAGAAAGAAAAGTCAGTGGGAGTCAGAAGTTCTGGATCGATGCACTCTGAGTTCCTACAAGAAATGTTAGAGGGCAGATACAAAAATTCTGGGTTGCTATGTGCTGAACTTCTGAGTGTTAGAATCAGTGAGAAAGTCTTAGAAATTTTGTGTGTATTAAATCAGTGAGTGGAAACATCAGAAGTTTTGTATTGTGTTAAGCCAGTGAGTGAACATCAGCAGTGCAGTGCGTTATCAGCATGTAAGAATCAGAAGTTCAGTGTGTGTTAACAGTGAGAAAATCATGGAAGTTATGTGTGTTAAAACAGTGAGGAGAACTCAGAAGTTCTGTGCCATATTTCAACTCTTAATCAACATATCAACAATTTATTCAGTTTTTATTAAACAGTAAATCAGAAGGATAACAGCACAACAATTTATAGAAGTTCTAATCCTAAATCTGAGCCTAGCCCTAATCAAGAAGTTCTGATCTATAACCTTTTCTTACTTTTGCAATAATATGGACATAATCAATACTATGATATTTACATCTTTAATGATATTCTGAATGAAAAGATGTAAAGTCAGAAAGACTTACCTTGAATCCTGAAGTGTGCGTTTGGAGCTTGAATTGTTGCCTTCAGATGTTTTGGAGTCAGCAAGAGTAACAGAAAAGAAAATGCCAAGTCCTTTTACTTCAAGGGAAGAACAAAGGTTTGGTTTTCTGTTTGGGATTTCTGGATATTTATGAAGGTTTCACAGCTTTCTTTTCTCTCTTTTGACAATTCTCTCTCCAAAAGCAATCCCCTTGAACGTGTGATGGAGCAAATTATTTATAGGTGGGCTTGTTGTGGTTTTGGGGGGAAAAACAAATGGGATTCAAACCTTTTTGGTATATTGTTCCATTGCTTTTTAATCACAGTTTTTGTATGCCAATTTGATGCAAATATGGGGTTTGAGAATGTGCAGCGTAGACTGGGTCAGCAGCTGACTGCAGGACTTTGATGTAGCAGGGAAGCAGGTTACTTAAACGAGGTTTTGGGATTTGGTGATGTTCTGATCACAGAAGATCAGAAACGTAACCTCCATGCGCTGAAGAGTCATGTTCTGATTGAAGACTATGTTCTGAACCATATTTGCATCTTTTGACTGCGCTTGCATGGAGGCTGAAGAGTCATGTTCTGATTGAAGACTATGTTTTGAACCATATTTTCAACTTCTGACTACGCTTGCGTGGAGGCTGATTCAGAAGTTCTGAGGTAACACATTCTCTTAACACTTAGAAATTTGATTTTTTCAAAGTAATTTCTGACTTCTGATTTTGATGAACTAGTTTCATGTCTTGATGAAATATAATTGTTGAAACTTGATTTTTTATTTAAAAGTAAAAGTTTGATTTTTTTTCAGTGTGCTTTTGACCATTTTTCCCTTGTGAGTGATTTTCTTAAAAAGTTGTAATTCAAGACTTGGAACTTGATAGAAGCAAACCTGAGAGTCCAGGATGATCCTTTGAGAAATGGGAGGGAAAATTTTGGGGTACAACAGTTGCCCCTGTTCAATCTTCTTAAGCCTGAGGATGTAGATTGGCTGGTCTGCCTTTCGTGATCTGAAGGTGGAAGATGATTGAACACTAGAGTGCCCAGAAATTTGCACTCGCATGAAGTAATACTATTTGGTGATTTCGGGAACGGGCTTACAAATGCCATTTGGAAGGCGACGGGGAATCATCGGAGATGGGCTTAAAGATGCCATCCAGAAAAGATTGGTTGCATAAGAGATTCCTGGGTGAGAATTCCTGCGCCTGCTGTCGAGGAGGACTTCACTGGGGAATGTTAGTTTATGTCCTGGGAAGTAAAGTCTAGGAGCTTCGGTTGTCAGTTACTCCATTGGGGGATTAACTCCTGATTGAGGGAGTGAAAGTAGAATGTATACCCGGTCAGGGTCCAGGCTGTACAATAACTCGCTGGGGAAATGTAAAATCGATCATATTTGATCAGGTCCAGGCCTCACAGTGTTGTAACTTGTTGTCTGGAGATAAGGAAGAAGGAACATGGATAGTAGGGTTACTTCGTGATGAAAGCCTGGGTAGTAGGGCTTGTGGGAAGGAACTTGGATAGTAGGGTTACTTCGAAATGAAAGCCTGGGTAGTAGGGCCTGAGGGAAGGAACTTGGATAGTAAGGTTACTTTGAAATGAAAGCCTGGGTAGTAGGGATTGTGGGAAGGAACCTGGATAGTAAGGTTACTTTGAAATGGAAGCCTGGGTAGTAGGGCTTGTGGGAAGGAACCTGGATAGTAGGGTTACTTCGAAATGAAATCCTGGGTAGTAGGGCTGTGAGAAGGAACCTGGGTAGTAAGGTTACTTTGAAATGAAATCCTGGGTAGTAGGGCTTGTGGGAAGGAACCTGGATAGTAGGGTTACTTCGAAATGAAAGCCTGGATAGTAGGGCTTGTAGGAAGGAACTTGGATAGTAGGGTTACTTCGAAATGAAAGCCTGGGTAGTAGGGCTGTGAGAAGGAACCTGGGTAGTAAGGTTACTTTGAAATGGAAGCCTGGGTAGTAGGGCTTGGGGGAAGGAACCTGGATATTAGGGTTACTTCGAAATGAAAGCCTGGGTAGTAGGGCTTGTGGGAAGGAACTTGGATAGTAGGGTTACTTCGAAATGAAAGCATGGGTAGTAGGGCTTGTGGGAAGGAACCTGGTGTGATCGGTGGATCTGGAACTGACTGTTTAACGCTGGTTCGCGAAATGTCGCGGAAGCAAGAGTCGCCACCGTCTTTTATTTTCTCCAAGTGGAAAGGACAAAAGCACAGAAAAATTCCTTAAAGAGATTGCTCTCGGTTCGGGAGGTAGATTATAGAAAGGGAAGGTATTAGCACCCTTTCTATCCATGGTTATCCATGGGCTCTTAGATACTTGCTCAATGTGTTTTCAAAATTGTTTGTTTGCTTTTCAATGTGGGTTTAAAAAGATTCTTTGAAAAATTTCAGATCGACTCATACGTCAGAGTGTTTGAAAAGTTTGCTTTGAAAGCTTTTGAAAAGTGTCAGTGTGAAAAGTCTTTTTGAGTTTGTTTTGAGATTAGAGCAAGTATCCTTGAGAACCTACCTACCCTAAGGAATTCGTCTGTGTAAATGTCCTTTAAAGTAGTGCCATCCCACCATTGAGAGGTAGGTAGCACCACCGTTGGAGGTGTTCGGGTCAATTCGATTTTAGGGACGTGGTGATCACCGGAGTAATGGGAAGACACCTTAGAAGCTACCCTCATGCCAGGTTCCCGGATCATGAGGACTTACTAAGACATCCTCTACTCGACGATCACCTTTCGAGGCAAGGCAACAGTGAGGCGTACCCTAGGGGTGGTGTGTGATTTGTGTGTCATGTTTCAGTTATTTGTCTTGTCATGTTTATTTGTGTTCTACGCTTGATTTTAATTAGGGCCATTCATTCTTGCATGCATTTATTTAACAGTTAAAATATTGCGAGAAAATAAATCTAAGGCTATTACAAATGGCGCGGGTCCACATCGCCAAAATTAAACCAGGACCCAATTTGACAGAAAGTAAAGAAAGCGAATAAGAAGTGCGAGAAGTTTAAATATTACAATGCTTTGGGAGAATTACATAATTATTTAAACGATATAAAGTAAATATGCGAATTAATCAATTAGGATATAACGGGCGTTGGACCCTTTCGCAAAAGTAATTAAATTAATGAAGAGTTAAAATTAAAATTAAAAAGAAAAATGTTTTTTTTATTTTTTGTGTTTTTTAGATTTAATAGAAAAAGAGAATTAATTAAAATAAAATAAAAAGCAAACCCTAATTCTAATATTTTTTATTTATTATGAAAGAATTAAAATATAACCTAAATTAAACCTAAGTTAATTTATACAATTTAATTATGAAAATAAATAAATTAAATATTATTATTATAAAAAATAAAAAGGATAAAAAGAATTCATTAAACCTAATTCTACATATTTTGGATTTTTTTATTAAAAGAATTAAGGTTATAACCCAATTAAATTAAATAATTACAAACATTTATTTATGAAAAATAACTATAATAAAATAATTATTAATTTTTTTGTCTTTTCTGAATTTTAATGTTTTTATGTCATGAAAAAATTAATTCAAGGAATTAAAATAGAACCAAATCAAATTGAAGCAAATAAAAGTAAAATAGGAGAGAAAAAAAAAAAAGAAAAAGGGAAATTCAAACCCTTGGAGGTGTTGCTGGACGTGGCAGGCAAGCTTGCCCCTTCAAATCTTACCCCTTAAATTAATATTTCTCCAACACCTGTCCATGAATCAAGATAAATAAATGAACAAACAAAAGTAAGAAAGAAACGTGTAGCATCAGGAAAAGAAAATGTCATCTCTCTCTTCTTTCCGCGACGTCGATCCCCACTCTTCCTTATTCCTTCTTTTTCTTTTGCTTTCACAAACCTACACATACCATAGAACTCATGAAATCTAAATAATGAACGAAATTAGCGTGGTGACGATGGTGAACAGCGTGAGATCGGAGCTTAGGTCCGGATGGAGGCTGAGCGTTTTCGGCGGCGCGATTGAGATGGAGGCGTATCGGTGGGTGATTCCCGGCGATTGGAGGTGGCACGGTAACACGATCTGACATCGGTTGGAGCGAGATCCGGCGGTGGATGAAGTAGAGGTACGGTGATGATGCTGTGGCGGTTTTGTCGGTTGTCTTGTTTTGATTTGGGTTCGTCGGTAGTTTCGGCTTCTGGACCCAATTCTTCTTCTTATGGTTTTTCCAGTAGAAGCAACCAAACCCGTATTCTTTCTCTTTGAATACTCTCTTCATCTTTTCTCTATTTACTCCATTCAAAATTCCAAAAATCAAACATGTACGTGCGAGACCGGAGGAGAGAATTATCGGCGGCCGCGAGCGGAAGTGTGTTCTAAGTTTTTTCTTCTCCTTTTTTCCGAACAGTTTGCAACATTGAGCTGTGAGGAACGAACAGCGGGCGAAAGAACTCGTCGGTGGACGATGCTTGAAGCGGAGCTGATGATGGTGGTGACTGAAATTTATTTATGTTTTGGAGTAGTGACGTGGTGAAGCCGATAGATAGTATTGTGCAGTAACTTTGAGTCTGTGGTGGTGTTATGAAAAAAAATGGTTTATGAGTCGTTATGTTGGAGAAGGGATTCAATTTTGTATCAGTTTAGTTTGAGAAGGTAGATGGTTCTGTTTCTTTTTGGGCGCTACTTGACTTTGGTTTTTGTTACGTGAGTTATGCTGTGAGTTTATTTGAGTGATAAACGATGATGGTGTTGTTGTTGAGTGGTTTTTGAGATTATGGATAAAATAAGGTGAAAAATTTGATAGATAGGTGCAGAAAAAAAAGGTTACAGTATGTGAAGGCCAAGGTAAGAAAATTGATAAAATAGAGTATGTACGTGACAGTAAGGTGTGGAAGTTGTGATGCATAAAAAAAAATGGTTCCCTTGAGCAGCTTTTTCGTGTCCTTTTTATTAGGTTTTTTTGTTATGCCTCTATGTATGAATGGATTAGGTTAAAGATTTGAGTCCAAAAGCCTTGTAACCATGAATCCAATATTTTATTTTAATGGCAAAACATTTTCTAATCTTTTCATGCAAACTTAGTTCAAATCATGGCTAATTAACAAGATTCTTTCCAAATCTGATTATACACAAAATCTTGAGATTATTTCATGCACAAAAAGATTCAAAAACTAGGTTTAGTATTTTTCACATATTTAATTTAATTAAATGAATTATTAATAATTAAAAATCCAAATAAATAAATAAAAGTGATAAAAAACTTCCCTTTGGGCCAAATGGTCGTGCACATGCCTTGGATGATGAATTGTGGAAGAAAAATGGGCCCAATAGCAAATTTAGGCCTTTTGCATCAATGTTGACTTTTCAAAATTTCCAAAAATTTCCCAACTTCCACAAGGCATAACTTGGTCAATTTTTAAGCTTTTCACATGTTCTTGGACATTTTGGAAAGGTCTTTGAGTCCTTTAACCAATGCCTTTGGTCCCATGTCATTTTGATTTACCAATCTCAAGTTATGGTCTTTGACTTAAAGTCACTTTTTGTTGACTTTTAAAAATGACCTATAATGTTGAAATTGATAACTTTTTGTGAGAGCATTTCTTGGACTTGAAGTATGAAGATGAGTTGTAGAAAATGTCTTTCTCTTCAAAATGAGCTTTGGATGGAATTTTTCTGATAATCCATGTGAAAGTTATGCCCTGGTCAATTTCAGTTGACTTTTCCAGCTGTCCAAATATAGCAACTTTTGCATCTTTGATGATTTCTGAGCCAAATTTTGAGAATCATGATCAAGCATTGATCAAATGATGTTTGTGGCTTCAAAATGATATGTTGACCAAAAATTTGAACTTTTGACTGTCAAATGACCATTTTGCCCCTACAGTTGACTGTAGTGCAATTTAGGGTTTTGACTGTGCAATTTTGAGCTGAATGCCTTGAAACTTGATATGAGGGTGCTTGACCATCTTTATAAGCATGTGAGACTTGATTGGGCCTTTGAAAAGTTCATTTGCTTGACCAGAACTCAAACCCTAGTATTGACTGTATAGAAGACAGTTGAGCTGCACAACCCTTGGGGCATTTTGTGACCTTGACTTTGACAATTCTTGATGGATATGGGAGGGCAAATTTTGGGGTACAACAGTTGCCCCTGTTCAATCTTCTTAGACCTGAGGGTGCAGATTGGCTGACATGCCTTTCGTAATCCGAGGGTAGAAGATGATTGGACACCAGAGTGCCCAGAAATTTGCGCTCACATAGTTGCAATGATGATGAGGGAATGGGCTTATAGATGCCATTTAGAGATTGCTGGATAGGATGATGGGCTTATAGATGCCATCTGGATGTTGATTGCGTAAGAGATTCCTTCGCTAGAACCTGTATACCTGCAAAAGAACAAATGAGTACCTGACACGTTGCAGGAGTTGGTTTTAGATGCTTGATATAGATATGTCCTGATTGGTTACAGGAGCTGAGTCTGGAGCTTCAAACGCTGATGAATGAACCAGGGATGGTTACTGCCTTAGCCTGGATGGTAAGAGAATCCTGAATAACCTCAACAACGCTCGTTGAGAAAATCTTGGCGAGAATTACCATCTTCGTAGTGTCAGGAAGAGAACCAAAGGACATTATAATCTCAAAGGGAGTCACCTCATTCACCGTTGGAGAGGGAACTATAGGAAATTATAATCTGGAAGGAAATATCACCTCACTCGCCGCTGGAGAGGGGAACGTCTGAAGAAGAAATTACCACCTCACGCGCCGTTGGAGAGGGGACCATAAGAGAATATCACCTCACGCTCATGCCGGAGAGGAGAACATCTGAAGAAGGAATTACCACCTCACACGCCGTTGGAGAGGGGACCATAAGAGAATATCACCTCACGCTCATGCCGGAGAGGAGAACATCTGAAGAAGGAATTACCACCTCACACGCCGTTGGAGAGGGGACCATAAGAGAATATCACCTCACGCTCATGCTGGAGAGGAGAACATCTGAAGAAGGAATTACCACCTCACACGCCGTTGGAGAGGGGACCATAAGAGAATATCACCTCACGCTCATGCCGGAGAGGGAAACATCTGAAGAAGGAATTACCACCTCACACGCCGTTGGAGAGGGGACCATAAGAGAATATCACCTCACGCTCATGCCGGAGAGGAGAACATCTGAAGAAGGAATTACCACCTCACACGCCGTTGGAGAGGGGACCATAAGAGAATATCACCTCACGCTCATGCCGGAGAGGAGAACATCTGAAGAAGGAATTACCACCTCACACGCCGTTGGAGAGGGGACCATAAGAGAATATCACCTCACGCTCATGCCGGAGAGGAGAACATCAAAAAGACTTCTGGAAGCAGTATCAGAACGTCACCATATCTGGTTTACATCTGAAACTATATCTGGAAGAGAATCTGGAAGCAGTGTCAGAACGGCACCATCGCTGGTTTACATCTGAAACTATATCTGGAAGGAAATCTGGAAGCAGTATCAGAACGTCACCATCGCTGGGTTTACATCTGAAACTATATCTAGAAGGAAATCTGGAAGCAGTATCAGAACGTCACCATCGCTGGGCTTACATCTGAAACTATATCTAGAAGGAATTCTGGAAGCAGTATCAGAACGTCACCATCGCTGGGTTTACATCTGAAACTATATCTAGAAGGAATTCTTGAAGCAGTATCAGAACGTCACCATCGCTGGGCTTACATCTGAAACTATATCTAGAAGGAATTCTGGAAGCAGTATCAGAACGTCACCATCGCTGGGTTTACATCTGAAACTATATCTGGAAGGAAATCTGGAAGCAGTATCAGAACGTCACCATCGCTGGGCTTACATCTGAAACTATATCTAGAAGGAATTCTGGAAGCAGTATCAGAACGTCACCATCGCTGGGTTTACATCTGAAACTATATCTAGAAGGAAATCTGGAAGCAGTATCAGAACGTCACCATCGCTGGGTTTACATCTGAAACTATATCTAGAAGGAATTCTTGAAGCAGTATCAGAACGTCACCATCGCTGGGCTTACATCTGAAACTATATCTAGAAGGAATTCTTGAAGCAGTATCAGAACGTCACCATCGCTGGGCTTACATCTGAAACTATATCTAGAAAGAATTGTATTAGTTGATAATAATCATTTTTGTATTGATCTTTTTCCTGAAAGGCAAAACATAATTGTATGCAAAATCATGATGCATGAACTGTATGTCTTCAAAATTAATGAGGTTCGTGCCATATGATGCATATGCATGCTATAATGTACGAAGATGTGACGTCTTATGAATGTATGTTTTTGTCTAGGGAAAAGTAAATCCTTGATGGGTGCCGGGAAGTCGTATCCTGGGCTGATGTTGAAGAATAGATTTTGCTTCCGCTGGGGATGATAGCTGCAAGTATACCGGTAGGAGAAGATAACTCCGTTGGGGGATAAACTTGGCAAATGGAGGATTCTGCGGGGAGAAAAAGATATTCTAGCGACCATGCTGGGAAGAAATACTCTGTGGGGAGATGCTTTTGCTGAATTGTTGAGGATGACTCGCTGAGGATACCTTGTTGTATTGGAAGTATAAATGGACTTCGCTGGGGATAAGAAGATTCTGTCGACGACGCTCTTTCCGTGGCTTTTGGCTGAGGATAACCCAGTTATATCCTGTTAAGGAAATAACTCTTTAAATCAAGCCGGACGACGCGTTCGTGCCCTGCTAGGGGATAAGCTTCCAGAATCTACCGGGGGTACGCTTATTGCTTGGGGAGATAGATTCCAACCTTCCTGGGGAACTGGATTGGACTCTCCTGGGGAGGTATCGAACTGTATTGGTTATGTTCTTTAATAGGACCTACCATGATACCTTGGAGGATAGAACAATCTGACTGCTCAGACCAACCTTTGTTGCCCCTGTTTCTATGGGGGAGGCACTTGTGGGGTGCTGATAGTTGTTGATGGACAAATCTTCTTCTGGTAGACAGATGGCAGGACATAGTCGTACGCTTTGATCCCTAACTTTTGCCTGGACCGCCCTTTCGGGTTTTCAGTCCACCAGGATACCCATTTTTGCTCAAGCCGCCTTTTCAGGTTTTCGACTTGCCGGGTGTATCGATTTTTTCATTTTATCCCTTCATTTTGCCCGAACCCTTTTGGTTCGTCGGGAAGCCCTTATTTTTGCCTAGGTATGTCAACCTAGCGGGTCTTTGATTTTGCGTAGTATTTTTTCGACTATGTCCACGCTCTTAGAATGCAGGGAGGTGCCCCTGGCTGTTTGTGCTGCCATGTTACCAGAAGATGTCTGATCGGGCAAGATTTGTTGCTGGAGTGCCCCAAGTGACTCAGGCAGAGATTTGCCCCAGGCTTTTTGGCCTTTGAGAGATTCTCCGAATCTTGATTGGATTGCCCCAGATGGTGGACAATAATCACGTCTGCCCCTTGATTAGATATTCCTCGTGCGAATTTCCTGCTGTTCAAACAAAAAGTCATATGCAAACAAAGTTATGTTAAAAATGCAAAGCCTACGTCTGTCTTGAAGATTTTGAAAATGCATTCTTTTTCATAAAACAAGTGAATGTTTGTAAAACATGATGTCAACTCGTTATTTTACCGTAAGCCTTCAGGAGTCAGGATACCTTTCGTAACAGTATGCTTTCGAACTAACCCATGCTTCAGCTAGGACTTTTAAGGGTTATAACGTGGCCTGGTTCACGGTTTAAGAAACAAAGGATAAAGGCTCAAATTATTTGTACCCACCCGCTCTTCGTGATGTTCTCCAAACCTAAACTCAGTTGATCATACGTTAGACCTTGTTTGAGTCTTTGCTCTGATTTTCTGGTGATGATTCGGATGTTGACAATTTACTTTGAGTAGGCAGCCATTCCTTTTTGTGTTGAGGGTTTACAAGACCTCTTTTTGATTTTGTTATCCCTATTTTTTGCCTGAACTGTTTCCTTTTTTAGAATTACAGTCAGCGGGATGCCCCAGTTTCATAAGTCCCCTTTGTAGGTTTAGACTTTTTGGGCTTTTCATTTATGACCCTTTTTTTTTTGATAGTGACTGCCTGTCCTTTTGGTTGTTCTGAACCATCACTGTCTTTGTTTGTTCGTAAAGATCTCTTCGGTGCCATTCGTCATGCACTTGGATCAACTGAGAGAACTACCCTGCCCCCCAGGTTATGATTAAGGGTTTTGATTTTTGAAAATAAAAACTCCTACTTCTTTGGCTCTGATGGGTTGACGAGGGATTATCATCCTTATAACTCCAGTGTTTAGGGGTTGAAACAATGCCTGTACCTCATCAGCGGGGTCTGTTCAAAAGCATACTGTAATGATTGTGGTATCGTTTTCGTCATCCTCCCTCAAGAGGCTCAGAATTATATAAGATCAAGAGTTGACATCAGAAAAAATATGAAAACAGTTTGCATATAGTGAATGCGAATATATTGATTCAAAATAGACATAAGCGATGCATTAATGGAATAACAATGTTTTAACATGAATAAGTGTTTAAACAAAAGAAAATCACAACTTGAATTCGAATGAACAAAAAGTGCTTTCTATCCTAGCCATGTTTTGGCATGGGAGCAGCGATCACGTTGGGAGTCTCGGGTACTTTAAACTGAATCTCTCCAGCGTCGATCATGCCTTGAATCTTATACTTCAGCGCCCAACAATCCTCAGTATCGTGCCCCGGGCTACCGGAATGGTAAGCGCATCTTGCTTCTGGGTTGTAGCTTGGAGAGGAGGTCTTTGGATTTGCAGGAGGGTTGATCAACGCAATCAGATTCATCCTTAACATGTGTTGCAGGGCTCGTGACCATGGCATGTTGATATTGGTGAATTGTCTCTTAGGCTCGTCCGGCCTGTTCTGATCAACCCGCTGTTTCTGGCGAGGTAGTTGTTGAACCTGTGAAGTAGTAGCAACTCGGAGAGGTCTATTCACTGGACCCGACCTTTGCCCTCTTGGGAGCTGTTCCATGACCTGGTCCCTGATTTGGGCTGGTTGCTTCATGCCTTGAGGAAGCTGACTGACCATGGCTCTCAGCTCTCCTTGCTCCTGAGCTAAACCTTGAATGAGGGCCCTTTGCCCCAGCATCTGAGTTTTCAATGTGTCTACCTCAGCTTGTAGACGTTTCAGCTGTTCGTCCTTGTCATCTTCAGGACTTTTCCTGATCAGATTCTCCATGAGGAGTGCCCTCAACTCTTCCTGCCCCTTGGATAGACCTAAGAAGATTTCCCTGAACTGAGACTTTTGAGCGTGAAGGTCCTGGTTATCTTGTTGTGAGGCCATTGCTGAAATAAACAGCGAGAAAGGTAAGTGACCTGCAAAAGGGATACCTGTAATGCAATGATGTATGATATGCATGCAATGTTTTCAAGGACCTCGCGGGGTGAACAAGAAAATTTGTTAGCATTTGGAACCGGTAGCTTGATTGAAGGAACTGCATGTTGTTGAGCGTCCTTCTTCAAAGGGTCAAAGGCTCACCATATCCAGTGGGTCATAGCCCCTGACAACCTTGGCTAGAGGAAAATAAATCCCCTTTGCCCCTTGCTGGGATAGTTGTTCATCATGACCTGCATCACGACCTGCATCACAAGCCCTTGAGGTCCTTGAAATGGGTTAGGGTGTATGCAATGGTATGATGTCATGCTATGCATGGGATGATGTAGGTAAACCCTGCTATGAGTCCCAATTAAGGACTATAAACAGACCCTGCAAGAAATTCAGTATACTTTGTTATGAGTCCCAATTAAGGTCTATAAACAAAACCTGCAAGAGATCTAGTAAACCTTGTCATGAGTCCTAGTTAAGGACTACAAACAACACCTGCAAGAAATTTGGTAAACCCTGTCATGAGTCCTAGTTAAGGACTATAAACAAAACCTGCAAAAACTTAGCAAACCCTGCTATGAGTCCCAATTAAGGACTATAAGCAAACCCTGCAAGTAGTTCCTGTGTTAGATGACAAGCATGCAAATAGTCAAGTACGAAGGCACACAAGTCACACAAAAGAGCCCTTAGAGTTTAGGCCAGCATGGGGTCTGGGTATTACCCTCTTTCAGCTTGTTGGTTCATACCTGTCCTAATCAAAAGTAACCGGGTTCTTATAGGATCCCAATATCATTGACTACCCTCAATCGGTCATAACTCCAGCATCGCAATCTTTTCTTGCGGCCAGAACCATCACGAGAGTTTAGTCTCAACGGGCGTAGCATACTGCTACTGTTCTAAAGGCCAAGTTGTGTCAATTAAGGTTCTAAGGTTGTTGGTGCTTAATGACTCCTTAGAAGACCCATATTCTCCTCGTTGCGACACAAGGGATATCGGTACAGACTAAGGTGCCACACCAACGTAGCCACTGCTTCACCTGTGTCGGTCTACGCCGGACAGGTCCCTCACAGCTTATGCTACCTAAACAGGGTATCCCCAGATCCGGGTTAGGATCTATGTATCTCCGATGCAACCCACAAATTTAAAGCAGACAAGTCAATACAATTGAAAACACAGTTATGAACTAACTCTAAGGTACACCTCACTTTATAAGATAGTCCCCAGCAGAGTCGCCAGTTCTGTGATCGGTGGATCTGGAACTGACTGTTTAACGCTGGTTCGCGAAATGTCGCGGAAGCAAGAGTCGCCACCGTCTTTTATTTTCTCCAAGTGGAAAGGACAAAAGCACAGAAAAATTCCTTAAAGAGATTGCTCTCGGTTCGGGAGGTAGATTATAGAAAGGGAAGGTATTAGCACCCTTTCTATCCATGGTTATCCATGGGCTCTTAGATACTTGCTCAATGTGTTTTCAAAATTGTTTGTTTGCTTTTCAATGTGGGTTTAAAAAGATTCTTTGAAAAATTTCAGATCGACTCATACGTCAGAGTGTTTGAAAAGTTTGCTTTGAAAGCTTTTGAAAAGTGTCAGTGTGAAAAGTCTTTTTGAGTTTGTTTTGAGATTAGAGCAAGTATCCTTGAGAACCTACCTACCCTAAGGAATTCGTCTGTGTAAATGTCCTTTAAAGTAGTGCCATCCCACCATTGAGAGGTAGGTAGCACCACCGTTGGAGGTGTTCGGGTCAATTCGATTTTAGGGACGTGGTGATCACCGGAGTAATGGGAAGACACCTTAGAAGCTACCCTCATGCCAGGTTCCCGGATCATGAGGACTTACTAAGACATCCTCTACTCGACGATCACCTTTCGAGGCAAGGCAACAGTGAGGCGTACCCTAGGGGTGGTGTGTGATTTGTGTGTCATGTTTCAGTTATTTGTCTTGTCATGTTTATTTGTGTTCTACGCTTGATTTTAATTAGGGCCATTCATTCTTGCATGCATTTATTTAACAGTTAAAATATTGCGAGAAAATAAATCTAAGGCTATTACAAATGGCGCGGGTCCACATCGCCAAAATTAAACCAGGACCCAATTTGACAGAAAGTAAAGAAAGCGAATAAGAAGTGCGAGAAGTTTAAATATTACAATGCTTTGGGAGAATTACATAATTATTTAAACGATATAAAGTAAATATGCGAATTAATCAATTAGGATATAACGGGCGTTGGACCCTTTCGCAAAAGTAATTAAATTAATGAAGAGTTAAAATTAAAATTAAAAAGAAAAATGTTTTTTTTATTTTTTGTGTTTTTTAGATTTAATAGAAAAAGAGAATTAATTAAAATAAAATAAAAAGCAAACCCTAATTCTAATATTTTTTATTTATTATGAAAGAATTAAAATATAACCTAAATTAAACCTAAGTTAATTTATACAATTTAATTATGAAAATAAATAAATTAAATATTATTATTATAAAAAATAAAAAGGATAAAAAGAATTCATTAAACCTAATTCTACATATTTTGGATTTTTTTATTAAAAGAATTAAGGTTATAACCCAATTAAATTAAATAATTACAAACATTTATTTATGAAAAATAACTATAATAAAATAATTATTAATTTTTTTGTCTTTTCTGAATTTTAATGTTTTTATGTCATGAAAAAATTAATTCAAGGAATTAAAATAGAACCAAATCAAATTGAAGCAAATAAAAGTAAAATAGGAGAGAAAAAAAAAAAGAAAAAGGGAAATTCAAACCCTTGGAGGTGTTGCTGGACGTGGCAGGCAAGCTTGCCCCTTCAAATCTTACCCCTTAAATTAATATTTCTCCAACACCTGTCCATGAATCAAGATAAATAAATGAACAAACAAAAGTAAGAAAGAAACGTGTAGCATCAGGAAAAGAAAATGTCATCTCTCTCTTCTTTCCGCGACGTCGATCCCCACTCTTCCTTATTCCTTCTTTTTCTTTTGCTTTCACAAACCTACACATACCATAGAACTCATGAAATCTAAATAATGAACGAAATTAGCGTGGTGACGATGGTGAACAGCGTGAGATCGGAGCTTAGGTCCGGATGGAGGCTGAGCGTTTTCGGCGGCGCGATTGAGATGGAGGCGTATCGGTGGGTGATTCCCGGCGATTGGAGGTGGCACGGTAACACGATCTGACATCGGTTGGAGCGAGATCCGGCGGTGGATGAAGTAGAGGTACGGTGATGATGCTGTGGCGGTTTTGTCGGTTGTCTTGTTTTGATTTGGGTTCGTCGGTAGTTTCGGCTTCTGGACCCAATTCTTCTTCTTATGGTTTTTCCAGTAGAAGCAACCAAACCCGTATTCTTTCTCTTTGAATACTCTCTTCATCTTTTCTCTATTTACTCCATTCAAAATTCCAAAAATCAAACATGTACGTGCGAGACCGGAGGAGAGAATTATCGGCGGCCGCGAGCGGAAGTGTGTTCTAAGTTTTTTCTTCTCCTTTTTTCCGAACAGTTTGCAACATTGAGCTGTGAGGAACGAACAGCGGGCGAAAGAACTCGTCGGTGGACGATGCTTGAAGCGGAGCTGATGATGGTGGTGACTGAAATTTATTTATGTTTTGGAGTAGTGACGTGGTGAAGCCGATAGATAGTATTGTGCAGTAACTTTGAGTCTGTGGTGGTGTTATGAAAAAAAATGGTTTATGAGTCGTTATGTTGGAGAAGGGATTCAATTTTGTATCAGTTTAGTTTGAGAAGGTAGATGGTTCTGTTTCTTTTTGGGCGCTACTTGACTTTGGTTTTTGTTACGTGAGTTATGCTGTGAGTTTATTTGAGTGATAAACGATGATGGTGTTGTTGTTGAGTGGTTTTTGAGATTATGGATAAAATAAGGTGAAAAATTTGATAGATAGGTGCAGAAAAAAAAGGTTACAGTATGTGAAGGCCAAGGTAAGAAAATTGATAAAATAGAGTATGTACGTGACAGTAAGGTGTGGAAGTTGTGATGCATAAAAAAAAATGGTTCCCTTGAGCAGCTTTTTCGTGTCCTTTTTATTAGGTTTTTTTGTTATGCCTCTATGTATGAATGGATTAGGTTAAAGATTTGAGTCCAAAAGCCTTGTAACCATGAATCCAATATTTTATTTTAATGGCAAAACATTTTCTAATCTTTTCATGCAAACTTAGTTCAAATCATGGCTAATTAACAAGATTCTTTCCAAATCTGATTATACACAAAATCTTGAGATTATTTCATGCACAAAAAGATTCAAAAACTAGGTTTAGTATTTTTCACATATTTAATTTAATTAAATGAATTATTAATAATTAAAAATCCAAATAAATAAATAAAAGTGATAAAAAACTTCCCTTTGGGCCAAATGGTCGTGCACATGCCTTGGATGATGAATTGTGGAAGAAAAATGGGCCCAATAGCAAATTTAGGCCTTTTGCATCAATGTTGACTTTTCAAAATTTCCAAAACTTTCCCAACTTCCACAAGGCATAACTTGGTCAATTTTTAAGCTTTTCACATGTTCTTGGACATTTTGGAAAGGTCTTTGAGTCCTTTAACCAATGCCTTTGGTCCCATGTCATTTTGATTTACCAATCTCAAGTTATGGTCTTTGACTTAAAGTCACTTTTTGTTGACTTTTAAAAATGACCTATAATGTTGAAATTGATAACTTTTTGTGAGAGCATTTCTTGGACTTGAAGTATGAAGATGAGTTGTAGAAAATGTCTTTCTCTTCAAAATGAGCTTTGGATGGAATTTTTCTGATAATCCATGTGAAAGTTATGCCCTGGTCAATTTCAGTTGACTTTTCCAGCTGTCCAAATATAGCAACTTTTGCATCTTTGATGATTTCTGAGCCAAATTTTGAGAATCATGATCAAGCATTGATCAAATGATGTTTGTGGCTTCAAAATGATATGTTGACCAAAAATTTGAACTTTTGACTGTCAAATGACCATTTTGCCCCTACAGTTGACTGTAGTGCAATTTAGGGTTTTGACTGTGCAATTTTGAGCTGAATGCCTTGAAACTTGATATGAGGGTGCTTGACCATCTTTATAAGCATGTGAGACTTGATTGGGCCTTTGAAAAGTTCATTTGCTTGACCAGAACTCAAACCCTAGTATTGACTGTATAGAAGACAGTTGAGCTGCACAACCCTTGGGGCATTTTGTGACCTTGACTTTGACAATTCTTGATGGATATGGGAGGGCAAATTTTGGGGTACAACACCTGGGTAGTAGGGTTACTTCGTTTGATCATGTAGATTAGTTGACCCGTTCGGTTTCGGGAATTAATTTTTTCTTGGTTGCCTGCAGATATGACATGTGTAACTGCTGGAATTGTTGGTGATAATTGTCTTTCCTGAAAGGATAGCAAGGTTAGTTATATGCGATGCATGAAATGCATTATGAGATGATGTTTTCAAAATTAATGAGATTATGCCGTATGTGATGTGTATGTGCGTGTTATGATGTATGAGTATGTTAGTTGTGACATATCTGAATCTGGGAAAATAAATCCATGACCGCTGCTGGAGAAAAAGGCATTCTCGACTGTTGTAGAGAGATATGGCTCTTCTATTTCTGCTGGGGATGATGAATGGAGGTGACTGTACTTTTGTCAGGGGGAAATTCCGTTCGAAAATAACTCTGCAGGGAACAACTTGGAAGGTGAATTTCCAATAGCTGAAGTAATGGGCTCTGTCGGGGATTGAGCTCCTGTATCCAGAGAAATAAACTTTGCTTGGGGAGTTAGAAATTTATGATGATCCGCTTGCGATTATGAAATACGACTGGGGGACATAGGTGTTAGGTTTCTTGATGACCCTGGCTAGGGAGATTACTTCCCGTATTGAGGGAATTGATATCAATGTTTTGATTACCTCTACTCTGTGGGGAAAAAAGATGTTACAAGGTCACATGTACTGATGACTGTACTCCAAAGTTGTCTTTGCCCTGGTACCTGCTGGACAGAGTAACTATTGGGTTTGACATTTTAGTTTTTCGTCCCTGTTTCTGGAGTTACGAGTAATTGTCTTCTGTTTCTTTATGCAAATATTTGTGAACATCAATCATATTCAAATGCATATGTCAAGAATAAATCATTGGACGTTCTTGCAAAAACATAACAGAAAAAGAAAAACA
This sequence comes from Vicia faba, assembly GCA_948472305.1. NCBI lineage: Eukaryota > Viridiplantae > Streptophyta > Magnoliopsida > Fabales > Fabaceae > Vicia > Vicia faba. The sequence goes on from OX451735.1 coordinate 242,316,624, forward strand.
AGTAGTTTTGTAAAAATGACTCGTATTAAATTTTGATGTTGTCTTATAACAGGCATTTTTGTACAAGGAAGCCGACGCTCTAGTAAAAAAACACTGCCGAAAAAATGGGAGCTATACAGTATTGTGTACAACAAAAAGAAAAATAGCTATATGCAACAATCCCATTGAGTTTCAAATCTGCTATTGTCGTTATTCCTTCGAGCGTCTCCTCACTTTGCTGCTTGTCCGAAGCTGATTAGATTGATTGATGCCGTTTGAGTTTGATAGTTGATATTGAGGTCAGATCGCAGGGAGATCCAATGGGACATAGTGATACGCTTTTCATCCCTAACTTTTTCCTGGACCGCCCTTTCGGGTTTTCGGTCCACCGAGATACCCTTTTTTGCCCAAGTCGCCTTTTCAGGTTTTCGACTTGCCGGGTGTACATATATTTTCATTTTCATCCCTTATTTTTACCCGAACCCTTTTGGTTCGTCGGGAAGCCCTTATTTTTGCCTAGGCCAGTCAACCTAGCGGGTCTTTTATCATGCGTAGTATCTTTTCACTATGTCCGTATTGACAGGGTGAGGAAGGTCATCACCGTCCATGGTGGTTAGAATCATAGCTCCACCCGAGAAAATGTTTTTAACCATAAATGGCCCTTCGTAAGTGGGGGCCCATTTGCCTCTGGGGTCACCTTGCGGCAGTATGATGCGCTTGATCACTAGATCCCCGACTTGATATTCTTGACGCCTGACTTTCTTGTTAAAAGCCTTGATCATTCGCTTTTGATACGTCTGACCATGGCAGATAGCAGTAAGTCTCTTTTCATCAATTAAATTTAGTTGATCAAGTCGAGTCTGGACCCAGTCGTCTTCGTTTAAACCTGCATCCTTCATAATCCTTAAAGAAGGGATTTGGACCTCAATGGGTAGGACTGTCTCTATGCCATATACCAGAGAGTAGGGTGATGCCCATGTCGACGTCCGCGCTAAAGTACGGTACCCATGTAGAGCAAATGGTAACATGTCATTCCAGTCTTTGTATGTCATTGTCATCTTCTGTATGATCTTCTTGATGTTCTTGTTAGCTGCTTCAACAACGCCATTCATATTCGGCCGATAGGGAGAAGAGTTGTGATGTTGTATCTTGAATTATTTATACAGCTCGATGATCATCGTATTATTGAGATTCGTACCATTACCGGTGATAATTCTCTCTGGCACCCCATACCGACAGATCAGGTTATGTCGGATAAACCACACCACGACGTTCTTGGTTACTGTAGCGAAGGAAGTTGCCTCAACCCACTTTGTGAAGTAACCAATGGCTACTAGGATGAAGTGATGTCTATTAGAAACGGTGGGCCTGATTTCTCCGATCATGTTGATGCCCTACATTGCAAAGGGCCACGGATTTGTCAAGACGTTCAAGGGGAATGGAGGCACGCGCACCTTATCAGCGTAGATTTGGCACTTATGGCAAGTTCGAGAGTGCAGATATCAATTGGCTTCCATAGTTGACCAGTAATATCCTGCCCGTAGGATCTTCTTAGACATGGTGTATCCACTGGAATAGGTTATGAAGGTTCCTTCATGTAGATCTGTCATGATCCCCCTGCTTCGCCCTTGTCTACACACCGCAGTAAGGTAGAGTCATGATTGCGCTTATAGAGGATTCCATTACTGAGAAGGAATATTGCAGCGAAACTTCTTATCATTGACAGATGCCCCTTCGGGATACTCTTGAGCCTCGAGATACCTTTATACTTCGTGAAACCAGGGTTTGTCTGCTACCTCTTCAGTATCAATCTCGCAGCAGTGTGCCAGTTCATCCATCCTATCAATGGTGATTCAGGGAGTTTCGTTGTCCCACTTGACTTTGAACATGGAAGACATGGTAGCTAGCGCGTCCGCTAACTGATTCTCCTCTCGTGGGAAATGTTCAAAGGTTACCACCTCAAAGTGTGGTAGCAACATCAGTACATGCTCTTTCTACGGGATAAGATTCGGATGTTTTGTATCCCAATCGCCTTTGATCTGACTTATCACCAAAGCGGAATCTCCAAATACACTAAAGAACTTGATCCTTAGGTTGATAGCAGCTCAAAGGCCCATAATACATGCTTCATACTCCGCCATATTATTGGTGCAGTTGAAACATTATCGGGCAGTGAACGGAGTATGACAGCCCTCAGGAGATATTATTACAGCGCCAATGTCGTTACCCATTGCATTTGAGGCTCCATAAAAATACATAGACCATCGGGATCCTTCCTCAGGTCCTTCATCTGGTCCTGGCTCTTTAAGTCGGTTACTAACATGATATTCTCATCCGGGAACTCAAAATTCATGGACTGATAGTCATCCACGGCCTGATGAGCCAAATGATCAGCCAATACACTCCCCTTTATTGCTTTTCGGGTTGTAAATTGTATGTCGTATTTAGTTAACATCATTTGCCACCTCGTTATTCTTCCGGAGAGGGCGGGCTTCTCGAAAATATACTTGATTGGATCCATCTTTGATATCAATAAGGTAGTGTGAGTCAGCATATACTGTCTTATTCAGCAAGCAGCCCATGCCAAAGCGCAACAAGTTTTCTCGAGCAATGAGTACTGTGTCTCACAGCCGGTAAACTTTTTGCTAAGGTAGTATATTGCATGCTCTTTTCGACCAGACTCGTCATGCTGCCCCGGCACACACCCCATTGAATTGTCTAGCACTGTCAGATACAATATCAAAGGTCTCCCTTCAACCGGAGGCATCAGAATTGGTGGCTCTTGCAGGTATTCCTTGATTCTTCCGAAAGTGGTTTGGCATTCATCATTCCACTTTACAACTTGATCTTTCTTCAGAAGCTTGAAGATTGGCTCATAAGTAGAAGTCAGATGTGAAATGAACCTGGCGATATAATTCAGGCGTCCCAAGAAACCTCTAACTTCTTTCTCTGTACAGGGAGCTGGCATTTCTTGTATAACCTTAACCTTTGCGGGGTCTACCTAAATACCTTTGTCACTGACGATGAAACCCAAAAGCTTATCGGACCTTACCCCGAATATGCACTTGTTCGGATTCAACCTCAACTTATATATCTTCAACCTGTCAAACAACTTTTGTAGATGAATAAGGTGCTCTTCCTCAGTCAGAGACTTGTCTATCATGTCATTAACATAAAATTCGATTTCATGGTGAATCATATCGTGGAACAAAGCGACCATGGCCCGTTGATAGGTTTTCCCAACATTCTTTAACCCAAAAGGCATTACCTTGTAGCAGAAGATGCCCCACTGTGTAACGAAAGTTGTTTTTTCCATGTCTTCAAGAGCCATCATGATCTGGCTGTAGCCAGAGAAACCATCCATGAAGGAGAAGATTTTGTGTTGTGCGGTGTTGTCAACCAGAATGTCAATGTGGGGAAGTGAGAAGTCATCCTTGGAACTTGCCCTGTTCAGATCTTTGTAATCCATGCACATCTGTACCTTGTCGTCCTTCTTAGGTACCGGGACTACGTTAGCTACCCATTGCGGATAGGAGGTGACAGCTAAGAACCATAATTTGAACTGCTTCATGACCTTTGCCTTGATCTTCTCTGACATTTCAGGGTGCATACGGGAGACTTTCTGTTTAACCGGAATACAATCCTCTTTAGTTGGCAGATGGTACACCACGATATCAGTGTCCATACCAGGCATGTCTTCATAGGACCAGGCGAAGATCTCAACATAGTCGTGTAACATCTGTATCAATCTCCGTTTGACGCTAAGCTCCAGATTTGCACCTATTTTAACCTCTTTTCTATTTATCTCCGTGCCCAAGTTTATTGTCTCAACTGGCTCTTCATGAGGCTGTATAGCCCTCTCTTCCTGTTGTAGCAGTCTAGCAAGTTCTCCAGGTACCTCACAATCGTCCTCACCTTCGTCCTCGGCTTGGTTGATCAGATTTTTGAAGTCATAACTAGAAATAGCAGGATTGTTATCAATGGGATCCAGAGTGGATATGGATCTGCAGTTTGATACGTGAGTGTGTGTAAGAGCATAGCTGTATTGATAAAGCAAAGGCATAAAAGAAAAATAGAGAGTGCAAAATTTGTATGCAAAGAACGTCCAATGCTTCATTGATGATATATGAGATGACATATAATAACCCTCACAAATAGAACCAATGTGCCTCGGGTAAGACACAAGGCCAAAAAGTTTAAACTGTTCATTACAAACTCAGAAAACAATTAAGACAATTACTGCGGAATAAAAGAAACTGGTATGAAATCTTTGGCCGTCCAATTACTCGGTCCACCGTTGGTAGTCGGGTAAATCCAGCTGTCAATATCAAAGTATTCCTCATTGTCTTCAATAGCATTGACCTCTCGATTGCTGATGCCTAGGGGAGGTCCTCCAACTCGAGCTCGTCGAACATCCTTCTGAGCCCCTGAAGTAAAGCCCAAGCCAAACTTGTCAATTTTGTGAATAAACTCAGGAAGCTGTCCCCAATTGGTATTCTTGCCTTCTTCAACTACTGCTCTTACATCCTTGAGAGAGGCCATCTTCAGAGGAGGTTTGGTGCTGGTAGCAGTCTCAGTTGACGCAAAAATCTGGGGAACCTCTTCAAAGTTTTGACAAGGAGTCTCTATGAATTCTCCGTCCATCTCTACGTACCTGAAGAAGTTTAGGTGGCTCACCATATACTCCTCTTCGCCATGCACAGTGACTATATTTCCCTTCACCGGATATTTCAACATATGATGTAGTGTAGAAGTAACAACCCCAGATTCGTGGATCCAAGGACGACCCAACAAACAAGAGTACGATGACCTGATGTCCATCACATAGAAGGTGGACTCGAAAATCTGAGAGCCTAGCTTGACAGGGATGTTCACTTCCCCATGTACCATTCTTTTCGACCCGTCAAAAGCCCTTACCACGATGTTACTGGGCCTTAAGGTCAAGCCTTCATAATCTATTCAGTCGAGAGCCTTCTTAGGTAGGACATTTAGTGAAGACCCGATATCTACTAGCACATGAGCCATAATGGTGCCCCTGCACTCAATCGAGACATGCAAAGCATCATTATGCTTCCTTCCTTTTGGTGTCAAGTCGGCGTCTGTAAAGCCCAGCCCATTGTCAGCAGTCAGGCTAGCCACACAATCTTTAAATTGATTAGCTGAAGTCTCTTGTGGCACATGCGCAGTTTTGAGGAATGCAATCAAAGCCTTCGCATGGGCCTTGGAGCACAATAGCAGGGATAACATGGATATCTTTGAGGAGGTCTTCCCCAGCTGTTCAACCATATTGTAGTCACTTTTTTTGATTATTTTCAATATTTCTTCTATTTCTTTCTTAGAGGCTTCCACAACAATTTTCTTAGGCGCCTCCTTCCCGGAAGGCTCACCTACAGCTTCTTTGCCTCGAGTCCCAGATGACTTATCGGCAGGGGTACCAGCTGGAGTAAGAACAGGAATAGTAACTAAAGTACTAGCGGGTACAGAATATGAAATAACACAGGCTTAGTGATAGTCTTCGGGGAGATCTCAGGAGAGAAAACTATTCCACTTCTAGTAATCTTACTGGTCCTGACAATGTTATCGACATCAGGATCAACTTCTTCGGTCTTCAAGTTTTGTTTAACGCCATGATAGTAAACATAAATGCCATAATGCCAAGGGACAACTTTGTCTGAGGCGTACGGGATAGGACCAGGACATGTGATTATCAACAGAGCGATTCTCGTAGCGGGTGTAATCCTAACAGGTCTTCTCGAGGAGGCCTTGGAAGGATTGGCGGAAATGGTTATAATAGCAATGTCTTCAGATGGAACAACGGGAACTAGAGTTTTTTCGAACAAAATTTCTTTACTGTCCATCAGGCGTTGAACACCTGACCTTAGCAAATGGCAACCAGAAGGTAGAAATGAGCACATGTGGCAGCCTTCACCACAACTTGGAAATAAACCGGCCAACAACAAATTCTTCTTAACAGTCACAAGAGCAGTAGAAACTTCGTCCACTGAGGTTACAAATAGATCAGTATCAATGGCGTTAACTCCATGGTTGTGCCTAGGCATGGGAGCAGTTATGACATTGGGCTTCTCCGGAGCGTCAAACTCAATCTCCTTGGCTTCAATCAAATCTTTTACTTTATTTCTTAGAGCCTAAGAGTCATTTGTTTCATGACCAGGACTCTCAGAATGATAGGCGCACCGAGCGTTCGGATTGTATCGAGGAGAAGAGATATTAGGATTCTTGGGAGCCTCTTTTAAAATTTCCAAGTTAGATCTCAGCAGATGGGGTAGAATCTTTGTCAATGTCATGTTGATCCGGGTGAACTTCCTTTGTGGTATTTCTACCCTTTTCTGATTGTTGCGTTGTGGGGCAGCCGTGGGCCTAGGTATTATCACAACATTTACCATTGGACGGTATCCCGCTCTGCTCTGATATTTCGGGCTATAAATGGAATCGGCCTCCTTCTTTCTAACAAAGGGTTTCTTCATCGTGCTCGAGGATGCATCTCTTTGAATTTTGCCACTTTTTATACCGGCTTCGACCCGCTCGCCAGTCATGATTAGTTCAGTAAATCCAGCTGAGAAACTTCCGATCAGGTGGTTGAAGAATGGACCTGATAATGTGCCTAGGAAAATATCCACTAACTCTCTATTAGATAGAGGGGGCTGGACTCTGCCTGCGAGGTCCCTCCATTTTTGAGCATAGGTTTTGAAACCTTCTCTTGGACCCATAGACATGCCTTGCCATTGCGTCTGAGTTGGAGCTAAATCAACATTATACTGGTATTGTTTGTAGAAAGCGGCAGCCAAATCTTCCCAATTGAGAATATTGGTCCCTTCCAACTGATAGAACCAATCCAATTGCGTCCCTGATAAGTTCTCTTGAAAAAAATGCACCCATAGATTATTATCAGCCGTATGGGGTTGAATCTTTCTGACGTATGACCTTAAATGCAGCTTTGGGCAAGAGACACTGTCATATTTAGCGAAAGTGGGGACCTTGAATTTTTGTGGGATGACAACCCCTGAGACGAGTCCTAAATCTTAAAAATCTAGTCCGGGTACCCTCTGAACCTCCATAGCATTCAAACGATCCTCTAGCTTTTTGTATTTATTATCAGTAGTAGGATACTGTTCCTCAGAGTAGTCAGGTTCTTCCTCTTCTTCGGATTCAGAGTTGTTGTTCACTTCCTTGGTCCTGTCTTCTTGATTATCTCCTTCACCTAATGATGTTGCGATGTCTAAAGTCCGTTTGACTTGTCCTTTGAACCTTCTCCCCATGAGCATAATACCGGTTGGTTTCTTCGCTTTCTTTCTCTTCTCTTTGGCCAGTAGAGTCTTCAACTCCTCTTGTCCTTTTGTCAAAGCCAAGAGCATCTGTTGAAACTAGACGTTCTGCGCCTGAAGATCTTTCATTGTCTGTTCAATATCCATCTCACTGAAATAAACAGTAGAAGGATAAGGAGACCTGTTGTAAGAAACCTGTATGATGTTATGATGAATGAAGATGCAATATGAAAATGATTTCAACGAAATTAGAGATTTAAATTTGTTCAAATAAAAAGGAACACACGTTAAATTAAATCCAAGTTTGAGTACATCATGCCTCTTTGGGCTTACAATGAAAGGGACAAAATACAACAAAAACTCCTAGGACAGAAAGGTTGAACTCATCCTCTTTGGAGTGATGTAGGCATTCAGATTCCTTTATTCATGAAGCAGCTTGGTGAGTTCCAGAACCTTCTTCTCACTGGCGTATAATTAGGCTTCAAAGGTGTCTCTCTCTTCCTTCAATTGAACCCAAGCTTTCTGCAAGTCTTCGAGAGAGGTACGCATATCACGATGAAGGACAGTGTATGGGACGTCTCCTTCAACAACAGGCTCTATGATAACAGGGAGGATGGAAGGGTAAGGCATCACAAGTCTTTGAGCACGAGCCTGTACCCACCTAAAGTAAGGCTCAAGAGGGATAGAGTTTTTGTGTCCTAAAGTTCTATTGTCCACCTTGTTCACCATTCTCCAAGCTCGTGTAAATCTCTGGCGGTAACCTTGGTCTTCTTGGTCATAGTCGAACGCCAGACCTTGGATGAGCATCTCGTGAGGACCGTCTCTTCGGGCGTGCCCAAATTGTCGAAGAGCTAAGCAGGGGTTGTAGGTGATACCTCCCCTAATACCAAGTAGAGGGGCGTTAAGGAATTCCCCACAGTGGTCAATGATAGAGACATCTTCCAATGATCTTGAACACCAACGGATGTCAGAATGGGTGAGGGACATCATCCTTTGGGACCATGTCAGTCTTTGCTCGTTCTTCAATGTTGATTGAGGTAGGTGTGAAGTGAACCACTTAGTGAGTAGGGGGATACAACACAAGAGAGTACCTTTTTTCTTCATGGTGCGGGTATCAAGGCAATTCAAAATGTCTCCCAGTAATGTAGGTACGGGATTGCGAGAGAGAAAGACTTTGATGGTGTTAACGTCTATGAATTGGTCTGAGTTAGGGAACAGAACCAAACCATAAATGAGAAGAGCCAATATGTCTTCCAAAGCTTGGAAATCCATGTCATCCCAAAATGAACGAGCCTTCTCCAATTGAAACTTGGCTAGGAAACCTTTAACCCTGCTTCTTGTCTCCCAATTGGCTATGATGTCAGCTCTTTTCAGATGCAAAGCTTCAGCGATGACTTCAGGTTTTGAAATCCCCTCTAGACCGGTGAACGGTATCTGGTCAAGCATGGGCATCCCTAAGAGTAGAGATAACTCTTCTAGTGTAGGTACCAACTGATAGTCCGGGAAAGTGAAACAATGATGTATGGGATCAAAGAATTGGAACAGTACACACATCATCTCTTATTGGAAACTGGACGTAGCCAAACTGAGGAGCCGACCGTATTTCTTGGTAAAATGAGAATCCATGAGCACTCTTGAGGCTAATTCTTGAAGTTGAGGGTGTGATTTTACAAAGCTGATTCGGATGGTGTTTCTTCGGACGGAATTCATGATCTACAAAACAAAAACAAAGATATATTTCTAAATCCTTGAAATGGTTAGTGAGTATGCGTATGATGATTATGATGTTTATGATGTTATGTACAAGTAAATATACACACACAACAAACAAGTTCCTATGTTTTAGGCTTGCATGGGGTTTTGTAGGTAAGTACCCTCTTGAAGTTTAGTTGGCTCAACCTGTCCTAGTAATAGTGATCGGGTTCTAAAGGATCTCAATATCACCGACAATTCTCTTAGGCATTGTCTCAGCACAACCAATCTTTTCTTACGGCCGAGATATCCCAAAAGTCCAGCCTCAATGAGTGTAGTATCGAGTATCAACCAATTTTTAGCTCTACACCGAAACCGGTTATCTCACTATGTTCTAATGGCCAAGTTTGTTCAATTAGGGTTCTAAAGTCGGTTAGTGCTTCATGACGCCACTTAGAGGCCCCATATTATCCTCGATTCACCATGAGGGATACCGATACCCACAAATGCGTCACACTAACATAGCCATTGTTTCAACCATATCGGTCTACGTCGTACAGTTTCCACAATCTATTGCTATTTACCTAAAGAGGTGTCCCAGATCCGGGTGGAGGATCAAAGCAAGCCCAAACAAAGAACAAAATGCAAAACATACAAATCAAGCAAGTAAAGGTGATCTAACCCTAAGGTAACCCCACTTTTAGATTAATCCCCAGCAGAGTCGCCAGTTCTGTGATACGGTGGGAGAACTGACTTGATTGTTTTGCGTTTGTGTTTGCAAATGTTGCGGTTTAGCAAGAGTCGCCACCGACTTTTATTTTATCCAAAAGGAAAGGTGAAAAAGCACAGGAAATACCTTTAGAGATGTTTTCTTGAGTTTGGGGGTATATTATGAAAAGGGATGGTATTAGCACCCTTTTCATCCATGGTTTTCCATGGGCTCTTAGTTACTCGCTAGATCACTTGCTTTTGTTTGAATGTGCTTGTGGTGTGGGTTTTGAGAGTATTTTGAAAATGTAACTTTGTAATGACTCCCGTTTCTATAAGAACGCGTACAAAGTGTTTGTTTCAAAAATAGTTCAAATATGTGTTTGTTAGTTGTGTTTTGAAAGTGATTTTGAAAAGGTGTCTTTGTAATGGTTCTCATATCTTTAAGAACGCATACAAAGTGCTGCCTTTTGAAAATGTTTTCAAAATGAGAGCGTGGGTGTATAAAATGTTTTTTTGTTGTGAGCAAGCGAGCAACTAGGAGCAAATCTACCTACTCAAAGGTTCTTAGATGTTCTTTTCCTCCTCCTTTAGATGTTGCTATCTTACCATTGTTTTAGTAAGAAGCCCCATCGTTGGATGTGAAGGGACGGGCGTGGGACGTTTGTATAGTCATAGAAGGCAACATATGGGACGTTTTAGCAATGTCGTTTTAGGGACTAGATCTTTTACCGAAGGCAACATCGAGGGTCATCGAGGGACTACGATCTTTTATCGAGGGTCTTTTGCTAAAACGCCCATGTTCGAGGGACATGACTATTTTTCTGATATGCTACAAAGTTGGATTACCCTAAGGGTGCTAGTGTGCAAGTGTGCTTGATTGCATGCATTTAGCCTTGATTAGGGTGATCTATTTGTCGATTTCATATCTTGTCATACACACCCTAATTACTAACAACATATGAAAGAAATAAAAGTGCGGAAAGTGAGGATCCTACGATATTGCAATCATTAGAGGGATGGGGTGTACAAATTTACAAATGGGGGGTTGGCAAGAAAATAAATCCTAATTATTTATTACAACCATATTGAAATAATAATGCAAGAAAGAAAAAAAAAGATTTGTTTAAAAAATGGTTTTTTGTCTTAATGAATTAAAAAAGGAAATAAATTAATAGAAAAAGGGAAACGTTTTTATGTTCTTTTTTATATTAATAAAAGGGATATTACTGTTAAAAATGATAAAAAGGGAAAATAACGATAAAATAGAATCAACATGTTGCTGAAAACAAAAACAAAGGAGATCAGAAGTTCTGATGCCAGGCGCATTGTGTTTCAGAAAGAAAAGTCAATGGGAGTCAGAAGTTCTGGATCGATGCACTCTGAGTTCCTGCAAGAAATGTTAGAGGGCAGATACAAAAATTCTGGGTTGCTATGTGCTGAACTTCTGAGTGTTAGAATCAGTGAGAAAGTCTTAGAAATTTTGTGCGTGTTAAAACAGTGAGTGGAAACATCAGAAGTTATGTATTGTGCTAAGCCAGTGAGTGAACATCAGCAGTGCAGTGTGTTATCAACATGTAAGAATCAGAAGTTTAGTGTGTGTTAACAGTGAGAAAATCATGGAATTTCTGTATGTTAAAACAGTGAGGAGAACTCAGAAGTTCTGTGCCATATTTCAACTCTTAATTAGCATATCAGCAATTTATTCAGTTTTTATTAAACAGTAAATCAGAAGGATAACAGCACAACAGTTTATAGAAGTTCTAATCCTAAATCTGAGCCTATCCCTAATCAAGAAGTTCTGATCTATAACCTTTTCTTACTTATGCAATAATATGGACAAAATCAATACTATGATATTTACATCTTTAATGATGTTCTGAATGAAAAGATGTAAAGTCAGAAAGACTTACCTTGAATCCTGAAGTGTGCGTTTGGAGCTTGAACTGCTGCCTTCAGGTGTTTTGGAGTGAGCTAGAGTAACTGAAAAGAAAATTCCAAGTCCTTTTACTTCAAGGGAAGAACAAAGGTTTGGTTTTCTGTTTGGGATTTCTGGATTTTTATGAAGGTTTCACGGCTTTATTTTCTCTCTTTTGACAATTCTCTCTCCAAAATCCAGCCCCTTGAACGTGTGATGGAGCATATTATTTATAGATGGGTTTGTTGTGGTTTTGGGGGGAAAAACAAATGGGATTCAAAACTTTTTGGTATATTGTTCCATTGCTTTTTAATCACAGTTTTCGTATGCTAATTTGATGCAAATATGGGGTTTTAGAAAGTGCATGCGTGGACTGGGTCAACAGCTGACTGGAGGATTGTGATGTAGCAGGGCAGAAGGTTACTTAAACGAGGTTTTGGGATTTGGTGATGTTCTGATCGCAGAAGATCAGAAACGTAACCTCCATGCGCTGAAGAGTCATGTTTTGATTGAAGACTATGTTCTGAACCATATTTGCAACTTCTGACTGCGCTTGCATGGAGGTTGAAGAGTCATGTTCTGATTGAAGACTATGTTCTGAACCATCTTTGCAACTTCCGACTGCGCTTGCGTGGAGGCTGACTCAGAAGTTCTGAGGTAACACATTCTCTTAACACTTAGAAATTTGATTTTTTCAAAGTAATTTTTGACTTCTGATTATGATGAAATAGCTTCATGTCTTGATGAAATATAATTGTTGAAACTTGATTTTTGAATTAAAAGTCAAAGTTTGATTTTTTCAGTATGCTTTTGACCATTTTTCCCTTGTGAGTGATTTTCTTAAAAAGTTGTAATTTAAGACTTGGAACTTGATAGAAACAAACCTGAGAGTCCAGGATGATCCTTTGAGAAATGAGAGGGAAAGTTTAGGGGTACAATACTGAGTTTCTGTGATGATGAATTGCCCGATGAAGAAAGAATCATAATCTGGCTCTCCATATCTCCATGAACTTCAAGAATGATTCATTATCCAATGTAATGATTGACAATGGGTCTGTGTTAAATGTCATATCGAGGAGCACGCTCATGAAGCTGAAGTACCAAGGAACTCCCATGCGCCTGAGTGGCATAATTGTGAAAGCTTTTGATGGATCGAAGAAGTATGCCGTTGGGGAAGTAGATTTGCCTATTCACATAGGCCCTCACTTATTTCATATAACTTTCCAGGTTATGGATATTGTTTCCGCTTACAGCTGTTTACTGGGACAATCGTGGATCCATGAGGCAGGGGATGTTACTTCAACTTTGCACCAGAAGCTGAAGTTTGTTCTCGAAGGAAAGATGGTCATCATAAATGGAGAACATGCTTTGTTAATATCTCATTTATACTCTTTCAGTGTTGTGGAAGCAGATGAAGTTGTTGTTGGAACTCAGTTCAAAGATTTATCCTTTGATAATCTAAGGGAAAATGAGAATTCTATAGCTTCGATTAAGGATGCTCCATAGTTAGTTTGTAATGGCCCTAGTAAAGTGTGGGGGAAGATTGTTAATCCGCCTGTGAATAAGAATAGAGGTGGTTTGGGATTCTCAGTGAAGAATAATAAAGGTCAGAATGTGAAGCCGAAGTCTTCTTTGGGCAAATATCAAGACATCTTTCATAGTGGAGGTTACCTTCATCCAACTGTTCCTAGGATCAATGCTATTTTGGAAGGTGAAACAGAGCAAGAGATGCCAAACTATGTGACGCATGGACTCAGAGTCCAAAAATGGGTCACTATTTATATTCCATCTTGCATTCACATCTCAAACTAATTTGTTTTTTTAGTTAATCTTTTCAAAAATCTTTCATTCTGCCCTAGGAGAAAGTATTGATATTATATGGGCATATTTGTTGCCTTGATCTTTAAAATCATTAATAAAAGTTGTCTTTGATTCCCAAATTGTGTCTTTATTCTCGGTTTTTTCTTGCAAATTGCTAATCAGAAAAATCCTTCAAAATAAATAGCAATCGTAATTAAATCTGCATAATCACTTTCTATATGTGTCAGTTTTTAAAAGCAATCATAAATCATATGTGCATATTAATTATAAAACAGTTGTGTACAACGACCCTGCACTCTCTCCCAACTTTGAATATCCTGCGTATGTGGCCGAAGAAGAAGAATATGATGAAATACCATAAGTGGTTTCACGGTTGCTTGAGCGCGAGGAGTGTACCATTCAACCATATAAAGAGTCGTTAGATACAATCAATTTGGGTACAGAGGAAGATCCAAAAGAAGTCAAGATTGGAGCATTGCTTCATCCCGATGTAAAGAGTAGGATGATTGAATTGCTAAAAGAGTATGTGGACATCTTTGCTTGGTCATACCAAGACATGTTGGGGTTTGATACTGATATTGTGGAATATCATTTGCCGCTAAAGCCAGAATGCCCGCCAATCAAGCAGAAATTGCAAAGAACTCACCCTGATATGGAAGTGAAAATTAAAGAAGATGTTTTAAAGCAGATTAATGTTGTTTTTCTTGTGACATCAATGTACCCTTAGTGGATTGCTAATATTTTCCCAGTACCAAAGAAAGACGGAAAAGTTCGCATGTGCGTAGATTATAGAGATTTTAACAAAGCTAGTCTAAAAGATGACTTTTCGTTTCCACATATTGATATGTTGGTTGACAGTACAACAAAATCCAAAGTATTCTCGTTCATGAACGAATTTTCCGGATATAACTAAATCAGAATGGCTCCTGAGGAAATGAAAAAAAACAATGTTTATCACACCATGGGGAACATTCTGTTATAGAGTGATGCCCCTCGGGTTGAAGAACGCTGGTGCAACATACCAGAGGGCTATGACAACCCTATTCCATGATATGATGCATGATGAAATTGAGGTATATGTTGATGATATGATTTCTAAATCCCAGACTGAAGGAGGGTATATAGAAGATTTGTTAAAATTGTTTCAATGATTGAGGAAGTATCTTCTCCGCTTGAATCCAAATAAATGCACCTTTGGTGTTTGATCAGGAAAATTGTTAGGTTTCATTGTCAGCCAAAAAGGAATTGAAGTTGATCCTGATAAAGTTAAGGCAATTCTAGAAATGCCAGCGCCAAGAATTGAAAAGTAAGTTAGAGGCTTTCTTGGGAGTTTGAATTACATTTCCAGATTTATTTCCCATATGACTGCAACGTGTGAGCCGATCTTCAAGATGTTAAAGAAAGATCAAGGTTGTGTGTGGACAGATGATTGCCAAAGGGCATTTGAAAGAATTAAAGAGTATCTACTTGAATCTCCTATCTTGCTCCCTCCTGTTGAAGGAAGACCATTTATTATGTATCTGATTGTGTTAGATAATTCTATGGGCTGTATTTTGGGACAACAATATGAAACAGGGAGAAAAAATATGCCATTTATGATATTAGCAAGAAGTTTACTAACTGTGAGTCATGGTATTCTATGCTGGAAAAAACCTGTTGTGCTCTGGCCTGGGCGGTAAAAAGATTGCAACAATATATGTTGAATCATACTACTTGGTTTATTTCCAAAATGGATCCCATCAAGTATATTTTTGAAAAGCCTGCTCTTACCAGGAGAATTGCCCTTTGGAAGATGTTGTTGTCTAAATATGATATTGAATACCGTACTTAGAAGGCTATAAAAAGCAACATGTTGGCAAATTATCTTGCTCACCAACCAGTTAATGATTATCACTCTGTTAAATATGATTTCTCTGATGAGGATGTGATGTTATTTAAAATAAAAGATTGTGACGAACCTTTGCCTGGGGAAGGTCCTGATCCTGAATCTCGTTGGGGAATGGTGTTTGATGGAGTTGTGAAGGCTTATGGGAAAGGAATTGGTGTTGTGATTATCACTCCACATGGATCTCATATCCCATTTACTGCAAGGTTGGCATTTGATTACACCAATAACATGGCAAAGTATGAAGCTTGTATCATAGGTCTCGAGGATGCTATTGATCTTAGGGTCAAAATTCTAGTTGTGTATGGCGATTCAGCTTTAGTAATAAATCATATTAAAGGATAATGGGATACTCTCCACCCTGGCTTGATTCCCTACAAAGATTATGCTAGAAGATTATTACCCTTCTTTAATAAAGTTGAATTCCATCATATTCCCAAAGATGAAAATCAGATGGTGAATGCTTTAGCCACTCTGGCTTCTATGTATCAAGTAAATACTTGGAATGATGTTCCTCACATCACAGTTCAATGTCAGGATAGGCCGACTCATGTGTTTGCAGTAGAGGGAATGTCAGACGAAAAACCTTGGTATTATGATATCAAGCATTTTCTCCAAACACAGGAATACCCGACTGGTGCGTCAAAAAATGATAGAAAGACATTAAGAAGGTTAGTAGGAAGATTTTTCCTCAATGAAGTTATGCTATACAAAAGAAATCATGACATGGTCTTGCTCAGATGCGTGGATAAACACGAAGCAGACATGTTGATGCACAAAATTCATGAAGGCTACTTTGGCACTCGTGCCAATGGACATTCGATGGCAAAATAGATACTTAGGGCAGATTACTATTGGCTGACAATGGAATCTGATTGTTAAATATTTGCAAAGAAGTGTCGTAAGTTCCAGATTTATGCTGACAAAATTCACGTGCCTCTGACACTTCTCAATGTTATTTCTTCCTCGTGGCCTTTCTCTATGTGGGGTATTGACATGATTGAAATGATTGAACCTAAGGCGTCAAATGGACATCATTTTATCTTGGTGGCAATAGACTACTTCACCAAATGGGTGGAAGTAGCTTCATATGCTAATGTCACTAAGTAGGTGGTAGTACGCTTTATCAAGAACAATCTCATATGCCGGTATGGTGTGCCAAGCAGGATTATCACTGACAATGGCTCGAATCTGAATAACAATATGATGACAGAACTTTGTGAAGAATTCAAGATTGTCCATCACAATTCATCTCCCTACATGCAAAATATGAATGAGGTTATTGAAGCTGCTAATAAAAACATCAAGAAGATCATCCAGAAAATGGTTATTACCTATAAAGATTGGCATAAGACGCTCCCTTTTGCTATGCTTGGATATCTTACATCCGTCCACACTTCAACAGGAGCAACCTAGTTCTCTCTTGTGTATGGTATGGAAGCAGTGCTCCCCGTTGAGGTTGAGATTCCCTCTATACGCGTGATAATGGAAACTAAATTATCTGAGGCTGAATGGGTCTAGAACAGGTTCGGCCAATTGAATTTGATTAAAGAAAAGAGAATGATGGCCTTATGTCATGGTCAGTTATACCAGAAGAGAATGAAGAAAGATTTTGATAAGAAGGTCAAACCTCGTGAATTTAGAGAAGGCGACCTCGTGCTCAAAAAGATCATGTCTTTTAACGCTGATTCTAGGGGCAAGTGAACTCCCAATTTTGAAGGCCCATATGTTGTCAAGAAAAACTTCTCTGGCGGTGCATTGATTCTTAAAACTATGGATAGCAAGGAGTTCCCACGTTCTATGGATGATGATGTAGTCAATAAATAATTTGCGTGAAGAAATAAAAGAATAGCTCGCTAAGTCGAAAACTCGAAAGGGCGACTTAGGCAAAAAAGAGCGTCTCGGTAGGCTGAAAATCCGAAAAGGTAGTCTAGGCAAAAATAAGAGACATAAACAGAATAAATTCTCCCTCTAGGTTGAAAACCCACAAGGGCAACTTAGGAAAAATTTAGGGATTTCTTGGCGAGTAACTATGTTAGACAACATTTGATCATTGAAACAACAATCTTCTTGGATCCTCACCACACTTCAACAGAAGTCGCTACTCAGGAATTCAAAGTTGTTAGGGAGAATAGTGGTCATTATGTTTCAATGTATCTTTTCCAATGTATTAACATTTTCCAAACTTTGTAATCATCTACGGGGTCTCGCCATTCGCAGACCACCATTCTATTAATAAAGTTTGAGCTTTTATCCAATTCTTTGCAATTCTTATTTTATTCTTCTTACAAAGACTCCGTTTATTATTGATAGTAATTTTCAAAACAAATAGATTTAATAATAAAATCATTTTTTAAAAAGAATTTACAAATTACTTTTTACTTTAGATTTTGTGATTCAAGGAAAACAAAAATAGTTATTCCAAGGATGGACAAACTCTGAAATTTTGGAAGTATATGTTCCCCGAGAAAGTTCTTTCAGGTCACTTTCACTAATATGCGTATGATATTCTTGTTATTTCTTAAATGGTTGGAGATGATACCAATTGATGTACAGTGTGGTGTTGGGTTTGTGATCCCAGTTTCCCCAGTCAAGTCTTTGGTCATATTTTTTCTCCAGATTGATTATTTTGGTTTCGGGTTTGCATGGTTTGAAACCTCTATCCCAGATTCCCCGGTGAGGCCTTTGCTCATATGACGAATATCCCTTCTCCCTTTGTGTGATGAGGTGGAATCATTTGAAAAGCATCACCCTTTTGCAGTGTTGGTATTATTGTTGTTGATTGGTGACTAGACACGAGTTGTATCTTTTAAGAAAAGTTGAAACAGTTGTCAACTTTTTAGGTTTTCTCTTGCCAATTGCTGGGTTTAATTTAAAATCCCCATAACTTTGATTTCTTTTTGTATTATTTGACTTCTTAAATCCCCAAGTAAAGCTAAGATAATGCTTCTCTCTGAAAGTTGTTATCTCCATGAAGTTTCATAATTTCTCCCTAGAGAAGTTTGTGTAAACATCACTCTTGGTATTGAAGAATGTATTTTGGGCTCCTCTAGATCATGTCATATTGTCCTCCCCAATGAAGTCATCACGAGATCCCCGGTTGAAGTCTTGATGATATGGTTTTTAGCTTCCCTAGGGAAGTCAGTATTATAATCTTCGGTATAAGTCTATACGATGAGGCATTGTTTTCCCTCTTGATGTTTGTGTGATATTCCCCGGTGAAATATGAAGGAGGTGATGTATCCCTGCATTTGTATGGGTCTATTACTATCAGATTATGTTGTGATTATTTTCAAACCATGTCACACTTAGGGTTAGAAATTGTGCATGCTTATTGTTAAATCCGTGAATGTTGATGTTGTTTGCATGTTCCTAGTTTTCAAAAGTTTTGTTTTTGTTAATTTTCATAACCTTACCACGTTAAAATGAAGTATTAGGTTATGGGTCAAATTTTGGTTGAAGCCCCTGCTATGACCGTCACATAACAGAGCAGAAAAAATCACGAGCTCACTAAGCGTGGTCAAGCCGGCTTAGCACGGTCAGTTAGAACTTGAATTTTTTGTTCTTTTGATTTGTGGTGTTATTTAATTATTGTGATTAGTTGAGGTGGTTTATAGGAATTTATGGGAATTTATGAAATCATAGTTGACGGTTTTTGGCTTGTTTTTCTATGTTTAATTTGTAGATGACTTCAAGACCAATTTTGAATAAGAGGTCTCGAACTTTAGCTGAGTCAACTTTAGGCACAAGACTGAGTGCAAAGCTTATAGAGTTTGACAACAACTGATTTATGGGGCCGTTGTAACAAGCACAATTTGCCAAGTTTGTGAAGCAGCAAATTTGGGAGGAAAAGATCTTTACTCTTAATCCACAAGGTGATTATAGGGACATTGTGCAAAATTTGGAAAACTGGGGTTGGGACAGGTTGTTGACTCCCACCAAAGAGCTGAACTTCGAATTAGTTAGGGAGTTCTACGTTAACACGTTACCTTTGGAAGGTATCCGTTACACTTTTGTTCTTTAGTGAGGGGGAGGGTCATCTCATTTTCTTGGGATGCCATTAACCAATACATGGGCAACCCTCTCACTCTTCAAGTAGGGAAAAAGTGTTCCTACTACAAGATGATAGATCGTAAAAAGTGGAACTATGCTCTAGTAAGTGATTCTTTAGATCTTCCTAACCGAGGTTTTATCCTTAATCCATCAAATCAACATGTGAAGATGAATATGTGTGACATGCATACCAAGGCTTAATTATTATTGCATTTAGTGCTTTATAACATTATGCCTAGAACTCACACTTCATCTATACCACTTGATATTACTTGCCTTATTTACTATATTCTTGCTGAAAAATAGGTTGATGTAGCTCACGTTATCTCACAAGAGATGTGTGCTATAACTGTTAGTGGTCATCCACTTGGTACTAAGGTTTCAACTAATCTTGCCTATATGGGATTTATTATGGGGTTGTGTAGGAAATTAAGTGTTAAGATTCCTTCGGTGTTGCATAAGGAAATCAAGATTGTGGTGAATGATGCCTATGTTGGTCGACATTGTATGCCGAGGTTAGAGGGTGATAGAGGCCTAAAACCTGAGGCAGTGGATCCTCTAGATGATCCCATTCGGTATAATAAACAATTGGATTACAGGTACAATTGGGAGATGATGGAAGCACAATAGAGGGCATCCATTTTCATTCATGATTCCATATAGCTATTATTCAGTCATCAGTATGCTCTGCAGGAGGTACCATCTTTTCCCACTCGTGAAGAGTTTTTAACATATTCTAATTGTCCTAAGGGAAAGCCATTATTTCAGAGGAGTTGAAGCGGTAGAAATGTATAATACTAAGCCATTGGATTGACTTGACTCGTATAGATCAAAATAAAAATCACCACCGCGCTTTATTGTTTCAGAAGGAATGGAAAAAGAGAGAATAACCCAAAAGAAGGGGGAGAGATTCTAGGTAAGGAGGTTGGTTATGAAAAGGGAAGGTATTAACACCCTAAGCATCTACGGTACTCCGCCAGAACCTCTTTGTAAAATCTGTATATTTTGGCTATAAAATGTTGTGTAAAAATAGATTATGGTGGTGAGAAAATAAGTATTTTTTTATGATTTTTGCACCCTCCGTGGTTGCGAACCTTTAGTGCCTGCGTACCACCTTTCGTGAAATAGGGGATCAGGGTACACGTAGTTCCTCTTCGAAAATTTTAAAACACATGTGTGTTGGTTAATTTTATGAGATAAGACATCTACGTCATTGTCCGTGTGGAAAACATACTTACTACCCACAATTATGAGAAAGGATAATTTGTGTCATCTCAAAGTGGAGGATATGGCTTGGATTTTAAAATCAACAATGCCTCTCTCAACACCCAAGTGGAAAATATCTCTTTTCACTACATATTATAGAAGTATAGTTGTTTGCATCACTACAAGGATTGACAAGAGTCCAATCTTTTGAGAAAAAATTTTAAAGATAAAATCCAAAATGGCCAAATAGTTTGAATGAGATTTTTTGACTTTTAGTCTTTTCACAAAAATGTCAAAGTATTGTTAAGTTGATTGAAATTTGTTTAAGAAATAATTTTTGAAAATGCATGAACATAAGTCCAAGTTTATTATGAAAGTGGTTCAAGTTTTAAAACAATAAGAGTTTTCAAAAGGAGAGAGAAGATTTTTGAAATTAAAGAAGATGGGAGGCGATGAAGGGACTATCCTAAAGAAAAAAGGTAAAAGCTTGGGAAAAGGACCAACTAACCAACACGAAGCCAATATTTGACATAATGAGTCAATGTAGAATTCCCATCCTTTGGATTTGAAAACAAGCAAACAATTAATAAACCTCTTAAGAATACTATGCTTCAATTTGCATTAAGTCTTCATAAAAAAAATTGGGGAAAGTAACAGCTATACACAGATGAATTCCAAATTACAAACAAAGCATGTAACCATAATAACCTGCACACAAAACAAACAAACAACCCAATGTCTTAGGGTAATCCCCTAGAACTCCAGACAAAATAACAATCAAGGTCACAAGGTCTAAAGGTAGTCCATAGCTTCTAATCCTAAGTCCAAGAAGTCCATAACTCCAAAATGGCAAGGATAGTAACCAAATAGTCCAAGTAACATTAAAGTTTTTTAGGGTTTAAGTTAGTTATTAGGTATCTTCAAAAAGAAAATGAAAAAAAGAAGCTCAAGTGAGAAAAATAAAACAACATAAAAGTAAATGCCCAAGTGAGCAAAGATGAAAAAAATAGCATGAAATGTAAATGCTAAAGTAGATGGTACATAAAGTAACATCATAAAATAAAAACATAAAATAAAGTCAATTATTAGGAATTGGTGGTTAGTTTGATGACCATCTTGAAACTTTTATTTGGAACTCATTAGAGGATTGGTAGAACCAAAGCCTATCAACAACAAGTTGCATTTGCTTTTTGTCAAGTATATCATCCATTTAAGAATCTCAAAGTAACACTTAATGATCAATGACATTTAAGTGATCCACTTTGGCCAAAATTAATGAAGTTTCATTAGAGAATTGGTGTTATACCCCAAAATTTGCCCTCCCATATTCCTTAAGAAATTGCCAAGCCAAGCTACAAAATTCCCCAAGGGTTGTGCAGTGCAACAGTCTCCCATACAGTCAAAATTAGGGTTTTGAGTCTGATCAAGAAAAGGAAGTTTTCAAAGGCCCAATCAAGTCTCATATGCCTACAAATGTGGTCAAGCATCCTCATGTCAAGTTTCAAGGCATTCAGCTCAAGATTGCACAGTCAAAACCCTAAATTGCACTACAGTCAACTGTAGGGGCAAAATGGTCATTTGGCAGTCAAAAGTTCAAATTTTTGGTCAACATATCATTTTGAAGCCACAAACATCATTTGATCAATGATTGATCATGATTCTCAAAATTTGGCTCAGAAATCATCAAAAGATGCACAAGTTGCTATATTTGGACAGCTGAAAAAGTCAACTGAAATTGACCAGGGCATAACTTTCACATGGATTATCAGAAAAATTCCATCCAAAGCTCATTTTGAAGAGAAAGACATTTCCTACAACTCATCTTCATACTTCAAGTCCAAGAAATGCTCTCACAAAAAGTTATCAATTTCAACATTATAGGTCATTTTCAAAAGTCAACAAAAAGGGACTTTAAGTCAAAGGCCATAACTTGAGATTGGTAAATCAAAATGACATGGGACCAAAGGCATTGGTTAAAGGACTCAAAGACCTTTCCAAAATGTCCAAGAACATGAGAAAATCTTAAAAATTGAGCAAGTTATGCCTTGTAGAAGTTGGGAAATTTTTGTGAAATGACAAAAGTCAACTATCCTTGAAAATCCAATTTTGACAAAAGGGCCCCATTTTTCTCACTTTGTTCATCCTTGTCATGCTACACACGTGTTCCATGGTTGATTTCAAGACCAAATGTTGACTTTTTTATTTTATTTAATTTTTGATGATTTAATTCATTTTAATTCTTTGAAAATTCAAATAAAATTTAAAAATCAATGAAATGGTGTCATATGAATTTGGACAAGTTCTATGTATCATGAACCAACTCAAAAATCAGGCTAAGGTTCATTTGCACACTAGGTCTAGGTTTTGGCTAAAAAATAGGAAAAATGGTTAATGGAAGAAACCCTAAGGCCAATTCTTTCCCAAGCTTGAATTTAGGTCAAGAAACAAACCAATTCCATTCCATAAGATGCATTGAGTCAAACCCTAACTAGAACATAGCAAAAAGCTCGCTGAAAAAGCCATTGGAACTTTGAAAATTTGGACATATATTGCAAATCTGAAATCAGTGCTAGGGATCTTCTCAAGCCTTAATTTTTGTACCAATAGCTTCCTGAGACAATTTTGAACGTATCCCAAATCATAACATCTTCCAAAACTCCTTGAACTGGTATCCACGAGTCCAACTGCATCTTCAAAATTTTGAAATCATATAGCACGATTCAAGCACATTCTTGCAGTTTTTTTTAGATATTCATACTCATGATGAAGTTTCTGAGCTAACCCTTGCATTTAATTTCATTTTTGTGCCATGAATAAGAAATTGCCATTTTCGAATCCTAGGGTTACAGCTTTCTCAAATTAGGGATTTTGCCTAGGGGAAAAATTAGGGTCCCTGACTACCATGGTTGAACTCAGTACACCCAGACGAAGAAGAAGATACCATCGCGAACAATTTATATAGCCTATATGGCTATTCGCTATTTTCTCATAGCCTGTTTAAAACAACGTTTCAAAACCGTTGCCTTCTTTGTTTGTATTTCAGGAAATTGGAAGGGACGATGGCGTGGCACAAGTGGATTGGATGAGTTTGAATTTGCGCGCGTTTTAAATAAGCACTAACCATTTTCTTTTATATATTTTATTGACTATTATATGTTAAATGAAATCAACATAGCTCAGCTGGCCAAGACACGCGCATGTAACCACAATGACCTGGGTTCAAGTCCCAGGTCCTGCAAAAATTCAATATTATTTTTCCTTTCCAGGTTCCATGCAACGCTCACATTGATGCTCACCATACACTTCAACATCAGCTCATCCACGTGTCCCAGGGCCTCAGATCCATGGCCAAGATGAAGAGTGCACCATACATCAAGTCAACAGGCGTGCACAGGATTAGAAAAGTCAACCAATTCAAGCAAAAATGGGCCAGGCTTTTTCAAATCCACACCTCCCTGGTTATATCTTTTTTTCTTTTTTCTAATTTTCTTTATATCCTATTATTTTTAAATTTACTTGTGTTTTTATTTTCTGATTTAATTAATTCTTACAAAAATACAAAAAACATTAAAAATACAGAAAGGACAAAAAAAAATATAATTAATTTTGATTACTTTTATAAATAAATTAAAATGTAAATCATTTAGTTTAATTAGGTTTTAATTTTAATTTTAATTCTTTTTTCATAATAAAAATCCAAAAAATGTAGAATTAGGTTAATTATTAATTTTTTATATCCTTTTTAATTTTTTCCTTTTTTCTCACAATATTATTATTTATTATTTATTTTCTATAAATCAAAATTGTACATAAATTAGTTTAGAATTTACTTAGGTTAGAAATTAAATCTTTTTTCATAATAAACTTAAAAAAAACATTAGGTTTAGCACTTTAATTCTAATTAATTTTTTCCCTTTTTCTTTTAGACCTAAAAAACACAAAAACATTATTTTTCATTTAATTTTTAATTTTAGATTTCTTGATTAATTTTTAATTGTTTGTAAAAGGGTCCAACGCCCTAATTTTGTTAATCTCTTTATTTCGCGCATTTGTTTTATATTGTGTAAATAATTATGTATATGCCCCAAAGCCATGTAATTTAAAACTCTCGGACTTTTATTTATTCGCTTTATTTATTTTCAGTCAAATCGGGTTCGGTTTTTTTGGCGATGTGGACCCGCGCCAGTTGTAATAGTTTAGATTTAAATTCCCGCACCTTTAACTGTTAATAAATATGCATGAAAGAATGAATGCCCAAAAATAAAAAACGAATCGTTAGATCACCAATGCATGACAAGACAAACAATAAACTGAAAATGACACACAATTCGCACACATCACCCCTAGAGTACGCCTCACTGTTGCCTTTCGAAAGGTGGTCGTCGAGTAGAAAACGTCTTAGTAAGTCCTCATGATCCGGGAACCTGGCATGAGGGTAGCTTCTAAGGTGTCTTCCCATTGCTCTGGTGACCACCATGTCCCTAAAATCGAATTGACCCGAACACCTCCTACGGTGGTGCTACCTACCTCTCAATGGTGGGATGGCACTACCTTAAAGGACATTTACACAGACTAATTCCTTAGGGTAGGTAGGTTCTCAAGGGTACTTGCTCTAATTTCAAACAAAATCAAAACATCTTTTCACACCGACACACTTTCAAAAAACTTTCAAAACAAACTTTTCAAACACTCTGACGTATGAGTTGAATTGAAACTTTTCAAAGAATATTTTGAAACCCACAATTGAAAAGCAAACAAACAATTTTGAAAACACATTGAGCAAGTACCTAAGAGCCCATGGATAACCATGGATAGAAAGGGTGCTAACACCTTCCCTTTCTATAACCTACCTCCCGAACCGAGAGCAATCTCTTTAAAGGAATTTTTCTGTGCTTTTGTCCTTTCCTATTGGAGAAAATAAAAGACGGTGGCGACTCTTGCTTCCGCGACATTTCGCGAACCAGCTTTAAAACAGTCAGTTCCAGATCCACCGATCACAGAACTGGCGACTCTGCTGGGGATAAACTTAAAGTGAGGTGTACCTTAGGACTAAGATCACTGTGTTTTCAATTGTTTTCCTTGTATGCTTTAAATTGTGGGACCGTCTTGGGAGTTCTATAGATCCTAACCCGGATCTGGGGGATACCTCTTTAGAAAGTAGCAACAAGGCTGTGAGGGAACTGTGCGGGGTATACCGACATGGTTGAAGCAGTCTGCTACGTTGATGTGGCATTTTGGTGTGTACCGGTAACCCTTGAGTCAGTCAAGGAGAGTACGGGGCCTCCATGTGGTGTCATGAAGCATCAACAGACCTTAGGAACCTTAATTGAACAATCTTGGCCTCTTTAGGGTAGTGAGATAACTGACTTTGGTGCAGTCCGAGGTTGGTTGATACTCGATACTACACTCAATTGAGGGTTGCTTTCCTGGAATATTTCGGTCGCCAGTTCAGTG
Organism: Vicia faba; assembly: GCA_948472305.1. Lineage (NCBI taxonomy): Eukaryota > Viridiplantae > Streptophyta > Magnoliopsida > Fabales > Fabaceae > Vicia > Vicia faba. The sequence continues at coordinate 242,342,623 of OX451735.1, forward strand.
GCTAAATCGAAACGATGAACAATGAAAGCAATCCCGTGATATTGGGAACCTTAGAACCCGGTTACTTTGATTAGGACAGGATGAACCCACCAACTTCAAGAGGGTACTACCCAGACCTCATGCTGGCCTTAAACCTTAAGGGCCTGTCTTGTGTGCCTTGTGTGCCTTACATGTTTGTCTTTGTAAATACCTGTGGTGTTTAATCATAGCATCATGACATCATCCAGCATCATATGCATTAACTAACCATTTCAGGGGTTCGAATTTTCATCTTTGTTCTTGTTTTGTAGGACATGGAAACTGTTCGTAGAAAGACAATTCCAATCAGTCTTGTAAGGATCCCTCCTCAGCTTAAGGAGCTTACATCCAGGATTCCTGAGAACTCTTCATTCAGTGAAAGGCATGGAAGCCTCATCAGCTTGGTCAACACCAAGATTGAGGAAGATATGATAAAAGTCCTGTTCCAATTCTTTGACCCTCTGCATCACTGTTTCACCTTCTTGGATTATCAGTTGGTACCTACATTGGAGGAGTTCTCCCGACTCCTGAAGATCCCTATCCTTGATCAGCTACCCTTCAACGGTACAGAAAAGGAACCTAAGCTTGAAGAGATTTCTAAAGCCTTGCACCTACAGTCATCTGACCTCAAGGGACATTGGGAAGTTAGAAGTGGTATCAAAGGGTTCTTAGCCAGGTCTCTGTTTGAAAAGGCCTATGATTGTTGGAACTCCCTTGACTTGCAAGCTTTTGAAGAGGTTGTGGCCCTCCTTGTTTATGGTTTGGTGTTGTTCCCTAACCCAGACCAGCTCATTGATATCAGTGCCGTCCAGATCTTTATGTCCAGGAATCCTATACCTACGTTGCTGGGGGACATCCTTCACTCATGTTACACTCGAACCATGAGAAAAAGAGGTGTCCTAATGTGTTGCACTCCTCTCCTGGGAAAGTGGTTTATTTCGCACCTTCCACAATCAGTCCTGAAGAACGAGCGGGGTTTGAGATGGTCACAACGGTTGATGACTCTTACACATGCAGATATACATTGGTGCCCTAGGTCCAGAGAAGATGTCACTATCATTGATCGTTGCGGGGAGTATCCTAATGTTCCTTTACTTGGAATCAGAGGGGGTATTACTTATAGTCCATGCCTGGCTTGGAGACAATTTGGTTACGCTCGAAGGGATGGTCCTCATGACATGTTGATTCCTGACATAGTTTTTGACTTCGACAACGATACTCAAGGACTTCGCCAGAGGTTTATCAGAGCTTGGAGGATGCCTAGTAGGATAGACAGCAAGACACTGGGGCACAGGAACTCCATCCCTTTGGAGCCTTACCTCAAATGGGTACGAGCCCGCTCTCAGAAGTTAGTAATGCCTTATCCTCACATGCTTCCAGTAATTAAGGAGCCTGCCTTGGAAGGAGAGATGTCTCATGTTATTCAGCACCCTGATATGCCCACATCCTGGGAAGAGATGCAGAAGAGCTGGATCCAGCTTAAGGAAGAGCGGAATTCTCTTGAGACTAGTTTGCATGCCAGTGAAGAGAAGGTCTTGGAGCTCACCCGCCTGTTGCACGAGGAAAGGAATCTCAACACTTACATAGCTCCAAAGAAGATGCGCAACATATTTTGGATGTGACTTGATCTTTTTGTATTTTTGCCCATGAGGCTTTGATGTATCAAACAATGATTTTCTTAATAATAACGTGTGTTCCTTTTGGTCTACAACAAATTTGAATTTTCGAACTCTTGAATGCATTGCATAAACACATATCATTCATCATGTGCATCATAAATACTCTTCTTTTCAGGTTGTTTACCGTTCTTCGCTGTTTATTTCAGCATCATGAACCCTCCTGAATCATCAACCGATGCGGCCATCAAGGCTCTTCAGGCGCAGAACGTCCAGTTTCAGGCGCAAAACGCCCAATTTCAGGAGCTGATCAAGGGCTTGTCTCAGGGTCAACAAGAGTTAAAGACCATGCTGTTGAAGAAGACTAAGAAGAAGAGGAGGACTGTGCTATTTAACACTGGGCGCAGACTCGGGAACACTTTGGTTGTTGAAGCTGAAAGGACTCCTCCATCTGTGACGGAAGGTAGTCACCATGAAAGGGAGGTCACTACTCCTGTGGGCTCTGATACTGAAACAGACTTCAATGACGACCAGTACCCTCCTGCTGAAGACCGGTACAAACAGCTGGAAGACAGATTAAAGGCTGTGGAAGTTCAACGGGTACCTGGATTGGATTTCGGAGACTTGGGGTTATCTACTGGGGTGGTGATCCCACACAAGTTCAAAACACCTGCCTTCGTGAAGTATGATGGGGCTTCTTGTCCTAAGATGCACCTCCGTTCTTATGTAAGGAAGATCCAGCCTTACACAGCAGACAAGAACCTTTGGATCCACTTCTTCCAGGAGAGTCTTTCAGGGACTCACCTCGATTGGTTCTATCAGCTAGATGGAATCAGCATTCGTAACTGGGAGGATCTGGCCACTGCTTTTTACAAGCAGTATCAGTATAATGCCGACCTCGCTCCTACGCGTACCCAGCTCCAGGGTATGTCGCTAGGGTCGGGTGAAGGTTTTAAGGAGTATGCTCAGAAATGGAGAGACCTGGCTGGCAGGGTACAGCCACCGTTGACGGATCGGGAGCTGGTAGATATGTTCTTGGGGACCCTGTCTGGTCCATTTTTCAATCATCTCATTGGTAATTCCTCTGCTGGGTTTACCGATCTAATCCTGACTGGTGAAAGGATTGAGGCCGGTATAAAATCGGGGAAGATACAGAAAGTTGCCTCCTCCAGTACTGAGAAGAAACCCTTCAAAAAGGAGGCTAGTGCTGTATATAACTCCCGGAGAACAGAGCGACCTGAACACCGCCAATCTGTCAGTGCGGTAATGATTGCCAAACCTGCTGCCGCTCCTCGGCCAACTAATCCTCAAAAGTTTGAAAGACCCCGGAGAGAGTTCACCCGGTTAAGCATGACCTTATCACAGATCCTGCCACAGTTACTATCCACCAATTTAGTGACTGTCAAGGAGGCTCCAAAGTTTCCCAATACTGCATCTCCCAAGTTCAATCCAAATGCTCGCTGTGCTTATCACTCTGATAGCTCGGGGCATAACACAGATGACTGTTGGGCCCTAAGAAACAAGGTTCAAGACCTCATTGACGCAAAAGAGATACAGTTTGAGGCGCCCGAGAAGCCGAATGTTGTAAATGCTCCCATGCCCCAGCATGGAGTGAATGCTGTTGAGGATAATTTGTATGTAGCTTCGGTGGATGATGTTGCTACTCCGTTGCTGATGGTCAAGAGGAATCTGTTGCTAGCCGGTTTATTTCCGGGATGTAGCGAAAGTTGCCCTCTATGTGTTACTTCCCCTGCTGGTTGTTCTCTGTTGAAGTCAGGCATCCAGAACCTGATAGATAATAGAGAGATTTTGTTTGAAAAGACTGTTGTTCCTGCTGCTCCTGTTGAAGAAGTGTCAATCGTTACCATCTTCAACAACTATTCCGAGGCTCCTTCAAAGAAGCCTATACAAGTTTTGTCAGTTCACAAGAATGTTCCCATCACCATTACTGTTCCGGGGCCTATACCCTACAAATCTGATAAGGCTGTCCCATGGCACTATGGGGCGGATGTTTATGTTCTGGGTGTGAAACAAGAGTGCAACATTGATACTGGTGTCTCCAACATCACCGGGCCTGCTAAGGTCACTCGTAGTGGAAGACTGTTCTCGCCAGACATTGCTCCTCCAGCAATTCATAGGCCTTTGATCTTCACACCTGCCAGAGTGCCTGTTTCTCCTTCTGACCAAGTATCCACCCCTGCTGCTGAATCATCTGATACTCGGGGCAAGGGAGTTGCTGCTGATGTGCCTGCCAGGACGGAGGTACCAAAGACCATTGTTGAGGCTTCCAAGCAGGAAATGGAAGAAATTCTCAAGATAATAAAGAAAAGTGATTTCAATGTTGTGGAACAGCTGGGGCACACCCCCTCTAAAATCTCCATGTTGTCACTGCTGCTGTGTTCAGAGGCCCATGCAAAGGCTCTGATTGCTTTCTTAAAGACTGCCCATGTACCCCAAGATACGACTGCTGACCAGTTCACCGATTGTGTGGCCAACCTAACTGCTGATAATGGCCTGGGTTTCTCTGATGCCGATCTGACAGCAAAGGGGAAGAACCATAATGATGCCCTGCATGTCTCCATTGAATGCAGGGGCACTACTCTTGCTCATGTGCTGGTTGACACAGGTTCTTCATTAAATGTGCTGCCCAAGAAAGCTCTGGATAGGCTGGATTGTGAGGGTCTGGAGCTCAAACCAAGTAGCATTGTTGTCCGGGCCTTTGACGGGTCCAAAAGAATGGTGCATGGTGAAGTGGACATCCCAATCAGGGTTGGGTCACAAGTATTTGATTCAAAATTTTATGTGATGGACATCCATCCGTCCTATTCTTGTTTGCTGGGTCGCCCATGGATCCACAAGGCTGGAGCTGTGACTTCCACATTGCATCAGAAGCTCAAGTACCCGGTCAGGGGAAGGATCGTAACAGTGCAAGGGGAGGAGGAATACATGGTCAGCCACCTCAACTCTTTCAGATACGTGGAAATGGATGGGGAGTTCATTGAAACCCCCTTTCAACATTTTGAGGAGGTACCACCAACCTTGGCAACAGCAGAAGATGAAGAGGTTTCTCCTATGAAGATGGCCTCCTTAAAGGACGCCCGGGCTGTGATTGAAAAAGGTGAATGTGCAAATTGGGGCAAGCTCCCTGATCTTACTCCTAAGACTAACAAGTTTGGGCTGGGTTTCACCACGGAAGCTCAGAAAGCGGTGCGCAAGGCAAGAATTGGAAGACCTCCGTTGCTCATCACTCAGCATGGAGTGAATGCTATTGGAGAGGAAGATGAAGTGGGAGAGTCAGAGTTCGATAGCTGGATCTACCCAACGGCCGACGGTGGATTGACCAATTGGACTGCTAAAGATTTTACTCCCATAACTTTTGTTCCCCAGTAATGAATTTCTTTGTTTTTGATTTGTAATAAACAATAATTTGAGACTATATGGCCCGGTGTCTTACCCGGGGCACCGTGGTTTTATTTATGAGGGCTTTTTGTTTGTCACTATCATATATCATGAATAAAAGCATTGGACGTTTTTCACAATTCGAATTTTGCGCTCCTTTTCTTTCTTTTCTTTACATATTGCAAAACAGCTGTATTTACACACACACTCACTCATACAGGTTTCAATCCACTCTGGATCTCACGGGTAACGACTCTGCTACTGCCAGTTATGACTTCGAGAATCCGATCAACTTAGCCGCAGACGAAGGTGAAGATGATTGCGAAGTGCCTGGTGAACTTGCAAGACTGTTACAACAGGAAGAGAGGGCAATTCAACCCCATGAAGAGCCAGTGGAAGTAATAAACTTGGGTACTGAGGAAGACAAGAAAGAGGTGAAGATTGGTGCTAACCTAGAACTCAGCGTGAAGCAACAGTTGACTCAGATGCTGCATGACTATAAAGAAATCTTTGCCTGGTCCTACGAAGATATGCCCGGATTAGATACCGACATTGTGGTCCATCACTTACCAACTAAAGAAGATTTCCCTCCGGTTAAGCAAAAGGTCCGCCGTATGCGTCCAGAGATGTCTGAGAAGATTAAAGCTGAGGTTATGAAGCAGTTCGATGCCGGGTTTCTTGCAGTAACTTCTTACCCTCAGTGGGTTGCTAATGTGGTGCCGGTACCTAAGAAGGACGGCAAGGTCAGGATGTGTGTTGATTACAGGGATCTGAACAGGGCCAGCCCCAAGGATGACTTCCCTCTACCCCACATTGATGTCCTTGTTGATAATACAGCTCAGCATAAAGTGTTCTCTTTCATGGATGGTTTTTCAGGCTACAATCAGATCAAGATGGCACCTGAAGACATGGAAAAGACTACCTTTGTTACTCAGTGGGGCACCTTCTGTTACAAGGTCATGCCGTTCGGGTTAAAGAATGCTGGGGCAACCTACCAACGTGCCATGGTTACCTTATTTCATGATATGATCCATCATGAGATAGAAGTGTATGTGGACGACATGATCGCTAGGTCCCAGACTGAGGAAGAGCACCTAGATCATCTGCAGAAGTTGTTCGACCGGTTGAAACTGTACAAGCTGAGATTGAACCCGAACAAGTGCACCTTCGGGGTAAGATCTGGGAAGTTGCTAGGCTTCGTGGTCAGTGACAAGGGAATTCAAGTGGACCCTGCTAAGGTCAAAGCCATTCAAGAGATGCCAGTTCCTAAGACAGAGAAGGAAGTCAGAGGCTTTCTAGGACGTCTGAATTACATTGCTCGGTTCATCTCACATTTAACTGCTACCTGTGAACCAATCTTCAAGCTGCTGAAGAAAGATCAGGTAGTACGTTGGAATGATGAATGCCAGGCTGCTTTTGACAGAATCAAAGAATACCTCCAAGAACCACCCATCCTTATGCCACCAGTGGAAGGGAGACCTTTGATACTTTATCTGACGGTGCTTGATAATGCAATGGGGTGTGTGCTGGGGCAGCATGACGAGTCTGGCCGAAAAGAGCATGCCATTTATTACCTTAGCAAAAAGTTTACCGACTGTGAGACCCGATACTCACTGCTTGAGAAAACTTGCTGCGCTTTGGTATGGGCTGCTCGCCGGCTGAGACAGTATATGCTGACTCACACTACCTTGTTAATCTCAAAAATGGATCCTATAAAGTACATATTCGAAAAGCCTGCTCTGTCTGGGAGAATTGCAAGATGGCAGATGATCTTGACGGAATACGACATTCAGTATACGACCCAAAAAGCCATCAAGGGAAGTGTATTGGCAGACCACCTAGCACATCAAGCTGTGGATGACTACCAATCAATGAACTTCGAGTTTCCAGATGAAAGCATTATGATAGTAACTGACTGTGAAATACCCGGACCGGATGAAGGACCTGAACCAGGATCCCGATGGTCTATGCACTTTGACGGAGCCTCCAATGCTTTGGGAAATGGTATCGGCGCCATAATCGTATCTCCACAAGGTACTCATACTCCACTCACCGCCCGGCTGTGTTTCAACTGTACCAACAACATGGCGGAGTATGAAGCGTGTATTATGGGTCTTCAAGCTGCGATCGACCTGAGGATCAAATTTCTAAGTGTCTTCGGAGATTCCGCTCTTGTGATCAATCAGATCAAAGGAGAGTGGGATACGAAACATCCAAACTTGATTCCTTACCGAGAATGTGTGTTGGCCCTGATCCCCCACTTCACAGAGATAACATTTGAGCACTTTCCCAGAGAAGAGAATCAGCTGGCGGACGCGTTAGCTACAATGTCTTCAATGTTCAAGGTTAAATGGGATAATGAAGCTCCCCGGATCATCATCTGGAAACTGGACGAACCGGCATATTGTTGTGATCTCGAAACTGAATTGGTAACTGAGAAGCCTTGGTACCACGAAGTGAAGAGATACCTAGAAGCTCAGGAATACCCTGAAGGAGCATCTGTCAATGATAAGAAATTCCTGAGGAGGTTTGCAGCCAAATTCTTTCTTAGCAACGGCATCTTGTACAAGCGAAACCAGGATTCGACCCTACTGCGTTGTGTAGATAAGAATGAAGCGGAAAGAATCATGGAAGAGCTACATGATGGGACCTTTGGTACACACTCCAGTGGACATACCATGGCCAAGAAGATTCTACGGGCAGGGTATTACTGGTCCACCATGGAAGCTGATTGCTACCAACATTCTAGGACATGCCATAAATGCCAGATCTACGCAGACAAGGTGCATGTTCCTCCGGTTCCCCTGAATGTTCTGACTGCGCCTTGGCCATTTGCAATGTGGGGCATAGACATGATCGGTGAGATAAAACCTACGGCATCCAATGGACATCGCTTCATCCTAGTGGCAATTGATTATTTCACGAAGTGGGTTGAGGCAGCATCCTATGCTACGGTAACCAAGACTGTTGTGGCACGGTTCATTCGGCACAACCTCATCTGTCGGTACGGCGTCCCTGAGCGGATTATTACAGACAACGGTACCAATCTGAACAATAAGATGATCACCGAGCTTTGCGAACAGTTCAAGATACAGCACCATAACTCTTCTCCTTACAGACCGAAGATGAATGGGGCTGTAGAAGCAGCTAATAAAAACATCAAGAAGATTGTGCAGAAGATGACAGTAACGTATAAAGATTGGCACGAGATGTTACCGTTCGCTCTGCATGGGTATCGTACTTCAGCTAGGACGTCAACCGGGGCAACTCCTTTCTCTCTGGTTTATGGCATGGAAGCAGTCTTGCCGATTGAGGTACAAATTCCTTCTCTCCGGATAATGAAAGATGCAAATCTGAATGAAGATGATTGGATCCAGACACGACTTGATCAGCTCAACCTTATTGACGAAAAGAGACTTGCTGCTATCTGTCATGGTCAGACGTATCAGAAACGAATGATCAGGGCATTTAACAAAAAGGTCAGACCACAGGAATATCAAGTCGGGGATCTGGTGATCAAGCGAATCATCCTTCCTCAGAGTGATCCAAGGGGCAAATGGACCCCTACGTACGAAGGGCCATTTGTGGTTAAGCATGTGTTCTCAGGAGGAGCAATGATATTAACCAACATGGATGGTGACGACCTTCCTCACCCCGCCAATGCAGACATAGTTAAAAAATACTACGCGTGAAAAATGACCCGCTAGGCTGACATGTCTAGGCAAAAGTTAGGGCTTCCCGTCGAACCAAAAGGGTTCGGGCAAAATGAAGGGATGAAAATGAAAAAATCTGTACACCCGGCAAGTCGAAAACCTGAAAAGGCGGCTTGGGCAAAAATGGGTATCCCGGTGGACTGAAAATCCGAAAGGGCAGTCCAGGCAAAAATTAGGGATAAAAGCGTAATACTATGTCTCATTGGATCACTTTGCATCCAGAATCCGGTATCTACATCAAGTTCAGACGGCATCGATCAGTCAGCTTCACCTTCAACCAAGGTCATCAAGTGATGAGACGCTCAGAGTTATAAAGGCGATAGCAGAGTTGAAACTCAGTGGATCATTCATATTTCACACAGCTGTTTATTTTCTTTTGTACAAACTTGAATAAACTCTTTTGCTCGGCGACGTTTCTCTTACTAGGACGTCAGCCTCTTGTACACAAAACGCCTACTCATAGGCTATTCAAAATCAATACAAATATACTTTTCAGTTAAACGTGCCAACTGTTTTTCTTTTTCTGTTTTGTTTTGCGAAGAACGTCCAAGGTTCAATTTGTGATATATGCATTGACAATAATTTGCTAACTCATAAATATTTGCATACGAAACAAAGAATTAATTGCAGGTGACACTAGAAACAGGGGCAATAAAGAGTTGTCTGAGCAGTCTAATTGTTCTATCCTCTAAGGTACCAAGGTAGGTTCAGCTAAAGAACCTAACCAGACATCTTGAATTCCCCAGAGGACAGCAAGTCAGTGCATTCTTCCCCAGCATATCAAAACTTCCCCAGGAGAGTCCCATCCAAGTTCCCCAGGAAAGATGGAATTCATCTCCCCAAGCAGTAAGCTTATCCCCAGTAAATTCTGGAAGCTTATCCTTCACAGGACACGAACGCATCGTCTGGCTTGATTCAAAGAGTTATTTCCTTAACAGGATATAACTGGGTTATCCTCTGCCAAAAGCCAAAGAAAGGTCGTCGTCAACGTAGTTCTTTCCTATCCCCAGCGAAGTCTATTCACACTTCCAATACAACAACGGTATCCCCAACAGAGTTACTATCAACATTCAGCAAGGCATCACTCTTCCCACAGAGTATTGCTTTCCAGCATGATCGCTAGAGTATCTTTTCTCCCCACAGAATCTTCCATTCGCCAAGTTTATTCCGCAACGGAGTCATCTTCTCCCACCGGTATCCTTGCAATTATCATCCCCAGCGGAAGCAAAATCTATTCTTCGACATCAGCCCAGGATACGACTTCCCGGCACCCGTCAAGGATTTACTTTCCTAGACGAAAACATACATAAAACATCACATACATCATTATAGCATGCATAACGCACTGCATCATGCAAATCTCATTTATGTTGAGAACATCATTGCTTGATCCATATCATGCATTGCATATGACTGACTTTTACCTTTCAGGGAAGATCCAGTTAAATTCTCAATCATCTTTCAAGACCTAGACTGGTTCAGTCAAAGGCCTTCTCTGGTTCAGTTAAATCGTCCCAAGATTTTCCTGATGCTTATCCCTTTGAAGACATTTCAAGACCTAGACTGGTTCAGTCAAAGGCCTTCTCTGGTTCAGTTAAATCGTCCCAAGATTTTCCTGATGCTTATCCCTTTGAAGACATTTCAAGACCTAGACTGGTTCAGTCAAAGGCCTCCTCTGTTTCAGTTAAATCGTCCCAAGATTTTTCTGATTGCTTATCCAGTGGAAGACATTTCAAGACCTAGACCGGTTCAGTTAAATCGTCCCAAGATTTTCCTGATTGCTTATCCAGTCAAAGGCCTCTCTGGTTCAGTCAGATCGACCTTAAGATCTCCCTGATTCTTATCCCAGTAGAAGACATTTCAAGACCTAGACCGGTTCAGTTAAATCGTCTCAAGATTTTCCTGATTGCTTACCCAGTCAAAGGCCTCTCTGGTTCAGTCAGATCGACCTTAAGATCTCCCTGATTCTTATCCCAGTAGAAGACACCCCAGATTTTTCTCAACAAGCGTTGTTGAAGTTAAAGTCGCTCAAGGCTCTCTTACCATTCATGCTAAGGAAGTAATCATCCCTGCAACGTGTCAGGTACTCATTTCCTCTTTTGCAGGTATGCAGGTTCTCGCTAAAGAATCTCCTACGCGATAAACATCCAGATGGCATCTATAAGCCCATTACCCTCATTGCCAACATGTGAGCGCAAATTTCCGGGCACTCTAGTGTCCAATCATCTTTTACCCTCGGATTACGAAAGGCACGTCAGCCAATCTACATCCTCAGGTCTAAGAAGATTGAACAGGGGCAACTGTTATACCCCAAAATTTGCCCTCCCATATTCCTTAAGAAATTGCCAAGCCAAGCTACAAAATTCCCCAAGGGTTGTGCAGTGCAACAGTCTCCCATACAGTCAAAATTAGGGTTTTGAGTCTGATCAAGAAAAGGAAGTTTTCAAAGGCCCAATCAAGTCTCATATGCCTACAAATGTGGTCAAGCATCCTCATGTCAAGTTTCAAGGCATTCAGCTCAAGATTGCACAGTCAAAACCCTAAATTGCACTACAGTCAACTGTAGGGGCAAAATGGTCATTTGGCAGTCAAAAGTTCAAATTTTTGGTCAACATATCATTTTGAAGCCACAAACATCATTTGATCAATGCTTGATCATGATTCTCAAAATTTGGCTCAGAAATCATCAAAAGATGCACAAGTTGCTATATTTGGACAGCTGAAAAAGTCAACTGAAATTGACCAGGGCATAACTTTCACATGGATTATCAGAAAAATTCCATCCAAAGCTCATTTTGAAGAGAAAGACATTTCCTACAACTCATCTTCATACTTCAAGTCCAAGAAATGCTCTCACAAAAAGTTATCAATTTCAACATTATAGGTCATTTTCAAAAGTCAACAAAAAGGGACTTTAAGTCAAAGGCCATAACTTGAGATTGGTAAATCAAAATGACATGGGACCAAAGGCATTGGTTAAAGGACTCAAAGACCTTTCCAAAATGTCCAAGAACATGAGAAAATCTTAAAAATTGAGCAAGTTATGCCTTGTAGAAGTTGGGAAATTTTTGTGAAATGACAAAAGTCAACTATCCTTGAAAATCCAATTTTGACAAAAGGGCCCCATTTTTCTCACTTTGTTCATCCTTGTCATGCTACACACGTGTTCCATGGTTGATTTCAAGACCAAATGTTGACTTTTTTATTTTATTTAATTTTTGATGATTTAATTCATTTTAATTCTTTGAAAATTCAAATAAAATTTAAAAATCAATGAAATGGTGTCATATGAATTTGGACAAGTTCTATGTATCATGAACCAACTCAAAAATCAGGCTAAGGTTCATTTGCACACTAGGTCTAGGTTTTGGCTAAAAAATAGGAAAAATGGTTAATGGAAGAAACCCTAAGGCCAATTCTTTCCCAAGCTTGAATTTAGGTCAAGAAACAAACCAATTCCATTCCATAAGATGCATTGAGTCAAACCCTAACTAGAACATAGCAAAAAGCTCGCTGAAAAAGCCATTGGAACTTTGAAAATTTGGACATATATTGCAAATCTGAAATCAGTGCTAGGGATCTTCTCAAGCCTTAATTTTTGTACCAATAGCTTCCTGAGACAATTTTGAACGTATCCCAAATCATAACATCTTCCAAAACTCCTTGAACTGGTATCCACGAGTCCAACTGCATCTTCAAAATTTTGAAATCATATAGCACGATTCAAGCACATTCTTGCAGTTTTTTTTAGATATTCATACTCATGATGAAGTTTCTGAGCTAACCCTTGCATTTAATTTCATTTTTGTGCCATGAATAAGAAATTGCCATTTTCGAATCCTAGGGTTACAGCTTTCTCAAATTAGGGATTTTGCCTAGGGGAAAAATTAGGGTCCCTGACTACCATGGTTGAACTCAGTACACCCAGACGAAGAAGAAGATACCATCGCGAACAATTTATATAGCCTATATGGCTATTCGCTATTTTCTCATAGCCTGTTTAAAACAACGTTTCAAAACCGTTGCCTTCTTTGTTTGTATTTCAGGAAATTGGAAGGGACGATGGCGTGGCACAAGTGGATTGGATGAGTTTGAATTTGCGCGCGTTTTAAATAAGCACTAACCATTTTCTTTTATATATTTTATTGACTATTATATGTTAAATGAAATCAACATAGCTCAGCTGGCCAAGACACGCGCATGTAACCACAATGACCTGGGTTCAAGTCCCAGGTCCTGCAAAAATTCAATATTATTTTTCCTTTCCAGGTTCCATGCAACGCTCACATTGATGCTCACCATACACTTCAACATCAGCTCATCCACGTGTCCCAGGGCCTCAGATCCATGGCCAAGATGAAGAGTGCACCATACATCAAGTCAACAGGCGTGCACAGGATTAGAAAAGTCAACCAATTCAAGCAAAAATGGGCCAGGCTTTTTCAAATCCACACCTCCCTGGTTATATCTTTTTTTCTTTTTTCTAATTTTCTTTATATCCTATTATTTTTAAATTTACTTGTGTTTTTATTTTCTGATTTAATTAATTCTTACAAAAATACAAAAAACATTAAAAATACAGAAAGGACAAAAAAAAATATAATTAATTTTGATTACTTTTATAAATAAATTAAAATGTAAATCATTTAGTTTAATTAGGTTTTAATTTTAATTTTAATTCTTTTTTCATAATAAAAATCCAAAAAATGTAGAATTAGGTTAATTATTAATTTTTTATATCCTTTTTAATTTTTTCCTTTTTTCTCACAATATTATTATTTATTATTTATTTTCTATAAATCAAAATTGTACATAAATTAGTTTAGAATTTACTTAGGTTAGAAATTAAATCTTTTTTCATAATAAACTTAAAAAAAACATTAGGTTTAGCACTTTAATTCTAATTAATTTTTTCCCTTTTTCTTTTAGACCTAAAAAACACAAAAACATTATTTTTCATTTAATTTTTAATTTTAGATTTCTTGATTAATTTTTAATTGTTTGTAAAAGGGTCCAACGCCCTAATTTTGTTAATCTCTTTATTTCGCGCATTTGTTTTATATTGTGTAAATAATTATGTATATGCCCCAAAGCCATGTAATTTAAAACTCTCGGACTTTTATTTATTCGCTTTATTTATTTTCAGTCAAATCGGGTTCGGTTTTTTTGGCGATGTGGACCCGCGCCAGTTGTAATAGTTTAGATTTAAATTCCCGCACCTTTAACTGTTAATAAATATGCATGAAAGAATGAATGCCCAAAAATAAAAAACGAATCGTTAGATCACCAATGCATGACAAGACAAACAATAAACTGAAAATGACACACAATTCGCACACATCACCCCTAGAGTACGCCTCACTGTTGCCTTTCGAAAGGTGGTCGTCGAGTAGAAAACGTCTTAGTAAGTCCTCATGATCCGGGAACCTGGCATGAGGGTAGCTTCTAAGGTGTCTTCCCATTGCTCTGGTGACCACCATGTCCCTAAAATCGAATTGACCCGAACACCTCCTACGGTGGTGCTACCTACCTCTCAATGGTGGGATGGCACTACCTTAAAGGACATTTACACAGACTAATTCCTTAGGGTAGGTAGGTTCTCAAGGGTACTTGCTCTAATTTCAAACAAAATCAAAACATCTTTTCACACCGACACACTTTCAAAAAACTTTCAAAACAAACTTTTCAAACACTCTGACGTATGAGTTGAATTGAAACTTTTCAAAGAATATTTTGAAACCCACAATTGAAAAGCAAACAAACAATTTTGAAAACACATTGAGCAAGTACCTAAGAGCCCATGGATAACCATGGATAGAAAGGGTGCTAACACCTTCCCTTTCTATAACCTACCTCCCGAACCGAGAGCAATCTCTTTAAAGGAATTTTTCTGTGCTTTTGTCCTTTCCTATTGGAGAAAATAAAAGACGGTGGCGACTCTTGCTTCCGCGACATTTCGCAAACCAGCTTTAAAACAGTCAGTTCCAGATCCACCGATCACAATTGGTATAACCAAAGCCTCCTAACAATGGATCTCAAGGTTATTGGATCAAAGGGTTCAAATTAACATACTTGGGCTTGCAAACATAGCTTTGGTCCATGAATGATCATTTTCTCAAATCGGGACAAGATTTAGAACTATGTTAAGCAATCCTAAGTAAACTTATGTAGAAGTCGCACCTATTTTGAGGCCGGTCAATAGCAATCTATGTATCTCATGTTGTGACACATAATATGTAAATCATGCTCCAATAACATTTGGTACAATAAGAATGGGATAAGATGAAGAGGGAGGGGGAAATGAATAAACCACATTTGAACCAAAAATCTAATCAAACTATTATTAAAAGTATTCATCCATTTTTATGGAGTTAGACTTAACACCATGGATCCAATGATGTTAACAAAGTTCATGATCAACATTTCAATCCAAGATCAACCAGAATATTGTACAAAAATAAAATTGTATAAAAAATAAAAGAAAAATGGTTTTATAAAATGATTATAAAATGGAAATAATAGAGAAAAATAGTAACTATATTCAAATTAATCAAGAAAAATAAGTAAGACCATAGAAAAATCAGAAATGAACTCATATATTTTTATAAATTTTTTTGTAATTTTTCAAAGTAAGAAACTATTTTTAAAATTAAAAATAGTAAATTCAGAAATAAAAAAATAAATGAGGTCACCAATATTTGTCACAGTGTCATTGGATCCTTCCCTATTTTTTTTAGAATTTAAAAATGAATAAAAGTATTTTTTTAAACATTTAAAACAATTCAAATAAAGTAAAAAATTATAAAAAAATATCAAAACACAAAATAAAATTGTGAAAAAATAAAAATCAGAAAGAGAAAAATCAAAAGTATTTTCCATATTGTTTAGATTTTTTTGGAGTTAAAATGAATATTCTATGAATTTTTGAAATTTAAAACAATTAAATATAAAAATCAGAAATAAAATTTAAATTCAAAAATATGTGGACCATTGGATGAGAGTCAAAACGCGTTAGTAATCAAATCCAATGGATCTGACGCTCTGTGCATATCATGGTCATTACTAAATAAAGCACTGAATCAATTATAAAAATAAGAAATTCAAAAAATCCAAATGGCAGTGTTTTATTATTTGAAGGATGACATGTTGGTCATCTTCAACCTCTAGCCAGTCTCAAAAACAGGTCGCTCAAACTGTAAAATTAGAGCTCGAGACCGATATCATTCGCTTCGTCTGATCAAGACGAAGACAAATACACCTTCATGAAAAATTTATATAAACGGTAGCTCAAACAATTTGGAAGAGAAGTTTTGAAAAGGGATTTGAAATTTCATGGTTAAAACGTGCTTCCAGATAAAAACAAGTGTTGCGACTAGAACCAGGATGATGAGAGCTTCACAACAGTATCAAAGTTTAAGATAATTGGTGAAGGAATCTACCTATTGAAGTTAAGTTGCAGAGCTCTAAAATTGGACTTGGCTAGCACGATTCAGGGAGTTTTAAAGCTTAATTCTTCTTCTGTTAGCTTTAGTAAGGATCAAGGAAGGTGAATTCACAAAGAGAAATGATTGAGAAAGGCTGTGAGAGGCAATTCAAAGTTGCAAAAAATAGAGTTTAAGATGAAGTTTGGCAGGGTGATTCTGGCTCTCTAAGCTTGAGGAAATTAATGGGGGATGACCCTCTATTTATAGGGAATCAAATGGAATTCTCAAGCGTGTGAAATGATGAAGTTTGGAGGGAAATCGTGTGAAGTTGCAAAAAAGAAAAGTGTGACTTCTATTTTGATCAAAACTCATCCAAACTTTGCGTTTTAATGTGCTAATCATTTCTAGAAGTTCACTAAACATGTTTAGAAGCAAAAACGCGCAGCAATTTTGTGATTAGAGGCCAAAACAAAAATTTCAAATTCCTGACTTGGTGAAAAAATCAGTTTCAAATTGCCAAAATCAAACCAATGGCATTCTCAACTCAAGGGGTCTTAGGACCTGATTCTTAAAGCTTTAGAAAGATAAGATTACAAGCTTTGCAATGTGCAAAGAATGGGAACACATGGTTGCTTGAGCTGAAAGTTGCAATGAGTCAAAGTTGGTAAAAAGAAGATGGCTTTCCATACTTAGAAAATTTCTAAGTTTTTCTTTAAAAATGACTTATAATGTCTTGCATCCAAACATGGCCTTCCACTTGAAATTTGCTCTTGACCAAAAAAGATGGCATGAAGTAGACCTCTTGAATGGAATTTTGAAACTTGGACCATTCAAAATATCCAAAAATTGAGAGAGTTGTGACTTGTTGAAGTTTGAACAAATTTAAGAAATGACCTATAATCCTTTGCATCCTTAGAGCATCTTCCATCCATTTCAAGCTTTGCACATAAACGAAAGCTTTAAGTTCACATCTTCAAGATCATTGTGGAAAAATAATGGGCTCAAGGTGATAAAAATTGATCAAGTTATGATCATTTGAAGTCACATAAAGGAATTTGAGGGTCCATCTAGAGGACTTGTAATCTTTCTTCATCATCAAGTTTCTTCCACACAATTTTTTTTTAACTTTCAAAGTGATTTGTTAATAACCCTTTGAGGAGAAGGATATATTTGGAATCACTAAAACATATCAAAAGATGAGAAAGATATAACCCTTTAAAGTTCAAAACCCTAGCTCCTAAAGCCAGAAAATGCATTGGGGAACCTTTACAAATTTGACCAACCTTCTTGCACAAATACTTTTGTTATATGATTATATGTTGTTGAGGATGATGAGGAGAAACTATTGCAACCAAAACCACTTCCACATCTTGAGAATTGAAGGAGATATGCACTTGTGATCATCAAAATCAAAGACTTGTTCAATTGAGTCAAACTGCTTCAATCAACCCTTGTATTTTTAAACTAAATATTTACAACTTGAAGCATGATGAATCATGAAAACTTTGTCATGATATTACTTCCAAACATCTTTAATGATGAGGCTTGAATCTCAATGAAGCTTTGTTGAGGAAGACATAAAAACGAATTCATGAATCCATAGATCAATCTTGATGGAATGTATTGTGCTTTCACCTACATCATCAACAATTGGGGCAAACACTCATTGTATTTATTAGTTAACGGATAATAAATACAAAGAATAGATGATCATAAAGTATAAGTCATGGTTCTTGGTGATTTCTCCTAGAGCAAAGCTAAAGATAGGGAGAAGAACTAAACCCTAATGTGTGATCTTATTGTGATTGAATTGATGTGATATGATGAAGGGATCTTAGGGGGGGGAAATTGGGGTACAACAACTTCCCTTATTTAAGTGTCTTCTATCCGGAGATACGAAGGTTAAAATCTTTGTGCCGACATGATTGAAGATACTTAAATATAAAACCAACCCTATTTTTGGCCCTAAGATACCATGCAATGCTTATGATTATGAATGCAGATAACCTTCTGAATATGGCTGGGGAGATTTTGTACCCTGCAGGGGACAAGCTTTCAGAATCTACTGGGTAAGATGATTTAACTCTGGCGGGGAAGCCTTTTTTAGACTGCGCTGGGGAAATGGCTCCACTTGGGGTATTTGGATTCCGCCGGGGAACATTCTTATATTTCGTTGAGGAATATTAAGACTGTCGGGGATGCTCTTTAGCTTGCCGGGGGAATATCTTTATACTCCGTTGGGGAATATTAAGATCTACTGGGGATACCCAACCTTTTTAGGGCTGATGGTAGGCCAACTCTGCTTGGGAAGAGTATTGCTGATTTGTTCATAGTTGCAAATCTCAGTGGGGAGAGCTTCCATTACTGTCTTACTCTGCGGGGAGTGAAGGTATCCTGGTCATATTCTTCAGCTGAATCTACCTTGTACCTGGTGGACAGAGCAGCTTGTACAGTTCAGACAATTCTTATTACCCCAGTTTCTGCGGGAGAAGAAGGCCTATGAGGTGCTTGATAACTGCTGATTGACAAATCTTCTTCTGGTAGGCAAGTGACAAGATGACGGGACATAGTCGTACGCTTTGATCCCTAATTTTTTCCTGGACCGCCCTTTCGGGTTTTCAGTCCATCGGGATACCCTTTTTTTGCCCAAGCCGCCTTTTCAGGTTTTCGACTTGTCGGGTGTACAGATTTTTTTATTTTCATCCCTTATTTTTGCCTAGGCCAGTCGACCTAGCGGGTCTTTGATTATGCGTAGTATTTTTTTTCCAACTATGTCCACGCTCTCAGGATGTAAGGAGGTGCCACTGTCGGTAGTATTGTGTTGCCATACTACCAGAAGATGTTTGATCGTGCAAGATTCGTCGCTGGAATTCATGTCCAATGCCCCAATTGATTCTGATGGAGATTTTCCCCTGGCTATTTGGCATTTTGAGAGATTCCTTGAATCTTGACTTGACTGCCCCAGATGATGGACAATGCTCATGTCGTGCCCCTTGGTTGGAAGTGTTTTTCCATTTGATGTGATCCTTTTTTATTGAAAAGATTTTTGTTCACTAGATATTCTTCGTGCGAACTTCTCTGCTGTTTAAACAAATAACCATATGCAAACAATGTTATTTTAAGAATGCAAAGCTTATGTCTATTTTGAAGTTCTTTGAAAATGCAGTTTTTAATAAAACAAGTGAATTTTTTGTAAAATGTGATGTCAACTCAAGATTTTATAGCAAGCCCTACAGGAGTCAGGATACCTTTGTAACAGTATGCTTTTGAACTAACCTATGATTCAGCTAGGACTTTTAAGGGTTATAGCGTGGCCTGGTTCACGGTTTAAGAAACAAAGGATAAAGGCTCAAAATTTATTTGTACCCACCCGCTCTTCGTGATGTTCTTCAATCCTAAACTAAGCTAATCGTGCATTAGATCTTGTTTGAGTCTTTGCTCTGATATACCAGTGATGGTTCGGATACTGACCGTTTATTTTGAACAGGCAGTCATTTTGTTGAGAGTCTGTAGGATCTCTTTCTTTTTTACTTTATTATCCCTGTATTTTGCCTGAACTGTTTCTTTTGTGATTACAGTCAGCGGGATGCCCCAGTTTTTCTTAAGTCTCCTTCATAGGTTTTGACTTATTGGGCTTTTATTTCGAGAGATAATGACTGCCTGTATTGACGATTATACCGAACCAACACCATCTTTTGTTTCGGAAGGACTTCTTTGATGCCATCCATTGTGCCCCTGGATCAACTGAGAAAACTACCCTGCCCCAGGTTGTGATTAAGGGTTTTAATTTGTGAAAAGAAAAACTCCGACTTCTTTGGCTCAAAGGGGTTGACGAGGGATTATCTTCCTTATAACTCCACTGTTTAGGATTTGAAACAATGCCTGTACTTCATCAGCGGGTTCTGTTCAAAAGCATACTGTAAAGATCGTGGTATCGTTTTCGTCATTCTCCCTCAAAAGGCTTAGAACTTTTAATCGAGAGTTTGAACATCACAAAAAGGAAATATGAAGTAATTTTGCGTATAGTGAAAACAATTAATTCAAAACAGACACGTGTAATGCATTAATGAAATAAAAGAGTTTGACATTATAATTGTTTGAATAAGCAAAGAAAAATACAACTTCAGAATTCAAATGAACAAAAGTCTTTCAATCCTAGCCATGCTTTGGCAAGGGAGCAGTGATCACATTGGGAGTCTCAAAAGGCTCGAATTCGATCTCCTTAGCGTCAATCATATTCTGAATCTTGTATTTCAACGCCCAACAATCGTCAGTATCGTGCCCCGGGCTACCGGAATGATAAGCACACCTTGCATCTGGGTTGTAGTTAGGAGAAGAAGTCTTAGGGTTCGCAGGAGGGTTTATCACCGCAATCAGATTCATCTTCAACATGTGCTGCAATAATTGTGACAATGGCATGTTGATGTTGGTGAACTGTCTTTTAGGCTCGTCCGGCCTTCGTTGATTTCCCTTTTGCTGTTGTCGGTGTGACGCAGAACCAGAGATCATGACTGCCCCTACGTGTTGGTCATGACGACTCTTTTGACTGTACACAGCATTGGACTCTTTCTTCCCACTGTAAGGCTTTTTCTGAGCATCAGAAGGTGTAGCTTCTTGAATCTTCCCACTTTTGATGCCAACTTCAATTCTCTCAC
The DNA here is from genome assembly GCA_948472305.1 of Vicia faba. Taxonomy (NCBI): domain Eukaryota; kingdom Viridiplantae; phylum Streptophyta; class Magnoliopsida; order Fabales; family Fabaceae; genus Vicia; species Vicia faba. The sequence goes on from OX451735.1 coordinate 242,363,448, forward strand.
CAGTCAAGATAAGGTCTGTAAACCCGGCTAAAGAATTTCCTATCAAATGATTGAAGAATGGACCAGACAGGGTCCCCAGAAACATATCACCAAGTTCACGGTCAGTCAAAGGCGGTTGCACCCTTTCGGAAAGGTCTCTCCATTTTTGGGCGTACTCTTTAAATCCTTCACTCGTCCCTAGTGACATACCCTGGAGTTGGGTACGCGTAGGAGCGAGGTCGGAATTATATTGATACTGCTTATAGAACGCAGTAGCCAAATCTTCCCAATTACGAATACTGGCTCCATCCAGCTGATAGAACCATTCGAGTTGAGTCCCTGAAAGACTATCCTAAAAGAAATGGATCCATAAATTCTTATCAGCTGTGTAAGGCTGGATCTTCCTTACATATTACTGGAGGTGCAGCTTTGGGCAGGAGGCTCCGTCATATTTGGCAAAAGCAGGTGCCTTGAACTTATGGGGAATCACCACCCCAGAGGATAAGCATAGGTCTCTAAAGTCCAACCCGGGCACATTCTGTATCTCCATAGCGCTCAAGCGGTCCTCTAGCTGTTTGTACCTATCCTCAGCAGGAGGGTACTGTTCTTCATCATAATCTGTCTCGTTGTCGGAGACTATGGGGCTAGGAACCCTTTCCTCTTGTGGACTGTCTTTCCCTATAGATGAGGTGGTCATATCAACCTCATTCTGTAATCCATTCCCAAATCTGCGTCCAGTGTTGAACAAGACGGTCCTCTTCTTCTTCTTCTTCCTCTCTTTCAGAATCAGAGTCTTCAAATCCTATTGACCCTGGGCTAGGCTCATAACCAACTCTTGGAACTGGGCATTCTGGGCCTGGATGGCCTTAATAGCTTGTTCAGTGGAAGGTTCAGTAGACATGATGACTGCTGAAATAAACAGCGAAGAAGATAAGTGACCTGTAAGAGAGTACCTGTTATGCATATGATGAGATGAAATGCGTATGATTTATGTATGCAATGTTTTCAAGGATCTCGTGGGGTAAACAAAGAAACTTGTTAGAATTTTGAATTTTGCAGCTTGATTGAAGGAACTTCATGTTGCTGAGAGTCCTTCTTCAAGAGTCAGGCTCACCATATCGAGTGGGTCATAGCCCCTGACTCAAGTTATCGTGCTTGGATTTCTAGACGAACTTGGCTAGAGGGAAATAAATCCCCTTTGCCCCTTGTTTGACGTCTGGTTCATCATGACCTGCATCACAAAGCCTTGAGATCCTTGAAATGGTTAAGGAAATTCTATGGTATGATGTTATGATGTGTATGCTATGCATTGAAGCAAGGTGTGAGGTGATGTAAGTAAGCCCTGCAATGAATAAGGACTGTTCACAAAACCTGCAAGGAACTTATGTTGTCAGATAACAAGAATGTGCAAGTAGTTCAGATTTGAAGGCACACAAGTCACACAAAAGAGCCCTTAGATTTCAGGCTGGCATGAAGCTTAGGTACTACCCTCTTTCAGTTTCAGTTGGTTAAGACATGTCCTAAAAATAGTAACCGGGTTCTAGAGGATCTCAATATCACTGACTACCCTCAATCGGTCATAATTCCAGTTTGGCAATCTTTTCTTGCAGCCGGAACCATCGCGAGAGTTTAGTCTCAATGAGTGTAGCATACTGCTATTGTTCTATGGCCAAGTTGGTCAATTTAAGGTTCTAAGGTCAGTTGGTGCTTAATGACTCCTCAAAAGACCCATATTCTTCTTGTTCCAACACAAGGGATATCGGTACAGACCAAGGTGTCACACCAACGTAGCTACTGCTTCATCTGTGTCGGTCTACGCCAGACAGATCCCTCACAGTTTATTGCTACTTACCTAAAAGGGGTACCCCAGATCTGGGTTAGGATCTATAAAACTCCGATACATGCCCAAAAATATAAATCATACAAAGCATACAATTGAAAACACAAGTGATCTAATCCTAAGGTATACCTCACTTATATAATTCCCCAGCAGAGTCTCCAGTTCTGTAATCGATGGAAATAGAACTGACTGTTTTTAATGCTGGTTCGCGAAATGTCGCGGTAAGCAAGAGTCGCCACCGTCTTTTATTTTCTCCAACAAGGAAAAGACAAAAGCACAGCAAAATTCCTTTTCGAGATGTTTCTCGGGTTCGGGAGGTAGATTATAGAAAGGGAAGGTGTTAGCACCCTTTCTATCCGTGGTTATCCACGGGCTCTTAGGTACTTGCTCACTATGTTTTCAAAAGGTTTTGCTTTTCTTGTGTTTGTAGGTTTTGAAAAAAAGTTTGTTTGAAAACTTCGATTTAACTCTTGTGTCTGTCCTCAAGAGTGTATGAAGTATTGTTTGAAAACTTTTGTCAGAAAAGTGTAAGTGCGAAAAGTATTTTTTGTTTCGAAAGAGCAAGTAGCTAAGAACCTCTACCTACTCAAAAGAAATTAAGTTGTGTAAATGTCCTTTAGACAGTACCATCCCACTATTGAGAAGTAGGTAGCACCGTCGTTGGAGTTTTAGGGTCAATTCGATTATAAGGACATGTGGTCACCAAAGCAATAGTAGGACGCCTTAGCGGTAACCCTAATGTCCTAGATCATTTTTTATCGAGGCAACCGTTTCGAGGCAACTTTGATCTTTAGACAGAAGGGCGACCTCTAAAACACCCTATACTCAATGACCACGTCGAGGCAACCAAGTGAGGTGTACCCTAAGAGTGGCATGTGCGAGTCTGTCAGGTTTCATGTTAAGTTATCTTTGTACATGTTATGGTGAGCTACGATTGATTTTAATTTAAGATAAGTCTTGTCATGCATAACCTAGTTAGCATACATCTAGCAGTTAATAGTTGCGAAAAAATAAAACTAAACTATTACAAGGCGTCGGGTATTTACATCTCCAAAAACAAACCCTTGAAAAAGTAAATTACGGAAAATAAATAAAAGCGATAAAAAGTCCTAATTAAAGCTATTACATCCTCGGAGCAATTACATAATTGGAATGAAAATATGAATCAACAATAATCACACGCGCGAGAAAAATTGGATCGGAGATTTTTTTAGGGTTTTGACCCTTTTTGAGAAAGAAAGAGATTTTTTATTATTTTGCATTTAATTAAATTAAACCTAGACTAATTATTTAATTAAATAAAGAAATATTTTTTTTTTGGTTTTTTGAATGTTTAAGAAAATAAAAATAAAAGGATTAAAATTGTCAAGAACCCTAATTCTACATTGATTTTTATTTATTGCAAAAAGTATTAAAATTAACCTAATTAAAACTAAATTAATTATGTTAGTATTTGTTTACAAAATAACTAATTAAGGGTGAAATTAATTTTAATAAATAATAATAAAAATATTATATTTTAGTTTTCTGATTTTATTATGAAAAAAATTAATTGGGTTAACTAAGTAATAATAATAATTATTAATAGTAAAACAATTAAATGGAAAATATAAAATTAAAAAAAAAGAATAACCCAAGGGGTGATGGGCCCAGGAGGAGGTGTCTTTGGCAATCTGAAGCCCAATAATGCTCAAGCCTGTTTTGACTTTCCAAGATTCCCTGCATGCTCGTTGACTAGGGAGCATGATGATCTTTCACCCATGACTATTGGATTTATGTCTGGAGACATCTGGCGCCTGGGGATTGAGGTATATGGTGGACCTCTCTTGTGAAACCTGCATGTGATTATATGAAGCAAAATAGGATAAATGTTTTGGGGGGGCCTGGGATTCGAACCAAGGTCCCAGTGCTCAATGCTTATTCTCCCTAGCCACTGAGCCAATCGCTCCAACTGATATCATAACAAACAGTAATTAATATATTAGTAAACCAACAAATATGCCTGGAAAAAAAAATAAAAGCGCGCGATTTTTGAAAGAACAAATGGGAGGGAGACGCGTCAGCGTCTTCTTCGTTTGGTCACTGGTTTTTTTTACCTGCGGATTTTTATCCGCAGGAAGATCTGTGGGTTCTTCCTAAAATCGCTTCCAGGCAATATAAATGCAATCCAAAATCATCCTCATGCTCGTTTTGTCCTCCTGAGTCCATCCATGGTCATGGCTTGCTCCAATTGTCCCTGTAACTTAAACGCCTAAAAAGCACAAACCGAAACCCTAGGATCGAGCATCATGATACAAGGCATAAAAACGAAATTGAATATTGCAATTAGGTTAGAAATCAAACAAGCAACATGAATATGCCAATGTTTTGGAGAAAAAGTGCAAGAATGGAAGATTACGATTCCATGTTCAGGGGCCAGTTTGAGACGACTTACAGCGCGATATGGTTGATGAAAAGGCTTAGTTTCTCTTGGTATAGCACCACTGGCTCTCCAGGAAGGAAGCTACATTCTCTTTCTGATCTTTAAATGCCTGCAATACCGTTCTTGATCGCCCACTTTTTCAAGAATTTTGCAATTTTTCTCTGGCCGTTTTTAGCAATCCTTAGGTCGTCCTCTTGGTTTGTGCTGCTTGCTTATGTATATGAGAATAAATTTAGGTCAAAAGCTGGGCCTTAATCCATGTATATTCAAGAATGAATCTTTGATTGACCACCATTGTTAACCTTTCCAAAATTGAATCAAATCTAAGATTTTGTGCATAAAAAGCCAATACCCGAATTTGATTAGGTGGCATGTGATATATGAAAGCTGTACAAACCACCAAGATACTATTCCATTGCTTTTTAGATTTTATTTGAATTATTATAGATTTAAAATGAATTAAATCAATAAAAATTAAATAAAATAGAAAAATAAATGTTTGATCCTGAAATTAAGTATGGGACACGTGTGTGGCATGACAAGACTAAATCAAATGGAAAAAAGTGGTCCTTTTTGTCAAAAATTGAAGTTTTAAGGATAGTTGACTTTTGCAAATTCATGAAAATTTCCCAACTTCTCCAATGCACAACTTGCTCAATTTTGATCTTTTGGCCATGTTCTTGGAACTTTTGGAAAGCTCCTGAAGTACTCTAACCAATGCCTTTGGTCCCATTTCATTTGGATTTACCAATCTCAAGTTATGGCCTTTGACTCAAAGTGTACTTTTGTTGACTTTTGAAATTGACCTATAATGTCAAACTTCGTAACTTTTTGTGAGAGAATTTCTTGAACTTGGAATGTGAAGATGGATTGTAGGAAATTGCATCCTCTTCAAAATGAGCATTGGATGCAATTTTTATGATAAACCATGAAAGAGTTATGCCCTGGTCAAGATACAATTGACTTTTCTACTGTCCAAAAATAGTAACTTTTGCACCTTGATGATTTTAGAGCTATTCTTGTGGAATCATGATCAAGACTTGATCAAATGATGATTGTGAACTCAAAATAAGATGTTGACCAAAAATTCTGACTTTTGACTACAAAATGACCATTTTGCCCTTGCAGTTGACTGTGGGTCAAATGGAGCTTTTGACTGGGCAAATTGTCACTGTGAGTCTTGAAACTTGGAATGTAGATGCTTGAGAATGTATAGAGGCCTATGATACTTGATTGAACCATTGAGAACACCAAATTCTTTGAAAGAACCAAAACCCTAATTTTGAATTGTCTTAGGAGGTGGTTTGACTGTCTACCTCTTGAGCTATCTTGAACAATTTTGAAGATCATTCTTGACAAATCTTGAGGAATATGGGAGGGCAAATTTTGGGGTACAACAGTTGCCCCTGTTCAATATTCTTATACTTGAGGATGTAGATTGGCTTTCGTGCCTTTCGTGATCCGAAGGTGGAAGATGATTGAACACTAAAGTGCCCAGAAATTTGCACTCGCATGGTGTAGTATTAGCAATGTGATGTCGGGAATGGGCTTACAGATGCCATTTGGAGATTGTTGGTAGGAGGATGGGCTTATAGATGCCATCTGGAGATTGTTGATAGGAGGATGGGCTTATAGATGCCATCTGGAGATTGTATGTTGAATTGTGATCTTGTAAGTTGAGAGAAGGAACCTGTGTAGGGTTGACTGATGAAGAGTCCGTGTGAGACTGCATTTTGGAAGGAAGGAAACCTGTGTAGGGTTGACTGATGAGGAGTCCGTGTGAAACTGCATCTTGGAAGGAAGGAAACCTGATGATGAGTCTGTGTGAAACTGCATCTTGGAAGGAAGGAACCTGTGTAGGGTTGTTTTTCCAGGAATTTGGATAAAACTACGTCGGGAAATTGTAAAGAGGAACCTAGGTAAGGTTACTTTATGATAAGTCCGTGTAAGACTTCTGGAGGAACCTGAGTAAGGTTACTTTGAAGATGAGTTTGTGTGAAACTGCATCTTGGAACGAGAAGGAGCCGGTGTAGGGTCGCCTGATGATGAGTCCGTGTAAAACTTCATCTTGGAGGGAAGGAACCTGTGTAGGGTTGCTTTATGATGAGTCCGTGTAAAACTACATCTGAAGTTGAGAAGGAACCGGTGTAGGGTTTCCTGAGGATGAGTCTGTGTAAAACTTCATCTGAAATTGAGAAGGAACCGGTGTAGGGTTTCCTGATGATGAGTCCGTGTGAAACTTCATCTGAAAGAGAAGGAACCGGTGTAGGGTTACTTTGGGATAAGTTCGTGTGACACTTCAGGATGAACCGGGGTAAGGTTACTGTGAGATAAGTTCGTGTGAAACTTCAGGATGAACCGGGGTAAGGTTACTGTGAGATAAGTTCGTGTAAAACTTCGTCTTGGAATTGAGGAGGAACCGGTGTAGGGTTTCCTGATGATGAGTCCATGTAAAACTTCATCTGAAATTGAGAAGGAACCAGTGTAGGGTTTCCTGATGATGAGTCCGTGTAAAACTTCATCTGAAGGAGAAGGAACCGGTGTAGGGTTGCTTCATGATGGTCAAATAGATAATTGTCCTGTCTGGTTTCAGGTATTAACCTACGATCAGTCGTCCACAGAATTTTCCTGGCTTGTTACAGGTATTAATCTGGGACTTGGAAAGGTTGATGGTAGCCATATTTTTATTGACCTTTTCCTGAAAAGGAAAAACATTAGCTGTATGCAATGTCATGATGCATGAACTTCATGATGTCAAGATGTTCTCAAGAATAAATGAGATTTGTGATGTATGATGCGTATGCATGTCATGATGTATGAAGATGTGATGTTTTTAGTTGGGGAAAATAAATCCCGGAGCTGCTGGAGAATACTGTTGAGTTCTTCGTTTCCGCTGGGGATGATAAACAAAGATGATTGCAGGAATAAACCTGTAGGAGAAGATGACTCCGTTGGGAAATAAACCTGGTGAAAAGATTACTCTGCGGGGAATTACTCTGTGGGGAAGAGGTACTTCACTGAGATTTTGACGATAACTCCGCTGGGGACTCCGTTGATAAGTTCTGTTGGGGATCTTGATGATGAATTCCGCTGGGGATAGAAAGAACTTCGTTGGGGATGATCTTTTAGTTGCAACTTGATGAGGATAACCCAGTTAGACTCTTGTGGAGATAACCTTATGAATATGGTTGGGGATATTTTGTACCCTGCAGGGGACAAGCATCCAGAATCTACTGGGTAAGATGATTCAACTCTGGAGGGGAAGCCTTTTTTAGACTGCGCTGGGGAAATGGCTCCACTTGGGGTATTTGGATTCTTCTGGGGAACATTCTTATATTTCGTTGAGGAATATTAAGACTGACGGGGATGCTCTTTAGCTTGCCAGGGGAATATCTTTATACTCCGCTGGGGAATATTAAGATCTACTGGGGATACCCAACCTTTTTAGGGCTGATGGTAGGCCAACTCTGCTTGGGAAGAGTATTGCTGATTTGTTCATAGTTGCAAATCTCAGTGGGGAGAGCTTCCATTACTGTCTTACTCTGCGGGGAGTGAAGGTATCCTGGTTATATTCTTCAGCTAAATCTACCTTGTACCTGGTGGACAGAGCAGCTTGTACAGTTCGGACAATTCTTATTGCCCCAGTTTCTGCGGGAGAAGAAGGCCTATGAGGTGCTTGATAACTGCTGATTGACAAATCTTCTTCTGGTAGGCAAGTGACGAGATGACGGGACATAGTCGTACGCTTTGATCCCTAATTTTTGCCTGGACCTCCCTTTCGGGTTTTCAGTCCATCGGGATACCTTTTTTTGCCCAAGCCGCCTTTTTAGGTTTTCGACTTGCCGAGTGTACAGATTTTTTTATTTTCATCCCTTATTTTTGCCTAGGCCAGTCGACCTAGCGGGTCTTTGATTATGCGTAGTATTTTTTTTCCAACTATGTCCATGCTCTCAGGATTTAAGGAGGTGCCACTGTCGGTAGTATTGTGTTTCCATACTACCAGAAGATGTTTGATCGTGCAAGATTCGTCGCTGGAATTCATGTCCAATGCCCCAATTGATTCTGATGGAGATTTGCCCCTGGCTATTTCGCATTTTGAGACATTCCTTGAATCTTGACTTGACTGCCCTAGATGATGGACAACGCTCATGCCGTGCCCCTTGGTTGGAAGTGTTTTTCCATTTGATGTGATCCTTTTTTATTGAAAAGATTTTTGTTCACTAGATATTCTTCGTGCGAACTTCTCTGTTGTTTGAACAAATAACCATATGCAAACAATGTTATTTTAAGAATGCAAAGCTTATGTCTGTTTTGAAGTTCTTTGAAAATGCATTTTTTAATAAAACAAGTGAATTTTTTGTAAAATGTGATGTCAACTCAAGATTTTATAGCAAGCCCTACAGGAGTCAGGATACCTTTGTAACAGTATGCTTTCAAACTTACCTATGCTTCAGCTAGGACTTTTAAGGGTTATAGCGTGGCCTGGTTCACGGTTTAAGAAACAAAGGATAAAGGCTCAAAATTTATTTGTACCCACCTGCTCTTCGTGATGTTCTTCAATCCTAAACTCAGCTAATCGTGCATTAGATCTTGTTTGAGTCTTTGCTCTGATATACCAGTGATGGTTCGGATACTGACCGTTTATTTTGAACAGGCAGTCATTTTGTTGAGAGTCTGTAGGATCTCTTTCTTTTTGACTTTATTATCCCTGTCTTTTGCCTGAACTGTTTCTTTGGTGATTACAGTCAACGGGATGCCCCAGTTTTTCTTAAGTCTCCTTCATAGGTTTTGACTTATTTGGCTTTTATTTCAAGAGATAATGACTGCCTGTCTTGACGATTATACCGAACCAACACCGTCTTTTGTTTCAGAAGGACTTCTTTGATGCCATCCATTGTGCCCCTGGATCAACTGAGAAATCTACCCTGCCCCGGGTTGTGATTAAGGGTTTTAATTTGTGAAAATAAAAACTCCGACTTCTTTGGCTCAAAGGGGTTGACTAGGGATTATCTTCCTTATAACTCCACTGTTTAGGATTTGAAACAATGCCTGTACTTCATCAGCGGGGTCTGTTCAAAAGCATACTGTAAATATCGTGGTATCGTTTTCGTCATTCTCCCTCAAAAGGCTTAGAATTTTTTAATCGAGAGTTTGAACATCACAAAAAGGAAATATGAAGCAATTTTACGCATAGTGAAAACAATTAATTCAAAACAGACACGTGTAATGCATTAATGAAATAAAAGAGTTTGACATGATAATTGTTTGAATAAGCAAAGAAAAATACAACTTCAAAATTCAAATGAACAAAAGTCTTTCAATCCTAGCCATGATTTGGCAAGGGAGCAGTGATCACATTGGGAGTCTCAGAAGGCTCGAATTCGATCTCCTTAGCGTCAATCATATTCTGAATCTTGTATTTCAACGCCCAACAATCGTCAGTATCGTGCCCCGGGCTACCGGAATGATAAGCACACCTTGCATCTGGGGTGTAGTTGGGAGAAGAAGTCTTAGGGTTCGCAGGAGGGTTTATCACCGCAATCAGATTCATCTTCAACATGTGCTGCAATGCTTGTGACAATGGCATGTTGATGTTGGTGAACTGTCTTTTAGGCTCGTCTGGCCTTTGTTGATTTACCTTTTGCTGTTGTCGGTGTGACGCAGAACCAGAGATCATGACTGCCCCTACGTGTTGGTCACGATGACTCTTTTGACTGTACACAGCATTGGACTCTTTCTTCCCACTGTAAGGCTTTTTCTGAGCATCAGAAGGTGTAGCTTCTTGAATCTTCCCACTTTTGATGCCAGCTTCAATTCTATCACCAGTCAAGATAAGGTCTTTAAACCCGGCTGAAGAATTTCCTATCAAATGATTGAAGAATTGACCAGACAGGGTCCCCAGAAACATATCAACAAGTTCACGGTCAGTCAGAGGCGGCTGCACCCTTCCGGCAAGGTCTCTCCATTTTTGGGCGTACTCTTTAAATCCTTCACCCGTCCCTAGTGACATACCCTGGAGTTGGGTACGCATAGGAGCGAGGTCGGAATTATATTGATACTGCTTATAGAACGCAGTAGCCAAATCTTCCTAGTTACGAATACTGGCTCCATCCAGCTGATAGAACCATTCGAGTTGAGTCCCTGAAAGACTATCCTGAAAGAAATGGATCCACAAATTCTTATCAGCTGTGTAAGGCTGGATCTTCCTTACATACGACCGGAGGTGCAGCTTTGGGAAGGAGGCTCCGTCATATTTGGAAAAAGCAGGTGCCTTGAACTTATGGGGAATCACCACCCTAGAGGATAAGCCTAGGTCTCCAAAGTCCAACCCGGGCACATTCTGTATCTCCATAGCTCTCAAGCGGTCCTCTAGCTGTTTGTACCTATCCTCAGCAGGAGGGTACTGTTCTTCATCATAATCTGTCTCGTTGTCGGAGACTATGAGGCTAGGAACCCTTTCCTCTTGTGGACTGTCTTTCCCTACAGATGAGGTGGTCAGATCAACCTCATTCTGTAATCCATTCCCAAATCTGCGTCCAGTGTTGAACAAGACGGTCCTCTTCTTCTTCTTCTTCCTCTCTTTCAGAATCAGAGTCTTCAAATCTTATTGACCCTGGGCTAGGCTCATAACCAACTCTTGGAACTGGGCATTCTGGGCCTGGAGGGCCTTAATAGCTTGTTCAGTGGAAGGTTCAGTAGACATGATGACTGCTGAAATAAACAGCGAAGAAGATAAGTGACCTGTAAGAGAGTACCTGTTATGCATATGATGAGATGAAATGCGTATGATTTATGTATGCAATGTTTTCAAGGATCTCGTGGGGTAAACAAAGAAACTTGTTAGAATTTTGAATTTTGCAGCTTGATTGAAGGAACTTCATGTTGCTGAGAGTCCTTCTTCAAGAGTCAGGCTCACCATATCGAGTGGGTCATAGCCCCTGACTCAAGTTATCGTGCTTGGATTTCTAGACGAACTTGGCTAGAGGGAAATAAATCCCCTTTGCCCCTTGTTTGACGTCTGGTTCATCATGACCTGCATCACAAACCCTTGAGATCCTTGAAATGGTTAAGGAAATGCTATGGTATGATGTTATGATGTGTATGCTATGCATTGAAGCAAGGTGTGAGGTGATGTAAGTAAGCCCTGCAATGAATAAGGACTGTAAACAAGACCTGCAAGGAACTTATGTTGTCAGATAACAAGAATGTGCAAGTAGTTCAGATTTGAAGGCACACAAGTCACACAAAAGAGCCCTTAGATTTCAGGCTGGCATGAGGCTTAGGTACTACCCTCTTTCAGTTTCAGTTGGTTAAGACATGTCCTAAAAATAGTAACCGGGTTCTAGAGGATCTAAATATCACTGACTACCCTCAATCGGTCATAATTCCAGTTTGGCAATCTTTTCTTGTAGCCGGAACCATCGCGAGAGTTTAGTCTCAATGAGTGTAGCATACTGCTATTGTTCTATGGCAAAGTTGGTCAATTTAAGGATCTAAGGTCAATTGGTGCTTAATGACTCCTCAGAAGACCCATATTCTTCTTGTTCCAACACAAGGGATATCGGTACAGACCAAGGTGTCACACCAACGTAGCTACTGCTTCATCCGTGTCGGTCTACGCCAGACAGATCCCTCACAGTTTATTGCTACTTACCTAAAAGGGGTACCCCAGATCCGGGTTAGGATCTATAAAACTCCGATACATGCCCACAAAGATAAATCATACAAAGCATACAATTGAAAACACAAGTGATCTAATCCTAAGGTATACCTCACTTATATAATTCCCCAGCAGAGTCGCCAGTTCTGTGATCGGTGGAAATAGAACTGACTGTTTTTAATGCTGGTTCACGAAATGTCGCGATAAGCAAGAGTCGCCACCGTCTTTTATTTTCTCCAACAAGGAAAAGAAAAAAGCACAGCAAAATTCCTTTTCGAGATGTTTCTCGGGTTCGGGAGGTAGATTATAGAAAGGGAAGGTGTTAGCACCCTTTCTATCCGTGGTTATCCACGGGCTCTTAGGTACTTGCTCACTATGTTTTCAAAAGGTTTTGCTTTTCTTGTGTTTGTAGGTTTTGAAAAAAAGTTTGTTTGAAAACTTCGATTTAACTCTTGTGTCTGTCCTCAAGAGTGTATGAAGTATTGTTTGAAAACTTTTGTCAGAAAAGTGTAAGTGCGAAAAGTATTTTTTGTTTCGAAAGAGCAAGTATCTAAGAACCTCTACCTACTCAAAAGAAATTAAGCTGTGTAAATGTCCTTTAGACAGTACCATCCCACTATTGAGAAGTAGGTAGCACCGTCGTTGGAGTTTTAGGGTCAATTCGATTATAAGGACATGTGGTCACCAAAGAAATAGTAGGACGCCTTAGCGGTAACCCTAATGTCCTAGATCATTTTTTATCGAGGCAACCGTTTCGAGGCAACTTTGATCTTTAGACAGGAGGGCGACCTCTAAAACACCCTATACTCAATGACCACATCGAGGCAACCAAGTGAGGCGTACCCTAAGAGTGGCATGTGCGAGTGTGACAGGTTTCAAGTTAAGTTATCTTTGTACATGTTATGGTGAGCTACGATTGATTTTAATTTAAGAGAAGTCTTGTCATGCATAGCCTAGTTAGCATACATCTAGCAGTTAATAGTTACGAAAAAATAAAACTAAACTATTACAAGGCGTCGGGTATTTACATCGCCAAAAACAAACCCTTGAAAAAGTAAATTGCGGAAAATAAATAAAAGCGATAAAAAGTCCTAATTAAAGCTATTACATCCTCGGAGCAATTACATAATTGGAATGAAAATATGAATCAACAATAATCACACGCGCGAGAAAAATTGGATCGGAGAGTTTTTTAGGGTTTTGACCCTTTTTGAGAAAGAAAGAAATTTTTTATTATTTTGCATTTAATTAAATTAAACCTAGACTAATTATTTAATTAAATAAAGAATTTTTTTTTTTTGGTTTTTTGAATGTTTAAGAAAATAAATATAAAAGGATTAAAACTGTCAAGAACCCTAATTCTACATTGATTTTTATTTATTGCAAAAAGTATTAAAATTAACCTAATTAAAACTAAATTAATTATGTTAGTATTTGTTTACAAAATAACTAATTAAGGGTGAAATTAATTTTAATAAATAATAATAAAATTATTATATTTTAGTTTTCTGATTTTATTATGAAAAAAAAAATTAATTGAGTTAACTAAGTAATAATAATAATTATTAATAGTAAAACAATTAAATGGAAAATATAAAAGAAAAAAAAAAGAATAACCCAGGGGGTGATGGGCCCAAGAGGAGGTGTCTTTGGCAATCTGAAGCCCAATAATGCTCAAGCCTGTTTTGACTTTCCAGGAATCCCTTCATGCTCGTTGAATAGGGAGCATGATGATCTTTCACCCATGACTATTGGATTTGTCTGGAGACATCTGGCGCCTGGGGATTGAGGTATATGGTGGACCTCTCTTGTGAAACCTGAATGTGATTATATGAAGCAAAATAGGATAAATGTTTTGGGGGGACCTGGGATTCGAACCCAGGTCCCAGTGCTCAATGCTTGTTCGCCCTAGCCACTGAGCCAACCGCTCCAATTGATATCATAACAAACAGTAATTAATATATTAGTAAACCAACAAATATGCCTGGAAAAAAAAATAAAAGCGCGCGATTTTTGAAAGAACGAATGGGAGGGAGACGCGTCAGCGTCTTCATCGTTTGGTCACTGGTTTTTTTTACCTGCGGATTTTTATCCGCAGGAAGATCCGTGGGTTCTTCCTAAAATCACTTCCAGGCAATATAAATGCAATCCAAAATCATCCTCATGCTCGTTTTGTCCTCCTGAGTCCATCCATGGTCATGGCTTGCTCCAATTGTCCCTGTAACTTAAACGCCTAAAAAGCACAAACCGAAACCCTAGGATCGAGCATCATGATACAAGGCATAAAAACGAAATTGAATATTGCAATTAGGTTAGAAATCAAACAAGCAACATGAATATGCCAATGTTTTGGAGAAAAAGTGCAAGAATGGAAGATTACGATTCCATGTTCAGGGGCCAGTTTGAGACGACTTACAGCGCGATGTGGTTGATGAAAAGGCTTGGTTTCTCTTGGTATAACACCACTGGCTCTCCAGGAAGGAAGCTACATTCTCTTTCTGGTCTGAAAATGCCTGCAACACCGTTCTTGATCGCCCACTTTTTCAAGAATTTTGCAATTTTTCTCTGGCCGTTTTTAGCAATCCTTAGGTCGTCCTCTTGGTTTGTGCTGCTTGCTTATGTATATGAGAATAAATTTAGGTCAAAAGTTGGGCCTTAATCCATGTATATTCAAGAATGAATCTTTGATTGACCACCATTGTTAACCTTTCCAAAATTGAATCAAATCTAAGATTTTGTGCACAAAAAGCCAATAACCTAATTTGATTAGGTGGCATGTGATTATGAAAGCTGTACAAACCACCAAGATACTATTCCATTGATTTTTAGATTTTATTTGAATTATTATAGATTTAAAATGAATTAAATCAATAAAAATTAAATAAAATAGAAAAATAAATGTTTGATCCTGAAATTAAGTATGGGACACGTGTGTGGCATGACAAGACTAAATCAAATGGAAAAAAGTGGGCCCTTTTGTCAAAAATTGAAGTTTTAAGGATAGTTGACTTTTGCAAATTCATGAAAATTTCCCAACTTCTCTAATGCACAACTTGCTCAATTTTGATCTTTTGTCCATGTTCTTGGAACTTTTGGAAAGCTCTTGAAGTACTCTAACCAATGCCTTTGTTCCCATGTCATTTGGAATTACCAATCTCATGTTATGGCCTTTGACTCAAAGTGTACTTTTGTTGACTTTTGAAATTGACCTATAATGTCAAAATTGGTAACTTTTTGTGAGAGAATTTATTGAACTTGGAATGTGAAGATGGACTGTAGGAAATTGCATCCTCTTCAAAATGAGCATTGGATGGAATTTTTCTGATAAACTGATCGCACTAAATCGCACTATGTTTCTGACTCAAATATCACATGTTTTCCTTAGTTTTTATTGTCATTTTCTCGTATTATGTTCCTTTTTCCTTTGTTTTCAGGATCCTTGTCATTTCAGAGCCTTCTGTGAAGAAACGAGCCAAAACGCCAAGAAATTAGGGTTTTTCAAGATATTTTGCACTTATGGCGTTCAGCACCGCGCTGGCTACAGGAAACGCGATGACGTGGCCCACTTTCACCCAGAGATCAACTGCCACGTTCCCATGATGTGGCGGTTCCAGGCGCCGCGCCCGCGGCCACCCTCACCGCGCCCGCGGCCTTTACAAAATGGTTCCCGCTCAAAGGAAGTTAAGGGGCATACTGGTCCTTACGCACTTCAAAATTCCTCTATAAATAGCTTTCGATTCTCATTCTTTATTTTCATCCAAGCTTAGTACAATCTTAAGCCATATACTATCAGTTTCTGTAAAGTAATAATCTCTTCACATCGGGGAGTTATTGCGGTGTAGATTGAGTTGTAATCGAGTCTTGGAGCACTTTGGTTGAAGTTCATCATACCGGCCTTACTTTTCCGTAGATTTGTATCAGATTCAAGTCTCCGACCGGAGCAAGGTTCTAATTTATTGCATTTCTTTATTTAATTGCTCTTATCATAGTCTACACGTTTTATAGACTTTAAATGCTCTTACCATAGTCTACACGTTTTATAGACTTTAAATGCTCTTACCATAGTCTACACGTTTTATAGACTTTAAATGCTCTTACCATAGTCTACACGTTTTATAGACTTTAAATGCTCTTACCATAGTCTACACGTTTTATAGACTCGCACTTATTATGTCTGGCTAAACTATAAAGGTTAGGATGTAATGATTGTCATCGTGGTTGTGTTCCAATTATCATGCTAGTGAAAATACTCTGGGGATGTTTTGCTTCTAACTTAAGTCGATTGTGTTTAAATGTTTAATTGGGTAAGATCGAAAGCCGTCCAAACTGATGATACGACTTGATTATTATTTAACCAAACAAAAAGAGCGACAGCCGTTGATTGGTTAAATAGGAATCATTGACCCTTTTTAGAAAACGATTTTGAAACTATTTTCGGACGCGTTTGTAGGTTTAAAATCTGACTCTTGGCCAAAAGCCAAAAGTCTCTTTAAGTTAATCTTTCCGAGTAAGATCACTTTTCTATTAAGTCAAAACTATCAATTTCTTAAAAATAGGTTTACCTCTTTAACGCGGAAGGCACCCTTTATATGTGACAATAAAGGAATTTAATTTAAAGAGTAAACTCGGTTCTTAGTAGTCAAAAGCTACAAGTTCCCGTTAAACTGATTCTTTGCTATCAATAGAAAATACTGCCCCATAAGTAGGTTCATCTACGCATGACCGGACCAATATCTGATTACATGATTTACATTCCAACCTGTCTTTTAAACTGTTATTTCCCTCGCATATTTACTTTGTGCACTGCACTCACATCAATATCCTCATTCGCCTTAGATAAGCACCTTAGCAATAGAGTTGATAGATTGACAATTGGTCTCTGTGGTTCGATAATCTTATATATTACTTCGATAGGCTGTACACTTGCAGTTCTATATTTAGGCTATACGTTACAGATAATACAGCCCCCATCAAGTTTTTGGCGCCGTTGCCGGGGACCAACTTCGTCAAATTTCGTACCCTATTGTTATCCCGTTTAGACTAAGGCTATTCTAGCCGGTAGATGCGTAGAAATCGTAGCACCGGCAACCTAATAGATCCTTTAGTAGAACCTGAACGTTACGCTCGTGCCCGTCTTTTTATTCGCAAGATAAGAAGAGCTATGGCAGAAGATCGTAACCAAAGACCGCTCAAGGAATTCGCCCAACCATCTAACGAGGAACCTAGTTCTAGTATAGTAAACCCTGCTATAACTACCAACAACTTTGAACTAAAGCCCTCGTTACTACAATTAGTACAACAAAACCAATTCGCTGGTCTCGCTACCGAGAACCCGAATCAACATTTAAAGGTATTTATCCAGTTAGCTGACACCCTTAAGGCAAATGGAGCCACGCCCGAAGCCATCCGATTAAGACTATTTCCTTTTTCCCTTAGAGGTAAAGCTCACGACTGGTTAGACGCCCTTCCAACTAACTCAATAACAACTTGGGAAGACCTTAGGAGAGCTTTTCTTGCGAGGTATTTTCCACCAAGCAAGACCGCTGTTCTTAGGAACCTGATCACTTGTTTCACCCAAAACCAAGGCGAATCACTTTTTGATGCCTGGGAGAGATATAAAGAACTTTTAAGAGCCTGTCCGCACCATGGCCTAGAGCAATGGTTAATCATACATACCTTCTATAATGGACTCCATTACAACACAAAGATGTCCATAGACGCTGCCGCTGGCGGAGCGTTGATGAACAAACCTTACCCTGACGCTTGTGCCCTAATAGAGGACATGGCCCAAAACCATGCCCAATGGGGATTAGAACGAGCGACAGTAGAGAAAAAGGAGAGCCATGGAGGAAAGCATGAGGTAAGTTGCATGGACATGATCAATGCCAAGATGGACGCCCTAGCCTTGAGAGTCGAGAACATGTCTCAAAACCCAACCACAGTAGCAGCAATCCAATCGGAGTGCGAACTCTGTGGAGCTCAAGGACATCAAACCGTTGACTGTAACCTTTTGAACGAATCAAGCTCAGACCAAGTTAACTATACTCAAGGGAACCCTTTCTCGAATACCTACAATCCTGGATGGAGGAACCACCCGAATTTCTCTTACAAAAACAACAACCCTATCCAAAATCCCGGACCTTCGAGACCTCAAGGATTCCAAACGCAAAAACAAAACCAACCTATGCAAATAGTACCCCCAAGACCAAACCTTAAAGAAACCATAGACACCTTTATTCAAGCTCAAACCCAGCAAAATAAGGAGTTTATGAACCAACATATTCACACGAACGAACTGGTTACTCAACTAGCAACCAAGTTTGACCAGATAATAACCCACACCAAAATGCTTGAGACTCAGATTTCCCAAGTAGCACAAAACACCTCTGTACAAGTTGCACCTGGAGGACAATTCCCTGGACAAACTCAACCAAATCCAAAAGGCCAAGCAAATTCTATCACACTAAGAAGTGGAACCGCTTATGAAGGACCTAGAAATCCTGACTTAAGCACATCAGAAGATGCTACGCCCAAAGACCAGGTGGAGGAACCAGAGAAACCAGGAAAGCAATCAAAACCAGAAGTAGAGAAAAACACTCAACAACCTTATAAACCACCTATTCCATTCCCACAGAGGCTGAAAAACACCAAAGTAGAAAACCAGTACCAAAAGTTTATTAAGGTAATAGAGAAACTCCATGTTGAGATTCCTTTTACTGAAGCTATAACCCAGATACCATCATATGCTAAGTTTCTGAAAGATATTTTGACCAATAAACGACGACTCGATGATCCCAAGCCTTTAGAATGTCATTTTATATCCGAAAATAAACTCGCCAAGAAAGATAAAGACCCTGGAAGTTTTTCTATCCCTTGCATCCTAGGTAACCATATGATAGACAAAGCATTTTTAGACCTAGGAGCAAGTGTAAGTCTGATGCCTCTGGCCGTCTGTAAGAGGTTAAAATTAGGAGAACTTCAACCTACTAAGATGTCCTTACAACTAGCTGATAGATCTGTCAAATATCCCATGGGTATTTTAGAAGACATACCTGTCAAGATTGGTCAGTTGTACATTCCGACCGACTTCGTCGTAATGGATATCAAAGAAGATGAAGACATCCCAATCCTCTTAGGAAGACCTTTCCTATCGACCGCCGGAGCTATAATAGATGTTAAGAAAGGGAAACTGACTTTCGAGGTAGGAGATGAAAAGATTGAGTTCATTTTATCAAAATTTCTAATGGCACCAGTAATAGGAGATGCGTGTTATGCCATCGACATCATTGATGAATGTGTAAATGAGCTCGAACAAAACGAATTATTATCAACCCCTATTTTAGAGGATGACGGATTTGAGAGTATCGAACCGTACATTGACGACAACCTTTTCGAATGCTTAGCTCTTACCCCTGACCTTATGCCGCGTACTGAGAAACCCACTATAGAACTTAAGGAACTACCCAAGAATCTAAGATATGAGTTTTTGGATGAGGAGATGAGTAGACCTGTTATAATTAGCGCCACTCTAAACCAAATAGAAACAAATCAACTATTAGATACCTTGCGAAAATATCCCTCAGCTTTAGGGTATAAAGTTTCAGATTTAAGAGGTATAAGCCCATCCGTATGCATGCATCGGATTATGCTAGAAAAAGATTCGAAACCCTCAAGAGAACATCAAAGAAGAATAAACCCTATCATGAGTGATGTAGTCAAGAAAGAAGTTCTTAAGTTATTAGAGGCTGGTATCATATACCAAATTTCGGACAGTGAATGGGTAAGCCCAGTCCATGTGGTACCCAAGAAAGGAGGTATCACTGTTCTAAAAAATGAGAAAGGTGAGCATGTGGCAAAACGAACAGAAGGAGGATGGCGAATGTGTATAGATTACAGAAGGTTGAATAAGGCAACAAGAAAAGACCATTTCCCTCTCCCATTTATAGATCAGATGCTTGAACGTCTAGCAAGACACTCATGTTTCTGCTATCTTGATGGATATTCGGGATTTTTCCAAATCCCTATTCACCCAGAGGACCAAGAAAAAACCACATTTACATGCCCTTATGGAACATTCGCTTATAGACGAATGCCCTTTGGACTCTGTAATGCACCTGCCACTTTCCAACGTTGTATGATGTCAATTTTCGCAGACTACCTAGATGGAATTATGGAAGTATTTATGGACGATTTTTCAGTGTGTGGGTTTGATTTCAAAAACTGCCTCTCGAACTTGGAGAAAATCTTAAAAAGATGTGTGGAAGTAAACCTTGTGTTGAATTGGGAAAAGTGCCACTTTATGGTAAGTGAAGGGATAGTCTTGGGACACATTATTTCTGAAAGAGGTATAGAAGTCGATAAGGCCAAGATAGAAGTTATAGAAAACTTAAACCCACCTAAGACCGTTAGGGAAATAAGAAGTTTCCTAGGACATGCCGGGTTCTACCGACGTTTCATCAAGAATTTTTCCGCAATAACTAAGCCTTTAACTAACTTATTGATGAAGGATGTCGAGTTTGAATTCGACCAAAAATGTCTTGAGGCCTTTGAAGTTTTAAAGCAAGCTCTTATTTCAGCACCTATCATAAGACCACCTGATTGGACACAACCCTTTGAAATCATGTGCGATGCTAGTGATTTCGCTGTAGGGGCTGTACTAGGGCAAAGAAAAGAAAAAAAACTGCATGCAATTTACTACGCTAGTAGAACACTAGACGCCGCCCAGCTAAATTATACAACCACAGAAAAAGAATTGTTAGCCGTAGTTTTTGCTATTGATAAATTTCGATCTTATTTGGTGGGAGCAAAAATAATAGTATACACAGATCATGCAGCAATCCGGTACTTGTTAAGTAAGAAAGATGCTAAGCCTAGATTGCTCAGATGGGTACTTTTACTCCAAGAATTTGACTTGGATATTAAGGATAAAAAAGGAGCTGAAAACTTAGTAGCCGATCATCTCTCTAGGTTAGAACACCTTAAGCCTGAACTTATACCTATAGACGATCACTCTACTTATGAAAGATTAATAGCTGGGATAAACTCGACTGAAGAAGAGACTTATGAGGAAATCTCAACCATGAACGAAATACCATGGTACGCAGATATTGTAAATTATCTAGCCGCTGATATCATACCCTCCGACTTAAGCTACCAACAGAAGAAGAAGTTTTTCAGAGATGTTAAACACTTCTTTTGGGATGAACCCCTCATATTCAAAAGAGGAATAGATAATATATTCCGACGATGTGTGCCGGAGGAAGAAGTAGGCAATGTCATTAAACATTGTCATGCTTCACCTTATGGTGGACATGCAAGCACGTCTAAAACATGCGCCAAAATATTTCAAGCAGGTTTTTATTGGCCTACTGTATGGCGCGATGTCCACACTTACATTACAAAATGTGACCGATGCCAACGCACTGGGAACATCTCAAGACGTGATGAAATGCCTTTAAGAAACATCCAAGAAGTGGAAATATTTGATGTCTGGGGTATAGATTTCATGGGACCTTTTCCTTCCTCAATGGGTAACAAGTATATCCTAGTAGCTGTCGATTATGTCTCAAAGTGGATCGAAGCTGTTGCATCACCCACAAACGATACCAAGGTAGTTATCAAACTGTTTAAGAATATTATTTTCCCTAGGTTTGGAACCCCGAGGTTAGTCATAAGTGATGGAGGATCACATTTTATATCTAAGATATTTGACAAGCTTCTAAGCAAATACGGAGTAAAACATAGAGTAGCATCACCATATCACCCGCAAACCAGTGGCCAAGTAGAGGTATCGAATAGGGAGATTAAGCAGATCCTAGAAAAAACCGTATCATTATCCAGAAAAGACTGGTCTGGAAAACTTAAAGACGCCTTATGGGCTTATAGAACGGCTTATAAAACCCCTATTGGAACAACTCCTTATCAATTGGTTTATGGAAAGTCCTGTCATTTACCCTTCGAACTAGAACATAAAGCCTATTGGGCCATTAAATCCTTGAATCTAGATTACCTGAAAGCCGGAGAAAAACGTATCCTGGACATTCACAAGCTAGAAGAGCTTCGCTTGAATTCCTATGAGAATGCCATCATATATAAGGAAAGAACCAAAATGTGGCATGATAAAAAAATCATCAAGAAAGATTTCAACATTGGTGATCCTGTTCTCCTATTTAACTCAAGATTACGACTTTTTCCTGGTAAGCTTCGTTCAAGATGGACAGGTCCATTTGAAGTGTCAAGAGTTCTAAAGTCTGGAGCAGTAGAAATCAAAAACAATTCATGTGCTCCATTTGTGGTAAATGGACAAAGACTGAAGCTCTACAAAGGAGGCGATTTGCCTGTTGACTACTCTAGTCATATTCTTATAGACCCACCAATACCCACATAAAGTAAGATCTAATCGTCAAGCTAAACGACGTTAAACAAGCGCTGCATGGGAGGCAACCCATGGTTTATTCTTTATTTTATTTTATTTTAGTAATTTATATATTTTATCTGGACTAATTTCTTGTGTTTATATTTTTCAGGATGCATCACCCCGATGGTATGGTTGTGATTTTCAGAGATGAAGCGCAAAAGGCCCGATTTGCTACCTTATCTGCTAGACCTATGGTACCCACTAGGTACCCCGATCAGAGCTGCATGGAGGCACTAGGGATTGAGCCAAGTATTCGGTATCTATGCAACCAACTTAGCTGGGATTCTTATGCCGATGATGTCCACAAAACATACAGGAACCTTACTCTGGAGTTTCTCAGCTCTATGGACTATAATCCACGAGTAGGTGAAGGAGATGAGCGAGGACGCCTGAGTTTCAGATTGTTTGGCACCGAGTATACCCTGACCACCAAAGAATTTGGGGATTTGCTTGGTTTCCAAACTGGACCGACCGCTATAACTGAGTTCCCATTGAGTTGCTACATGGACAGAGACATTGACAAATTTTGGCAGGACATTACTGATAGAGCCAGTCTTGACCCCTCTACCCAGCTGTCCCGGAAGATCCATAACCCGGCCTTCCGATACTTCGAGATGATCCTATGCCACACTTTCTTTGGGAGGAGTTACTGTGACCACTTGGTCACCGCTGAGGAGATCCTTTTCTTATACTGTGCTAGTCAGTCCAGACCTATAGCTAGTGGAGGTTTTCTGATAGAGAGCCTCGAGCAGACTGCTCGATCCGCTGTAGGGCTCATTCATTCCGGAGGGAATGTGACACAGATAGCTTCTGCTTTGGGTTTAGACAGTATGATAGCACAGCTGACCCCATACTGTGGATATACTTTTCTAGATTTAGACTTTTGCATGGATCGTGGATTCATGAGGAGGGCCTCTTTCCACCCATATCGGTACAGATTGCTTATCAATGACCAGACAGTTTACACCTTCACCATGCCAGACCCTCAGATGACTTGTGTTTCCAACTCTGCTAATTGGAACTATTCTGTAGAAGGTTGGGGTGAGATATCAGAGTATACTCCAGAATACACTCCTGCTTCTGAAGATCCCACTCAGGACTACACTCCTGCCTCCGAGGACTCCGCTCCAGATCACACATCCCGACCCGAGGTTACACATACTACTGTTCTTACTAATAACCTCAGCTTGCAGGAACCTGATATTCGCACTCTATTGACTGCTATGCGCACTGAGATAACCACTCTCCGCAATGAGGTGGTTGACCTTCATTTGCAGTTGGAAGTAAACGATGTTACCTTCGCTGGTGAGTTAGATGAATTAGCTCACGAGGTGGCAGAGATTCGACGCCAGCTGACCGAGCTGCGTGGCCCAGGCACTCCTGCAGAGCATCCTACCGGTTGGCAATAGATCTTTATTGTTCACAAGATATCTAGTTTCAGTATTATTAGTAT
The DNA here is from genome assembly GCA_948472305.1 of Vicia faba. NCBI lineage: Eukaryota > Viridiplantae > Streptophyta > Magnoliopsida > Fabales > Fabaceae > Vicia > Vicia faba. The sequence goes on from OX451735.1 coordinate 242,387,219, forward strand.
TATGTTGATTTCCTTTTCAGACTCATTTTTATTTTTGCATTATCTGTTTCCTGAGTTGTTAATATTTATTTTGATGACCCAATGTCCGTACCTATATCTATATATATATATATATGCATATGTTTTATTTATTTACTAATGTTTTTTGTTTTTCTAGGTCACCATAGTTTTAATATAAAATTAAAATAAATAAACATGTGTATATGTATTTACGTACATATATGCACATTTATAAGAAAAATAGGTACACCTCCAGAAATTGAAGATAATGGCAAGGAAGAAAAAGCCCAATGGAAAGAAAGCCAGGCCAGCCCAACTGACCTCGACCTCACCGCGCCCGCGGTAGGCCCTGCCGCGCCCGCGGTGACGCAACGGTCACCTAACGGCTAGTAGCTCGTTTTTCCCCCCATTTTACCACTTTTTCACTTCCCAATCCCATTTTCTTCCACTTTTAACCCACTTTATTACCCATACCAACCCACTACATTTATTTCCATTATTTTCATCATAAATATTTACAACCACCATTTTCTTTCTTCCCTTCCTATAAATACCCCCTACTATATCATTTTTCTTCCTCACACCTTCATTACTTCTACATCCCATTCTTTCTCTCTTTTTACCCACAAGAAAATCCTATGGAATATCACGGTTACATTTTACGTGGTGGTCAAGCCGGAGAAAGGCAACTAAAGCGGCTTGAAAAATTGCTGACAACACCAATACACTCTACCAGGTATATCGATGAAAACTGTCTATATTCATTAGGTATATACCATAGTGTATTCTTCCTTCTAGATAAAATAGGTATGCATGATATTTTTGCTACTCAAGCACCAACCTACCCTAGGCTGACGTTCGAGTTTTTAAGTTCTTTAATTTATAACGTCTCCCCTAACACTGCTAGCACCGTAGGTGGAGTCAAATTTAGAATGTTTAATGTCGAATATGATTACTCCACTGACGGTCTAGCCGCCATGTTAGGATTGCCTTATGGGGATGGTGCCATTTGTGAAGCACCTTTAGACACGGATTGGGCATTTGAAGCATTTTGGGCCAGAATTACTAAACAAAATGCAACATCTTTTGATGGCCTTCTTGCTTCTCACATCCACAATCCTGCCCTTCGTGTCTTTAGATTTCTTTTAGCATCCACCATCTTTGCTCGGGAAAACCCAAACAAGGTGAATGCTAAAGAATTAATTATCATGCAGAGCTGCCTCACAGACACCAAAGTTAATCCCGTCCCATTCATGATTGCCCACATGCACCATGTTTTAAGAAAAGGTGGGCCGCTTTCCTTTGGTGGACTGATTACCACTATTGCCCGTGCCATAGGATTGGATACGGAACTTGCCACCCTAGAACCACTTCCTCCTCGGATTGCAAATCTTAAATTTTTCAGGGATATGCGTTTATGCAAGACGAGGAAGGAAGGTGGTTACTTCCTAATGGTTGGAGGTGCTGCCGTACCCAGTGTTGTTATGCCTTGCACCCGTCGTACTGATATTCGATTTGAGCGTAACTGGACCTACGATCTCAACGCTCCTGCTTTTATTGGTCCGTTGCCCCCAAATCTACCTTTAAATGAGGGTAACAACACTGATGATGAGTACGATTTCCAAACAGAGGAACCACCCCATTTTTCACCTTCACACACGGCACCTTCAACCTCTAACCCACATGCAGGTACAGCTCCTAGCTTCCATGTCACTGAGGACATGTGGCGTGAGCATATGGCCCGAGAGGCCCAGAGGGACACCCTCCTTGCTACCTTGCAGCAACAGGCGACCGACAACATGGCCTTCATGCAAGCGTCCCAAGAACAAAATGCTAGCTCTCTGCGCACTATTATGGAAAGTCAGCTGGCTTTTCAGAGAGAACAGCACCTACACCAGACCACAAACGCTCGTCACTTCCAATTGATGGAGGCAACCCAAGGAACCCTCATTGGTCGGACCCAAGAGCTACAAGCGGCAAATGCCGCCTTGTCAGAGAGACTGGAGCAGCTTGTTTTGGACCGAGATAGCCGCCGTCGCAGCCGTAGCCGCCGTTCCGGTCGTACCAACCAGGATGGTGAAGGTCCTAGTGGCCCCCACTAGTGTTTTCAGGTACCTCCTCCTACCTTATTTTGGAACATTGAGGACAATGTCTGATTTAAGTGTGGGAGGAGCATTTATCGCTTTTATTTCCCATTTTTCGCTTTTATTTTCCGTTTTTCCTGCTTTTATTTACCTTCCGCATTTTTCCTTTTTTTCGTAGTTAATAAAATGCATGTGATAGGCGAGTCTTACTGCGTAGTGTACCCTTTCATTTCCCCCACCTTTTAGCCTTACAAAATTTTTATTTTTCAAAGATTTATGGTTGTTTTTAAGGATTTGGGCTATGAGACAGGTCCTAGATAGGGTCTGTTTCTCGGACACTCACTTTTTGAAAAATTCGTTATCATTTTTACACCATAAGCCTTTTTGAATATTTAGATTAGATCCTTTCTCCCCAATATGCTATGATTTTGAATAAAGCTGTACAAATAGGTCTTCAAGTAGTTTATCTTAGCAGTCAGCTCCGGCCTAAGCATGCTCTAAGTGTGGGATCGATGAATATAAGTGGATGATCTCTATTTTTGCCTTAAAAGTTACAAAATAAAGTATGAATACGACTACGAGTTGGGTAATCCTCACAAAGATTACTTAACTCAAGAAAGTTGTAAACACTAACAAAAACAAAGAAAAAAATATATAAGGCATATCTGTTGTAGTTGGTTCAGAGGTATCTGGTGCTGAACTTGGTAGGGCGGACTACGGTCCGATCCCCCGCAACTGCAAAGGGGTAAAATAAAAAGGGATTAAACCAACTCTTGTACCAGAATCCCATCACTTGAGATCAGAGTCACTAACCGGTCACTACACCATGAGTATGTACGGATAACGGGCTTAATGTGATTGCGCCTGAATGAAAAAGGACCTCGTACAAAAAGAAGTCTTAGCATAGTAAGGATATTTGGATCAATCTGTATACTTATGAGGTTTATGTCCGCATTTCTGCGAGTAGTGTAATTAAGATACCCTTGATTCAGATAGTTAGTGCCTGACAACACACCCTTACTCGGACTTAGAAGCCCTCTTTGCCCAAAACCTGTATACACCATAAATTTTCTTTCATCTACTTTTAAGAGTCGTTGCTTGAGGACAAGCAAAGGTCTAAGCGTGGGAGGATTTGATCGCACTAAATCGCACTATGTTTCTGACTCAAATATCACATGTTTTCCTTAGTTTTTATTGTCATTTTCTCGTATTATGTTCCTTTTTCCTTTGTTTTCAGGATCCTTGTCATTTCAGAGCCTTCTGTGAAGAAACGAGCCAAAACGCCAAGAAATTAGGGTTTTTCAAGATATTTTGCACTTATGGCGTTCAGCACCGCGCTGGCTACAGGAAACGCGATGACGTGGCCCACTTTCACCCAGAGATCAACTGCCACGTTCCCATGATGTGGCGGTTCCAGGCGCCGCGCCCGCGGCCACCCTCACCGCGCCCGCGGCCTTTACAAAATGGTTCCCGCTCAAAGGAAGTTAAGGGGCATACTGGTCCTTACGCACTTCAAAATTCCTCTATAAATAGCTTTCGATTCTCATTCTTTATTTTCATCCAAGCTTAGTACAATCTTAAGCCATATACTATCAGTTTCTGTAAAGTAATAATCTCTTCACATCGGGGAGTTATTGCGGTGTAGATTGAGTTGTAATCGAGTCTTGGAGCACTTTGGTTGAAGTTCATCATACCGGCCTTACTTTTCCGTAGATTTGTATCAGATTCAAGTCTCCGACCGGAGCAAGGTTCTAATTTATTGCATTTCTTTATTTAATTGCTCTTATCATAGTCTACACGTTTTATAGACTTTAAATGCTCTTACCATAGTCTACACGTTTTATAGACTTTAAATGCTCTTACCATAGTCTACACGTTTTATAGACTTTAAATGCTCTTACCATAGTCTACACGTTTTATAGACTTTAAATGCTCTTACCATAGTCTACACGTTTTATAGACTCGCACTTATTATGTCTGGCTAAACTATAAAGGTTAGGATGTAATGATTGTCATCGTGGTTGTGTTCCAATTATCATGCTAGTGAAAATACTCTGGGGATGTTTTGCTTCTAACTTAAGTCGATTGTGTTTAAATGTTTAATTGGGTAAGATCGAAAGCCGTCCAAACTGATGATACGACTTGATTATTATTTAACCAAACAAAAAGAGCGACAGCCGTTGATTGGTTAAATAGGAATCATTGACCCTTTTTAGAAAACGATTTTGAAACTATTTTCGGACGCGTTTGTAGGTTTAAAATCTGACTCTTGGCCAAAAGCCAAAAGTCTCTTTAAGTTAATCTTTCCGAGTAAGATCACTTTTCTATTAAGTCAAAACTATCAATTTCTTAAAAATAGGTTTACCTCTTTAACGCGGAAGGCACCCTTTATATGTGACAATAAAGGAATTTAATTTAAAGAGTAAACTCGGTTCTTAGTAGTCAAAAGCTACAAGTTCCCGTTAAACTGATTCTTTGCTATCAATAGAAAATACTGCCCCATAAGTAGGTTCATCTACGCATGACCGGACCAATATCTGATTACATGATTTACATTCCAACCTGTCTTTTAAACTGTTATTTCCCTCGCATATTTACTTTGTGCACTGCACTCACATCAATATCCTCATTCGCCTTAGATAAGCACCTTAGCAATAGAGTTGATAGATTGACAATTGGTCTCTGTGGTTCGATAATCTTATATATTACTTCGATAGGCTGTACACTTGCAGTTCTATATTTAGGCTATACGTTACAGATAATACAGCCCCCATCATAAACCATGAAAGAGTTATGCCCTGGTCAAGATACAGTTGACTTTTCTACTGTCCAAAAATAGTAACTTTTGCACCTTGATGATTTTTGAGCTATTCTTGTGGAATCATGATCAAGACTTGATCAAATGATGATTGTGAACTCAAAATAAGATGTTGACAAAAAATTCTAACTTTTGACTGCAAAATGACCATTTTACCCTTGTAGTTGACTGTGGGTCAAATAGAGCTTTTGACTGTGCAAATTGGCACTGTGAGTCTTGAAACTTGGCATGTAGATGCTTGAGAATGTATAGAGGCCTATGAGACTTGGTTGAACCATTGAGAACCTCAAATTCTTTGAAAGAACCAAAACCCTAATTTTGAATTGTCTTAGGAGGTGGTTTGACTGTCTACCTCTTGAGCTATCTTGAACAATTTTGAAGATCATTCTTGACAAATCTTGAGGAATATGGGAGGGCAAATTTTGGGGTACAACAGTTGCCCCTGTTCAATCTTCTTAGACCTGAGGATGTAGATTGGCTTTCGTGCCTTTCGTGATCCGAAGGTGGAAGATGATTGAACACTAAAGTGCCCAAAAATTTGCACTCGCATGGTGTAGTATCAACAATGTGATGTCGGGAATGGGCTTACAGATGCCATTTGGAGATTGTTGGTAGGAGGATGGGCTTATAGATGCCATCTGGATATTGTTGGTAGGAGGATGGGCTTACAGATTCCATCTGGAGATTGTTTGTTGAATTGTGATCTTGTAAGTTGAGAGAAGGAACCTGTGTAGGGTTGACTGATGAAGAGTCCGTGTGAGACTACATTTTGGAAGGAAGGAAACCTGTGTAGGGTTGACTGATGAGGAGTCCGTGTGAAACTGCATCTTGGAAGGAAGGAAACCTGATGATGAGTCTGTGTGAAACTGCATCTTGGAAGGAAGGAACCTGTGTAGGGTTGTTTTGCCAGGAGTTTGGATAAAACTACGTCGGGAAATTGTAAAGAGGAACCTGGGTAAGGTTACTTTGTGATAAGTCCGTGTAAGACTTCTGGAGGAACCCGAGTAAGGTTACTTTGACGATGAGTTCGTGTGAAACTGCATCTTGGAACGAGAAAGAGCCGGTGTAGGGTCGCCTGATGATGAGTCAGTGTAAAACTTCATCTAGGAGGGAAGGAACCTGTGTAGGGTTGCTTTATGATGAGTCCGTGTAAAACTACATCTGAAGTTGAGAAGGAACCAGTGTAGGGTTTCCTGAGGATGAGTCCGTGTAAAACTTCATCTGAAATTGAGAAGGAACCGGTGTAGGGTTTCCTGATGATGAGTCCGTGTGAAACTTCATCTGAAAGAGAAGGAACCGGTGTAGGGTTACTTTGGGATAAGTTCGTGTGAAACTTCAGGATGAACCGGGGTAAGGTTACTGTGAGATAAGTTCGTGTAAAACTTCGTCTTGGAATTACACTGGGGAATTAACACAAACATGGCGATGTAACATCTTCCTCCAAGTTTCACTGGGGAATTACACTGACTTCAGCGGGGGGGGGGGGGGGGGGGGGGGGGGATGTTCAAAGTTCACACTTCTGCCATGGTTGATTTCCTTCGGGAAAACAATATAACCTCACTGAGACATTAGTTGGGGATGACATACTGACATCATTGGGGAGGGTAATACCATATCGTCGGAGGGGACACCAAGATACATTCTTTAATACCGAGAGTGATAATTACACCAACTTCTCTAGGGAGAAAGTACGAAAACCTCATGGGGACAACAATTTCAGAGAAATATATCATCTCAACTTCACCTGGGGAGGTCAAGAAGTTAAACACTACAACAAGAAACTTATGGGGATTTTAAATCCAATCCAGCACTCGGCGGGAGAAAACCCAAAAAAGTTGATAACCAATTAAACACTTCTTCAATAAGACATTTCCCTTGCCTGACTGCCGAGCAAACAAATAATATGCTAGTACTATTGAAAAGATATGTTTCGCAAATGAGTCCAATCTCAGAATGTACGGGGAGACAAGAATTTTATTAATTGAGTGAAGCCTTCACTGAGGAATCTTGGATTAAGTCTTCATATCATGCATACCTATGAGCTTATCCGTCCCTGAAGTTACTAATTTTGTTCTTCTTGTATCACAAAATTATATCAATTTGTAAATTCTTTTCAAAAATAATTTTTTTATTCAATTTGTTTGCTTTGATTATTACCATCAATAATAAATGAAATCTTTATAAGCCGAATAAAATAAGAATTGCAAAGAATTGGATAAAAGGCTCAAAATTTATTAAAAGAATAGTAGTCTGCGAATGGCAAGATTCCATAGATGATTAAAAAGTTTGGAACATGGTAATATATATTTGGAAAAGATACATTGAATTTAAATGACCACTATTATCCATAACAACTTTTAATTCTTGTTCGGAAACTCTGATCGAAGAGTAGTAAGATCAAATCAGATTGTTGCTCCATTGATCAAGTCTTGTCTGATGCAGTTACTTGCCAGAAAATCCCTAACTTTTGCCTAGGTCGCCCTTTCGGGTTTTCAACCTACCGGGAAAATTTATTCTGTTTATGTCTCTAATTTTTTCCTAGACCGCCCTTTCGGGTTTTCGGCCTACCGAGACGCTCTTTTTTGCCTAAGTCGCCCTTTCGGGTTTTCGTCTTAGCAAATTGTTCTTTTATTTTTTTCTAGGAGAAGTATTTCTTGATTGCACCAACATTCACGGGACGTGGGAACTCCTCATCATCCATTGTTTCAAGAATTAGTGCGTCGTCATAGAAGACTTTCTTGACAACATATGGGCCTTCAAAATTATGAGTCCACTTGCCCCTAGAATCAGCGTTAAAAGACATGATCTTCCTGAGCACGAGGTCGCCTTATCTGAATTCAAGAGGTTTGACCTTCTTATCAAAATCTTTCTTCATTCTCTTTTGGTATAATTGGCCATGACACAAGGCCGTCATTTTTTTCTCTTCTATTAAATTCAACTGGTTAAACCTATTCTGGACCAATTCAGCCTCTGACAACTTGGCTTCCATTATTACACACAAAGAGGGAATCTCAACTTCAATGGGGAGCACCGCTTCCATGCAATATACAAGAGAGAACGGGGTTGCTCCTATTGAAGTGTGTACAGATGTTTGGTACCCATGCAGAGAAAAAGGGAGCATCTCATGCCAGTCTTTATAAGTAACCACCGTTTTTTAGATGATCTTCTTGATGTTCTTATTGGACGCTTCCATAGATCTATTCATCTTTGGCCTGTAGGGAGATGAATTATGATGGACAATCTTAAACTCTTCACAAAATTTGGACATCATCTTGTTATTCATATTTAAACGGTTGTCAGTGATGATTCTGCTTGGCATACCATACCGACATAACAGGTTGTTTTTGATGAAGCGTACTACCACCTGTTTAGTAACATTAGCATATGAAGTTGCCTCCACCCATTTGGTGATGTAGTCAATTTCCACTAAGATGAAACGATGCCCATTTGACGCCTTTGGTTCAATCATTCTGATCATGTCAATACCCCACATAGAGAAAGGCCATGGGGAAGAAATAACATTGAGAAGTGTAGGAGGTACATGGATTTTATCAGCATAAATTTTGCATTTATGGTACTTCTTAGAAAATTTGCAACAGTCAGATTCCATTGTCAGCCAATAGTAACCTGCCCTAAGCATCTTTTTCGCTATTGAATGTCCATTGGAATGGGTACTAAATGAACCTTCATGAACCTCATGCATTAACATGTTTGCTTCGTGTCTATCCACACATCTGAGCAAGACCATGTCATGATTTCTTTTATACAATACATCTTCATTAAGGAAAAAGATGCCCGCCAACCATCGATATGTCTTTCTATCTTTATTTGATGCACCAATTGGGTATTCCCGAGTCTAAAGAAAGTGCTTGATATCAAAATACCAAGGTTTTTCATCTACCACATCCTCTGTTGTAAACACATGAGCTGGTCTATCTAGACGCGGCACTATAATACGAGGCACATCATTCCAATTATAAACTTGATACATAGAAGCCATATTTTCCAAAGCGTCCACCATCTGATTTTCATCTCTTGGAATATGATGGAATTCAATTTTGTTAAAGAAGGGTAACAATCTTCTAGCATAATCTTTGTAAGGGATCAAGCCAGGATGACGAGTATCCCATTCTCCTTTAATCTGATTAACAACCAAAGCCGAATCACCATACACATCTAGGACCTTGATTCTAAGATCAATGACCTCCTCGAGACCCATAATATAGGCCTCATATTTCTCCATATTATTAATGCAATAAAATGTCAGCCTTGCAGTAAAAGGAATGTGTGATCCATGTAGATTAATGATCACGGCACCAACTCCTTTTCCGTAAGCATTCACTGCTCCATCAAATACCATGCCCCAGCGAGATTCAGGATCTGGACCTTCCCCAGGAAAAGGTTCATCATAATATTTTTCTTTTAAGAACATCACACCCTCATCAGGGAAGTCAAACTTAACAGATTGATAGTCATCTACCAGTTGGTGAGTAAGATAATCTGCCAGCACACTGCTTTTTATGGACTTTTGAGTGTGGTAATCAATCTTGTATTCGGACAATAACATTTTCAAGCAGGAAATTCTCCCTGTGAGAGCAGGCTTTTCAAATATATACTTAATTGGATCCATTTTGGAAATCAACCAAGTAGTATTATTCAACATATATTGTCGCAAACGCTTTTCCGCCCAGGCCAGAGCACAACATGTCTTCTCCAACATAGAATATCACGACTCACAATCAGTAAATTTCTTATTGAGATAGTATATGGCATATTCTTTCTTTCCTATCCCATCTTATTATCCCAAAATACAACCCATAGAACTATCCAACACAGTCAGATACATGATCAATGGTCTTCCTTCAATGGGGGGGAGCAAGATAGGAGGTTCAAGAAGATATTCTTTGATACTTTCAAATGCCTTATAGAAATCATCTATCTATACACAACCCTGATCCTTCTTTAGTAACTTAAAGATCAGTCCATATGTTGCAGTCATGTGGGAGATGAATCTGGAAATATAATTCAAACGCCCAAGGAAGCCTCTAACTTGCTTCTCAGTCCTTGGCGCATGCATTTCAGGAATGGCTTTGACTCTATCTGGGTCAACTTTAATCCCTTTCTAGCGGACAAGAAAACCCAACAACTTCCCTGATCAGACACCGAAAGTGCATTTATTTGGATTCAAGCGGAGACGATACTTCCTCAAATGCTGGAATAATTTAAACAAATCATCCATATGCCCTTCTTCAGTCTGTGATTTGGAAATCATGTCATCAACATATACCTCAATTTCCTTGTGCATTAGATCATGGAATAGGTTTGGCATAGCCCTCTGGTATGTTACACCAATATTCTTCAACCCGAAGGGCATCACTCTATAACAGAATGTTCCCCAGGGTATGATAAACGCTGGTTTTTCCATGTCCTCAGGAGCCATTCTTATTTGATTATATCCAGAAAATCCGTCCATGAACGATAATACTTTAAACTTTGATGTGCTATCAACTAACATATCAATGTGCGGAAATGGGAAATCATATTTTGGACTAGCTTTATTTAGATCTCTGTAATATACGCATATGCGGACTTTTCCATCTTTATTCGGTACGGGCACAATGTTGGATATCCATTGAGGATACATTGATGTCACAAGAAAACTAGAATTTATCTATTTTAATACTTCTTCTTTGATTTTTACTGCCATATCAGGGTGAGTTCTTTTTAACTTTTGCTTGACGGGCGGGCACTCTTGCTTCAAAGGCAAATGATGCTCCACAATATATGTATCTAGACCTGGTATGTCTTGGTAAGACCGAGCAAAGATGTCCACATACTCTTTCAATAGTTCAGTCAAACTTATCTTCACATCCGGGTGCAACGATGCTCCAATCTTGACCTCCTTTGGCTCCTCTTCTGAACCAAAATTGATTGTTTTCGTTGACTCTTTATACAACTGAATGAATTTTTCCCCGTGCTCGAGAAACCATGAGACCTCATTTGGAATCTCATCATATTATTCTTCTTCCGTCCCAAACACAGGATATTTAAAGTTGGGAGAGAGTACATGGTCATTGTATTCAACGGGTTTATTAATTAATCTGCACATGCGATTTGTGATTGCTTTTAGAAACTGACACATATATTAAATGATTATGCAGACTTATTAACAAATATATTTTTTTCAAAAAAAGGTTTTTTTTCTTCTGATTAACAATTTCCATGAAAAAGTAGAAAAATAAAAGACACGATTTTGAGAATCAAAGATAACTTTTATTTATGATTTTAATGATCAAAACAAATAGATACGCCCATACAATATTAACTTTCATTTTGGGCAGAATGAAAGATTTTTGCAAAGAAAAAAATTACTTTGAGACATGGATGCAAGTAGGAACATCATAAGTGACCCAGTTCTGGATTCTGACTCCAGGCGTCACATAATTCGAAACTTCTTGATCTTCTTCATCCTCCTTAATAGCATTAATTCCATAAACAGTTAGACGGAGGTAGCCTCCGCTGTGGAAAACATCATGATAGATTCTCATAGTAGATTTTGACTTCAAACCTTCGCCTTTTCCATTCCTGGCAGAGAATCCTAAACCAGCTATGTTCTTGTTCACTAGAGGATCAACGACCTGTCCCCATACTTTAATTGGACCATTGCGCACAACCTGCTGAGCATCCTTGAACGAAGCCATAAAATTATCATTCTCTCTTACATTATTAATAGATAGAGCATGGAAATGTGTCCCCGCAAGAGCTTCATCTGCTTCTACAACACTGAAAGATGATAGATAAGATATCAGCAATGCTTACTCTCCATTTATAATAACCACTTTGCCTTTGCGCATAAATTTCAAATTTTGTTGTAGACTAGAAGTGACAGCTCCTACTTCGTGTATCCATGGTCTTCCCAGTAGACAACTGTATGCGGGCATAATATCCATGAATTAGAAAGTGATTTGGAACAGATGCAGGCTTATATGAATAGGCAGATCAACCTCCCCAATGACCGACTTCCTTGACCCATCAAAAGCTTTGACAATAATACCACTTGGGCGCATAGTAGCCCCCTAATATTTAAACTTCATCAACGTACTTCTCGGTATCACATTCAAGGAGAATCCATTACCAATCAGCACATTTGATAATGAGTCTTTTTCACAGTTCATGGATATGTGGAGAGCTAAATTATGATTCCTTCCTTCATCTGGCAATTCATCATCGTAAAAGCTTAGGTTATTACATGATGTAATATTACCTACCACACTGATGAATTGATCTAATAGCATGTCATACTCCACGAAGGCTTGGTACAACACCCTCATTAAAGATTCTCTATGGGCAGCAAAATTCATCAACAAAGCCAAGGTAGATATTTTTGAAGGAGTCTTCAATAACTGATCCACAATTAGGTATTAGTTGGTTTTGATTATCTTCAAAATATCATCCACGTCCTTCTCCAGGGTAGCATCACTGGATTCCCCTGCAGCCTTCTTATCTTTAACACTTTCCACAACTTTCTTTCCAGTATTATCATTTCCTTGAACAACCGGTGCAAATACACGACCACTGCGGGTCACTCTACTAATCTCAACAATATTTCCAACATTAGATAAAGGCTGGATGGGAATTTCCATACCATCCTCTAAAATTGTAGCATTATACTTGAATGGTACAACTTTGTCTGATTTGTAAGGGACGGGCTCTGGCAAGCAAATCACCACGGAGGAAACAACTGGTTTGCTACAATATTCAACTTCAATAGGGGTGGGATCATTGAAACATGGCACAATCACATTCACACCTTCTTCATACGAATTTGACATCAAAGAATCATCATCAAAGAACATACCCTCATATGAGGAAAATAATTTGTCCGCAGAAGCGTATTCATCATCTGATTCTTCCTTAGCCAAGCAAACCTCACCCTTATTAACCTCATGATAATCATTTCTTTGGCCTGAAACCTTGATAGTTCCATTATCCAACAACAACTGAATACCCTTTTTCACAATCGAACATCCTCGGGAGTCCCTGCAGAAAATCCAGCAAGATCCATATTGGTGCTCTACCTGACCAGCCATGTGGTAGAAAGTAGCATGCAATTGCACAAGATCATCGTTCATGTGTTCCACATCAAAGATCCTGAACTCTCCAGGACATCCAAAGACCGTGTTTACTTCCTCCTCATACTCTGCCCTAGGCCTGATTATATGGATGAGTCCCCCAACCATCATCTCTTGCAAATCAACCTTTATCTTATTGCAACCTTGTATATTAGTACTACAGATATCACAACCAGCACGGTCATGAGTATAGTAACTAAACTCGCCATGGTCTGCATGCATCTTTACCAAGTCTCCTCTGACAAAGTTAATATCATAAATGCAGAAGTCCCCTGGATAACCAGCAACCATGTTAACAACATTCGTTCCTCGATGCTTCAGGAGAGGATTATCTTTTACATTAGGAGTGACATATTTGAAGGACAAAAGGCCAAATCTAACCAATTTCTATACCTTGGACTTTAGAGGATAATATTCTTCCATATTATGCCCTGGTGCACCCTGATTAAAAGCACACGTATGATCTTCCTTGTAGTACTAAGATAAAAGGGATGGTATAGCAGGAGGTGGCATAGTCTGGACCAACTTTTTCTGGATAAATGCTGGGAGTAGCTTTGCGTAACTCATAAGGATAGAGTCAAAAGGTTCTCTTCTTTGATCATTCCCTTGACTTCCCTAAGGGATGGTCTTTGATAAGCGACTGTAGTTGGAGCTATGTTTACAACCGGAGTTACTGAGGCAACCTGTTGATGGCGCTGATGATTTCTTCTAGGAGGATTTACCCTTCTCTCTTGAATAACAACATTTGCATCCCCCTTCTTCTTATTAACAAATCCATATGATGGCTTCTTCGCATTTCTATGACCTTCACTTTTTTCCAGATGACCTTTTCATACGTCCTCTTCCAGACAGACGCCCATTCCCACCACTTCAGTAAAATCACTGGGTGCACTCGCCACCATTCTTTCATAGTAGAATGCACCTAGTGTCTTCAGGAAAATCCTTGTCCTTTTGGACCATGGCCCTGAGTTGATCACGGTCAGACGCCATATCCATATTGTATTTGTACTGTATGATAAATGCTTCACCCAAGTCGTTAAAAGAATGAATATTGGCACTGTCCAAGCTCATGTACCATTTCAATGTTGCACCAGTTAAATTGTCTTGAAAGAAATGAATTAACAGTCGTTGGTCATCTATATGAGTAAACATTCTCCTTACATACATCACCAAGTGAGAACTAGGGAAAGAGTTTCCCTTGTACTTTTCGAACTCCGGTACTTTAAACTTTGCAGGTATTTTCACATTTGGAACCAATCACATATCATTCACATTCTTCCCAAACAGCTCTTTTCCTCTGAGGGCCTTTAACTCTTTCTGCATTTTGTCAAACTGTTCTTGAAAATCACCCATTCGATCATAGAAACCCAAGCTTTCACTTGGTGAAGGAATATGACAATACACATCATCATTAGCAAACGGGACCACATTCACCGAGGGAAGTGCAGCATAGTAAATCTTGTTTTTAGCAGTAGGGGTAACATGCACCACAGGAGGTGCGGGAGCAGCAGCAGTCTGAGTTAGCGGAGCAATCTGAGGATCCTGATTAAAACCTTCTGCCATAAATTTCTCTGGCATTCCCCAAGGATATCCCGGAGGCATACGATTATGAACACCAATTGGAGTAGCAGATACAGGAACAATCAGAGCTTCAGTAGTAACCATTGTCTGTTGAGGCTGAGCAATTAGTGGCTGATTTTGAGCAGTCACCAAAGATTCCATCAAAGCAGTGATATTGCCCATACCCGCCTTCAGAGCAGAAACTTCCTTGCGTAGCTCGCGGTTCTCTTGTTCTAGGTTCTCCATCTTCCTTCTGAAATTAGCTCGGATATTGTACTGGTGAGACATCTTTCTATTGAAGTTAAGAAGCTCGGTAAGACACCTGGATATGCACAAAAAATTCAAAAAGTATGCATAATATGATGCATGATGTGCAATGCACATGATTTATTTTATTATTAATATTTCAAGGGATTTAAAGATTTATAGACAATTTTGTAAATATCAAAGTAATAACACATTTGATATACTGAAATTTTTTATTATAATAAATTCAAAATGGATTACAAGCTTCAATAATCCCAAGTACAAGATGAAAGTAAAGTCTAAAACCCTAAGAAGCAAAGCTGACGGAGATCACTCTATACGTTGATATTTCCCTGTAAGTTTGGAAATCTGAGCCTTCAACCTCTGGTTTTCTTCCACATATCTAGTGGCGACCCCTTCCAATCATCTGAATCAAGAAGTGAGCAACTAGGATCTTATTGATGCTTAGGGGAAAATAAATCCCCTTGCTTCCCTATCGTCTTTACAGCCCGACTCTCCAGAATCTCAATCAAGTCGTCTATCTCCTTTAAGTCTGCTCGGTAGGAAACATCTAGAGTCTGACACTTATTCTTTCAAGATTCCTTTTCCTGCTGCATCCTGACTAAAGCAAGCTGGAGCTTTTCCATATCATCCAATAGGGGAGGAGTGGTCTTCACAAACAAATCAGGCATAGGTGCTTCCCGAGAATACGACATTTTCAACTGAATAGTTATTGCTTGTACCCACTGCAGATAAGGCTCCAAAGAAACAGCCCCTAGGTCCCAAGTCCTTCCTACTCTTCCTGTGAATGTGTCCCCAGGCCTTCGTAATATGCTCCCTAGCTTCCTTATGATTTTCTCCCTCTTTTAGGAAGAAACTACTCAAATGAATACTATTTGGCTTTCCCTCACCGGATATCCAAGCTGTCGTCGTGCAAGAACGGGGTTGTAGTTAATTCCTCCCTTTATACCGAGAAGAGGTACATTGGGGAAACTTCCAAAACTGTCGACAATTTCTACATCATGGTAAGCCTGATGATACCAAACAATATCTGAATGAGTAACGACCATGATTTTAGGAGCCCAACGAGGTTCCTTCCTGACATCCCATAAATCATCAGACTAAGGCAAATGAGAAGTAAACCGCTGATACAACATAGGCGTGCAGCAGATGATCATCCACCCATGATAAGAATCTCGAAGATGAATAGAGTAATAAGCATCACCCAACAATGTAGGAACTGGGTTTCCAATCATAAAGATCCTGATGGCATTCATATCAACAAATTTGTCTACATTAGGAAATAAGAACAACTCGTAAGCAAGTAGAGCAAAGATGGCCTCAAAATCAATCGTACTCTTCATCCTGACAAAGTAGCAAGCTTTCTCCAATAAGAATTGAGTTGGTAATCCTCTAATCCCTTCTTTAGTAGTCATGTGGGCTTCAACCTCAGACTTCCCAGATGGATCAAAGCAGCAATCTCATGTGATTTTGGCTCACCCTCCAAACCAGTTGAAGGAACACGATCGGTAATAGGTAAACTCAGCAGATAAGAATACTCTTCTAATGTAGGCATCAACTGATAGTGAGGGAAAGTAAAGCATCGATACATCGGATCATAGAACTGGACTAATGTCGAGAGAATACCCTCCTTTATCCTAAGCTTCATGAGACAAATGATGGACCCATACTTTCTCTGAAAATCTGCAGAACACTCAATCTCGGGAATCAGACTCATCAACTCGTTTATTTTGGGATCTTTGAAACTGTACTTTTCGGTCTTTCTTTTTCCAGAATACATAGTCAAAAATCACCTGAGATATTCACAAAGAGTCAACTTTTAAGTCCCTTGAAATAAAATTTCTTTAAGAGATGCTCGTGGGTGCATGAGTGCATGATGCAACAATCACACACAAGATCATAAACATAGAGTTCATAGGTTCAATCGTCACGAGCATGAGGTCGAAGGTATTACCCATACGGTATGGTCTAAAAGTTTATCACCTGCTGAACAAAGTTCTAAGAGGTTCCCAGAGTCTACATCTTTCCTTCGGATATTACTAACATCTCGATTAACTCGCTAATTAGTAATATTTTCAAGAAAAACTCGTCTGAGCATAGTATCGCATGACAACTATTTATGGATTACTCAGTCATAGCTTCCGCACTACACCTAAAAGGCCAAGATGGGTTAGGTATTCTACGGTCCTCAGTTTCAGCAGGCTCCTAGGTTGAAAGCAGTACATCTTCTCGATTACTCGGTAAACGACACTACAGTCAAAGGGACCTCCACTTAGTGGGGGATCTCATTCCTCTTTTTTTGGGATTACTCCATCAAAGTTAACATGACTATACCGCCCATCCTATCTTAAGCTTTCCTAATTTCGGGTATAGGACTTAAGAGAAATCACCAAGCACCCTGAAAATCAGGAAAATCCAGACAAACAAATATACAACATATAAAAAACAATAACACATATACAAATATATACAAAGATAGGCTCAACCCACTTAGGGATGGACCAGTAAGAGATCAATCTGTCCCCAGTGAAGTCTCTATTTTTTTATAGCAGTAGAAATGTCTAAGACTAAGCCATTGGATTGACTTGACTCGTACAGATCAAAATAAAAATCGCCATCGCGTTTTATTATTTCTAAAGGAATGGGAAAAGAGCAAATAACCCAAAATAAGGGGGAGATTCTAGGTAAGGAGGTTGGTTATGCAAAGGGAAGGTATTAGCACCCTAAACATTTGTAGCACTCCACATGTACCTCTTTATAAAATCTATATATTTTGGCTATAAAATGTTATGTAAAAATAGATTGTGGTGATGAGAAAAGAAGTATTTTTTATGATTTTTGCACCCTTCGCGGTTGTGAACCTTTAGTGCGTGTGTACCACCTTCCGTGTAATAGGGTATCAGGGTACACATAGTTCCTCTTCGAAAATTTTAAAACACATGTGTGTTGGTTAATTTTATGAGATAAGACGTCATTGTCATTGTCCGTGTGGAAAACATACCTACTACCCACAATTATGAGAAAGGAGAATTTGCGTCATCTTAAAGTGGAGGATATGGCTTGGAATTTAAAATCAACAATGCTTCGCTTGACACCCAACTGGAAAATATCTCTCTTCACTACATATTGTAGAAGTATAGTTGTTTGCACCACTACAAGGATTGACAAGAGTCCAATATTTTGAGAAAAGTTTTTAAAGATAAAAACCAAAATGGAAAAATAGTTTGAATGAGATTTATTGACTTTTAGTCTTTTCACAAAAATGTCAAAGTATTGTTAAGTTGATTGAAATTTGTTTAAGAAATAATTTTTGAAAACGTATGGAGATAAGTCCAAGTTTATCATGAAAGTGGTTCAAGTTTTAAAACAAGAAGAGTTTTCAAAAGGAGAGAGAAGATTTTTGAAATTAAATAAGATGGCAGAAGATGAAGGGACTATCCTAAAGCATAAAGGTAAAAGCTAGGGAAAAGGACCAACTAACCAATAAGAAGCCAACATTTGACACAATGAGTCAATGTAGAATTCCCATCCTTTGGATTTGAAACCAAGAAAACAATTAATAAACCTCTTAAGAATACTAAGCTTCAATTTGCATTAAGTCTTCATAAAAAAAAGGGCAGAGTAACAAATGTACACGGATGAATTCCAGATTACAGAAAAAGCATGTAACCATAATAACCTGCACACAAAACAAACAAACAACCCAATGTCTTGGGGTAAACCCCAATAACTTCAGACAAAATAACAATCAAGGTCACAAGGTAGGCCACAACTTCTTATCCTAAGCCCAAGAAGTCCATAACTCCATAATGTCAAGGATAGTAACCAAATAGTCCAAGTAACATTAAGTATCTTCAAAAATAAAATGAAAAAAGAAGCTAAAGTGAGCAAAATAAAAAGACATAAAAGTAAATGCCCAAGTGAGCAAAGATGAAAAAAATAGCATGAAATGTAAATGCTAAAGTAAATGGTACATAAAGTAAAAACATAAAATAAAAACATAACATAAAGGAAATTATTAGGAATTAGTGGTTAGTTGGATGATCATCTTGAAACTTGCATTTGGAACTCATTAGAGAATTGGTAGAACCAAAGCCTCTCAACAACAAGTTGCATTTTCTTTTTGTCAAGTATATCATCCATTTAAGAATCTCAAAGTAACACTTAATGATCAATGACGTTTAAGTGATCCATTTTGACCAAAATTGATGAAGTTCCATTAGAGGATTGGTAGAACCAAAGCCTCCTAACAATGGATCTCAAGGTTATTGGATTAAAGGGTTCAAATTAACATACCTGGCCTTGCAAACATAGGTTTGGGCCACGAATGATCATTTTCTCAAATCGGGACAAAATTTAGCGCTTTGTTAAGCAATTGTAAATGGACTTATGTAGAAGTCGCACCTATTTTGAGGCCAGTCAATAGCAATCTATGCACCTCATGTTGTGAGAAATAATATGTAAATCATGCTCCAATAAAATTTGGTACAATAAGAATGGGATAAGATGAAGAGGGAAGGGGAAATAAATAAACCACATTTGAACCAAAAATTTAATTAAACTATTATTAAAATCATTCATCCATTTTTATGGAGTTAGACTCAACACCATGGATCCAATGATGTTAACCAAGTTCATGATCAACATTTCAATCCAAGATCAGCCAGAATATTGTACAAAAATAAAATTGTATAAAAAATAAAAGAAAAATTGTTTTTTAAAATGATTATAAAATGAAGTAAGACCATAGGAAAATCAGAAATGAACTCAAATATTTTTAAAAATTTTTGGTAATTTTTCAAAGTCAGAAACTATTTTTAAAATTAAAAGAAATAGGTAAAATAAACCAAACATGATGAAAAATAGTAAAGTCAGAAATAAAAAAAAATTAAGTCATCAATATTTGTCACAATGTCATTGGATCCTTCCCTATTTTTTTAGAATTTAAAAATGAATAAAAGTATTTTTTAACATTTAAAACAATTCAAATAAAGTAAAAAGTTATAAAAAAATATAAAAAGCACACATTAAAATTGTGAAACAATAAAAATCATAAAGACATAAATTAAAAGTATTTTCCATAATTCTTTTACATTTTTTTGGAGTTAAAATGAATTTTCTATGAATTTTTGAAATTTAAAACAATTAAATATAAATATCAGAAATAAAAAATAAAGTCAAAAATATGTGGACCATTGAATGAGAGTCAAAACGTGTTAGTAATCAAATCCAAGAGATCTGGTGTGTTGTGCATATCATGGTCATTACTGAATAAAGCACTGAATCAGTTATAAATATCAGAAATTCAAAAAATCTAAATGGTGTGGTTTCATTGGATGAAGGATGACACGTTGGTCATCTTCAACCCTTAGCCAGTCTCAAAACCAAGTCGCTCAAACTGTAAAATTAGAGCTCCATACGGGTACCATTCACTTCGTCTCATCAAGACGAAGACAAATACATCTACGCGAAAAATTTATATAAATTGTAGCTCAAACAATTTGGAAGAGAAATTTTGAAAAGGGATTTGAAATTTCATGGTCAAAACGTGTTTCCAGTAGAAAACAAGTGTTGTAACTAGAATCAGGATGATGAGAGCTTCACAACAGTATCAAAGTTTGAGAGAATTGGTGAAGGAATCTACCTATTAAAGTTAAGTTGCAGAGCTCTGAAATTGGACTTGGCTAGCACGACTCAGGGAGTTTTAGAAATTAATTCTTCTTCTGTTAGCTTAAATGAGGATCAAGGAAGGTGAATTAACAAAGAGAAATGATTGAGAAAGGTTGTAAGAGGAAATTCAAAGTTGCAGAAAATTGAGTTTAAAATGAAGTTTGGCAGGGTGATTCTGGCTCTCTAAGCTTAAGGAAATGAATGATGGATGGCCCTCTATTTATATGGAATCAAATAGAATGCTCAAGCGTGTGAAATGATGAAGTTTGGAGGGAAATCTTGTGAAGTTGCAAACAAGAAAAGTGTGACTACTATTTTGATCAAAACTCATCCAAACTTTGCGTTTTAATGTGTTAATCATTTCTGGAAGTTCACTAAACATGTTTAGAAGCAAAAACGCGCTGCAATTTTATGTTTAGAGGACAAAACAAAAATTTCAAATTCCTAACTTGGTGAAAAAATCAGTTTCAAATTGCCAAATTCAAACCAATGGCATTCTCAACTCAATGGGTCTTAGGACCTGATTCTTGAAGCTTTAGAAAGATAAGGTTACAAGCATTGCAATATTCAAAGAATGGGAACACATGGTTGCTTGAGCTGAAAGTTGCAATGAGTCAAAGTTGGGAAAAAGAAGTTGACTTTCCATACTTTGAAAATTTCTAAGTTTTTCTTCAAAAATGACTTATAATTGTTAGAACAAGTTTGGTTCTGATCATATCTCAGAGTTTTGATGATAATAATAAAATATATTTTGTATAATTGATACTCTGATGAGCATATTTCTTTGTTTCAGATAATGTTCTGACTGAAGTATTTTCTAAGGTGAAAATCATTTTACGTGCTGAGCTGAATAAAAATGAAGAAGTTCTTTTATGAAAGAACTATTTATTTAGCGCAAGTTCTGACGCTAGCTCTGATAAGAAGCAATTTAAAGCATCCTCTAATCTTAGCAAGTTTCCATGCAAACTCTATTCATAAGTATTTTGCAAGCAAGCTCTGATGAGAAGTTATTTGCAAGAAAATTCTGAAACAAGATCTGAAGCAAGTTCTGAAAGATTAAAGAAGCAAATAGTCTTGTCAAGTTTCAGAAAACAAGCTCTGACAGTGCTGTTTGTTCATTTAATGCAAAGACGGCTAAAGCACTCAAGTGTCTCTATGCTAGTTCATTGAAATAAACAATAATGCTAGCCAACACACAAACATTAATTTCTCCTCACTTTTGAAGGAAGTAACAGTCGTTTTCCTCATGATATAAATAGAAGATCATTTATTGCAAGCCAACTACCCAACCAAGAAAAAACCACAACTAAAGTGAAAATTATTCTGCTGCTCACAAATTATTTTCTTACAAACACTTTGATATTTTCTCAAGTGCAAAACTTATCTTAGTGATAAATCACGGTTTGTGATATAGCTTTCTAAGAAGCAATTTGTTTCATTATTGTAAAGATTTAATTCTTGTATTTGTTCCTTGAGAGGCCAAGCTTGGTTAAATTTCTCAAGAAGGCTAGGACTAGTTTGAGTCTTAGTGGTGTTAGTCACTTGTAAGTTTACTTGTGCTTTGTATTGTTAGTCACAATAGTTTGGTTGTGTGATTGTAATCTGTTTGATTATAGTGAATTAAGTCCTTGTTGAGAAATGCAAAATCACCTTGGCGGATGGACTGGAGTAGTTTGAGTTCAAACAAACCAGGATAAAAATAACTGTGTCTTTCCATAATTGTTGAGCTAGTAAGAAAAAGAAAAAGGAAAAACTTATTCAACCCCCCCCCCCCCCTCTAAGTATTTTCTCACCCTTCAATAATGTCTTGCATCTAAACATGGCCTTCCACTTGAAATTTGCTCTTGACCAAAAAATATGGCATGAATTAGACGTCTTGAATGGAATTTTGAAACTCGAACCATTCAAAATCTCCAAAAATTGAGAGAGTTATGACTTGTTGAAGTTGGCAAAAATTCAATAAATTACCTATAATCCTTGCTATCCTTAGAGCATCTTACATCCATTTTCAAGCTTTGAACATAAAAGAAAGATCGAAGTTCACATCTTCAAGATCATTATGGAAAAAGAATGGGCTCAAGGTGATAAAAATATATCAAGTTATGGTCATTTGAAGTCACATAAAGGAATTTGAGGGTCCATTTAGAGGACTTATAATCTTTCTTCAGCATCAAGTTTCTTTCACATAACATTTCTTTGAAAATTTCGAAGTGATTTGTTAATAAACCTTTGTAGAGAAGGATATATTTGGAATCACTCAAAAATACTAAAAGATGAGCAAGATATAACCCTTTGAAGTTCAAAACCCTAGCTCCTAAAGCCAGAAAATGCCTTGGGGAACCTTTGCAACTTTGACCAACCTTCTTGCACAAATACTTTTGTTATGTGATTATAAGTTTTTGAGGATGATGAGGAGAAACTATTGAAACCAAAACCACTTCCACATATTTAGATTTGAAGGAGATGTGCACTTGTGATCATCAAAATTAAAGACTTGTTCAATTGAGTCAAACTGCTTCAATCCACCCTTGTATTTTTGAAATAAATCATGAAAACTTGAAGCATGATAAATGATGAAATAATTTGTCATGATATTACTTCCAAACATCTTTAATGATGAGGCTTGAATCTCAATGAAGCTTTGTTGAGGAAGACATAGAAATTAACTCATGATGGAATGTATTGTGCTTTCATCTACATCATCAAAAATTAGGGAAAACATTCATTGTATTTATTAGTTAAAGTATAATCAATAAAAAGCATAGATGATCATAAAGTATAAGTCAAGGTGCCTGGTGATTCCTCCTATAGAAAAGCTAAAGATAGGGAGAAGAACCAAACCCTAATGTGTGATCTTATTGTGATTGAATTGATGTGATATGATGAAGGGATCTTAGGGGCAAAAATTAGGGTACAATAGGAGGGTAGCATCTTATGGTGATGGTCTTGAGGAGTATTCTCAGGAGTTATATTCTCAGGAGTCAGAAAGTGAGGAGGATTGATGACAATGGGGTTTGGTTGCATATTTTTTGTTTTTGCTTATGTTTTGGTTTGTTTTAGTATTATGTTTTAAAACTGTTTATTTTTATGGTGTTCTAGTATTTGTTCGATTTTATTTTGATTCCATCCTCTTAAGGATGAGGTGTTGATGCTTTTGGAGGCATTTCATGCCATTTACACTTTTGGTACACCATTTTGGTGTATTTTTATTTTAATGCGTTATAGTTTAAGTTTAATTTGTATAGATAGTTATTTACTTTTTAGTTGGTTCCAAGTTCAATGTGTAGAATTTTTTTTAAATAAGAAATCAAAAGCTTGATGTTTGTTCCTAATTTTAAACAACTTTGAAGGAACTAAGTGAACTTGTCAAGATGTGATTCAACTTGCAATTGAGTGGTGATGATATGAATAAATTGAAGTAACAAATTCAAGGTATATGTTTATTGCTTTCTAAACTTAACATGAATATGAAACTTGTGATTTATGCAAAATATCATGCCATTAATTCTTTTTCAATACATGTAAAATGTGAATCACTTTAGAACTCAGCCTTGTGTGAGGTAGCTTTCCATTATGCACTAAACGCGGGAAACTAACATTCTTGTTAACTCGATCTTATTGTGTTTAATCATGCTTGTGTGTTAACTTGTGATAACAATTTGAAAGTAATCAAGGCATTCAAATTTTTTTTTTAATTTTGAGAAAAACCACTTGGCCTAAAAATGAATCAAGGCATTTGGTAAACCCCTTTGAGCTTGTGGCAAGATTCATTTTAATGATTGAACTATGTAAATTATGCATAAATAGTTAGTTCAACATTGTTATGGAATGGATCTTGATTTTTGTTTAAAAATACTTGAACCCTCAACCACAACTTGTGGTTGCAATTGTATTCCATTGCCTTAGAAAGTATGGGAGAATTCTTGACATCAGGTTATGTTGAATTCAAGTTGGGGAGAAAAAATTAAGGTGGAAAAGAATTGTGAAAAAAAAGATAAACATTGAAAAAAAAGAGCACTAAAAAGATATAAAGAAGGCAAGATGCCAATAAAAAGAGCTCAAGGTTGTATTGTTGCTTCAAAGAAAAAGAATAAGTGGTTAAAAGGGTATGAATTGTATAATAATGTGGGATGTGAATGCTCTCATAGTATTAGGCAATTTAGTTTCAATGTCTTTGATAAATGACCCTTCCTTATAATCTGAGCAAAGATACAAGATTGGCAAGGCCTTGTGATTCTCACTTTTGCACTATTGATGCTTTATGTGTAATGAATGCATGATTAGATCCATATGTTAGCATGATTGTTGGATGGGTGAAAAAGCCCTCATATTTATTTCTCATCCATTGATGAGTGTGTGCTTAGGTGTGATTCATGTTTGAGTTGTATTGTTTTGGAATTTTTTATATGTATTGTGCACTTAACAATTATTTCATGTTCATAGTTTGGTTTGTTTTAGAATAGTGATAAGTCTTATCTTGTTTGTTCTTGTTAATTTGAACCATAAAATTGTCTTGTGTTAATAACTTTTTGTTTCCTCATTCTTGTGGTTTGTTTTGGTTTCCTTTTGGTTTGAAAAACTTTTGTTTAGGGACAAACAAAATTCTAAGTTGGGGAAAGTTGTTAAGGATCAAAATATGGATATATTTGTTAGTAATTTTGTGGTCATTTTCACTCTATTTTGTTGATTAGTAGTGTTTAGGCTTTAAAATTAGTGTAAATAAATAATCCTTGGCTTATATTTGTAATTAGTTTGGTTTGATTACTTTTGTGCTCATTCTTGTTGGTATCATGACTTTGTGATAATCTTTGGAGCATTAGACAAGTATGGATCAAGCAAGGCATTGCTCAAAAGTCAATTTTAGAGAATTTTTCCAACAAGCCCACTAAGCCAATCTTGTAGGGCATTAAAAGGATTCTTCATTTGGCAAAAACTATGTTTTTGAGTCGGCTCAGCCCGCTTAGCACGGTCCCTTGTACAAATCAAGATATTTTTGCAAGTCGCGCTAAGCGCAGTCAGCCCACTTAGAGGGACATTACTTTTTGGCATTTGTATAAGTGGCCCTTGAAGATATTTTTGTGATCATTCTACTTTCTCCAAACACCTAAAATCTCACCTTTAGCTTAAACAGCCAATTTTATTCATTTATAACTCAAATCCAAAGCTTTCAAGCTTTAATCTTTGACCCTTTCAAGTTTGACGCTTCTAAAGTTTTGTCCTTTACTTTTTTCTCAAGCTACCATGGTTATGGGTAGCTAAATTCTTCCTTGTTTCAAGATTATAGGTAGTTAACCTTTATTTATATGTATTTCTTTTGATACTTTATATGTGAACAAGTTAATGATCAATATAGATGTTTATATTTGTTTTTATTGGTTTATTTTTGTTTTAATCATTATTGAAAGGTAGTTTTTCAAATCTTGACCTAAGTTTTCATATATCAACAACCAAACTCTAGAAATATTTTTGTGAATTGATATTCACTTGTATCAAGCTTTTAAAGTTATCATATTGATAGTTAGGTTGAGATATCATCTAAGGATCAATATGATACATGTTTATATTGATTGTTAATACGTTCACATGCTTTATTAAGAAAATACATACGAACTAGGTTAATTAACCCTAATCTTTACATGCTTTTACAAATCGTTTTAAAATCCTAAACTCTTTTTACCGTTAGTTATTATTTTTGATGCAATTGTTATGTTGTGAAACTAGAACCCCTTTTATATCCTTTGCTTAAAACAATTTCAATTTTAGAATGGAGGTAGTATCACACAATCTCTATGGATACGATAAAGAAAATATTTACCCTGTAAAAGTGTTTCAACACTAGTGTGCCTTTCCAAGATTGTCCATATACCTACTTATAACACTCACATCATATGTTATGTCTGGCCTCGTACATACCATGACATACATGAAAAAACCTATTATACTAGCTATAATACGGTGGGAGAACTGACTTGGGTGTTTTTCATTTTATTGCAATTGTTACGGATAGCAAGAGTCACCACCGACTTTTTTTTATCCAATAAAGGAAAGGGTGAAAAGAACAAGAAAGACCTTTTGAGAATTTTCTTGAGTTCGGGGGGTAGGTTATGAAAAGGGAAGGTGTTAGAACCCTTTTCACCCGTAGTTATCTATGGGATCTTAGTTGCTTGGTCACTTTGAAATGCTTTGTTTGAAATGTGTTTTGATTGTTTTTTAAAGTATTTTTGAAAAGTGTCTTCGTTTAGGCGAACTTTGTAATGATTCTCGTCTCTATAAGAATGTATACAAAGTGTTTACTTTTGAAAATATTTCATGGAAAAGTGTTGGTGTGTTTGAAAGATAATTTGAAGATGGTTGTGAGCAAGCAACTATGAACGTTCTACCTACTCAAAAAGTCTTAGTTCTTTTCCTCCTCCTTTAGATATTTCTATCTTACCATTGATTGATAAGAAGCCCTATCATTGTATGTGAAGGGAGGGGCGCGAGTCGTCATGTAGTTATAGAAGGCAACATTGTAGGATACCTTAGCAATTTTTTGTAAGGGTCTAAGATCGTTTATCGAAGGCATCATCGAAGGGTCATCAAGAGACTACGATCTTGTGTTCGAGGGTCTTTGCTAAAGTATCCCATGTTCGAGGGACATGACTATTTTATTCAAGGCAACAAATATGGGTTACCCTAAAGGGGCAAGTGTGCAAAGTGTATTGATTTCATGCATTTTTTCTTGAATTAGGGTTTGCTACTTGTTGATTTTATCTTTCCATACAAACTCTAATTACTATCATTTATATTCGAAAGCGATAAATTGCAGAATGTAAATTACATCATTTAGAGGATGGGGATACAAATTATAAATGGGGATGAAAGCAATTAAAACCTAATTACTATTACAACCAAATTGAATAAAAATAAATAGCAAAAAAGTCTAAAAAATTAATATTTTTAGTGTTTAGGCTCACACGGGCCGTGTCCTGTGTCACGGGCACCCGAGTCAGAACCCTGTAATTATCCCTACAGGATTTTTCTGTCCCAGACAAACTGACATGGGCCGTGTCCCGTGACACGGGAACCCGTGTCAGGACCCTGTCTTACCATTTCGTCCAATTTCAAACCCAGTAAGAGGGACACGGGTCGTGTTCTATGACACGGGCACCCGTGTCAGAACCCTGTATTTCCATTTTTCTTGTTTTCTTCCTAACACGGCCCGTATCAGGTGACACGACCGGCCGTGTCATACTTCCAGAAGCATTTTTTTGTAGTTTTGAGTTTTTGCAACTCTTCTACTTTGATTTGTCATGTTTAGTTCTTTTGAAAACAAAAGTAAAATGATGTATGAACAAGGATATTACAGTTTTAGAAAACTTAGTTGTTGAGGTGAAAACACGAAATATGTATGGATGTTTCCATGTGTAACGTGATAATTTATTGAGCTTTCTTAGACCTCCCCGAAGTTGTTCCAATCTTTACTTTGTGCTGAAAGTGTTTGAAACTCTCCAACCAAGTCAACTTGCAAGACAATGTTTTTTGAGTTTGGAAAGTGGAGATAATGATATTACAGAAGTTTTTCTTGTGTTTGAATAACTTCTATGATGTATATGAAGTGTGTGGATTGTTTGTTTGGACAAAAATGCAAGGTTTGAGAGGTTTGAAGATTTTGGTTTCTAGGCTCAAGAGTGGAGGTTTTGTGGACATTTATGGTTTTTTGAGAGTATGAGGGGTTTTGAGAATTTGTCTACACAAAAGGACTTCTGGCCCTTAGCTTGCAAATGACTTCTCTATTTATAGATAAGGTTTGAGAGGATGAGAGAATTTGTTTTACAAGCTGTCAAAAATCTGGTTTAGTTGAGATGAAACAACCAAGTTATTATGAAAATTGGTGTTCCAATGCATGGTACAAGCATGGTCTTAAGTTGATAGATGCTTTTAGGAATGTTTCTTTTTACTTTGAAATTGTGTATGTGCAGAGAAAACAATTGAAAGGCTCAAGGAGTTGACAATTGCATAAAGCACGCTTTATATGAATGGTAATGGTGCCTTTGTGCCATAAATGGAATGATGCAATGGATAATAATTGAATCACTTGGATAATGGTTAAATAAATTGTATAAAAATCTTATTATTGATATATTTGCAAGTCACAAGGCCTACAGAGTAAGATTATGCAGCACATCATGCAAATTGGGTTATTTGTTCTTCAACCAAATGTCTTGCAATTCAAGAATGGATGCCCAACTTCATGCCCTTAAATCTCGTAGCTCAAGTATTATAAATTCATGCTCTTGGATGTTTTGGAAAGCTTGAAACATCCTCTACAACTTTCATGTTGGCCATTTTTACAAAATCATCTTGGAACTATGTGAAAAAATGCCAAGAAGTCGGGATAAAATCCTGACCAAAATCTGTTGAAAATTTCTCTAAGTGTTAGATGAAAATGTCATGACTTCACGGGCTTATATCTTCAAATCTAAGTGTTTTTGGACATCAACCCTATATTAAAAAGTTGTAGAATTCATCAAGATCTACAACTTTCATGTTGAAATTTTCCTTTGAATCATCATGCATCTTGGTGAAAAATTGGCATGAAGTAGTGAAATTACCATGTACAAAACACTTAGAAAAATTTCTAAGTTTTGAGAAGTTTGACTTTTCAAATTGACTTTTGACTTTCTTGACTTCTTGATGATCAAACTTGATATTCTTGAATGTCTTGATAAATTTTTATCTTTGAAACTTAATGTTGACCAAAAAGTCAAAGTTTGACTTTTCAGTGTACAGTTGACTTTTTTATGAGTTGACCAAATTTCATTTATCAATCCACTAATCTTGAGTAATGTTTCGATATATGAAATTAGGTCAAAATGATGCATTTGAATCCTTGAGACCATGTTTCAAACTAATAGATTGTGTATTAGGTGAAAAGTCTGTGATCAATCGTTCTCAGTCAAAACCCTAATTTGTGGTCTCGGTGTTTCGAAGGTGATTTTGTTTGATCAATTCCTTAAGAATCCTTGAGAAATGGAGATCCTTTGTGAAATGTCTTGAGAAAAGATACGGAAAATTTTGGGGTACAACAGTAGCATATGGAATGCTATTCATATACGTTGTTTCAACTTCAGTACTAGAACTTTGAGTCGTACTTAGCTTGAATTGAGGATTTGTCAGTCATACAACATGCTTTGAGTTCGACATACAAAATTTTTCGAGTAACTTCTTCAGGTATATCTCTTGAGATAAGCATAATATTGACTGCTTTCTATCTCTTTGGATGTCAATCCCAAAAATTCTGGAGGAAGCTCCTATATATTTCATGTCGAACTCCTTATTTTCTCCCTTTAACCTGATTTTGATAGTCTATAAATAGGGCCCTATTTA
Source organism: Vicia faba (assembly GCA_948472305.1). NCBI lineage: Eukaryota > Viridiplantae > Streptophyta > Magnoliopsida > Fabales > Fabaceae > Vicia > Vicia faba. The sequence continues at coordinate 242,417,119 of OX451735.1, forward strand.
TATAGTTTTAGACATCAAGAATTCCATCCATAATTTTTACATTCTTCGCTAACACTTTGTCTATCAACAATCAACAAATCTATAATTTTTCACTCACTTTTTTTAACAAACACTTCATTTTTTTTTTGCAATTTCTTTTTAATTTTTCTCTTCAAAAACTTTTGGTGTTATGAAAAGCCTTTGATGTTATTGTATATTATTGGTTGATGATTAAATTGAGAACTCCCTGATATTTTCAACTCCTTTTTAGTTTTAATTTGCTGCTATTTCAACCAAATGATGATTGTTGATGGTTTCCTTTCTTTTAAACTTATATTTTTATACTAACAATTTTTCTAAATCCAGTAGGATGCCAATTTCTACACCTACATATTCACAAAAGGCCATGTGTAAAAATCTAGTGGTAGTTAGGTAACAACAAATTTGAGAAAAACAATAAAGGCCATGATATAGGGGTCATGCCCCATCTGTTTTCACATACAGGTTCTTACTTATTCTTTATCTTGATTGTGTTTTATTATTTTTAGTCATGATTTAAATAATATTATTTTCATGTGTTAGCATTATAGATAAGTGTAAATCTTTTTTTGATTTTCTTTAATATTTATATTCATTCGTACGAAACTAGTTCCTTTCCTTACTATATTATTAATTTATTAATTTAGTTATTAAGTTTTTTTAGAATTTAGTTAGGCAAAATATAGCTCCTTATGCAATTAGCTTAATTTAGTTATAAACTAGTACACCACCCGTTTTAATTTACTTATTTTTAGTCTATTTTTAGTCTATTTTTAGTTTAAGGTTATTTAGTTAGTAAATTTAAATAAGTAGATTATTAATACAAAATAGTTTAATTCAGACATTATATTTTTTTTGTTAGTCTACCACATTAAATTCAACATATATATAAATCTCTAATTACAAACATAATCAAATATCTTTTTAATTAATTAATTCAGACATTCTATAAATAATAGAATGTCCATCTTCGCGTAGTTAAATATATCGATACATCGTCTATCGATTTATTATTCAAAATCAAACAATTAAAATCTACACAACTCACCAAATTCACCATCCGCGAATGACACATGGCTAAAATCTGACCTCGTGATGAGGAGAATATATCAGACTCCTCTGCTCTACATCTTAATATAGCTAACCAATCAAAAATAATTGTTTACTAACATAACAAAAACTAGAAGATATTTTTGAAAAAAGGATAAAATAGAATTACTTTCAAAATTAACTGTGAACTGCGTCTACGATCAGTAAACTTACAAACTAGACAAGGTTCAAGAATAATTCAAAAGCAATTATATGCAATCCTATTAAAAACACTAACCAACAGTGAACTACAAATTGGGACTCTTCTTCCTCATAAGAGGATATGTAGGCATACGACTAAAATCATGGTGAGTTCCCCTAATAAAAATTAAAATCCTTACCCTAAACCTTTAAAATATAAACCCTAGTATCCTTGTGAACAAGGTAGATGAAGGGTGCCTAACACCTTTCTTTCGTCTACGAACGAGTCCAACAAACTTAAAATCTCTTACTTATTTAGGGTTAACTTTATATTCCCTTCCTTAGGATAAAACTTAAGGGTGACAACTCTATAATTTAAAATCGGTTACAATAGCTGGCGACTCTGCTGAGGATTCTAGTATAGGGTTTAGTTTCTCTTATTTTGGGTTTAGGGTTTTGGTCTTTTCTATTTTTTATTTTTTATTTTATCTATTTATTTTGGTTTATTTATTGTATTTTTTATTTCACTATACTTTTATTAATTGTGGTGGGATTTAAATTTCAAAATTATTTTAAAAAAAAAAACCCTTAGAAAGAAGGTTCGTCTAATAGCCAAAGGAATACATCAGTCCTATGAGTTTATGTGACGACTTCTCCTAGAATCAGTGGAATTCCACGAAAGGAATACGTCTCAAGAGATATCCTCTTGGGGGGGGGGGGCAGGACTTTGGAATGAAACCTATGACTCTTTGTATAACCCAAAAACAAAATCTCATGACGAGCCCTTTCATGACCTAGAGACGAAAGTTTTTATCTGCAAAGAGGCTCCGCTTAAGGGAAACCCTTATGCTTTTCCTTCTAGCGTTATTCATGATACCCCTAAGGAAAACACCTTATAGGGAGGCTAAAATATACGTAGGCCGAAACTAGGAACCTACCAACTAAGGATACCTTTTATAATCCCATTTCCACTATCCATAAACCCGTAAGGGTTACCTTCTATCTATTACAATCCTTAGCCTGTAGAGATTTCCCTTGTTTGTTACAACTCCTAGCATGTAGGAATTCTCGTCCTTCTATTATAATCCCTAGCTTGTAGGGATTCCTCTTCGTCTTTCATTGCCCATAAACCTTAAGAAGTTAATGTCTGTCTTAATCTATAAGTTAGTGTAGGTCCATGATCCTTAAGGAGTTCCTATATGTCTCAATCTCTGAGTCAGTATAGGGTGTCCTCATTTCCATGTCTACCATTAAACCCGTATAAGGTACCCTTACGTTTACCTTTATACTACACATGTATCTCATTTCATATCCATGAAACTTTTTTGCATACCCTTAAAGTCAAAAAATGTTTTTGCATACCCATGCATTTCCTTATATTCATATATTTGCATATGAATTTCCACCTTCTCAATTATCCAACTATCATGTACTAGCAGGTTTCCCGATACTTACGAGTGAACTAAAAGATCTGTGAAGAAATTCAAGAGATACAACTCTTATTGGAGACAGAAGGGATCCCTTCACAATGTCAACGACAGGCCTACACAGTGCCTCAAATGCCACTACCATTGGTGATTCCTCTACATCAAGAGAAAATGCCCTATCGACCTAATTGGTATGTCCAAGAAGAGTCAAGGGTCACCCCATGCTTTGACAAATCCAAGACTAAAAAAGCATCTCCCAAAGTCAATTGGATCAAGCGAAGAAGCTCCTTAATAGGATCATCAGACTTATCAATTTCAATTTGTAATCTCCAAGTTGCTAAGTTGTATTTGGTGTAAATTTGTTTATTTTGGCTAGCGATTCAAATAAAATGAGCATGAATTTTTTGAAATCAATCCATTTGTTTCACTCTTCTATCACTTTCCATATATAATCCACGACTTTTCCATTTCGCTTTTCACTTTTCCATCTTTCACCTTTAACAAACTTTGAGGGAGAATGACGAAATATAAATAACTGAATTTTCCTGACGTATGATTTCAATGTAAAACCGAGATGACGATGTAAGGCATTGTTTCAATCCCTAAACAGTGGAGAAATAAGGAGTTAATCTATAGTTAACCCCCTCGAGCCAGAAGTTAGAGTTGTTTCTATTTTCTAAAAAACATTAATTTCAACCAGGGGCATGGTAGTCTTTAAATTAATTCAACGGTGCATTCTATTCTCAAGAGAATTAAATGATCTAAGCAAAGGTTCAATCACATCATTTCTATCGCACATCAACAAAGATTGAGGAAGCAATTAATAAAGACAAAATCCATGATGTCTTCTTCCTCAATACATCAGTCAAGATCGAGGGAGCAATGAAGACAAGGCTTATAACAATCAGCATGGCAGTCATAAATGTTCAAAAGCAAAAAGAAAAAAGAAATTCAAGAAAAATAAATCCCGCTAAGTCAAGTAAAAATCGAAATAACTTGACTTTGGCAAAAGCTAGGGTATCCCGATGGACCAAAATTCAAAAGAATCAGTCCATGCAAAAATAAGGGATTAAAAATAAAGTAATTGGAGAATAATATTATGACTGCCACCTCAAGAATCTTCAAGGCTTCTCATCAATTCTTGAATCTTATCAATGCTTTTCATCGGTGGTTGGATCTTTATCTACTCTTCTCATCATATGCGCGACTACGAAATTTCTCTTGGAGATTAAACGCATTTGTTGCATTAATTGAACTTAGGATTGGAGAACATCAAGGAGAATAGGGTGGGTTAAATAAATTTTGAGCCTTATATCCTTTGTTTCTTAAAACACGAACCAAGGCCACTTTTACAATCTTTAAAAGTCCTAATTGAAGCAAGGATAACTATGAAAGCATACTTGACAAAATTTGTGTTAAACTGACTCCTATGTTTGTTAGAATTATTGATAACAACTTTGCCTCTTCAAATCTCCATCTCTAATCATCCATTTCTATTCAAACTTCGATTTTAAAACTTGCATGTACATTACTAAGAACTGCTTTTCAAAGTGTACACTTTTATATACGAATCAATCCTTAGCATCAAGGAGATCTCAAGAATTGGTTTAATAAAAAGTGATTTATTTCAAAATGCTCCTAACTAGGGGGAAAACATATAAGGAGGAACCATATGGTCATAGGCAAGACTATTAATCGTAGGGGTATATCACATGAAGATACTATTGACAAGGGGTGATCATTCAGAGATTCAATCAACTTGGATCAAGTTTATAAATGTCGTTCAATCAGGGGGCATATGTTTCTAAGGGGAGTTCTTTAATCAAGTCCATATCACAACATGGTAGGACTCAGTTTCCTCGTTTCAACAAACTTCTCAAGGCCTTGATAATCAAGGGCAACCTTCCAAGATTCAAATGTTGTGGAAGTACATATCAAGTTCATCTTACACCATGTGGAACCCAAGTTCCTCTTCAAGCAACTTCAGGTACAAACTTTTCAAAGATTCAAATCTTAGGGAAATCTATATCAAAGTTCATGGTGAATTCCAAGTTAAAGGGTATTTCCTCCAGATCATGGAGATTGGGGACATATCTTCCTAAATTCAAATATTAGGGCAAACCACTGTGAGGCTCAATCAAAAGGATTTGGTTTTAAAATGGTTCATCAAGGGGCAAGCTCTCAATATACTTTCATAATCACCAATGGATCCTCCTCCTACAGCATCAATCTTCGAGTTCAAATCGAGTATCGAGAAATCATGTTAGAATTAGGCTCTATGATCATGAGATAAGAAACCTTGTTTCGTGAGAAACCTCTATGCTTTAATCGTCCACGACCCATCATAGGGGCACCAGTCAAAAGCATATGAGTATGCATAAATCATTGTCATGAATTCATTAGGTCACTTCGATCCAGAGTCAAGCTATACCTATTGTGATCGGTGGATCTGGAACTGACTGTTTAACGCTGGTTCGCGAAATGTCGCGGAAGCAAGAGTCGCCACCGTCTTTTATTTTCTCCAAATGGAAAGGACAAAAGCACAGAAAAATTCCTTAAAGAGATTGCTCTCGGTTCGGGAGGTAGGTTATAGAAAGGGAAGGTGTTAGCACCCTTTCTATCCATGGTTATCCATGGGCTCTTAGATACTTGCTCATTGTGTTTTCAAAAGGTTAGTTTGCTTTTTAGAGTGGGTTTAAAAAAAGTTTCTTTGAAAATTTCAGATCGACTCATGCGTCAGAGTGTTTGAAAAATTGTTTTGAAAAAGCTTTTGAAAAGTGTCGGTGTGAAAAGATTTTGATTTGTTTTGTTTTTAAAGAGAGCAAGTATCTACGAGAACCTACCTACCCTAAGGAATTCGTCTGTGTAAATGTCCTTTAAAGTAGTGCCATCCCACCATTGAGAGGTAGGTAGCACCACCGTTGGAGGTGTTCGGGTCAATTCGAAGGTTCGGGACATGGTGATCACCAGAGCAATAGGAAGACACCTTAGAAGCTACCCTCATGCCAGGTTCCCGGATCATGAGGACTTAATAAGACATCCTCTACTCGACGATCACCTTTCGAGGCAAGGCAACAGTGAGGCGTACCCTAGGGGTGGTGTGTGCGAATTGTGTGTCATTTTCATTGATATTTGTCTTGTCATGTTCATTGTGATCTACGCTTGATTTTATTTAAGGCCATTCATTCTTGCATGCTTTGTTAACAGTTAATATTTGCGGGAAAATAAATCTAAGCTATTACAAATGGCACGGGTCCACATCGCCAAAATTAAACCGGACCCGATTTGACGGAAAGTAAATAAAGCAAAGTAAATAACGAAATTGAAAAGTGCGAGAAGTTTACGTTACAACGCTTTGGGAGAGATACATAATTATTTAAGCAATAAAATAAATACGCAAATTAAACAATTAAAAATATGGGCGTTGGACCCTTTTGCAAAATTAAATTAATAAGGAATTAAAATTAAAAATTAAAAAAAGGATGTTTTTGGGTATTTTTATGTTTTTTAAGATTTAACAGAAAACAACATTAATTAAAATTAACTAACCCTAATTCTAATGGTTTTTAAGTTTGTTATGAAAATATTAAAATATAACCTAAATTAAACCTAAGTTAATTTATGTACAATTTAATTATGAAAATAAAATAAGTAATATTATGATAAAAAGGGAAAAATCAAAAGGAATAAAAATTATCAATTAAACCTAATTCTACTTTTTTTTTGTATTTTTGGTTATTATTAAAAAGAATTAAAGTTAAAACCCTATTTTAAATTAATTTATTTACATGTATTTGTTTACAAGAAAATATTAAAATAAATAATTATTATATTTTTTATCCTTTTTTGAGTTTTTTATGCATTTTTTTGTATTTTGTAAAATAATTGATCAAATTAAAAATAATGAAGAAAATAAGATAACAATTAAAAAAATAAAATATAAGAAAGACAAAAAATAAGAAATTGCAAACCAGTGGGGGGTTCAGGCCCTAAAGTGGAGGTGTGAATTGAGAAGTCTGGCCCATTATTCTGAGGCCTTTCTGACTTTCGTGGCTTGCATACCTCAGCGTTGACTGGAGTTCATCATACTCTCCAATCCATGGTCTTTAGATTGATGGAGTTAGACGCGTGTATGGATGGATAGAGGAGCGTACCATGGACCACAACGTTGCGCCTGCATATGATTACTAATGGAAAAATAATATGAACATAATACAAACCTGGGGCTCGAACCCAGGTCTTGAACGTTACAATCACCATCCCTTGCCAGCTGAGCTACGTGCACATTCAAACATATTATGACAAATAAATAATAAGAAGAAAAACTAAGGCATTAGTGGTTCAGCGCGCGAATTTTCAAACGCACCAACCATCATTCGCCACGAGGTCATCGTCCTCATTGTCCCTGTAAAGTAAAGAACAAACGCAACGGTTTTTATGGCGTGGGTTTAGGCAGGCTATTGAAAAATAGCGAATAACCCATCTCTAAACATAAATTTGGCGCGAGCATTGCATCTTCTTCGTCCAAGCTTTCTGGTCTGAGTGGTGGTGGTTTGGAATCCCAATTTTTCCCCTATTAAGAATCCCTAATTCCAACTTCTGAAAACCCTAGGAAACTAACATGGTGAAATCGCGTTGGGAGCACAAAAACGAAATCAAATTATACAGTTAGCATCAGAAATCATCAATGAGTAATAATCCATAAAAAAATGCAATGATTATGCTTCAAAATTAAAACACGATTAAGCAATTTTCTTGATGCAGTTTTCGTTCAATCTACCAATTCTTGGAGTTTGAGTTGAGGTTTCGGATTGGAACGTGTTCAGGGACCTTCAAGGAAACTATTGGAATCAAGATTAAGGCTTGAATCGTCCTCCAACAATGATTTCAGAATTTTGTTTTCAAGGAATTTTTTTCAAGTTTCCAATGGCCTTTGAGCGCAGCATTCAGTCTCCTTTGATTAGGTTTTGATTCCTGCTTATGTACTGAGGCTATTAGGTTAACAAAACTGATGAAAATCTCTTGCAATCATGGATTGAATATTTGATTTTTTTCCATTATGTTTTCAATCTTTTTCACATGGTTTTTGTATCAATTAGCCTCCAATCAAACCAATTCTTTCCTAATCAGCATGTGCACGAAATCTTGATGGCAAACATGCATGAAAAGATTTTTTTAGGTCAAGTTATATATTTTCCACATATTTAAATGATTTAAATGAATTAATATTAATAATAATTCAAATAAATAAATAAAAAATGAGAAAATACTTCCCTTTGGGTCAAGTGGTCGTGTACATGCTTGGAATGATGAATCATGGAAGAAAAATGGGCCCATTAGCATTTTTAGGTCATTTAGATCAAAGTTGACTTTTCAAAATATCCAAAACTTTCCCAACTTCCACAAGGCATAACTTGCTCAATTTTTAAGCTTTTCTCATGTTCTTGGACATTTTGGAAAGGTCTTTGAGTCCTCTAACCAATGCCTTTGGTCCCATGTCATTTTGATTTACCAATCTCAAGTTATGGCCTTTGACTTAAAGTCCCTTTTTGTTGACTTTTGAAAATGACCTATAATGTTGAAATTGATAACTTTTTGTGAGAGCATTTCTTGGACTTGAAGTATGAAGATGAGTTGTAGGAAATGTCTTTCTCTTCAAAATGAGCTTTGGATGGAATTTTCCTGATAATCCATGTGAAAGTTATGCCCTGGTCAATTTCAGTTGACTTTTTCAACTGTCCAAATAAGGAAACTTTTGCATCTTTGATGATTTCTGAGCCAAATTTTGAGAATCATGATCAAGAATTGATCAAATGATGTTTGTGGCTTCAAAATGATATGTTGACCAAAAATTTGAACTTTTGACTGCCAAATGACCATTTTGCCCCTACAGTTGACTGTAGTGCAATTAGGGTTTTGACTGTGCAATTTTGAGCTGAATGCCTTGAAACTTGATATGAGGATACTTGACCATATTTGTAGACATGTGAGACTTGATTGGGCCTTTGAAAACCTCAATCTCTTGATCAGAACACAAACCCTAGTTTTGACTGTATAGGAGGCTCTTTGACTGTGCAGCCCTTGGGGAATTTTGAAGCTTGGCATGGCAATTTCCTGAAGAATATGGGAGGGCAAATTTTGGGGTACAACAGTTGCCCCTGTTCAATCTTCTTAGACCTGAGGATGCAGATTGGCTGACGTGCCTTTCGTAATCCGAGGGTAGAAGATGATTGGACACTAGAGTGCCCAGAAATTTGCGCTCACATGTTAGCAGTGTGATGGGGGAATGGGCTTATAGATGCCATTTAGAGGTTGCTGGATAGGATGATGGGCTTATAGATGCCATCTGGATGTTGATTGCGTAAGAGATTCCTTGGCGAGAACCTGCATACCTGCAAAAGAAAAAATGAGTACCTGACACGTTGCAGGAGCTGATTTTAGATGCTTGGTATAGATATGTCCTGACTAGTTACAGGAGCTGAGTCTGGAGCTTCAAACGGCGATGAATGAACCAGGGATGGTTACTGTCTTAGCATGAATGATAAGAGAACCTTGGGCGACTTTAACTTCAACAACGCTCGTTGAGAAAAATCTTGGGTGACTTTAACTTCAACAACGCTCGTTGAGAAAAAATCTTGGGTGACTTTAACTTCAACAACGCTCGTTGAGAAAAATCTTGGGTGACTTTAACTTCAACAATGCTCGTTGAGAAAAATCTTGGGTGTCTTCTACTGGGATAAGCATCAGGGAGATCTTAGGGTCGATCTGACTGAACCAGAGAAAGCCTTTGACTGGATAAGCATCAGGAAAATCTTAGGGTCGATTTAACTGAACCGGACAAGGTCTTGAAACATCTTCAACTGGATAAGCATCAGGGAGATCTTAGGGTCGATCTGACTGAACCAAGAGAAGGCCTTTGACTGGATAAGCATCAGGAAAATCTTAGGGTCGATTTAACTGAACCGGTCTAGGTCTTGAAATATCTTCAACTGGATAAGCATCAGGGAGATCTTAGGGTCGATCTGACTGAACCAAGAGAAGGCCTTTGACTGGATAAGCATCAGGAAAATCTTAGGGTCGATTTAACTGAACCGGACAAGGTCTTGGAGTATCTTCAACTGGATAAGCATCAGGGAGATCTTAGGGTCGATCTGACTGAACCAAGAGAAGGCCTTTGACTGGATAAGCATCAGGAAAATCTTGGGATCGATTTAACTGAACCGGTCTAGGTCTTGAAATATGATTGAGATTTTCAACTGCATTTTTCCTGAAAGGTAAAGGTCAGTCGTATGCAATGCGTGATATGGATCAAGCAATGATGTTCTCAACATAAATGAAAATTGTATGATATGATACGTCTATGCATGTTATAATGATGTATGTGAAGTTTTATGTATGTTTTCGTCTAGGAAAGTGAATCCTTGACGGGTGCCGGGAAGTCGTATCCTGGGCTGATGCTGAAGAATAGATTTTGCTTCCGCTGGGGATGATAGTTGCAAGAATACCGGTAGGAGAAGATGACTCCGTTGCGAAATAAACTTGGCGAATGGAAGATTCTACGGGGATAAAAAGATATTCTAGCGACCATGCTGGGAGGCAATACTCTGGGGATAGAGATGCTTTGCTGAATGTTGATAGTAACTTGCTGAGGATGTCTTGTTGTTGGAAGTGTGAATGGACTTCGCTGGGGATAGGAAGGAACTACGTTGACGATGACCTTTCCGTGGCTTTTTGCTGAGGATAACCCAGTTATATCCTGTTGAGGAAATAACTCTTTGAATAAAGCCGGGCGACGCGTTCGTGTTCTGCGAGGGGATAAGCTTCCAGAATCTACCGGGGATAAGCTTACTGCTTGGGGATATGAATTCCAATTTTCCTGAGGAAATTGGATTGGACTCTCCTGGGTAGTTTTGACATGCTGGGGAAGTGATCCCTTTGAATATTGAGATACCGCCGAGGAACAATCTTTAGGCCGAGACTGCCGGGGATGCTTGTTAAGAATATATGCTGCTGGGGAGGTATTGAAATCTACGGGAGGATACTCAACTTCCTTGAGATTTGATAATTTTGCTTGGAGAGGAATGTACTGTTTTGCTGAACCACTCTCTGGGGAATTAAGGTATACTGGTCATGTTCTTTAGCTGAACCTACCTTGGTACCTTGGAGGATAGAACAATTAGACTGCTCAGACAACTCTTTTATTACCCCTGTTTCTAGTGTCACCTGCAATTAATTCCTTTGTTTCGTATGCAAATATTTATGAGTTAGCAAATTATTGTCAATGCATATATCACAAATTGAACCTTGGACGTTCTTCGCAAAACAAAACAGAAAAAGGAAAAAATACTTGGCACGTTTAACTGAAAATATATTTGTATTGATTTTTGAATGGCCTGTGAATAGGCGTTTTGCGTACAAGAGGCTGACGTCCTAGTAAGAGGAACGCCGCCGAACAAGAGAGTTTATACAAGTTTTGTACAAAAGAAAAATAAAACAGCCGTGTGAAATATGAATGATCCCCTGGGTTTCAACTCTGCTATTGCCTTTATAATTCCGAGTGTCTCATCACTTGATGACCTTGGTTGAAGGTGAAGTTGACTGATCGATGCCGTCTGAACTTGATGTAGATACCGGATTCTGGATGCAAAGTGATCCAATGAGACATAGTATTACGCTTTATCCCTAATTTTTGCCTGGACCGCCCTTTCGGGTTTTCAGTCCACCGGGATACCCATTTTTGCCCAAGCCGCCTTTTCAGGTTTTCGACTTGCCGGGTGTACAGATTTTTCATTTTCATCCCTTCATTTTGCCCGAACCCTTTTGGTTCGACGGGAAGCCCTAATTTTTGCCTAGGCATGTCAGCTTAGCGGGTCTTTTTTCATGCGTAGTATTTTTTAACTATGTCTGCATTGGCGGGGTGAGGAAGGTCGTCACCATCCATGTTGGTTAAGATCATTGCTCCTCCTGAGAACACATGCTTAACCACAAATGGTCCTTCGTACGTAGGGGTCCATTTGCCCCTTGGATCACTCTGAGGAAGGATGATTCTCTTGATAACCAGATCCCCAACTTGATATTCCTGTGGTCTGACCTTTTTGTTAAATGCCCTGATCATCCGTTTCTGATACGTCTGACCATGACAGATAGCAGCAAGTCTCTTTTTGTCAATGAGGTTGAGTTGATCAAGTCGTGTCTGGATCCAATCATCTTCGTTCATATTTGCATCCTTCATTATCCGGAGAGAGGGAATTTGTACTTCGATCGGCAAGACTGCCTCCATACCATATACCAGAGAGAAAGGAGTTGCCCCGGTTGACGTCCTAGCTGAGGTACGGTACCCATGTAGAGCGAACGGTAACATCTCGTGCCAATCTTTGTAAGTCACTGTCATCTTTTGCACGATTTTCTTGATGTTCTTATTTGCTGCTTCTACAGCCCCATTCATCTTCGGTCTGTAAGGAGAAGAATTGTGGTGCTGTATCTTGAACTGTTCGCAAAGCTCAGCGATCATCTTGTTGTTCAGATTGGTACCGTTATCTGTAATAATCCGCTCAGGGACGCCGTACCGACAGATCAGGTTATGTCGAATGAACCGTGCCACCACGGTCTTGGTTACCGTAGCATAGGATGCTGCCTCGACCCACTTTGTGAAATAATCAATCGCCACTAGGATGACGCGATGTCCATTAGATTCCGTAGGTTTTATCTCGCCGATCATGTCTATGCCCCACATTGCAAATGGCCAAGGCGCAGTCAGAACATTTAGGGGAACCGGAGGAACATGCACCTTGTCTGCGTAAATCTGGCACTTGTGGCATGTCCTGGAATGTTGGTAACAGTCAGCTTCCATTGTGGACCAGTAATATCCTGCCCGTAGGATCTTTTTAGCCATAGTGTGTCCACTGGAATGTGTACCAAAGGTCCCTTCATGTAGCTCTTCCATGATCCTTTCTGCTTCAGTCTTATCCACACAACGCAGTAAGGTTGAATCATGGTTTCGCTTGTACAAGATGCCGTTGCTTAGGAAGAACTTGGCTACGAACCTTCTCAGGAATTTCTTATCATTGACAGAGGCACCTTCCGGGTATTCCTGGGCTTCCAGATATCTCTTCACTTCATGGTACCAAGGCTTCTCGGTCACCAATTCAGTTTCGAGATCACAACAGTATGCCGGTTCGTCCAGTTTCCAGATGATGATCCGGGGAGCCTCATTATCCCATTTGACCTTGAACATTGAAGACATTGTAGCTAACGCGTCCGCTAACTGATTCTCTTCTCTTGGAAAGTGTTCAAAGGTTATCTCTGTGAAGTGGGGAATCAGGGTCAACACACATTCTCTGTAAGGAATCAAGTTTGGATGTTTCGTATCCCACTCTCCTTTGATCTGATTGATCACAAGAGCGGAATCTCCGAATACACTTAGAAATTTGATCCTTAGGTCGATCGCAGCTTGGAGACCCATGATGCACGCCTCATACTCCGCCATGTTGTTGGTACAGTTGAAACACAGCCGGGCAGTGAGTGGAGTATGAGTACCTTAGGGTGATATGATTATGGCGCCGATACCATTTCCCAAAGCGTTGGAAGCTCCGTCAAAGTGCATAGACCATCGGGATCCTGGCTCAGGTCCTTCATCCGGTCCAGGTACTTCACAATCTGTTACTATCATGATGCTTTCATCTGGAAACTCGAAGTTCATTGATTGATAATCATCTACAGCTTGATGTGCTAGGTGGTCTGCCAATACACTTCCCTTGATGGCTTTTTGGGTCGTGTACTGAATGTCGTATTCCGTCAAGATCATTTGCCATCTTGCAATTCTCCCAGACAGAGCAGGCTTTTCGAATATGTACTTTATAGGATCCATTTTTGAGATCAACAAGGTAGTGTGAGTCAGCATATACTGTCTCAGCTGGCGAGCAGCCCATACCAAAGCGCAGCAAGTTTTCTCAAGCAGTGAGTATCGGGTCTCACAGTCGGTAAACTTTTTGCTAAGGTAATAAATGGCATGCTCTTTTCGGCCAGACTCGTCATGCTGCCCCAGCACACACCCCATTGAGTTGTCGAGCACTGTCAGGTATAGTATCAGAGGTCTCCCTTCAACCGGTGGCATAAGGATGGGTGGTTCTTGGAGATACTCTTTGATTCTGTCGAAAGCAGCCTGACATTCATCGTTCCAACGTACTACCTGATCTTTCTTCAGCAGCTTGAAGATTGGCTCACAGGTAGCAGTCAGATGTGAGATGAACCGAGCAATGTAATTCAGGCGTCCTAAAAAGCCTCTGACTTCCTTTTCTGTCTTAGGAACCGGCATCTCTTGAATGGCCTTGACCTTAGCGGGGTCCACTTGAATTCCCTTATCACTGACCACGAAGCCTAGCAACTTCCCAGATCTTACCCCGAAGGTGCACTTGTTCGGGTTCAATCTTAGCTTGTACAGTTTCAACCGGTCAAACAACTTCTGCAGATGATCTAGATGCTCTTCCTCAGTCTGGGACCTCGCGATCATGTCGTCCACATACACCTCTATCTCGTGATGGATCATGTCATGAAATAAGGCAACCATGGCACGTTGGTAGGTTGCCCCAGCGTTCTTCAACCCGAATGGCATGACCTTGTAACAGAAGGTGCCCCACTGAGTAACAAATGTAGTCTTTTCCATGTCTTCAGGTGCCATCTTGATCTGATTGTAGCCTGAAAAGCCATCCATGAAAGAGAACACCTTGTGCTGAGCTGTATTATCAACAAGGACATCAATGTGAGGTAAGGGGAAGTCATCTTTGGGGCTGGCCCTGTTCAGATCCCTGTAGTCAACACACATTCTGACCTTACCGTCCTTTTTAGGTACCGGCACCACATTAGCAACCCACTGAGGGTAAGAAGTCACTGCAAGGAACCCGGCATCAAACTGTTTCATGACCTCGGCTTTAATCTTCTCGGACATCTCTGGACGCATCCGACGGACCTTTTGCTTAACTGGAGGACAGTCTTCCTTAGTTGGCAAATGATGGACGATAATATCGGTATCCAACCCGGGCATGTCTTCGTAGGACCAGGCAAAGATCTCCATATAATCATGTAACATCTTGGTTAACCGTTGCTTCGCGCTGAGCTCTAGGTTGGCACCAATCTTTACCTCTTTCCTGTCTGCTTCAGTACCCAAGTTTATTGTTTCCACTGGCTCTTCGTGAGGTTGAATTGCCCTCTCTTCCTGAAGCAACAGTCTAGCAAGCTCGCCAGGCACTTCGCAATCATCTTCACCTTCGTCTTCGGCTAAGTTGATCGGATTTTCGAAGTCATAATTGGCAGTAGCAGAGTTGTTATCAGTAAGATCCAGAGTGGATTGAAACCTGTATGAGTGAGTGTGTGTGTAAATACAGCTGTTTTGAAATATATGAAAAAGAAAGACAGAAAAGGAACACAATATTTGCAATGCGAAAAATACGTCCAAGATTTTCATTCATGATATATGAAATGACAGTTTGTATGCCCTCACAAATAGAACCACGGTGCCTCGGGTAAGACACCGGGCCATAGAGTTTATCATTGTTTATTACAAAAATAGCGAAACAAAGAAATTTATTACTTAGTAACAAGAGAAACAGATAAGTTGTCCTTTGCACTCCAATTGTTGAGTCCACTGTCGGTTGCCGGGTAGATCCAGCTATCAAACTCAACTTCATCAACTTCCTCTTCGTCCCCAATGGCATTCACTCCATGGGCAGGTAGGGGAGCCGTCACCACATTAGGCTTGTCAGATGCCTCAAACTGCACCTCTTTGGCATCAATAAGGTCCTGCAGCTTGTTCTTTAACGCCCAACAGTCATCAGTAGAGTGCCCCGGGCTATCTGAGTGGTAAGCACAACGAGCATTCGGGTTATACTTGGGGGAGGCAGTATTTGGAAACTTTGGCGCCTCCCTGACAGTCACTAAATTGGTTGAGAGCAAATGTGGCAGGATCTGCGACAAAGTCATGTTTAAGCGGGTGAATTCCCTCCGGGGTCTTTCAAACTTCTGAGGATTGTTTGGCCGGGGAGCGGCAGCAGGCTTAGCAATCATTACCGCACTGACAGATTGGCGGTGCTCAGGTCTCTCTGATTTCCTGGAACCATATACGGCACTAGACTCCTTCTTGAATGGTTTCTTTTCCGAACTAGACGATGCACCTTTCAGAATCTTCCCAGACTTCAACCCAGCTTCAATTCTCTCTCCAGTTAGAATCAAATCAGTGAACCCAGCAGAAGAATTCCCAATGAGATGATTGAAAAATGGCCCAGATAGGGTCCCCAAGAACATGTCTACCAACTCCCGATCAGTCAATGGTGGCTGCACCCTGCCAGCCAGGTCTCTCCACTTCTGAGCGTACTCCTTAAAACCTTCACTTGCACCTAACGACATACCCTGGAGTTGGGTACGCGTGGGGGCAAGGTCGGCATTATATTGATACTGCTTGTAGAAAGCAGTAGCCAACTCCTCCCAGTTACGAACCTTGGTCCCATCCAGATGATAGAACCATTCGAGATGAGTCCCTGAAAGACTCTCCTGGAAGAAGTGGATCCACAAATTCTTATCCGCAGAGTACGGCTGAATTTTCCGGACATAGGACCTTAAATGCAGCTTGGGACAAGACGCCCCGTCATATTTGGAGAAGGATGGTGCTTTGAACTTGTGGGGGATGATCACACCAGGTGACAAACCCAGATCTCCGAAATCCAGCCCTGGTACCTGTTGAACCTCCATAGCCTTCAATCTGTCCTCCAATTGCTTATATCTGTCGTCTGCAGGAGGGTACTGCTCTTCATCAAAATCCGTCTCGTTGTCGGAGACTACCGGACTAGGGACCTTTACTTCTGCCTGAGAAGGACTCTTACCAACAGAAGAACCAGCCTCTTCATGCTGCAGAGTATTGCCAAACCTTCGGCCCGAGTTGAACAGAACAGTTCTTCTCTTCTTCTTCTTCTCCTTCTTCAGGAGCATAGCCTTCAAATCTTCTTGGCCTCGAACCAGACCCGTGATTAATTCTTGAAACTGCGCATTCTGCACCTGAAGAGCCTTGATTGATGTCTCAGTTGATGCAGATTCGGGATTCATGATGCTGAAATAAACAGCGAAGAACTGTAAGCAACCTGAAAAAGGGAAAAACCTGCTATGCACATGATGTATGAAATGCGTATGAATTATGTTTTCAAAGACAATCGGGAATCAACTTTGTAAACAAAAAAGAACACACTTCATTAGTTTTAACTTTGAAACTGAAATTATTCAACAAGGTTGCCCTTAGGCGTTACATGAAAGGAAATACTGAAAAGGGAATAAAACTATAAAAGCACATCTGGAGCTCCTTATTGATCCCATGGTCTCCTCTTCTCAGTGCGGATGTAGGCATTCAGAGCTCTCTCATTCTCTAACTGCTTTGTCAGCTTCTGGATCTTTGATTCCTGCTCGTTGAACTTTTCCCGGTAAGAATCTCGTTCTTCTCGCAGTTGCGACCAAGATCTCTTCAATGTCTCATAATCAGTAGGTATCTGAGGAGGAAGGACAGTTGGAGGAACACCATCTTTGTCAGGACACTCAAGAATGACGGGTCTGACAGCTTCATACGGCATACCTAACTTCTGAGCACGGATGCGAACCCATTTGTAGTAGGCTTCCATAGGTAAAGAAGTCTTTGGCCCTAACTCTTGTGGGTCAGCTGTATGAACCTTGTCCCAAGCCTTGATGAACCTACGACGTAGCTCGTCACTATCCACCTGAAACTCGAAACTGATGTGAGGCACTAACATCTCATGGGGGCCTGCTCTTCTTGCTCTTCCAAACTGACGGAGTGCTAGACATGGATTGTAAGAGATCCCTCCTTGAGTACCAATCAGAGGAACATTAGGATACTCCCCGCATCGATCAATAATAGCTATCTCATCCAAACCTCTGCAAGTCCAAATGATGTCTTTGTCGGTGAGAGACATTAACCTATGAGCCCAACCTCTTCCTTCTTGGTTCTTTAGTATGAACTTAGGGAGGTGCAAAATAAACCACCTCACCAACAAAGGGATACAACACCACAGGGTTCCTCGTCTTCGGGTAGTACGGGCATGAAGTTGTTGCAAGATGTCACCCAAGAGAGTGGGCACAGGATTCCGAGACATAAAGATCCTTATGGCAGTGACATTGATGAAGTTGTCAGGATTAGGAAATAGGACTAACCCATAGATTAGGAGAGCCAAGATGTCTTCATATGCCCTAAAGTCCAGGTCATTCCAGAAATTGTTAGCTTTACCAATCAGAAACTTGGCCAAGAAACCCTTAACTTCGCTTCTAGTTACCCAATTGTCTGTTACCTCTTGATGGGTCAAAGGAAGAGCTGCAGCAACGTCCTCAAGCCTGAGGGTCTTTTCCCAACCAGTAAAGGGGGTCTGATCCAAGATAGGGATACCAAGCAAATCAGAGAACTCTTCCAGGGTAGGGACCAGCTGGAAGTCTTGAAAGGTGAAGCACTGGTACTGAGGGTCATAGAACTGGGTCAGAACACTCATCAACTGTTGATCCCGCTTTGCCGTGACTAAACTGAGAAGAGAACCATGCCTCTGAATGAAGGAAGTGGTATTTGGAATTCTGCTAACCAACTCATCAAGCAACTCAGGTGAACGAACAAAGTTGAACCGGATAGTATTCCTTCGCACAGGCATCATAATGTCCTACAAAACAGAGCAAAGATGAAACCCTCTTGTCTTTGAAATGGTCAGTCCTTATGCAGGATGCATGCAATGCTCATGATGCTATGATGTTATGATGAAGCACACCACATACAGATACAAAGGCAAACATGGTAAGGCACACAAGTCACACAAGGCAATCCCCTAAAGTTTAGGCCAGCATGAGGTCTAGGTACTACCCTCTTTCAGTTCGTTGGTTCATACCTGTCCTAATCAAAAGTAACCGGGTTCTTAGAGGATCCCAATATCATTGACTACCCTCCATCGGTCATAACTCCAGCATCGCAATCTTTTCTTGCGGCCAGAACCATCACGAGAGTTTAGCCTCAATGAGCGTAGCATACTGCTACTGTTCTAAAGGCCAAGTTGTGTCAATTAAGGTTCTAAGGTTTTTGGTGCTTAATGACTCCTTAGAAGACCCATATTCTCCTCGTTGCGACACAAGGGATATCGATACAGACCAAAGTGCCACACCAACGTAGCCACTGCTTCACCTGTGTCGGTCTACGCCGGACAGGTCCCTCACAGCTTATGCTACCTAAACAGGGTATCCCCAGATCCTGGTTAGGATCTATGTATCTCCGATGCAACCCACAATAGTAAAGCAAGCAAATCAATACAAGTGAAAACACAGTGATCTTAATCCTAAGGTACACCTCACTTTAAGTTTTTTTTTTCCCCAGCAGAGTCGCCAGTTCTGTGATCGGTGGATCTGGAACTGACTGTTTAACGCTGGTTCGCGAAATGTCGCGGAAGCAAGAGTCGCCACCGTCTTTTATTTTCTCCAAATGGAAAGGACAAAAGCACAGAAAAATTCCTTAAAGAGATTGCTCTCGGTTCGGGAGGTAGGTTATAGAAAGGGAAGGTGTTAGCACCCTTTCTATCCATGGTTATCCATGGGCTCTTAGATACTTGCTCATTGTGTTTTCAAAAGGTTTGTTTGCTTTTTAGAGTGGGTTTAAAAAAAGTTTCTTTGAAAATTTCAGATCGACTCATGCGTCAGAGTGTTTGAAAAATTGTTTTGAAAGCTTTTGAAAAGTGTCGGTGTGAAAAGATTTTGATTTGTTTTGTTTTTAAAGAGAGCAAGTATCTACGAGAACCTACCTACCCTAAGGAATTTATCTGTGTAAATGTCCTTTAAAGTAGTGCCATCCCACCATTGAGAGGTAGGTAGCACCACCGTTGGAGGTGTTCGGGTCAATTCGAAGGTTCGGGACATGGTGATCACCAGAGCAATAGGAAGACACCTTAGAAGCTACCCTCATGCCAGGTTCCCGGATCATGAGGACTTACTAAGACATCCTCTACTCGACGATCACCTTTCGAGGCAAGGCAACAGTGAGGCGTACCCTAGGGGTGGTGTGTGCGAATTGTGTGTCATTTTCATTGATATTTGTCTTGTCATGTTCATTGTGATCTACGCTTGATTTTATTTAAGGCCATTCATTCTTGCATGCTTTGTTAACAGTTAATATTTGCGGGAAAATAAATCTAAGCTATTACAAATGGCGCGGGTCCACATCGCCAAAATTAAACCGGACCCGATTTGACGGAAAGTAAATAAAGCAAAGTAAATAACGAAATTGAAAAGTGCGAGAAGTTTACGTTACAACGCTTTGGGAGAGATACATAATTATTTAAGCAATAAAATAAATACGCAAATTAAACAATTAAAAATATGGGCGTTGGACCCTTTTGCAAAATTAAATTAATAAGGAATTAAAATTAAAAATTAAAAAAAGGATGTTTTTGGGTATTTTTATGTTTTTTAAGATTTAACAGAAAACAGCATTAATTAAAATTAACTAACCCTAATTCTAATGGTTTTTAAGTTTGTTATGAAAATATTAAAATATAACCTAAATTAAACCTAAGTTAATTTATGTACAATTTAATTATGAAAATAAAATAAGTAATATTATGATAAAAAGGGAAAAATCAAAAGGAATAAAAATTATCAATTAAACCTAATTCTACTTTTTTTTTGTATTTTTGGTTATTATTAAAAAGAATTAAAGTTAAAACCCTATTTTAAATTAATTTATTTACATGTATTTGTTTACAAGAAAATATTAAAATAAATAATTATTATATTTTTTATCCTTTTTTGAGTTTTTTATGCATTTTTTTGTATTTTGTAAAATAATTGATCAAATTAAAAATAATGAAGAAAATAAGATAACAATTAAAAAAATAAAATATAAGAAAGACAAAAAATAAGAAATTGCAAACCAGTGGGGGGTTCAGGCCCTAAAGTGGAGGTGTGAATTGAGAAGTCTGGCCCATTATTCTGAGGCCTTTCTGACTTTCGTGGCTTGCATACCTCAGCGTTGACTGGAGTTCATCATACTCTCCAATCCATGGTCTTTAGATTGATGGAGTTAGACGCGTGTATGGATGGATAGAGGAGCGTACCATGGACCACAACGTTGCGCCTGCATATGATTACTAATGGAAAAATAATATGAACATAATACAGACCTGGGGCTCGAACCCAGGTCTTGAACGTTACAATCACCATCCCTTGCCAGCTGAGCTACGTGCACATTCAAACATATTATGACAAATAAATAATAAGAAGAAAAACTAAGGCATTAGTGGTTCAGCGCGCGAATTTTCAAACGCACCAACCATCATTCGCCACGAGGTCATCGTCCTCATTGTCCCTGTAAAATAAAGAATAAACGCAACGGTTTTTATGGCGTGGGTTTAGGCAGGCTATTGAAAAATAGCGAATAGCCCATCTCTAAACATAAATTTGGCGCGAGCATTGCATCTTCTTCGTCCAAGATTTCTGGTCTGAGTGGTGGTGGTTTGGAATCCCAATTTTTCCCCTATTAAGAATCCCTAATTCCAACTTCTGAAAACCCTAGGAAACTAACATGGTGAAATCGCGTTGGGAGCACAAAAACGAAATCAAATTATACAGTTAGCATCAGAAATCATCAATGAGTAATAATCCATAAAAAAATGCAATGATTATGCTTCAAAATTAAAACACGATTAAGCAATTTTCTTGATGCAGTTTTCGTTCAATCTACCAATTCTTGGAGTTTGAGTTGAGGTTTTGGATTGGAACGTGTTCAGGGACCTTCAAGGAAACTATTGGAATCAAGATTAAGGCTTGAATCGTCCTCCAACAATGATTTCAGAATTTTGTTTTCAAGGAATTTTTTTCAAGTTTCCAATGGCCTTTGAGCGCAGCATTCAGTCTCCTTTGATTAGGTTTTGATTCCTGCTTATGTACTGAGGCTATTAGGTTAACAAAACTGATGAAAATCTCTTGCAATCATGGATTGAATATTTGATTTTTTTCCATTATGTTTTCAATCTTTTTCACATGGTTTTTGTATCAATTAGCCTCCAATCAAACCAATTCTTTCCTAATCAGCATGTGCACGAAATCTTGATGGCAAACATGCATGAAAAGATTTTTTTAGGTCAAGTTATATATTTTCCACATATTTAAATGATTTAAATGAATTAATATTAATAATAATTCAAATAAATAAATAAAAAATGAGAAAATACTTCCCTTTGGGCCAAGTGGTCGTGTACATGCTTGGAATGATGAATCATGGAAGAAAAATGGGCCCATTAGCATTTTTAGGTCATTTAGATCAAAGTTGACTTTTCAAAATATCCAAAAATTTCCCAACTTCCACAAGGCATAACTTGCTCAATTTTTAAGCTTTTCTCATGTTCTTGGACATTTTGGAAAGGTCTTTGAGTCCTCTAACCAATTCCTTTGGTCCCATGTCATTTTGATTTACCAATCTCAAGTTATGGCCTTTGACTTAAAGTCCCTTTTTGTTGACTTTTGAAAATGACCTATAATGTTGAAATTGATAACTTTTTGTGAGAGCATTTATTGGACTTGAAGTATGAAGATGAGTTGTAGGAAATGTCTTTCTCTTCAAAATGAGCTTTGGATGGAATTTTCCTGATAATCCATGTGAAAGTTATGCCCTGGTCAATTTCAGTTGACTTTTTCAACTGTCCAAATAAGGAAACTTTTGCATCTTTGATGATTTCTGAGCCAAATTTTGAGAATCATGATCAAGCATTGATCAAATGATGTTTGTGGCTTCAAAATGATATGTTGACCAAAAATTTGAACTTTTGACTGCCAAATGACCATTTTGCCCCTAGAGTTGACTGTAGTGCAATTAGGGTTTTGACTGTGCAATTTTGAGCTGAATGCCTTGAAACTTGATATGAGGATACTTGACCATATTTGTAGACATGTGAGACTTGATTGGGCCTTTGAAAACCTCAATCTCTTGATCATAACACAAACCCTAGTTTTGACTGTATAGGAGGCTCTTTGACTGTGCAGCCCTTGGGGAATTTTGAAGCTTGGCATGGCAATTTCCTGAAGAATATGGGAGGGAAAATTTTGGGGTACAACACCTATCATCACATCTGTTGTACCCCAAAATTTTCCCTCTCATATATCAAGATTTTTCTCACAAGGTTTCTTTGACTCAAGACTGGATTAGGGTTTGGTCAGCTCAAGGCATATCTTATAGCACTGATGACCCAAAATTAGGGTTTGAGATTGCACAATGATTTTTGGACTATCAATGCTTCATTTGAATTTCAAGAATCATTATGGAACCCCAAGTTTACTCATGTCAAGTTTCAAGCCTTGGATCACACTTTTACTCAGTCAATTGGACAGTTGACCTAAAAATCAGTTGTATTGGGGAAAAGTCAACCATGGCCAATTTATAGTCAAACTTCATAATTTTTGATCCACATTAACATTCTAGACTCATATGTATCATTTTATCAAGTTTGGATTACAATTCCTCAAGAAATTTGATCAAATCATCAAAAGGGCAAAATGGTCAAAATTAGGGTTTTGACTGAGGAAGGGAAATTTCTGATTTTTAACCTAGCAAATGACCAATTGAGTTAAGTAATGATTTCAAGGATTAAATTACATCATCTTGACCTAATTACATGGCTCAAAACATTCCAACTTCATTGGATTGACAAATGAAATTTGCATTCAACTGATCAAAAGTCAACTGTACATTGAAAAGTCAAACTTTGACTTTTTAGTCAAAATCAAGTGCCAAGGGTCATAATTCATCAAAGCATGTCAAAATGTGAAACTTGTTCATCAAGAAACCCAAATTTGAAGATTAGGAGTTAAATTTGAAAATTTTCTTAACTTAGAAATTTTCTAAGTATAGAAAATTTCTTATTTTTTCCCAACTTTAGGCCATGTTTTCACCATGATGCATAATGATTCAAAGAAAGTTCCCAACATTAAATTTGTAGACCTCAATGAAATATACAACTTTTCTTCACACACTTTTCCCTAAAGATGCTTGGATCTCAAGATATAAATTTATGAATATATGGTCATGAACTAATTAACTTAGTGAAATTTTGCCCTAGTTTAGGCAGGTTTTGGACCCAACTTCATGGAATGTTTTCACCTAGTTCCAAGAGGTATCTAAAAATTAATTCCAAAGATGAGTTATAGAGAACATTGAAATCTTTCCAAAATGTCAAAGAACTCCTCAAGATCATTTTTGAGTAGGGAGAATCGAAGAGTTGAAGTTGGCAATTTCTCACTTTTTGTCCAAGCCATTTCATGAAGAACAAAGTTGCAACCAATACCTATGTTGCCTAATCCATATTTTACAGGTCCCAAACATGTACCATACTCCTTAATTAAATGCTTACTCAGTTGACAAAGCTTTGATCCATGCCTTAGAACCATTATCCAACTTGCAATTCCATTTATGGCAAAAAGTGATCATTGCCATTTTGAAAAACATCAACTTTTGCAAACTTTACAATCTTGGGCATTGGACCTGCCCCCTTTGCACATACAAGTCTCACAGGTCTAAAGTAAATTGTACAAGCTGATACCAACCCTAAGGGAGCAAGTACAAGCATGGCAAGCATTGTCTCCTCACTTTACTTCAAATGCAAGAAAAGTTGCCAAAAGGCTAGGACTGGCACATCTGTTGAAGGGAAGATAGGAAAATAATATTATACTAATATACAAACATTATACAACACAAGGGACGATTAGCAAAGGTCTAAAACACTCCCAACCAGAAAAACACCAAAAATCTGTCCAAACCTGCAGTTTTTGCATAAGCACACCCATCTTCCATTTGGCTCGTACATTTTGAGTTTTGATCATTCAAACATATTACATACTTGATATCAAACGAATCCAAACCTTCATCCCTTTTCTGTAATCACTCTTCCACCATATGCCATTGTTGATTTCAGAGCTTGCAGTTTGACTTTGCCAAGGAGTTTCAGATACTTTCAGAGCAAGGCAAGGGTTGGAATACATTCAGGGAAGCTCAAGGAAGCTCAAGCAAGCATCAAGCCTCCATCAAACTCACTCCAGTTCCATCCATGATTCCAACTGAATGAGGTAAAATCTCAAACTCTATCTCCTTGTACAGGCAACCATACGCCACGATTTGTGAATAAAAAGTGTAGTCCTCCTCATAACGAAACTGTACATATCTTTATCTTGCATTGATTTTACTTGAGTTGAAAGAATTTAGAATTTGAAGTTTTTGAAAGTATTAGGTTTAAATTTAGGGCTGTTAAAATTCTCTTTGATCTTTGATAGTTAGCTTACATAACTTATATGGTTGGAATCGTGAGTTCAAGCATTACAATTTTCATGTTATGAGTTTTCATTTTCATGGAAGTATGAGAGAGTTACAGGATGTCTTGCCCAGCTTGAGGAAGAAGATGAAGTACAAGGCAAGGGATTGTTTTATGTTATATTAATTTTTCTTTCCTAAAGACAATGGATGTATAGTCACCCCAGTGGCAAAGTAGCGCACTGGTGAGACCCATGTCCTGGGTTCGAACCTAGGCGCTACTTTTGGTTTTTTCATATTTTGCCATTTTTCAGTTTTGTGACTTTTTTGCAGGAAGGGCCTCCATTGTTTGGGCCATAGTTTTTTTTGCTTGCAGGCTGCCTCTAATATGCTTGCTATACCCCCTGACCATTATTTTCCATAATACTTTTTATTTAATTTTATTTTTGTTTTCATTAATATTTTCTTTAATAAATAAAAATCCAAAAAAATGTAAATTAATCATATTGTATTTTTATTTTGTTTTAGTTTATTTTTCACATAAAAAATATATTTTATTTTTAAAAATATATCATGTATTTTATTAATAACTTGTAAAATATGATCAAAAATATATTTAGTTTAATTTACTTATTCATTTCATACTTATAAATATTTATTTTTGCATATATAAATTTTTTATATTTTCATACAAAGTTATCTATTATTTTAATACAAAAAATACTTTAAAATAATAATAATAATAATAATAATAATAATAATAATAATAATATATAAAAACTTTATTTACTTTTAAAATAATAATTAGGGTTAAGACCCCTTCTAAAATTTAATTTATTTTCCTTGCATTTTTAGGCTTAGATTTAAATTTTTCTTTTACACAAAAATAAAAAATCTTTTCCTACATGTACATTATATTGCATCTTTAAATATTGTATTATTTATTCAAATTCGTACAAATTCGATTTGGTTATAATAATTTATTTAGGTTTATATTTTTGCAAATCTCCATTCAAATTTGTATTTCCCCCTCGCATAAATTGTTGCAATAGCTTAGAAATATTTACATTATGCAATTTATCGCTTTATATGCCATGATTAGTAATTAGGGTTTGTATGACAAGATCAAAACAAAGCAAAATAGAAAACCCTAAATACAAGACAAAATCAAAGCATGTAAATGATACACTTTCACACAAGCATCCATAGGGTTTCTCCACTTGGTTGCCTAAAACAAAAATGGCCATATTACGCATGCGAAGTATCTTGGCAAAACAAAACAAATATAAGATCATAGTCCCTCGATGACGCTATTCAAGAGTTGCCTTACAAAATGATCTTGGTCCCTCAAAATGCTAAGATGCTTTGCAACATTGCTAATCATGGTTATACAATGACCCACGCTCGTCCCGTTTACATCCAAAGATAGGGTTGCTTACCAAATCAATGGTAAGACAATAATGTCAAAGGAATAGAAAATGTAAAAGAAAGAAATTTGAGTAGGTAGATTACTTCTAGTTGCTTGCTCCATTTCAAACAACTATCCTTGTTATTTTCAAAACAAACACACACATTTCAAATCATCCTACAAACATTGAAAACATTTTCAAAAAGACAAACATCTTTGTATACATTCTGACGAACGAGAATCATTACAAAGATTGCCTAAACAAATGGCCTCTTTTACAAAAATACTTTCGAAACCACACAAAACACAATTTCAAGCAAAACAAAAGCAAGTGATCTAAGCAAGTAACTAAGAGCCCATGGAAAAACATGGATGAAAAGGGTGCTAATACCTTCCCTTTTCATAATCTACCCCCCGAACTCAAGAAAACATCTCAAAGGTCTTTCATGTGCTTTTTCACCTTTCCTTTTGGATAAAAGAAAAGTCGGTGGCGACTCTTGCTAACCGCAACATTTGCGATAAAACGCAAAACCCCCAAGTTAGTTCTCTCACCGTATTACAACATCCATCTGAATTCCGACAGCATGGATCTAACAAAGAGCCCAATCTCACTTGGAGTCTACCCTTAAGCCCAATTCTCATTGGCACCTCAAAATTCCATCATCCATTGACTCATATCCAAGTCACTCATTACATGAACCAATCAGTCATTACATTTCATGCATCAATCAAAATGTACACGCGTAGCATAAAACCATGTTTCATGTGACGATAATCATCATTGTCAATTGAGTAATATGTTCTACATGGAATATCAACAATAGATTCCCCTGGTTAATCTCGGCAGATGATTTTCCAGAAGACCTCGGCAGAAGGTAGTTCTCAACAGAATCTCGATAGTAGATTCCCCTAGTTAATCTTGACAGATGATTTTCCAGAAGACATCGACAGAAGGTAATTCACAATAGAATCTCGGTAGTAGATTCCCCTTGTTGATCTCATCAGTTGATTATCCAGAAGACCTCGGTAGAAGGTAGTTCACAACAAAATCTCAGCAGTAGATTCCCCTAGTAGATCTTAGAAATTGATTGTCCAGAAGACCTCGACAGAATGTAGTTCTCAATCGAATCTCTGGAATAAATTCCCATGGTTAATCTCGGCAGTTGATTATCTAGAAGACTTCGGCAGAAGGTAGTCCTTAATTGAATCTCGGCAGTAGATTCCTGGGAAATCTCGGTAGATGATTTTTCAGAAGACCTCGGAATAAGGTAATTCACAATCAAATATCGGTAGTAGATTCCCCTGGTTAATCTTGGTAGATGATTTTCCAGAAGACCTCGATAGAAGGTAGTTCACAATCAAATCTCGATAGATGATTTTCCAGAAGACCTCGGCAGAAGGTAATTCTATGTTGAATCTTGACAGAAGATTTCCCTATTTGGTCTCGACAGTTGATTTTCTAGAAGACCTCGGCAGAAGGTCGTTCACAATAGAATATTGGCAGTAGATTCTCCTGGTTAATCTCGGAAGATGATTTTCCAGAAGACCTCTACAGAAGGTAGTTTCTTAATTGAATCTCGGTAGAAGATTTCTCGTTAAGAGCCTCACATCAAGCATGACATACATATAACCATATCAAAATATCAAGGAAGTTCACAACATTTGGTGCATCTAACACACGGAAACACAAAAGTGCATTTCATAAAACATCGGAGTTTATTTTGGAACATTGAAAGAGGTCCACATCTATGTCCATGCCTGCGCCTGCAATACAATCATTTATGACATGTTGAAACTGTTCACCATGCTATATCAAAACTCAAATCGACTTGGATACAACAAATATCAACAAACAACATTGGGAAGTCAGTGACAAAAAACCAATGGTTTAAAAGGAGAGAACATTAAAAACTTCACAATAACCTTTTTGTGCATATTTAAACATTTGGGGCATACACAAACTACTCAATGCATGTACATTATGGGCTCCATATTAATCTAGGACATTTTGCATGTGTGTCATACATGGCAGTTTTTCAAACACACTTTGGGTAAAACCAATTTCTTGGGGTCCACCGTTAGCAAGCTTATCTGTAAGAACTAAATCATTTGAACTTTAAGTAATTTGGGGTTTATTTTCTTCATGTTGATAGTCATGGTTGAGGAAGACACAATCGACGTCATTGATGAATTTGGGGTTTATTTTCTTCATGTTGATAGTCATGGTTGAGGGTGACACAACCGATATCATCAATTAATTTTGGGTTTATTTCTTCATGTTCATAGTCATGGTTGAGGATGACACAATCGACATCATCAATGAATTTTGGGGTTTAATTTCTTCATGTTCATAGTCATAGTTGAGGATGACATAACCAACATCATCGATGAATTATGGGGTTTATTTTGTTCATGTTTATAGTCATGGTTGAGGATGACACAACCAGCATCATCGATGAATTTTGGGGTTTATTTTCTTCATGATGATAGTCATGGTTGAAGACGACATAACCGACATCATTAGAGAATTTTGGGGTTCGTCGCTTCAGACCTAACAATTTTCATTTTGTTATCGAGTCTTGGTTGAAGGATGACACAACCGACATCATCTTTCAAAGTTCCAAATATCTGGTCTCAAGATCAAATTATCTATCCTCTAAGTTGTTGTAGGTATGCGAAAATCTTTGGCTCATTGCCCTTAGTCTCAAAGAGGCCATAAGTTATATTTTTAGGTGTTGTAACCTAAAATTTTCCCTCTCATTTTACTCAATACATGTCTATTGAGATCTTCAATTGGCTCAAGGTTGCCCAAGAGTGGACCAGACAACCTCTCTCCTAAGGCAATGTAGCTCAAATTAGGGTTTCCATTTTAATCAAGATGTGTGAATCACAAAGGCCTAATATTCTCTCCATGGTCTTAATAGGTTCCCAAGATCATCCATGCCAAGTTTCAGGCCTTGCATAAGAAGTTTGCTCAGTCAACTGTTCAGATACTTGAGAATCGATTGTACTAGGTCAAGAGTCAATTGTGGCCCACATACAGTCAAACCTCAAGATTTTTGGTCAACATCAAAATTTTGAAATGAATTTCATCATTTGATCAAGGTTTGATCATTATTCCCCAAGGAATGCTCCAAATTCATCAAAACCCAAAAGTTGCTAAATTAGGGTTTTGCAAGAAAAGTCAACCCAACTTTGACTAAGCATAACTTCTTCATACTTTATCAAACAATTTCCATACAAAGCTCATTTTGAAGAGGATGCAATTCCCTACAATTCATCTTCATCTCACAAGCTTAAAATATGAACTCATCAAAAGATATGAATTTTTACATTATAGGTCCTTTTGAAAAGTCAACAAAAACACCTTTTGGGTCAAAGCTTCTTACATGAACATGGAAGACACAATTGAAATGAAAACAAAAGGGTTTGTTAGGGGACATCCTAAGCTTTCTAAAAAGTCAAAGAACACCTTCCTAGGGTCAAAACTGAGAGAGTTATGCATTATCAATTTTGGCAATTTTTGGAAAATTATCAAAAGTCAACATTGATCAAATTTGCATTTTTTCCAAAGCGGCCCATGTTTTCTTGTTTGAAACGTGTTTCTAATAGGACCCACGACCCCTGAGATTTTCCACCTATTATTCTATTATTTTTATTATTTATTTTAATTTTATTTCATTTAAATCAAAACAAATCAATATAAAATAGTAAAATAATGAAATAAAATCAAATCCTTGATTTTTTTATGCACATTTTGAGTCCATGAATAGCTAACTTGCCAGCCAGTTCGTGCAAAGTGGATTTGGATTGAAAAATATTGGATTGAAGCTTGTTTTAGAAATATATCATACAAGATCAAATCAAATCCAATTTCCATTATTTCACAAGATTCGTGCCAATTTTATTGACCTAATTCAGTCTACTATAAGTACATAACAATTGCAGATCAAAGACACGAGGGTTGGAGTCGTGAAAGAGGCAGAGCAAAGTAAAAAATTCAAGGAAAAAAGTGTGAATCGGTTTCCATTCCCCAGGCCATTTCAAGCTATCCAAGCTATCCCAATCCATTGTTGGACGTCTCAGGAAGCTATTCCAACCATTTGCAAGGTCTGAAACGCCCAGAAACACCAACTGTAACTCACACGGTTTGCGTTTTTTTCCAGAATCGATTATCCCAATTCTTGCATCATTAGCAATTTTAATTGTCATATTTGTGATTATTATCATGTTTGCAAGCTAACTGGATGGTGTAATTGCATTTTTAAAGCTTATACACGCACCTGCCATTGTTAGGGTTTTTATGTTTCTTTTAGGGTTTCTTGATGCAGGAAAAATTAGGCTATGGATAAGGTACCATGATACTCGTGGGTCCAAGACGAGTTGATTGGTACCAGCACAATTAATTTAACATGCTCGTATGATATTTTTAGTTTCATAGGGTTGTAGCTACATGCTTGTGTCTGTAGGTAAAAGTTCATAAACCTAAGACGACGGTTCCAGGAAGAAGAAGGTGTGTGTCAGCCAGCCACTTGTCCGTTTGAATCTCGCGCACTTTGGGATCAGCTCTTTTGTTTTCATTATATTATGTTTTATTATTACTGTAATAACAACTAACAACAATAGCTCAGCTGGCAGCGCAACATTGGTTCAAGGCATAAGGACTTGGGTTCGATCCCAGGTCCCAGGGTTTCCTTTATTTTATTTTCATTCAGCAGATCCCATGCAGTTCTCTCTCACACGCCTACCATGTGTCATCAGCATCCAACCACTTGATCAGCATAGCATTAAATCCAACGCGCCCCAGCCTGAAGGACTATGATGTACCTCAAGTCAATGCTGCACACGATCCAGCATGGTTGACTAGGCTCAACATTATTGGGCTTGGAATTTCAGCTTCACACCCCCTTCAGCAATTCAACAACAGACCCATTTTATTATTTTTCTATTCTTTTTTTTTTAATTTCTTTGTTTATTTTCTTTAATTATTTTCTTTTTCTTTTAATTAACACAAAATTATTTTTTATTAACAAATCACAAATCACAAAAATCTTTTTTAATAATATTTTTATTTTTTAAATTAGTTAGTTTAATTTAACTTAGGGCAATTTGATTTTTTTATATAATTAAAAATAATTAGACTTAGGATTTTATTTGTACATAACTTAGTTAATTTTCCTCAAAAATACACCAAAATCATTTTTTCTCATAAATATTTATTTCTTTAATTTAATTAGTAAATTAGGTTAATTTAATTTATTTCATAATTAAAAAAAACAATTACAAATCAGATTTAATTAATTTGTAATTTAATTTTTTTCTCAAAAAAATAACTTAATCATTCTTGTAATTAGATTCTAGGGTTCTCAACTTCCCTCGTATTTAATTTACCGCGCGCACTTTTATTTGTCTTATCATTATTGTAACTGTTTCGAGGTTGTAATAGTTTTAATTAGGGTTTTAAATTTCGCATTTTTATCTTCAGTCGAGACAATTATGTAACTGTCAAAGCCTTGTAATATCTAGGTTTACTTTCTCGCACTTTTAAATTCCTATAAATATTTAACTGTCTAGATGTATGCTAATAAGATTGTATGGAAATAATGCTCGAAATTTAAAACGGTAGATCACCTAATGTGCAAAGACTAAATAACTTAAGAAAAAAAAGTCATATGCACATATTCACTCTTAGGGTTTACCTCACTTCAGTTGCCTTTGGTAAACAATCATTAAGCATAGGAGATTTTAGTGGTTTCCCTCCAGTCTAAAAGATCAAAATGTCCCATTCGAATGTTGCCTTAGAAATGTTGCCTCGGAAATGTTGCCTCGGAAAGATCTTAAGACTCTAGGGTTACTACTAAAGTTTTCTAACTACTTCTTTAGTGATTATACTTGTCCCTTTCGAATGTCCCTTACAACTCCAATGATGGTACTACATACTCCTTAATAGTGGGATAGCGCTGTCTAAAGGAAATAGAACGAACAATCCTTTTTTCGAGTAGGTAGAATCTTAAGTACTTGCTCAATAAAAACTTTTCACACAAACACCTTTCAAAACAAATTTTCAAAACAAACTTCATCACACCCTTGAGGACTGATACAAGGGTTATCATGAAGCAAAACATTTTCAAAGCAAGCACTCACACAAGAAATTTTAAAAAGATGAGCAAGTACCTAAGAGCCCATGGAAAACCATGTATGGAAAGGGTGCTAACACCTTCCCTTTCTATAATCTACCCCGCGTACTCAGAAATATCTCGAAAAAAGGTTTTTCTATTCTTTTTCCTTTTCCATGATTGGATGAAATAAAAGTCAGTGGCGACTCTTGCTTACCGCGACATTTTGCAAACAAAAACGCAAAATGCAAACCAGTAAAAACAGTCGGTTTTTCCACCGTATCATAGAACTGGAGACTCTACTGGGAAAAAATATAAAGTGGGGTAAACCTTAGGATCTAGGTCATATTTAATTACTTTCTCTTGATTGTCTTGCTTGCTCTATATTTATGGGAACTGTTTGGGTTATTTGATCATACACTCGGATTTGGGGAACATCTTTTAGGTAAGTAGTAATAAACTGTAAGGGAACTATGTTGAGGTATATCGGCACGGTTGAAGCAATAGCTACGTTGATGTGGCACTTTGGTTGGTACCGGTAACCCTTGAGTCAATCAGGGAGAGTACGGGGCCTCCGTGTGGTGTCGGGAAGCATCAACTGACCTTAGAACCTTTAATTGCATAACTTGGCCAGTAGGACGTAGCGAGATGACCAGATTTGGTGTATGCCCAAGGTCGACAGATACTCGACGCTACACTCATTTAGGTTTGACTCTTGAGTTTTGTTTGGTTGCGAGTCCATCGCATATTGAACAAAGCTGGGGGAAAGATCAGTGATATTGAGATCCCCTTTAGAACCCGTTTACTATTTATGGGGAAGGTTGAACCAATCCAACTTCAAGAGGGTATGACCTTAAAACTCATGCAAGCATTAAACCTAATGACTTGGTGTAACTTGTTTGTTGTTTTCTATACCTGTGATTTTCTAACTTAATCATGACATCATAAGCATAGCATATCATGACTAACCATTTCAAGGATTCCCTAGGGCTCATGTTTGTTCTGTTTTGTAGGACATGACATCTTCCCATAGGAACACTATACAGATCAACCTTGTGAAAGTGTCTCTCCAACTAAAGGATATGGCATTAAGGGTTCTCGAAGGTTCTCATTTCAATAGAAAGCATGGTCAGTTGCTCAATTTGGTCACTGCAAAACCTGATGAAGAGTTGTTAAAAGTGCTGTTTCGGTTCTTCGATCTGGTGCACCATTGTTTCACCTTCCCGGATTACCAGCTAGTACCTACTATGGAGGAGTTTTCTCAGTTATTGGGGGTACCTATTCTTGACCAGTTGCCTTTCAATGGTACGGAAGAACATCCAAATCCTGAAGAAATTTCTAGAGCTCTGTCTTTAAAACGGTCTGACATAGTGGTAAATTGGGAGACTAGAGGGAATGTCCAAGGAATTCCGGTTAAGTTTCTATTTGAGAAGGCTTATCATTCTTTGTAAAATCAAGCTTCTCAAATGAGCTTTTGTTTTGATGAAGACAAATCATGATTGACAAAGAAGGCAAAGATTTTTAATCAAGCTAAAAGCATCTATGGACAAAGTCTTCAGTTCAAGATCTTAGCAAATTTCAAGGTATAATGATAATACTTACTTTGAACTTAAGACATAGATGCTCAATGGTGAAAAGAAATGTTTTATAAATCCTTACTCAAGTTTTTCTAAGCTAAAATTCATTTTTCACTTGAGTGCAATCGATTTGCATATTAGTGCAATCGATTGCATGCTTCAATTTTTCAAATCTTTTGCTATTGTTTCTCAGTGCAATCGATTTGCATATTAGTGCAATTGATTGCATGCTTAAAAATTTCAAAACATTTGCTATTATTTCTCAGTGCAATCGATTTGCATTGTTTGTGCAATCGATTGCACTCAATCAATTTTTGCTACTGACGTCACATGCAATCAATTTACACTCTTGTGCAATTGATTGCACACTTAAAACTTTTGAAAATCTAGCTGTTGAAACCTCGTGCAATCGATTGCATGCTGCACGATTTTGTTAAAATAGCAGCTTTGCACATGCCTGTTCATAATACCTTTTCATGTAAATCTTTCACTCAATCTTGGCAATTATTCATGATTCATTTACAGAACTTTATATTGTTTCAAAAAGGTGCTATGAACATATAAATACTCATTTTCAAAATCATTTTCTCCACCTCTTCAAAATATATTTTCTGAATTTTCAAAATACAAACTCAAGCTTTTCTTCACTTTCATACATAAGTTTTATGCACACTTTCACATATTGTTAACTAGAAAACTTTGAGCATTATATATCTTGAGTCATTGTATAATATTATCATTTGAAGAGAAGATCATTAATTGATTAAATCAGTCTAAGTGATCATTACTACTCAACTCACTCAAAATCAAATATTGATAGATACTTACTTATTTTTCCAGGATTGTTGGAAATAAGTTTAAGTAGTTTTATAAATCTTGTCTTTCCAGGATTGTTGGATACAAGTGAAGTCACTTTGAGAGGATTATTCTCATTATGGACATAGTGAAAATCCAAGAGGATTGTTCTTGGTCCAAGAGGATTGTTCTTGGCTTTTGGTAGTTCTTGTTTAAGTTTGCCACAATAAGGAAATCTCTTTCATGTTGAAAGGGGACTGGAGTACTCCCGGACTGTGAGGGGAACCAGGATATATCGCTTGTGTCTCTTTATTTTTTTGCACTTTACTCTTTCATAAACTCACCATAATCCAGAAAAATAATATCCATCATCACTAAAACCAGAATTTTTTAAAGTACCTAATTCACCCCTCCCCCCCCCCCCCTCTCTTAGGCGCACTTCGTACTTACAATTGGTATCAGAGTAAGTTATAGGTAACATGTTCCTAAAATATCCAGAATGGCTTTGGCAAATCAAAATCCCATTTTTAGAGATGGTGGTAGTAACAACAAGCCTCCTCTATTTTGTGGTGAATATTTTGACTTCTGGAAAATATGCATGAAGGCACATCTAGAAGCACAAGGAGAAGAAATATGGGATGCCGTCGAGAATGGTCCATTTATCCCTATAACGGTAATCAATGGTGCTGGCTCATCAAAGCCTAAAATTGCATGGGACGAAGATGATAAGAAGAAGGTTCTCTATGATAAAAAGGAAATAAATCTTCTTCAAGGTGCACTTAGCATGGATGAATTCTTCCATGTCTCAACATGCAAAACGGCAAAAGAAATATGGGATACCTTGGTACAAACCCATGAAGGAACTATTAAAGTTAAAATTTCAAGACTAAATACCCTGAGTCAAGAATACGAATTATTTCAAATGCAGCTTGGAGAAACCCTTCTTGACCTACAAAAGAGATTTGTGCACTTGACAAATCATCTAAGTGCTCTTGGTAAGACTTTGACAAATGATGAACTAAATCTGAAAGTACTTAGGTCCTTAACCAAGGAATGGCAACCAAAGGTAATGGCAATTTCAGAAAAGAAAAGTCTCTCCTCCATGACGTCCGTAACATTGTTTGGGAAACTTCAAGAATATGAAACAGAACTTGGAAGACTTGAAAAACATGAAAATCAAGAGAAGAAATCCAAGAATATTGCTTTGAAGATAGATTCCAAGGAAGTTGAAAAGGAAGACAATCCGGAAGAAGATAAAAATTTCATGCTTCTTGTTAAAAGGCTTGGTAAGTTCTTTGGAAGAAATGACAAATCCTTTTCTCATTAAAAAGGAAAGAAACAATTCAAGAAAAAGGAAGCTTCCACATCAACACAAGAAGTCACATGTTATGAATGTGGTATGCAAGGTCATATCAAGCCGGATTGTCCGAAACTCTCCAAGAAAGGTGGATACAAAAGAAAAAAGGGATTCAAGAACAAAAAGGCCTATGTTGCATGGAAGGATAATGAAAGAAGTTCCTCATCCGATTTTGATAGTGATGAAAGTGCAAATCTAGCATTGATGGCCTCACACCATTCCAATGATGAACATAATGAGGTTAGTAATGAATTTTCTCTTTTTGATAGTGATGCACAAGGTGCTATAGATGAACTATTTAATGAATGCAAAATTCTGTATAAAACTATTTCATCACAAAAGAAACAAATTTCATCCTTAGAAGAAAAATATGAATCTATGGAAAAAGATTTCAAAGAAGAAAAACAAAAATCAAGTGATGAACAAAAATAGAATTTTATATGCAAAAATTGTGAATCACTCTCTTTCCAAATTGTCCAATTAAAAAGAGTCATTGAAAGATATGAAAAAGGCCAAATTGGATTGGAAGGTGTTCTTAGCCAACAAAGATACTCCAATGATAAAAGTGGACTTGGATATTCAAAGTTTTCTTAACCAAGTTCTAATAAAACTATCTTTGTTAAGGATAGTGATCAATCATCTAAAGAGAAAGTGAACAAACCTAAATTATTTCATCACTATCCTAAAAAGAAAACATTTCCTAAGAAGAAATCTTATCCTTCTAGATATAGAAGTAACTTTGAACCTACTTGTTTTTATTGTGGTATTAAAGGCCATACACCTAATGCTTTCTATGTTAGAAACTTTAGTGTGGCAAGTGGGCATTATGTGTGGGTAAAGAAAGGCACTAATTATGAAGGACCCAAAGCAAATTGGGTACCTAACAAATCCTAATTTGTTTTTCAAGTATACTTGAAGACCACATGCAATATTTGGTATCTTGATAGTGGTTGTTCAAAGCATATGACGAGAGACATAAACCAATTTTCAAATATAGTGCTAAAGGCCAAGGGTTTTATCACTTATGGAGACAATAATAAGAGAAGAATTTTTGGCAAAGGTAAAGTTTGTGCTCCACCTTTCACATCCATTAAAGATGTTCTTTATGTTGAAATACTAAAGCACAATCTTCTTAGTATTAGCTAACTTTGTGACAAAGGCTTCAAGATCAAGTTCACCAAGGATGAATGCTTGATAGAAGACGAAGTCATACATGAGGTTATACTTAAAGGTAAAAGAATCAATAATATATTCATGATTTCCCTTTATGATCCATCTTTGAAGGTAAAATGTCTCATGGCGAACAACGATGATTCATGGCTGTGGCATAAAAGAATTTCTCATATTCACATGGAACACTTGAATAAACTAATCAAGCATGACCTTGTCATTGGGTTGCCTAAGATAAATTTTGTCAAAGATAGACTATGTGATGCTTTTTAAAAGGGGAAACAAACAAAATCAACTTTCAAATCTAAGAATGTGGTGTCTACTACAAGGCCACTACAATTGTTACATATGGACTTATTTGGTCCATCAAGAACAAGAAGTTTCTGAGGTAATGTATATGCTTTGGTTATTGTTGAAGATCTCTCTAGATATACTTGGACATTCTTTTTAGTGCAGAAAAGTGAGCATTCAAGGCGTTCAAGAAGTATGCTAAACAAATTCAAAATGAGAAGTCTCTAACAATTGCCTCCATAAGAAGTGATCATGGCGGAGAATTTCAAAATGCTCTATTTGAAGAATTTTGTGGAGAACATGGAATATCTCATAACTTCTCGGCACCAAGGACTCCTCAACAAAATGGAGTGGTAGAAAGAAAGAATAGGTCTCTTGTGAAACTTTCTAGAACGATGCTTAGCGATTCAAATCTTCCAAAATATTTTTGGGCGGATGCGGTGAGCACGACATGTTTTGTTAGCAATAGAGTTAACATAAGACCGATCTTGAAGAAAACTTCATATGAACTCTTCAAAGGGAGGAAACCAAACATTGCTTTCTTTCACATTTTCGGATGCAAATGCTTTGTCTTAAACAACGACAAAGATAACCTTGGTAAGTTTGATGAAAAATCGGATGAAGGTATTTTTCTTGGCTACTCTCTTTCTAGTAAGGCATATAGAATCTACAACAAAATAACTTTAACAATTAAAGAATCAATGCATGTATCTTTTGATGAATCTAACCCCTCCAAGGAGGATAATATTGTTTATGATAATGATGATGATGAAACACTAGAAGGTCCTCAAGAAAATACTTCCAAAGATCAACCAATTCAACACGAAGAATCACCCCAACAAGAATCAAATCTCAATGATCTACCAAAAGAATTGAGAACTCATAGAGATCATCCTATCGATAAAGTAATTGGTGATATAAGTCAAGGTGTGACAACAAGATTAAATCTCAAAGATGCTTGCCTAAACATGGCGTTTGTCTCTCAAATTGAACCATCCAAAGCTGATGAAGCCTTAGGCGACGACTAATGGATTATCACTATGCAAGAAGAATTAAATCAATTTGAAAGGAATCAAGTTTGGGAACTTGTCCCTAGGCCAAGCAACAAACACATTCTTGGAACAAGATGGGTGTTTAAAAATAAACTTGACTAAAATGGAATAATTGTTCGGAACAAAGCAAGGTTAGTATCACAAGGCTACAATCAAGAAGAAGGAATAGATTTTGAAGAAACTTTCGCTCTGGTTGCAAGGTTAGAAGCTATTCGTCTCTTACTTGCCTATGCTTGTTCATTAAATTTTCAACTTTTCCAAATGGATGTCAAAAGCGCATTCTTGAATGGATATATCACTGAAGAAGTCTACGTTAAGCAACCCCCGGGGTTCAAAGATTTCAAGAATCCATCTGATGTATTTAAATTGAGAAAAACTCTCTATAGATTGAAACAAGCACCAAGGGCATGGTATGATCGTTTAAGCAACTTCTTATGCGAAAAAGGTTTTGAAAAGGGAAAAGTTGACAAGACTCTGTTTATCAAGAAAATAAAAGATTACACTTTGCTAGCTCAAATCTATGTTTATGATATCATTTTCGGATCTTCAAACCAAGAAATGTGTGAAGAATTTTCAACAATGATGCAAGGAGAATTTGAGATGTCTATGATGGGTAAAATGAATTATTTTCTTGGACTTCAAATCAAACAATTAAAAGATGGAATCTTCATCAACCAATCCAAGTATTGCAAGGAACTCTTGAAAAGATTTGACATGGATAACTGTAGGGCAATGTCTACACCAATGGGTTCTGGTACATATGTTGATCAAGATGAATTAGGTGTTTCCATCGACATTACAAAGTATCGAGGTATGATTGGCTCCTCATTTTATTTGACGGTAAGCCGTCCTGACATAATGTTTAGTGTTTTTCTATGTGCTCGCTTTCAAAAAAATCCAAAGGAATCTCATCTCACAGCGGTGAAGAGGATCATGAAGTATCTCAAAGGAACAACAAATGTCGGATTATGGTATCCCAAAGGTAGTGTTTGCAACTTAGTTGGTTATTCTGACGCGGATTATGCAGGTTATAAAACTGATAGAAAAAGAACAAGTGGTACTTGTCACATCCTTAGAAATGTATTAGTATCGTGGTCCTAGGAGAAACAAGCATGCGTTGCTCTTAGAACGGCCGAAGCAGAATATATTGCAGCGGGTAGTAGTTGTGCTCAAATTTTGTGGCTCAAACAACAACTTCTTGACTACGGAATCGATCTAGGATGCATTCCTCTATAGTGTGACAATACAAGTGCAATAAACATTACGAAGAATACAGTCATGCATTCAAGAACCAAACACATAGATATACGATATCATTTCCTTCGTGATCATGTACTTCAAGGAGATGTCAAGGTAACCTTTGTAGATACTCATAATCAACTTGCCGATATCTTCACTAAACCTTTGGCAAGAGAATCGTTTTACAAGATTCGACGAGAGCTTGGCATACTTGACGAACACGACATATAAGGTGCTTTCAATCCTTGTTATGATTTTATATATATGTTTTTAACCATGCCATATGTGTATATATATATATATATATATATATATATATATATATATATATATATATATATATATATATATATATATATATATATATATATGTTAAGTGGTGTTTAAATTTAAGAAAAATATGATTTTAGTCATTTTTGGTTGATGCAAATCAATTGCACAATAGTGTAAATCGATTGCTCATTGAGTGTTTTTATTTTTGACCTTTTTGTTTCAAGTGCAAATCGATTGCACCATAAGTGAAAATCGATTGCACTCTGTGCGTTTTAGTTTTATTTTATTTCTGTTTTATGTGCAAATTGATTGCATCTGTATGCAAATCGATTGCACCTACTGTAACATGCTTTTATGACAGAAATATTTGTTGGTCAAAATTCCTCTCTCTCTCATATTCCCAAGCCAAATAAACTTTAATACAACCCACTCATTTCTATCTACTCAAATCATATCTAAACTTCATCTCATCAAACACCCTTCTCTCTCAAAAACCTAAAATCCTCAAAACCCTAAAAATACCTTACCCATGGCTTCAAGACAAAAAAGAAAGGTGTCAGCTTCAGAGAAAGGGAAGAAGAAGGTTGATTCATCCTTTAATCCATTACTTTCATCTCTCACCGAAGAACAACAAGCAAGATTCACAAAGGACTTTCAAAGAAAAATAGTCTCCAATCCTAAATATGGCATGCTGTCATCCTTTCCCCAGGAATGCTTCTCTTTTCAAAATGATTTAACTGCTTATGGTCTAGAACCATTAATTTCATCATTTGGTCCATATTATCCGGATCTGGTAAGAGTGTTTTTCAGTAATTTAACTCCCACAAAGGTAAGATGGTGACCTATGTGTTGGGTACTCGAATCTCTCTAACCCATGAGATTGTTGGTGAGATTCTTCATATTCCCTACACTGGAAGCTCCTTGTATGACCCTGAAAATGAGGCATGGGATGACTACCAGAAAAAGGATTTTTGTTACAGCATTGGGAGATTAAGTGAAGCTGAATTTCGTTCCAAAAGGATTCGTGGTCTAGGCGGAGTGATTCCATCTAGAGACTCATGGAGTGCAGGTAACTTTTATATAGACGATCGACTATTTCATTACTTTATGGTCTATATTATGTATCCACGGGCTGGAAACCACTGCACTGTGACTAACCTGGAAATGTAGCTGATTTATGCAAGAAAGAAAGGAATAAGTGTTAACTGGGCAAGACTTATAATGGTTCATATGCTGAGAGTCGATGCAAAATCAAAATTTCTACCATATGCTTATTTTGTTACATTAATTATGGAAGAATTCGGAGTGGATTTTGTTGGGTTTGAGAAAGTCAATATGGATCCAAATCTGCATAAGATTTCCATCAAGAATGTTGACTCAAGAATTGGCGTTCATTATAATCCAAAAACAAAAACTATCACTTACATTGGTGAAGATGTGGCCGGTGATGAAGGGAACGATCAAGCAATCAAGATCTCATGGATTTCATGTCTCAATAATTTTCTTCCATGAACACCAACATCAACAACCAATGGAATGCGATCAATGATTCTACAACAACCCGGATTAATGACTTCCGCACAGATGTGAATCAATAATTTTCTTACCTTTACTCTCATCTTCACATTCCACCATATGACCCAAATAATCCAGCTGCACCTCCACAACATTACACAGAACCTCCTCTCCAACAATAATTTCCAAATCAAGGATCTTGGTTCTATAACAACCGGGACATAAACCACCCATAAAGTTCTGTCCAACTTTATTATGTCTTCTATTTTTTCTGTTATGACCTTGTTTTGTTATTCTATGTTTTG
The DNA here is from genome assembly GCA_948472305.1 of Vicia faba. Lineage (NCBI taxonomy): Eukaryota > Viridiplantae > Streptophyta > Magnoliopsida > Fabales > Fabaceae > Vicia > Vicia faba. The sequence goes on from OX451735.1 coordinate 242,459,198, forward strand.
TTTGTTGTTAAATTTCTTTGTAATCGTTAGACAATGTGTGATGCATGTTTAATTAAAGTTTTCCTCGAAATATTGCTTTATTACTGTTTTTTTTTGCATCTTTCCCTTCTTTTTGATAATGTCAAAGGGGGAGAAGGATGTGGTACTTTATGCTTGTATATTTCCTTGTCTTAATTTTTTAAGGTACTCTCCAACCAAGATGAACAAAATTCAAAGGATTCCAACCTTCTCATACATAGGGGGAGTTATGCATCTTAGGGGGAGAAGCTCTTTCCGGAAATTACAACGCATCAAGCAAGATCGTTTGTCATCATCAAAAATGAGGAGAATGTAAAATCAAGCTTCTCAAATGAGCTTTTATTTTGATGAAGACAAACCATGATTGACAAAGAAGACAAAGATTTTTAATCAAGCTAAAAGCATCTATGGACAAAGTCTTCAGTTCAAGCTCTTAGAAAATTTCAAGGTATAATGATAATACTTACTTTGAACTTAAGACATAGATGCTCAATGGTGAAAAGAAATATTTTATAAATCCTTACTCAAGTTTTTCTAAGCTAAAATTCATTTTTCACTTGAGTGCAATCGATTTGCATATTAGTGCAATCGATTGCATGCTTCAATTTTTCAAATCTTTTGCTACTGTTTCTCAGTGCAATCGATTTTCATATTAGTGCAATCGATTGCATGCTTAAAATTTTCAAAACATTTGCTACTGTTTCTCAGTACAATCGATTTGCATTGTTTGTGCAATCAATTGCACTCAATCAATTTTTGCTACTGACTTCACATGCAATCGATTTACACTCTTGTGCAATCGATTGCACACTTAAAACATTCGAAAATCTAGTTGTTGAAATCCCGTGCAATCGATTTAGACAAAGGGTGTAATCGATTTCATGCTGCATGATTTTGATAAACAACAGTTTTGCACATGCCTGTTCATAATACCTTTTCATGGAAATCTTTCACTCAATCTTGGAAATTGTTCATGATTCATTTACAGAACTTTATGTTGTTTCAAAAAGGTGCTACGAACATATAAATACTCATTTTCAAAATCATTTTCTCCACCTCTTCAAAATATATTTTCTGAATTTTCAAAATACAAACTCAAGCTTTTCTTCACTTTCATACATAAGTTTTCTGCACACTTTCACATATTGTTAACTAGAAAACTTTGAGCATTATATATCTTGAGTCATTGTATAATATTATCATTGGAAGAGAAGATCATTCATTGATTAAATCACTCTAAGTGATCATTACTACTCAACTCACTCAAAATCAAATATTGATAGATACTTACTTATTTTTCCAGGATTCTTGGAAATAAGTTTAAGTAGTTTTATAAATCTTGTCTTTCCAGGATTGTTGGATACAAGTGAAGTCACTTTGAGAGGATTGTTCTCATTGTTGACATAGTGAAAATCCAAGAGGATTGTTCTTGGCTTTTGGTAGTTCTTGTTTAATTTTGCCACAATAAGGAAATCTCTTTCATGTTGAAAGGGGACTGGAGTACTCTCGGACTGTGAGGGGAACCAGGATATATCGCTTGTGTCTCTTTATTTTTCTTCACTTTACTCTTTCATAAACTCACCATAATCCAGAAAAATAATATCCATCATCACTAAAACCAGAATTTTTTAAAGTACCTAATTCACCCCCCCCCCTTAGGCGCACTTCGTACTTACATTTTTGGGATACCTTAGATTTACAAGCTTTCGAAGAGGTGGTAGCACTTCTCATATACGGGGCGGTACTTTTCTCTAATGCTGATCAACTCGTAGATGTGATCACTATCAAGGTTTTCCTGTCTCATAATCCAGTACCTACATTACTCGGGGATATTCTGCACTCTGTGCATGCTCGCACTCTAAAGAGAAGGGGAACTCTCATGTGTTGCACTCCTCTATTCGCTAGGTGGTTTATTTCGCACCTACCCGGGGCTGTTTTGAAGAATTAACAGGGTTTGAAATGGTCTCGTAGGATGATGTCCCTCAAGCATTCAGACATTCATTGGTGTTCGCGGTTCTCGGAAGATATTACCATCATTGATCGTTGTGGTGAATTCCCTAATGTCACTCTCTTAGGCATTAGTGGAGAAATCACTTACAACCCTTGTTTGGCCTTACGTCAGTTTGGTTATGCAAGAAGAGATGGTCCACATGACACGCTCATCCAAGGAATTGCCTTCAACTATGAGAATGATGCTCAGGAATACCGCCAAAGGTTCATAAAGGCTTGGGGCATGGTGCATAAAATTGATAGCAAGATGCTAGAACACAAGAATTCCATTCCTCTTGAGCCTTATCTCCGGTGGGTACGAGCTCGCGCCAAAAGCCTTAGGATGCCTTACCCAGCTGTCCTACCAATAACCGTGGAGCCAGCTACTAAAGGAGACACTACTTCACTTGGTCATCATCCCGACATGCCAACTGATCATGAAGAATTACATAAGTCTTAGGTTCAACTCAAAGACGAGCGGGACACGTTTGAAGCTCAATTCTATGCCAGCGAGAAGAAGGTCCTGGAGCTCACTAGGATACTTCATGAAGAAAGGAACATAAATGCCTACATCGCACCAAAGAGGATGCGCTCCGGGGAGACCTAGTTTCTTTTTGTTTTTAGTTTTGTTTTATTTATTTGTAAGCCTAAAGGACATTCTTTGTAACAATTCGAACATATCAATGCAATTAACGTGTATTTCTTTTGGTTAAACGAATCTGAGCCTTTAAGAATCCTTGAAATCATTGCATACGCATATCATCCATGACATTGCATAAACAGGTACCATTACAGGTTTCTCATCTTCTTCGCGTTTATTTCAGCAAAAAGTCTCCTGAACAAAGCATCAAGGATCTTCAGGCACAGAACGCTCAGTTCCAACAAATGTTCATAAGTCTGGCAAAAGGACTGGAGGATCTGAAATCCCTCATTCTGAAAGAGAAGAAGAAAAAGAAGAAGGTTGTCGGTATTCTGAATATGGGCAGAAGGTTTGAAGAGCGGTTGAAACGACAAACTGATCTGACCTCTTCATCCAAGGAAGGGGAGAATCAGGAAGAAGAGAAGGACCCTAGTCCTACAGTCTCTGACAATGATACTGATTATAACGATGAACAATATCCTCCTGCTGAGGATAGATACAAACAACTAGAAGACCGTCTGAGTGCCATGGAAGTTCAAAGGATACATGGACTAGATTTTGAAGAACTAGGATTAGTGTCAGGAGTGGTCATCCTGCAGAAGTTCAAAGCTCCAGTTTTGCTAAGTATGATGGGGTGTCCTGCCCAAAACTCCATCTCCGTTCTTATGTCAGGAAGATCCAGCCCCACACAGCTGATGGAAATCTATGGGTTCACTTCTTTCAAGATAGTCTGTCAGGGACTCAACTTGAATGGATCTACCAGCTAGAGGGAGAAAATATCCAAAACTGGGAAGATCTAGCTTCTGCTTTCTATAAGCAGTATCAGTACAATGCCGACCTTGCTCCCACTCGTACTCAACTCCAGAGTATGTCCATGGGTGCAAGTGAAGGCTTTAAAGATTATGAACAAAAATGGAGAGACTTGGATGGGAGAGTTCAACCCCCGTTGTCTGATAGGGATTTGGTTGATATGTTCCTAGGGACCCTATCTGGTCCATTTTTAAATCATTTGATTGGCAGCTCGTCAGCGTGTTTTACCGACCTGATTCTGACTGGAGAAAGAGTAGAAGTTGGGATCCGGAGTGATAAGATCTAGAAAAATACCTCTTTGAGTACAGAGAAGAAGTCATTTGGTGGCAAGAGGGAAGCCAATGTTGTGCATGGCTAGAAGGGGCGTAGTAAGGCAGACTACCACCAATCTGTGGGGGCAGTGTTGATCTCTAATTCGGCACGCGCATAATGACCACAACAACGAAACAATCAACCAAGGGTGGAAAGACCTCAAAGGTAGTTCACCCAAATCAACATGCCATTGTCACAAGCATTGCAACACATGTTGAAAATGAATCTGATTACGGTGATAAACCCTCATCCGAACCCTAAGACTTCTTCTCCTAACTACAACCTGAATGCAAGGTGTGCTTATCATTCTGGCAGCCTGGGGAACGATACTAACGATTATTGGGCGCTGAAATACAAGATTCAGAATATGATTAATGCCAAGGAGATCGAATTCGACCCTCCTGAGACTCCCAACGTGATCACTGCTCCCTTGCCAAAACATGGCTAGGATTGAAAACATTTTTGTTCATTTGAATTCTGAAGTTGTATTTTCTTTGCTTATTCGAACAATTATTGTCATATCAAACTTTATTATTTCATTAATACATTACACATGTTTGTCTTGAATTAATTTGTTTTCATTATGCTTAAACTGCTATATTCTTCCTTTTCGTGATATTCAACTCTCGACTAAAAACTCTAAGCCTTAGAGGGAGGATGACGAAAATGATACCACAATCTCTACCGTATGCTTTTGAACAAACCCTGCTAATGATGTATAGGCATTTTTTTCACACAAATTAAAACCCTTAATCACAACCTGCGGCAGAGTAGTTTTCTCAGTTAATCCAGGTGCATAATGAATGGCATCGAAGACGTCCTTCCAAAAAAAAAAGACGGTGATGGTTTCCTATAATCGTCAAGACAGACAGTCATTATCTCTCGAAATAAAAGCCCATTAAGTCAAAACCTATGAAGGAGACTTAAGAAACAAAACGGGGGCATCCCGCTGACTGTAATCACAAAAAGAAACAGTTCAGGCAAAAGACATGGATAATAAAGTCAAAAAGAAAGAGGTCCTACAAACCCTCAACAAAAATGACTGCCTATTCAAAATAAACTGTCAGTATCCGAACCATCACTGGAATATCAGAGCAAAGATTCAAACGGGATGTAAATGTACAATTAACTGAGTATAGTATCGAAGAATATCACGAAGAACGGGTGGGTACAAATAAATTTTGAGCCTTTATCCTTTTTTTATTGAACCGTCAACCAGGCTACGTTATAACCCTTCAAAGTCCTAGTTGAAGCATGGGTTAGTTCGAAATCATACTGTTACTAAAGGTATTCTGACTCTTATAAGGTTTGCTATAAATCCTGAGTTGACATCACACTTTTACAACATTTGTTTGTTTTACCAAAAAATGATTTTTCAAACTTCAAGACAGACATAAGCTTTACATTCTTAAAATAACATTGTTTGCATATGACTATTTGTTCAACAACAGAGAAATTTGCATGACAAATATCTAGTGAACAAAAACCTTCTCAATAAAAAGGATCACCTCAAGTGGAAAAACACTTCCAACAAAGGGGCACGGCATGATCATTATCCATCATCTGGGGCAGTCAAGTCAAGATTCAAGGAATCTCTCAAAGATGCCAAATAGCCAGGGGCAGATCTCCATTTGAATCACTTGGGGCATTGGGCATGAATTCCAGCAACAAATCTTGTACGATCAAACAAACATCTTCTGGTAGTGTGGAAACACTTACTACTATGTACAATGACAATTCTCCGTACCCGGTGAACATGGACATAGTCGGAAAATACTACGCATGAACAAAGACCCGCTAGGTCGACTGGCCTAGGAAAAAATAAGGGCTTCCCGGCGAACCAAAAGGGTTCGGGAAAAAATTAGGGATAAAAACAAAAAAGATATGTACACCCGACAAGTCGAAAACTTGAAAAGGCGGCTTGAGCAAAAAAGGGTATCCTGGTAGACTGAAAACCCGAAAGGGCGGTCCAGGAAAAAATTAGGGATTTGAAGCATACGACTATGTCCCGTCATCTTATCATTTGTTTATCAATAGAAGACTTATCATCCTGATGAGCATCCACAAAGCCTCCGTGGGTACTTTCTCCAGTAGGTATAGGGGCAGAAAAGTCCTGATACAAAGTCATTGTCGTATCCGCAGCATACGACCCTGTGACATCTACACTACCCACAGATTAGAGGCAACTAAAGCTTTGACATCAGCTTCCCCAAACAGGAGCTACGTTCCCCAGCAAAGTTCCTTCAGAGAATCGACATCTATATTCGCCGACCGAATTTCATAATCGCAAGCGGTTCATAAAGTTGTATCCCTAACAGAGTTTATTCCTCCGGCTACGGAAGTTCATCCCCCAGTGGAGTTTATCTCTCTGAATCGGCAAGATCTTCCAGCAAAGCATCTCCTCTCTCAAACAGAGTTATTCCCCCGTAGATTTATTCGTAAGCAGAGTCTCTCCTCGGCAGAATATCCATAAACAAGGGGCAAATCCCCAACATAGTCATCTCCAGTTCACCATCCCCAGCGGAAGTAGAAGAACCACTTTTTCTATGACGGTCAGGAACTCAATTTCCGTTACTCTCCAACAGCGGTCAGGGATTTATTTTCCCACTCGGATATGTCACAATAGCATTTCATGTTCATATATCATGACGTGCGCATACACATTGCATACAACATAGTCTCATTTATTTTGAGAACATCATCATACAATGCATTTCATGCATCATATACGATTAATCATGTACCTTTTCAGGAAAGATGGTTATCATCAACAACTTCCAGCAAGTTCAAGATTAGCTCCTGAAACTAGACAGAGTAATTATCTGCGCAATCAAATGCAGCTTTACACGGGTTCGTCATGAAGCAATCTTACACGAGTTTCTCCTAAATGCAGCTTCACACGGGTTTATCCTGAAAAATCTTACACGGGTCCTTTCTCATACATTTTCTTCTGAAGTTTCACACGAACTTATCAGAAAGTAACCTTACCCAGGTTCCTCTTGAAGTTTTACACAAACTTATCACAAAGTAACCTTACTCAGGTTCCTCCTGAAGTTTTACACGAACTCATCCCAAAGTAACCTTACCCAGGTTCCTTCTGAAGTTTTACACGAACTTATCACAAAGTAACCTTACCCAGGTTCCTCCTGAAGTTTTACACAAACTTATCTCAAAGTAACCTTACCCCGGTTCATTATGAAGTTTTACATGAACTTATCACAAATTAACCTTACCCAGGTTCCTCTTGAAGATTTACACAGACTTAGCCCAAAGTAACCTTACCCGGGTTCCTGTCGAAGTTTTACACGGACTTATCCCGAAGTAACCCTACCCAGGTTCCTCCTAAAGCCCTACACAGACTCATCACGAGCAACCTTACCCAGGTTCCTTCTCAGTTCAGATGCAGTTTTACCCAAACTCCTCACAAAGCAACCTTATCCAGGTTTGTTCTCACAGCCCTACTATCAAGGCTTTCATATCGAAGTAACCCTACTATCCAGGTTCTTTCTTACAACCCTACTATCCAGGCTGTCATATCACAAAGTAACCTTACCCCAGTTCCTCCTAGAATTTTACACGAACTTATCCCAAAGCAACCTTACCCAAGTTCCTTCTCGATTTAGATGCAGTTTTACCCAAACTCCTCACAACCCTACTACCCAGGGTCCTTCTTACAGCCCTACTATCCAGGCTTTCATATCGAAGTAACCCTACTATCCAGGTTCCTTCTCACAACCCTACTATCCAGGCTTTCATTTCGAAGCAACCCTATTATCCAGGTTCCTTCTCATAACCTTACTATCTAGGTTCCTTCTCTCTTATCTCCAGACGGCAGTCCACAACACTGTAAGACCTGGATCTAATCAAACATGATTGGTCTCGCATTTCCCCATTAAGTCGCGGTGCAGCTTGTACCCTGACCATATATGCAGTTCACTTCCGCTTCCTCAAGCAGGAGTTATTTCCCCAGTAGAGTAACGGACAACTAAAGCTCCTAAAATTCTATTTCTCCCAAGACAGATATCAATATTCCTCAGCAGATTCCTCATCAACAACAGCAACAGGGACTCTCGTCAAAGGAATATCTCAAGAAATCCACATTCTCTAGATGGCATCTTTAAGCCCATCTCCGACAATTCTCCATCGCGTCCAAGATAGCATCTTTAAGCCCATCTCCAGAAATCTTCCATTATCGACCTCCAAATGAAATCTGTAAGCCCATTCCCGATATCACAAATCAAGTTCCACTTCATGCGAGTGCAAATTTTTGGGCACTCTAGTGTTCAATTATCTTCCACCTTCAGATCACGAAAGGCAGACATGCCAATCTACATCCTTAGGTTTAAGAAGATTGAACAGGGGAAGCTGTTGTACCCTAAAATTTTCCCTCTTATTTTACTCAATACATGTCCATTGAGATCTTCAATTGGCTCAAGGTTTCCCAAGAGTGGACAAGACAACCTCTCTCCTAAGGCAGTGTACCTCAAATTAGGGTTTCCATTTTCATCAAGATGGGTGAACCACAAAGGCCTAATATGCTCTCAATGGTCTTAATATATTCCCAAGATCATCCATGCCATGTTTCAGGCCTTTCATAAGAAGTTTGCCCCGTCAACTGTTCAGATACTTGAGAATCGACAGTACTAGGTCAAGAGTCAATTGTGGCCCACATACAGTCAAACCTCAATATTTTTTGTCAACATCAACATTTTAAAATTACTTTCATCATTTGATCAAGGGTTGATCATGATTCCCCAAGGAATGCTCCAAATTCATCAAAACCCAAAAGTTGCTAAATTAGGGTTTTTTAGGAAAAGTCCACCCAACTTTGACCAAGCATAACTTCTTCATACTTTATCATAAATTTTCCATCCAAAGATCATTTTTAAGAGTGTAAAATTCCCTAAAATTCATCTTCATCTCACAAGCTCAAAATGTGAACTCATCAAAAGATATGAATTTTTAAATTATAGGTCCTTTTGAAAAGTCAACAAAAACACCTTTTGGGTCAAAGCTTCTTACATGAACATGGAAGATTAAATTGAAATGAAACCAAAAGGGTTGGTTAGGGAACATCCTAAGCTTTCTAAAAAGTCAAAGAACACCGTCCTAGGGTCAAAATTGAGAGAGATATGCATTGTCAAAGTTGGCAATTTTTGGAAAATTGTCAAAAGTCAACATTGATCAAATTTGCATTTTTTCCAAAGGGGCCCATGTTTTCTTGTTTGAAACATGTTTCTAATATGACCCACGACCCCTGAGATTTTCCACCTATTATTATATTATTTTCATTATTTATTTTTATTTTATTTCATTTAAATCAAAACAAATCAATATAAAATAGTAAAATAATAAAATCAAATCAAATCCTTTATTTTTTTATGCACATTTTGAGTCCATGTACGGCTAACATGCCAGCCAATTCGTGCAAAGTGGATTTGGATTGAAAAAGATTGGATTGAAGCTTGTTTTAGAAATATATCATACAAGAGCAAATCAAATCCAATTTCCATTATTTCTCAAGATTCATGCCAATTTTATTGACCTAATTCAGTCTACTATAAGTGCATAACAATTGCAGATCAAAGACACGAGGGTTGGAGTCATGAAAGAGGCAGAGCAAAGTCAAAAATTCAAGGAAAAAAGTGTGAATCGGTTTCCATTCCCCAGGCCATCTCAAGCTATCCAAGCTATCCCAATCCATTGTTGGACATCTCAGGAAGTTATTCCAACCATTTGCAAGGTCTGAAACCCCCAGAAACAACAACTGTAACTCACACGGTTTGTGTTTTTTTCAGAATCGATTATCCCAATTCTTGTATCATTAGCAATTTTAATTGTCATATTTGTTATTATTATCATGTTTGCAAGCTAACTGGATGGTTTAATTATATTTTTAAAGCTTATACACGCACCTGCCATTGTTATGGCTTTTATGTTTCTTTTAGGGTTTCTTGATGCAGGAAAAATTAGGCTATGAATGAGGTACCATGATGCTCGTGAGGCCAAGACGAGTTGATTGGTACCATCACAATTAATTTATCATGCTCGTATGAGATTTTTGAGTTTCACAGGGTTGTAGCTACAGGCTTGTGTCTGTAGGTAAAAGTTCATAAACCTAAGATAACAGTTCCGGGAAGAAGAAGGTGTGTGTCAGCCAACCATTCATCTGTTTGAATCTCGCGCGCTTTGGGATCAACTCTTTTGTTTTCATTATATTATGTTTTATTATTACTGTAATAACAACTAACAACAATAGCTCAGCTGGCAGCGCAACATTGGTTCAAGGCATAAGGACCTGGGTTCGATCCCAGGTCCCAGCATTTCCTTTATTTTATTTTCATTCAGCAGATCTCATGCAGTGCTCTTTCACACGCCTACCATGTGTCATCAGCATCCAACCAATTTATCAACATAGCATTAAATCCAACGCGTCCCAGCCTGAAGGACTATGATGCACCTCAAGTCAATGCTGCACAGGATCCAGCATGGTTGACTGGGCTCAGCATTATTGGGCTTGGAATTTCAGCTTCACACCCCCTTCAGCAATTCAACAACAGGCCCATTTTATTATTTTTCTATTCTTTTTTTTTAATTTCTTTGTTTATTTTCTTTAATTATTTTCTTTTTCTTTTAATTAACACAAAATTATTTTTTATTAACGAATCACAAATCACAAAAATCTTTTTTAATAATATTTTTACTTTTTAAATTAGTTAGTTTAATTTAACTTAGGGCAATTTGAATTGTTTTTATATAATTAAAAATAATTAGACTTGGGATTTTATTTGTACATAACTTAGCTAATTTTCCTCAAAAATACACCAAAATCTTTTTTTCTCATAAATATTTATTTCTTTAATTTAATTAGTAAATTAGGTTAATTTAATTTCTTTCATAATTAAAAAAACAATTAGAAATTAGGTTTAATTAATTTGTAATTTAATTGTTTTCTCAAAAAAATAACTTAATCATTCTTGTAATTAGATTCTAGGGTTCTCAACTTCCCTCGTATTTAATTTACCGTGCGCACTTTTATTTGTATTATCATTATTGTAACTGTTTCGAGGTTGTAATAGTTTTAATTAGGGATTTAAATTTCACATTTTTATCTCCAGTCGAGACAATTATGTAACTGTCAAAGCCTTGTAATAGCTAGGTTTACTTTCTCGCACTTTTAAATTCCTGCAAATATTTAACTGTCTAGATGTATGCTAATAGGATTGTATGGAAAGAATGCTCGAAATTTAAAACGGTAGATCACCTAATGTGCAAAGACTAAATAACTGAAAAAAACTCATATGCACATATTCACTCCTAGGGTTTACCTCACTTCGGTTGCCTTCGGTAAACAATCATTAAGCATAGGAGATTTTAGTGGTTGCCCTCCAGTCTAAAAGATCAAAATGTCTCATTCGAATATTGCCGCAGAAATGTTGCCTCGAAAATGTTGCCTCGGAAAGATCTTAAGACTCTAAGGTTCCTACTAAAGTTTTCTAACTATTGCTTTAGTGATTGTACTTGTCCCTTTCGAATGTCCCTTACAACTCCAACGATGGTGCTACCTACTCCATAATAGTGGGATAGCGATGTCTAAAGGAAATAGAACGGACAATCCTTTTTTCGAGTAGGTAGAATCTTAAGTACTTTCTCAATAAAAACTTTTCACACAAACACCTTTCAAAACAAATTTTCAAAACAAACTTCGTCACACCCTTGAGGACTAATACAAGGGTTATCACGAAGCAAAACATTTTCAAAGCAAGCACACACACAAGCAAATTTAAAAAGATGAGCAAGTACCTAAGAACCCATGGAAAACCATAGATGGAAAGGGTGCTAACACCTTCCCTTTCTGTAATCTACCCCCCATACTCAGAAACATCTCGAAAAAAGGTTTTTTCTGTTCTTTTTCCTTTTCCATGATTGGATGAAATAAAAGTCGGTGGCGACTCTTGCTTACCGCGACATTTTGCAAACAAAAACGCAAAACAGAAACTAGAAAAAATAGTCGGTTCTTCCACCGTATCACACTTGGTGACATAACTCATTGTGTTAGTATCCATGTGGAAACGTATTATCAAGATCTATGTTATTCATCTTTTGGGTTGAGATGAATATACAAATCAAATCAAAACTTACTATGTCATTCCCTAAGCATTAGTAAGTCAACTTTTCAAAATTCTATTATTTTACCTCATAGGTCATGGTAAATATGCAAGAATCTACGACCTCCCTTTAGGTAGTGGCAAGTTATCCACGTCATCATACTTAAGTTAAAACAAAACTTTGGTTCAAACGCTGGTAAGATGATACATTATCATTTATCCCTACTCTTCATACTCTTGGGAATGCTGCATAGCGTATCTTTATAAATCTTTGGTCCAAATTTTTGGGTCTTCCATTATTTAAATAACCCTTTGATTCAAATGTGTGAGACCCACGTACTCTCGTACGCTTCAATCAAAGAGTAATTAAATAGGGACATCTGTCATACCTTAAATTTCTTCGCCCTTTATTTTTATGATCAAAAATATTTTCAATATTGGTTTTATAATATTCTTTGATTTTTGTTAAATATTTGTTTCCAAGTATATTTAGAAATACAATAATTTATTTTAAATTATTTGTATTTTTAAAATAGCAAATAATTGCTCGTCTTCATATACTTTCAATTGGCTTTTTATTTTAAATAAAAAAACATAGCACAATTAGTAAGGAAGCATTGCTTGAAAGCGTAAGGTCACATGTCTGAATCTCACTTTGTGCATTTTTTTTATATTTCTTTATTTATTGTTACTAATTTTATTTCTATTTATAAAAAATCATAAAAAAGCCATTTTTTATTATTTAAATATTATTTTTCTTATGTTTAATTATGGCATTTTAAAAAAATAATTATTTATTTGATTTTATGTATTTTTTTATTTAAATTGAGTGCAAAAATCATAATAAATACCAAAAATATTTCCTTTTCGAGATAACTATTTCTTATTGGTTAATCTGCATCAATTTGTGTCATACTCAGCTTCTGATTGGCCAATTTGCTGACCAAGAAAGATCTGATTTATTTTATTCACTCTTCTCCCTTTAACCTGATTTTGAGAGTCTATAAATAGGGTCATATTTTCATAGTTTTAGACATTAAGAATTTCATCCACAAATTTTACATTTTTTGCTAACACTTTGTCTATCAACAATTCGCATATCTATAATTTTTCACTCACTTTTTTCACATACACTTCATTTTTTTTGCAATTTCTTTTCAATTTTTCTCTTCAAAAACTTTTGGTGTTACGAAATTTTTTTTGTGTTATTGTTTATTATTGGCCGATGATTAAATTGAAGCCTCCGTGGTATTTTCAACTCCTTTTTAATTTTAATTTGCTGATGTTTCAACTAAATGATGATTATTGATGGTTGCCTTTCTTTTAAAATTATATTTTTATACTAACAATTTTCTAAATCCATGAGGATGTCAATTTCTACGCATACATATTCACAAAAGGCCATGTGTCAAAATCTGGCGGTAGTTAGGTAACAGCAAATTTGAGAAAAACAATAGATACCATGATACAGGGGTCACGTTCCATCTGTTTTCACATACAGATTCTTACTTATTCTTTGTCTTGATTGTGTTTTATTATTTTTAGTCATAATTTAAATAATATCATTTTTATGTGTTAGTATTATAGATAAGTGTAAATCATTTTTTGATTTGCTTTAATATTTATATTCATTCATATGAAACTAGCTGCTTTCCTTACTATATTATTAATTTATTAATTTAATTATTAAGTTTTTTTAGAATTTAGTTAGGCAAAATATAGCTCCTTATGCAATTAACTAAATTTAGTTATAAACTGGTACACCGTCCGTTTTAATTTACTTTTATTTAGTCTATTTTTAGTTTAAGGTTATTTAGTTAGTAAATTTAAATAAGTAGATTATTAATACAAAAGAATTTAATTTAAACATTATATTTTTTTCGTTAGTCTACCACATTAAATTCAACATATATATAAATCTCAAACTACAAACATAACCAAATATCTTTTTAAGTAATTAATTTAAACATTCTATAAATAATAGGATTTTCATCTTCGAGTAGTTAAATCGATCTACACATTGTCTACCTATTTACTATTCAAAATCAAACAATTAAAATCCATGCAACTCAACAAATTCACCATCTGCGAATGACACGTGGCCAAAATCTGGTCACGTGATGAGGAGAGTATATCAGACTCCCCCGCTCTATGTCTTAATATAGCTAACCAATCAAAAATCAATTTTTACTAACATAACAAAAACTACAAGATATTTTCGAAAAAAGGATTAAATAGAATTACTTTCAAAATTAACTGAGAATTGCGTCTATGATGACTCAACTTACAAACCAGACAAAGTTCAAGGATAATTAAAAAGCAATTCTATGAAATCCTATAAAAAACACCAACCAACTGTGAACTACGAATTAGGATTATGATTCCTCATAAGAGGATACGTAGGCATAGACTAAAATTGTGGCGAGTTCCCCTAATAAAAATTAAAATCCTTACCCTAAACCTTTAAAATCTAAACCCTAGTATCCTTGTGAACAAGGTAGATGAAGGGTTCCTAACACCTTCCCTTCGTCTAAGAACGAGCCCAACAAATTTAGAATCTCTGACTTATTTAGGGTTAAACATTATATTCTCTTCCTTAGGCTAAAAATGAATAGTGGAGACTCTATAATTTAAAATCAGTTACAACACCTCGCTACCAACCTTGCCTTGTATCTTTTCGACATTACTCCTTCGATTCCTTCCTTAACCTTGAAAATCAACTTACAACTAACTAACCTAGCCTCTGCAGGTTTCTCGATTATCTACCAAGTTTTATTATCATGAAGGGATTTCATCTCATCATGCACGGATTTCAGCCTTTAGTCTTTTTTCGACTCTTCACATATTCCTTGTAGTCTCTAGGTTCTTCATCAAGAACCTCACTTAGAGAGATTAAGGCAAAAGCTATGAGATTTGCATAACCAAGTATCTGAGTCGGCTTAATGACTCTTCTCGACCTGTCTTTTTCTAGTAGGTAGTCATTTTCAGTTTCCTCAATTTCATCGGCAACTTCAGCTTCTTCTTCGACTTCATCTGGATTATGTAATTCAGCATCATTATGCTCCACCTCAACATGAATCTATTGATGACTCTTTTCGAACAGCATCATCAGTTTTATTGAACGCCATTTTTGCTTTATTGAAAACTACATCTCTACTTTTGATACTCCTTCTATGGCCTGGCTCTAGGCACCACAACCTATAAGCTTTGACTCCTTCAGGGTACCCAATGAACATTTATCTCAAAGCTCTAGGTTAGACCTTGTCTTGCCTAATGTGAGCATGTACTACACAACCAAATATACTAAGTCTATCAAGATTAGGTGGATGTCCCAACCATACTTCTTCAGGCGTCTTCGTTACCAAGGTTGTTAAGGGATATCTATTTATCAGATATGTTGTTGTCGAAACAACCTCAGCCTAAAACTCGTTCTTCAATCCAACACTAACCAACATGCATATAACTCTTTCCAAAATGGTTCGATTAAACCTTTTAGATAAACTATTTAGATGGGGAGCACCTGCAGTAGTATTGTGTTTTACAATACCAGACGCTCACAATAGTTGTCGAAAGCCTCATTGCAAAATTCAAGACCATTATCGGTCCTTGATAACACTTACTTTACCCTTGTTTTTGACTCTGATTTCACATGTTATTTAGGTTTTTTATTATTGTTTTCTCATATTATGCCTATCTTTTGTTTACTTTTCAGGTATTTCAATTATCCAGAGCTCCCCTGGAGAAATGAAGGAAAACAGGCTGAAAAACAAGAGTTTAGGTCAAATTTGCACTCATGGTGTCCACCATGGCGCCAACCATAGGGTAGTCCATGACGTGGACCACCTCTTGCTGACCTAAACTGCCATATTCCCCACTTCCTTTCATTTACACTCATGGCGGGCGCCACCTTTGGAAGATGTTCCCCCCCCAAAGGAGTTGGGGGCATTCCTGTGATTTCCTGCATTCTTCATCCTATATAAATAGAAGTTCTTGATTTCATTTCAATTCGCCCAAGCTTAGTTGTAAACTTGATCCAACCATAGTTACGAACTTAAGCCATATAATTTCAACATTGTAAAGCGATAATTCTTCACATCGGGGAATTATTGCACTGTTGATTGAGTCTGTGATCGAGTTTGTAGTTTGGAGCACTTCGGCATAAGTTTATGTTGCCACGTTTAGTTTTAACTGCTGTTTATTTCCAGTCGCATTTTACTTCCAATTTGTACCAGATTTAAAACCTCCCCGTTTGGAGCAGGTTTCTATTTATATTTCCCGTACCTGCTTTTACTTTGTTTATTTCCCGCACCTGCTTTTACTTTGTTTATTTTATGCACTACTTTTTACTTTGTTTATTTCTCGCACCTGCTTTTACTTTGTTTATTTCCCGCACCTGCTTTTACTTTGTCTATTTTCCTCACTACTTTTACTTTGTTTATTTCCCGCACCGCACTTTAAATTATTTACTTTCTCGCATGATTTATTTTAACATGTCTGTTTACATTCTCATGTCAGGCTGAACCTTACTGGTCTAGAATGTAAGGAATCTAGTTATATCGATATTCCAAATGATGTGTCAATAGAAATGCTTATGGGCTATTTTTGTTTTTAATACGAGTTTTCTTTACTTTATTGTTGTTGGGTAAGATCGAAAGCCGTCCAACCCTTTATTAAACTCGGTTAGTTCTAACTGGTCAAAGGAAGCGAAAGCTCTTTGTCCGGTTAGTTAGGGATTTTTATTATCAAAGAAATCAATTTTGAAACTATTTTCTGACGCGTTTATAGGGTTAAAGTTAGGTCCCTTTTTTATTAGAAATTCCAGATCAAAATACTTTTCAACTTGGTCAAGTACTTTATTTCTTAAAAACAGGTTTATTACTTTAACACAATGCACGCCTTTTTATAAGTGACGATAAGAAGGTATGATTAGAGAGTAAACTCGGTTCTGATTACGCGAAAGCGACAGTTCCTGTTAAATTAGTTCTTTTCTTTAGTAGAAAATATTTCCCTATAAGTAGTTCTATTCCGAAGCATTGTGAATATCATATAACTATGTGAATTACATTTGACCCTGCTTTTATATCTAAAGTTTATTTCATCGCACTTTATTTTCTTGCATGCTCAATTCCCTGTTTAATATTGACTTAGCTAAACACCGTAACAATAGCAAACGATAGATTGACGATTAGTCTCTGTGGATTGATAATCTTTTATATTACTCTAACGCGATTTGTACACTTGCAAATACACCGCACCAAGTTTTTGGCGCCGTTGTCGGGGACCAATTTTGTCAAATTTCTCACCCTATAGTCGCACCGTCTAGACTAAGTTTTACAGTCCAGTTAATGTGAAGATATCGCAGCACCAGAACCTTATTCAATCCTTTAGCAGAACCTGAATGTTACATCCATTTTCTCTGTAGAATTAGAAAAACTATGGTCGAGAATCGTAACCAAAGACCCCTTAAGGAATTTTCCCAACCGTCAGATGAGGAACCTAGTTCAAGTATCGTAAACCCAACTATAACCACAAATAATTTCGAACTAAAACCCTCATTGCTATAATTGGTGCAACAAAAGCAATTCGGCGGTCTCGCTACTGAGAACCCGAATCAACACTTAAAAACTTTTATACAATTAGCAGACACTTTAAAATGCAATGGTGCTTCGCCTGAGGCAATACGACTAAGATTAATCCCTTTTTCCCTCAGAGATAAAGCACGAGATTGGTTGGATTCCCTTCCACCCAATTCAATAACAACCTGGGAAGACCTTAGGAGAGTATTTCTCGCAAGATATTTTCCGCCCAGCAAAACTGTTGTCCTTAGAAACCAAATCACTAGATTTAACCAAAACCTGGGAGAATCACTTTTTGAAGCATGGGAGAGATATAAGGACCTGTTAAGAGCCTGTCCACACCATGGCCTAGAACAATGGCTAATCATCCACACCTTCTATAATGGAATCCATTACAACATAAAGATGTATATTGATGCTGCCGCTGGTGGCGCATTGATGAATAAACCTTACCTAGAAGCCTGCGCTCTCATTGAGGACATTGCCCAAAACCATTACCAATGAGGAACATAATGAGATACGATAGAGAAAAGGGAGACCCAAGGAGGAAAACATGAGATAAGTTCTCTAGACATGATGCAAGTTAAAATGGACGCTCTTTCCTTAAAAGTTCAAAACATGTCTCAAAACCCTAATATTGTAGCCGCAGTAGATTCAAAATGCGAACTCTGTGGGACTCAAGGACATCAACCTGCAGAATGTAACTTGTTAAATGAGCCTTTCTCAGACCAAGTAAACTACACCCAAGGAAAACCATTTTCAAACACTTACAACCCCGGATGGAGGAATCACCCAAACTTTTCTTATAAAAATAATAGTCCAATACAAAACTTTGCACCTCCGAGACCTACAGGTTTCCAAGCCGAAAG
This sequence comes from Vicia faba, assembly GCA_948472305.1. Lineage (NCBI taxonomy): Eukaryota > Viridiplantae > Streptophyta > Magnoliopsida > Fabales > Fabaceae > Vicia > Vicia faba. Next base: position 242,477,520 of record OX451735.1, read on the forward strand.
ACCAAACCAACCTATGTAAGCTGTGGCACCCAAACTAAACCTTGAGAAAATCATGGAAAATTTCATTTCAGCTCAAACCCAGCAAAACAAAGAGTTCTTAAATCATAATATTTACGTAAACGAACTAATCACGCAATTAGGAACTAAGGTTGATCAGATAATTATGCATAACAAGATGCTTGAAACCCAGATCTGGCAGATAGCCCAAACACAAGCCCCGCAAACTACACCTGGAGGACAATTCCCTGGACAACCTCAACCAAATCCTAAAGGGCAAGCTAATGTCATTTCCTTACGAACTGGGACTACTTACGATAGACCCAAGAATCCAGCCATGAGTACACCCTCACAACCTAAGACAAATGTTTTGCCTACAGACTAAGTGGAGGAATCAGAGGAGCTCGAAAAGCAAAAAGAACCAGAATTAAAGGATAAAACTAATAAATCACCACCCCCGTACAAATCCCCAGTCCCATTTCCGCAAAGACTTAAACAAACCAAACTTGACAATCAATACCAGAGATTCATCAAAGTTATAGAAAACTCCTTGTAGAGATTCCTTTCACCGAAGCCATCACTCAGATACCATCTTATGCTAAATTCCTAAAAGACATCCTGACCAACAAGCGTAGACTTGATGATCCCAAACCTATCAAATGCAATTTTATTTCAGAAAATAAACTTGCCAATAAAATAAAGGATCCAGGAAGTTTTTCCATTCCTTGCATCTTAGGAAATCATACTATTGACAAAGCCTTCTTAGATCTAGGAGCTAGTGTCAGCCTTATGCCTTTAGCAGTTTGTAGAAGGTTAAACTTAGGATAATTGCAGCCGACTAAAATGTCTCTCCAGCTGGTTGATAGATCAGTTAAGTATCCTATAGGCATACTTGAAGACATACAAGTTAAGATCGGTCAGCTATATATCCCAACTGATTTCGTGGTTATGGATATTAAAGAAGACGAAGAAATCCGAATCCTCTTAGGTAGACCATTCCTATCAACAGCTGAAGCCATAATTGACGTTAAGAAAGGAAAATTAACATTTGAGGTGGGTGATGAAAAGATAGAATTTATTCTTTTAAAGTTCTTAATAGCACCAGTCATAGGAGATGCCTGTTATGCCATCGACGTCATTGACAAGTGTATATTGGAACTTAAGTGAGAGGAATCTAACAAATATATCAAGTTACCTTCGACCCCCATTATGGAGGACGATGGATTCAAAAGTTTAGAACCTTACATCGATGACGACCTCTATGAATGTTTATCGCTTACTCCTGATCCCATGCCTTTCCCTCTGAAACCATCTTTAGAACTGAAGGAACTTCCCAAGAACCTCAGATATGAATTCTTAGACAAAGAGATGAATCGTCCTGTTATAGTTAACACTATTTTAAGTCAATACGAGACAAGTTAACTCTTAGAGATCTTACGGAAATATCCCTCAGCTTTAGGGTATAACATCTCCGATTTAAAAGGAATAAGTCCATCGGTGTGCATGCACCGGATCTTGTTAGAGGAAAACTAAAAACCCTCAAGAGAACATCAAATAAGAATAAACCCTATAATGAGCGATGTTGTTAAAAGAGAAGTTCTTAAGTTACTAGAGGCTGGTATAATTTACCAAATATCAGATAGTAATTGGGTGAGCCCTGTGCATGTGGTGCCAAAGAAAGGAGGCATCACAGTCATAGAAAATGAGAAAGGTGAGCATATTGCTAAACGAATAGAAGGAGGTTGGCGTATGTGTATAGATTATAGAAAATTAAATAAAGCAACCAGAAAGGATCATTTCCCTCTTCCATTTATAGATCAAATGCTCGAACGTCTAGCCCTACACTCGCACTTTTGTTATCTAGATAGATACTCAGGATTTTTACAAATACCTATTCACCCTGAGAATCAAGAGAAAACAACCTTCACCTGTCCTTATGGAATGTTCGCCTATAGACAAATGCCCTTCGGACTCTATAATGCCCCTGCCACTTTCCAATGTTGTATGATGTCTATATTTGTAGATTACCTAGATGGAATAATGGATGTTTTCATGGAAGATTTCTCGGTGTGTGGATTCAATTTTAAAGATTGTCTCTCCAACCTCGAAAAAATCCTTGAAAGATGCGTAGAGGTGAACCTAGTGCTAAACTGGGAAAAATGCCATTTTATGGTTAATGAAGGTTTACTATTAGGACACATTGTCTCCAAAATAGGCATTGAGGTCGATAGAGACAAAATTGAAGTTATAGAAAACCTCAGCCCACCTATAACCATTAGGGAGATTAGAAGTTTTCTTGGACATGCTGGTTCTTATCGGTATTTTATAAAAGACTTCTCTAAAATAAAAAAACCTTTGACTAATCTTCTAATGAAGGATGTTGAATTTGTTTTTGACGAGAAATGTCTCGAAGCTTTTAAATTTTTTAAATAAGCATTGATTTCAACTCTGATCATGCAACCCCCAGATTGGACACAACCTTTTGAAATCATGTGTAACGCTAGCGATTATGCAGTTGGTGCTGTTCTAGGACAACGAAAAGACAATAAATTACATGTTATATATTATGCTAGTAGAACCCTAGATACCGCCCAACTCAAATATGCAACAACAGAGAAAGAATTACTGGCAGTAATTTTTGCGATAGATAAGTTTAGGTCATACCTAGTTGGAGCAAAGATCATCATTTACACTGATCATGCTGCCATACGTTATCTATTAAATAAAAAGGACTTTAAAACTAGATTACTTATATGGATCCTGTTACTCCAAGAGTTTGATCTAGACATTAAGGATAAGAAACGCACAGAGAATGTTGTCGCTGACCACCTCTCTAGATTAGAACATTTAAAACCGGACTTATTGCCTATAAATGATGATTTCACCTATGACAGACTTATAGCTAAGACTGATGATTTCGAGCCTTACAGAGATAAAGATTTTGAAAAAATTTCAGTAATGAAGAGCGTACCTTGGTACGCTGATTTTGTAAACTACCTAGCTGCAGATATCATACCCCCTGATCTAAATTACCAACAGAAAAAAGAAGTTCTTCAAAGATGTTAAACATTTCAACTGGGATAAACCACTCCTATTCAAGAGAGGAATAGATAATATTTTCAGGCATTGCATCCCAAAAGAGGAAATAGAATACATCATCAGACACTGTCATTCTGCACCTTATGGTGGACATGCAAGTATATTTAAAACGCACGCCAAGATTCTTCAAGCATGCCTCTATTAGCCAACTTTATGGCGCGGTTTTCATGCCTACATTGTCAAGTGTGACCGATGCCAATGCACCAGGAACATATCAAGACGTGACGAGATGCCAATGAGGAATATCCAGGAAGTTGAACTCTTTGATGTTTGGGGTATAGACTTTATGGGACCATTTCCACCTTCAATGGGAAAAAGGTATATTTTGGTAGTTGTGGACTACGTGTCTAAATGGATTGAGGCTATTGCATCACCCACAAACGACACAAGAGTGGTAGTCAAGTTATTTAAGAATATCACTTTTCTGAGGTTTGGAACACCCCGTCTCGTTATAAGTGATGGAGGATCACATTTCATATCCAGAATATTTGATAAGCTCTTGAGTAAGTATGGAGTAAACCACAGAGTAGCAACACCTTATCATCCACGTACTAACGGCCAAGTAGAAGTGTCTAACAGGGAGATTAAACAAATCTTAGAAAAAACCGTTTCAATTTCCAGAAAAGATTGGTCTCAGAAGCTACATGAAGCACTATGGGCCTACAGAACAGCTTTTAAAACCCCTATTGGAACAACCCCTTACCAATTAGTCTATGGAAAATCTTGTCATTTACCCTTCGAGTTAGAGAATAAAGCCTATTGGGCCATTAAGACCCTGAATTTGGAATATTTGACTGCTGGTGAAAAGCGCATCCTTGACATTCATAAATTGGAGGAATTCTGCCAGTCTGCCTATGAGAATGTTGTAATATATAAATAAAGAAACAAAACTTGGCATGATAGAAGAATTATAAAGAAAGATTTCAATATAGGCGACCTTGTTCTCCTTTTCAATTCCAGGTTGCAACTTTTTCCTGGCAAGCTACGTTCAAGATGGACTGGTCCTTTTGAGGTCTCTAGAATCCTAAGATCTGGAGTAGTCGAGATCAAGAACAATTCTTGTAGCTCATTCATCGTCAATGGGCAGAGGTTGAAGCACTACGAAGGAGGTGACATTCCCACCAACTACTCCAACCACACTCTGATTGATCCACCAGTACCAGTTTGCGATATATGAAGTTTACTCGTCAAGCTAACGACGTTAAACAAGCGCTGCATGGGAGGCAACCCATGGGTTTATTTTTATTTTTTTGCATTTATTTACTTTTTACTTTATCAAATTTTATTTTTATCTTTATACTAACAGTTGCAAAATTTATGATTTTAGGCATCACCTGCTAGCCGTCTTTGCTAACTACATTTTTCAGGATGGAGCATTTCAATGACATACATGTTCCCATCTGAGATGACACTCAGAGACAACGCTATGTGGTCCTTTCACAAAGACCCATGGCACCGACCAGATATCCATACCAGATTGCCTTGTCCGCCAGATTCGACCAGTTCGAGGCTTCTCAGAGCAGTCGTAGTCGCAGCTGATCCCGTCATCCTAGACATTCACCGTACGATGGCGAGGGATCCAGACAACCTTAGTACTTTACCAGGTGTCTCTTTCCTTATCTTATTTCATAACATTTGGGACAATGTTCGATTTAAGTGTGGGAGGAGATTTACTCGCTTTATTTTTCTCGCTTTATTTTTTTCTCGCTTTATTTTTCCTTTCCTGCATTTTCCTTCTCGTTATTTTACTTCTTTATTTGCTTTAGTTTGCTTGTTTGATTTCTTTTCAAAATAATGCATCTGTTTGACGAGTCATCTATATCTGTATGGTCTAGTGTATGTCCACTCCCCCATTTCTTGAGCCTAACCGAAAATTTTTTCTAAGAAAAACATTGTGTTTTGAACTTAGTTGGGCTATAAGACCTAGTTGAGATAGGATGTAGTATGACTTGGGAAAGCCTTTTTGAAGCATCGACATCGTTTTTACACCTTAAGCTTCGTAAATTTAGGAATTTGATCCCGATACCCCCTATGTTGTGGCCTTAAAATTTTCATTCTTAAATCCTTGAATAGTTTATCCTAGTAGTCAGCTCCAATCTAAGCATGCTCTACGTAGGGGACCGAAGAGAAGTGAATGATCTATATGGTATGTTCTTATTATAAACTACAAACCCGGGATAGGTGACCCTCACAAAGTCATTTAACTCAATAAAAGTTGTATGTTGAAAAATATAGCAAAAGCAAAAGCAAGAAGAAGAAAAAGAAAAAGAAATTTTTTTACCCATCTTTAGTTGGTTCAGAGGTATCTGGTACTGAACTTGGTAGGGAGGATTACCATCCGATCCCCCGCAACTATAAATGGGTCAATAAAAAGGGTTACACCAACTTTTCGTACCAGAGCCCTGCGTTTTATGATCAGAGTCACTACCCGGTCACTTTACTATGAGCATGTACGAATAACGGGCTTAATGTGATTGCGCCTGAATGAAAAAGGATTTGAAAAATGGAAAATTATAGGCCTAAGCATAGTGGCATGATATGGATTGGTTCGTAAAAGAACGAAGCTTATATCCGTTTTACGGAAGAGTATCACTATGATATCCTTGGTTTGAATCAGTCAGTACCTATCAATACATCCCTGTTTTAATTTTAGAGGCCCCTTGCAGCCCAACTTGTTCACTAACACTGTTTTTCTTCTTAATCTATTTAGAGTTTTTGTTTGAGGACAAGCAAAGGTTTAAGTGTGGGAGAATTTGATAACACTTACTTTACACTTGTTTTTGACTCTGATTTCACATGTTATTTAGGTTTTTTATTATTGTTTTCTCGTATTATACCTATCTTTTGTTTCCTTTTAAAGTATTTCAATTATCCAGAGCTCTCCTGAAGAAATGAAGGAAAACAGGCTGAAAAACAGGAGTTTAGGTCAAATTTGCACTCTTAGGATTTTAATTTCAAAAAAAATATTTTTCAAAACCCTTAGAAAGAAGGTTCGTCTATTACCCAAGGGGATACATCAGCCCTATGAGTTTATGTGTCGACTTCGTCTAGAGTCGGGGGAATTCCACAAAAGGAATATGTCTCAAGAGGTATCCTCTTGGGGGACAGGACTTTGGAATGAAACCTATGACTCTTTATATAAACCTTAAACCAAATCCTCATGGTGAGACCTTTCATGACCTAGAGACGAAAGTTTCGGTCTACAAAAAGGCTCCACTTAAGGGAGGCCCTTATGCCTTTCCCTTTAGTGTTAACCATGATACCCTTAAGGAAACCACCTTATGGGGAGGGTAGAATATTTGTAGGCCAAAAATAGGAACATACCAACTAAAGATACCGTTTATAATCCCATTTCCACAATCTCTAAACCCTCCAGGGTTATCTTTTTGTCCACTACTATCTTCATTTTGTAGGGCTTCCGTCTTTCTGTTATAACCCCTAGCTAGTCGGGATCTTCTTTTTGAAATCCCTAGCCTGTAGGGATCCTCTTTTTTCTGGCATTATCCTTAAAACTTTTATGGGATCTTATTAACCTTCCTACAAAGGACGTCTTAGCTAATACATACCATGTGGCCTATATTAGGCCATGGGATTTGATGACCGTTGACGGGTTACCATGTGCTCTCTTCGACGCCATTCTTCAAGTCTAACCTTCATGCCAACTGTCCATTGGTCTATCACAATTCCTAGCTTGTAGGAATTCCAATCCATTTGTTATAATCCCTAGCTTGTAGGGATTCCTCTTCGTCTTTCATTTCCCATAATCCTTAAGGAATTCATGTTCGTCTCAATCTCACCTCAATTTGTGAAAAATAAATTCACAAGATGCTATTGTACCCCAAAATTTACCCTCCTCGTTTCAAATTTAAGTTGGCTTATATTGCATCATCATACACATACATATCATTGGTTCTATGTTATGGGATCAGGGTATTTCAGAGGAGCCTCAGTCAGTTGCATGAGTTTTTTATTTCATCAATAGATGTTCTCGGGGTATTTCTTATGCTAATAATTGGTCCGTTATTTCGCAACTATTCAGGTATTCGGAAATTCACAAGACCAATTTGGTTCATCATATTCATGTTTTATTTCTCCAAGATATCCTTGTGGATGTATTCTCAAATTCATGTGTGGCTCGAGAGCCAATTCTTTGAAGAAGAGCTCCAAACGTGCGAGTTGTTTCGAAGAGATATAGTGGAAAAGTGTGTTGAAAATGCAGTTTTTAGACACTAAAAAATTCATAGCTCAAAGCCCGCGACTCTTTTTGAACTCGTTTTGGTGGCCAAAGCTCCATTTTGATGTCCTCTATATTTCATATTGCATAATTGTAAGCTAATTCTGCTCAGAAGGTCTCCAAAATGGTGGATTTATCAAGTGTGTTCTCATGCTGAAATTGTGGCAAATATTTATCTGCATCAGATTCAAAAATCATAACTCGGTTGATTTTCGTCGTATTGAGCTGGCTCTGGTAGTGTTGATTCAAAAATCTCTTCTATTTCAACTTATCTTCATATGCTAAAAGAAAACTATAACCCGAAGGTTCTCATTTTTGGTCCAAACCATGTACAACGTATTGAAAATCCTGAACCGGGAATTATTTTCATCTGAGACAAAACTTCAGAAATCCATAACTTTCTCATCATTTATCCTATTGAAGTCATCTTCATACACGAGGTCATTATTGACATGAACTATATTTCTCCTTCACGTCTCAAATTCAGAAATCTCACCTAGGTTCCCGCTAATTTTCCCGAGACGTGTCGCACTTAAGTGATTCAAAATCTGCATCTTTGGTTTGTGATTATTTGAGGTCCATTGATTAAACCTACTCACATAATTCCACACTATATATTCCTTTTGACTCCAATTTTCAAAGGGGTCTCTCATAATTCAGAAAATCTTACAAACACTCTAAATTTTTCTCCCAATTCTCTCAAGGATCAAATCAAAGTTCTACAACTTTTTTCATCAAGAACACAACAACAATTGCATCAAGATCCAAAGGTCAAGATCAAGAACAATTCTTCTCCGATTGATGATTCGTTCATTGCAATCTCTACACCTAAGCCTCCTTTTCACTTCTATCGGTGAGTTTTCTTGAATTAAACACTTTTTGAAATAAGTGATTATTTGAGAAGCACTTTTTGATCAAGCATGAATTGAATATATGTTGATTTTTGAATTGAGAATATAGATCTAAGCCTAGATTTGTGAATTGATTTGATAATAATGTGTAAATCCGGAATTGGATAGTTGAATTAAGTTCTTTTTGAATTAAGTTGACCTACATGAAAGTGCTTAATTATTGAAACAAATTGATGATGCTGCATGATGCTTAATTGTGGATGATTAATTCATCATGTATAGTGTGAATTTGAACTTTAAACTATGCAAAATCATGTGTTTGATATGAAAGGTCTTGTGTTTGATAAATTTCCTAAACCATTTAAAAGGGATCAAAAATCGGTTAAAACAACCTCTGACATGAGGTGAACCGGTCACCCGGTTTTGGTAACCAGTTGCCATTCATTTTGCTCAAAAATCTTCAATTTTGTCACGAGGTAACCGGTCACCCAAATATGGTAACCGGTTACCCCAAGACTGTGGAGTTTTCCAAAATTTTCAAAGTTTTGGTAACCGGTCACCAAAATATGGCAACCGGTTACCCCATGTCAGTAGCCAATTTCCATATTTTGGTAACCGGTTACCCAGTTATGGTAACCGATTACCTAGACAAAAATGTTGATTTTTCTTTGTTTTTGTTGCATGCTTGCAAAATTACCTTGTTACTTCTAACTCCTTTTGTGAATACTTTGCAAGGTACATTTTTAGGTCTTCAACCTTTAAATAAATTCATGATTATAGGTTGAAAGGACACCTTATGCGATCACTTGTTAAGTGAAAATTTGCGTATGATAAGAAAATGATGTTTGTTCTCGCATAAATCCTGTTTTTGTGCAGGTACCCGGGGACCACATAGATGTGTCCGCTACACATTATGTCGTGGGATTGTTATTTTGTATCTTGTATGGATTTTAATTTTTGTAGGTACTTCATAAATGGTGTGGGAATGTCCGATACATATTTCGTGCCATGTGCTCACATTTTTTGTGCACTATGCTATCATGCTTGTGTTTTGATCGATATCTGATGAAAGTGTATTTTGGTACTATGATGTGTCTTCTACACATTCCAATCTTAATTTGTTGATACTTTGATGCTTAGGATGACGATACTTTATTTATTGGTGATAACAGCTCACGGAGTTTTTCGGGTTTCTTTGTTATTTCTTAGCATCTACGAATTATTATTCGTTTCGTACATTTCCCTTCTATTTTCCTTTTCATATCTTATTGCTTTCTAGAGATCATGAGAAGTATGGCTTTTACCGTTGTCCTTGCCATGAGAAGTAGGAATAGATATGTATGACGAAGATTTTCTTTATGGATATATGTCAGGAATCCCTCTGGTTTATTTAAAGACCTGTTTAAGGAAATTCTGCATATGTGCATTATGTTTGCTACTTGTGTTTGTTTAAAATCCTACCTTTGAAGTAGGTATTCCGCATGTGTGTTTATATTTGTGCTCGCATATTCCCCCACCCCCATTAAGTCCTCAAAAGGAAGCGAGCGGAGAGGGTTCGCAATCGACCCCCGCATTTCGTCTGTGTCATCCTTAACTCGCGTTATACGTCGACGCTAATTGTTTTTGCAGATCATGTGTATCGAGTCGATCAAGTGGAAAAGGGTTCCACAATCAAACCCCCACACTTTGTCATGAGTTCCCAATGTCCATTGTTGATACTTCGCTACCCGCTTGTTTGCTTTGGATGATTTGCTCCCCTTGGATAAAATAATGCTTTTATTTTTTATTTCATCTCAGTCTCCTGCTTGTTTGCTTCGGGTGATACGCTCCCCTTAGCTAAAGCATTTCCCTTGCTTCCCCATCCCTTTGAGTTAGTATGTGTTACTCATGTTTATGTGCTTTTGCCAAAGCACTTGTTTACTTATTTGTTTACTATGCCATGCTCCCTTAGGATTTCTCGTGTAAGTTAGCCCTTGAGCTAGACATTAGGATAGGTATCCATGCATTCTAATGTAGGGTAGAGATTTTCCTTTTCATCCTCAACCTTATGATCAATCATTGTATGATAACATTAGGGATATAACTAGATATTCTTCCTTAGATGAGTTTTATTTCTTTTGCATCCTTGCATTGAAGACTAAAACTCTTTTCTTGATAAATGCATAAAATATCTAATAACTTTCAAATCCTTCTTTAAGGTAAAAGATATCAACCAATACAAAAAATTTCCTCCTTCGGGCCTTTCTTCGAAACTTGAAAAGGGATATGTTATTCTCCTACTCTATGAGATAAGACGTGTAATTCCCCAAGGATCGGGTTGCATCGTGTATACTTGCTATGAGTCGTGAACGTAATATCATCCGCCTTCGGGAACTTTTTCTTTTGAGAACACCTGTTAAGGTGAGAGCAAGTTATTTCCTTTCCACTACAGATGCGTGAGTCTCTAATAGTCGAGTGGCGATGGAATGAATTTAACATTGCTTAATTAAAAAACACAAACAAACCAAAATATATGAGCCGAACTACGACTGCTCTGATTCCTTAAAAGGGATACATATTCATCAGGGTAGGGCCCGAACGAGCACAACTTTATCTTCCCTACATTATTTTCTCTTTTCTTTTGCATGCATTCCCTCTTTCTTTTTTACTTTAAACCTTAGACATAGATATGAACACACCCATTAGATTAGAATAACAAGAGTGAATACCGTAGAGTACTACGGGCGTGTGGGGTGTTAATACCTTCCCCTCACGTGACAGACTCCCTTACCAAATATCTCAGTCGTTTGATCGTGATTTCACCCTTCTCAGGTTTACTCAATGTTTACCTTTCCCTGCCCGTGGGATAAAAAACGTTCGATGGCAACTTCATTGATTTTGTCTCGATGATTTATTCAGCCACTTGTTTTAGATGCCTCTGTACTTAGTGTAGCGGTAGAAATGTGCAAGACTAAGCCATTGGATTGACTAGACTTTATACAAATAAAAATCAAAATCACCACCGCGCTTTATTGTTTCCAAAGGAATGGGAAAAGAGCGAATAACCCAAAAATAGGGGGAAAGATTCAAGGTAAGGGGGTTGGTTATGCAAAGGGAAGGTATTAGCACCCTAAACATCCACGGTACTCCGCAGGAACCTCTTTGTAAAATCTGTATATTTTGGCTATAAAAATGTGTTGTATATAAAATGGATGGTGGAGGTGAGAAAAGAAATATTTTTAAGATTTTTGCACCCACCGCGGTTGCGAACCTTTAGTGCCTACGTATCACCTTTCGTGCAATAGGGGATCAGGGTACACTTAATTCATCTAGAAAAGACTTGTTTGTTAATTGTTTTTAAACAAGGAGACAAGTCGTCATTGTTAGGAGAGAAATCTCGACTAACGCCCACAAGGTGTAAGAAAGATGGACCCTGCGTCAACAAGAGTGAGGGTTTGAGAACGCCTCTAGTACTCAAGTGGAAAAGTCGACACCTTTATAACCATAGGGATAGGAGAATGTTGCTCGACTATCAATGAATCATGTCTCACCTTGAAAAAAAGTTTTGAATGGAAAAGGTGCTCGGGCGCACAAAAGAGTTTGAATGTGTTGAATTGTTTTGTTAATTTTGAAAGATGTCAAAGTATGATTAAATGAATTGAAGTTTGTTTAAAGAAACTAAGTTTTAAAAGAAAAGTAACTCGGCAAAGTCGAGGTTTATTATGAAAGCGGTTCGAGTTTAAAAACAAAGAAGATTTTGAAAGAAGATGAGAAGGTTTTTTAAAATTAAAGAAGATGGGAGGAGATGAAGGGACTATCCTAAAGCATAAGGTAAAAGATAAGGAAGAGAACCGTCTAACCAACATGAAGCCGATACTTGACATTATAAGCCAATGTAGAATTCCCATTATTTGGATTGAAACCAAGCAAGCAAAGATACTAGACCTCTTGAGAGAATCAAACTTCAAGTGTATTTAGTCTTCGCAAAAATTGGGCAGAGTAACGGCTGTATACGGGTGAATTCCAGATTACAAACAAAGTATGTAATCACAATAACCTACACACGAAACAAACAAACAACCCAATGTCTTGAGGTAAACCTTAAGAACTCCAGACAAAACATCAAATAAAGTCACAAAATCTCCAAGATAGGCCAAGGTCTCTAATCCTAAGTCCAAGAAGTCCATCACTCCATAATGCAAAGGATAGTAACCATGTAGTCCAAGTATCATTAATGATTTTTATGATTCATGTTGATTATTAGGTGTCTTTAAAAAGAAAGAAAAGCTCAAGTGAGCAAAATAAAAATGACATAAAAGTAAATGCTCAAGTGATCAAAGATGAAAATAGCATGAAATGTAAAATGCTAAAAGTAAATGGTACATAAAGCATGAAAATAAAAGCGTAAAGTAAAGTTAATTGTTATTAATTAGTGGTTAGTTGGATGACCATCTTGAAACTTGCATTTGGAACTCATTAGAGGATTGGTAGAACCAAAGCCTCCACACAACAAGTTGCATTTGCTTTTTGTCAAGTATATCATCCATTTTGGAATTCTCACAAGGCAACATGTAATGATCAACGATGTTTAAGTGATCCGCGTTGACCAAAGGTGTTGTAGATCCATTAGAGGATTGGTAGAACCAAAGCCGCCACACAATGAATCTCAAGGTTATTGGATCAAAGAGATCAAATTAACATACTTGGGCTTGCAATCATAAGTTTGGGCCACGAATGATCATTTATTCGAATCGGGACAAAATTTAGCGCTATGTTAAGCAATCGTAAGTGGACTTATGTAGAAGTCACACCTATTTTGAGGCCGGTCAATAGCAATCTATGTACTTCATGTTTGGATAAATGATATAGAGATCACCATCCCTTAACATGTAGCACAATTAAAAAAAGAAAGGGATAAGATGAAGAGGGAGGGGAATGATAAGCTAATTTGGATCACCATTTCAAAATTCTTTCATCTTTAAATTTAACCACTCCTCTAGATAGATTAAAGCACTAAAAATATCATTAATCCAAAGCACCAAAAATGAATTAAATAATTCACTCTTAGGTATATTTGAATTGATGAATATACATCCAACTTCATCTACATCACAAAGTCCATTGAGTTTAAAGACAAATTGGACATTTAAAATTGCAATCCAAACCAACAATCAAAAAGAGTGAGTAGAAAAAGCATTTTGGATCAAAGCTGCCTCAAAACAAGGCAAAAAAGTGCATTCTGTCCTGGTGTAAATCGATTGCACTATTGTGTAAATCGATTTACACAGTACAGTTTTCAAAAAATTGTGTAAAATTGCTTCTGTGCAATCGATTGCACTACATTGTAAATCGATTGCACACAATTTCAGTAGAAAAAACAGCATTTTAAAAGGGCAATTTCTTGTTCAAACTTTCCATCAAACACCTTATGATCATGGATCCACTTGAGCACGGAAATTCCATCAAATTATGAGAAAATAACACCATTGGAATCACAAAAGAATGCTCAATGAATCAATCCCAAAGATCAGCAAGAGATCACATTGTGAAAGATGAATTATCCAACTTACCAAAGGTAGATCTAGAGAATTATCAAAACAACTTCAAGAATTTGCTTCAATTCAACCACAAGAATCAATTGACCAAGCTTGGATGTAGAGAATTGATGGAGAAAAAGTGTTTGGATGAAGGTTTAGCTCAAAGATTAGTAAGCTTCAATGCAAAGCTTACTAACTTTTTGAAAATGGAGCTTTGAGTGAATTTGATAGATGGAGAGAATTGAGAGATTTTTTAGCAAGGTGGATTTGGCTATCAAAAGCTTGAAATTTGAATGAAATGAGCGCTCTATTTATAGAGTTTTAGGATTGGGATTAGTGGTAATTTGGTAATTGATTCTTGGAGCCAAAATTTGAATTAATGATAATTCTTTCAAATATTAGAGCCAAAATTTGAATTAATGATAATTCTTCTTAAAAATGAAAAATTGGCACTAAAATTTGAATTAATGATACATCTTTCAAAAATGAAGAAAAATTGGAGCCAAAATTTGACAATTTTAAAATGCTGATTTTTTTTTCAATTTTCACGCTGTGCAATCGATTGCACTACAGTGCAAATCGATTTGCACAGTGTATCTTTCCAAAAATTGCGCAAAATTCACTTTGTGCAATCGATTGCACTCTAGGAGCAATCGATTGTACAGTGAAAAAATGAAATTTTTTTAATTCTTTTTCTTTGCAAATAGATATTTTAGGGAAATAATACCGGAAAACCTTATTTGCCATATGCTTCGACTCGGTACCTACAAAACACAAATATGCAAAGACAAAGATAAATATTTTTTACATTTCGATTAGAAGTTAGCCAACAAAACAAGAGCAAACCTAAAGATAAGATGCAAATGTGATGAATGAAGGTATTTATTAATGATTGTGACTGGATGATAAAATATGGTATGAAAGTGCGACTGAAAAAGTTAGGGGCAAAATTTAGGGTACAACAGCTGCCCCTATTTAATTATCTTTCTGCCAGTTAGGCAGAAAGTAATTAAATACAAACAAACCTGAATTTCGTCCCTGATGCGATGAGATGATAGCATATGTTATGAATGAATGCATGGACTCGTTTTTTTGACATATATATTTTTTGAATGATGTATGAGATGAGACAGACTTTGTAGGAATGTGGAAAGACTCGAAGCTGGAAACTTATGGTAGTTTAGATGAAATGACATGGAAAGGCACACTAGGGAAACAACAAGATATTTTTGGATATCTGTCAGGGTGACAAAGAGTAACCATCAATACTTGGAAAAAGGAGATAAAACTCGAGAAGGCAAGCAGCGACATCCAAGAATGGCATTGAATGAGGCGAGCAACTCTCTGGAAAAGGAAATCAGAAACATCTAGAAGAACATTAGATGTAGGATGAGACCAAATCTGAAGCTACATCAGAGTCGTCCAGGAAAGACGCTGAACAGAAAAGAAACACGACATCCAATACTGGCTTTGAATGAAGGGAAAACTCAACGTCTAATAATGGCTTTAGACGAGAGAAACGATCACAATATCCAATACTGGCTTTGGATGGAAACAAAAGATCCTGATGTTCAATACTGGCTTTGAATGAAAGAAAAGCTCAAAATATCCAATACTGGCTTTGGATGGAAACAAAAGATCCTGACATTCAATTCTGGCTTTGAATGAGTGAAAGAGATATTGACATTCAATACTGGCTTTGAATGAAAGAAAAGCTCAATGTCTAATAATGGCTTTAGACGAGAGAAACGATCACAACATCCAATACTGGCTTTGAATGAGTGAAAGGGATCTTGACATTCAATACTGGCTTTGAATGAAGGGAAAACTCAACGTCTAATAATGGCTTTAGACGAGAGAAACGATCACAATATCCAATACTGGCTTTGAATGAGTGAAAGGGATCTTGACATTCAATACTGGCTTTGAATGAAGGGAAAACTCAACGTCTAATAATGGCTTTAGACGAGAGAAACGATCACAATATCCAATACTGGCTTTGAATGAGTGAAAGGGATCTTTACATTCAATACTGGCTTTGAATGAAGAAAAAGCTCACCGTCTAATAATGGCTTTAGACGAGAGAAACGATCACAACATCCAATACTGGCTTTGAATGAGTGAAAGGGATCTTGACATTCAATACTGACTTTGAATGAAGAAAAAGGTAACAACATCCAATATTGGCTTTGGATGAAAAAAGAGAAACAACTCAAACTGATGTTTGCTTTGGTAGGTGCCAAGTAAGTTGGACTTTGATCTCAAGGTGACATGTCGACTTCAATAAGACCTTGGAAAATGAAAATGAGGATGAAACACTCTTGTTATGGATTATGTGTGAATTTTGTTATGCATCATATGTGCATGATTTATGCATGTAATGCCGACGTTTATGACAATGGAGTTTGACTCTTCTGTGGAGAATAGTTTGGAAGTTTGATTCCTCAACACGGAGAACTCTGCCAAATTTGATTGGAAAGAAGAAAAAAAATCTTGCGCCCAAATTTGTCACCCTTGAAAACTGTGTAGAACTGATGATCTTCTGAAGAAGGATTGGAGAGCTACTTGGGGACTTGTCCCAGATTAGCTGACTGTTGAAGATAAACTGATCATGGCTTCAGTCGAAAGTTGCTGGAAATAAGCTGATCACGGCTTCAGCTCCGAAATGACTATTGGAGATAAACTGATCATGGCTTCAGCTCTTGAGATAATTGTTGTAAATAAATTCCCTTGTATGAGTCTTGAAAATGCTTTCCTGGCTGGCCAATTATGAGAAAACTTGCATTGAGCAGTAAATCTTGAACTGATTCACAACTGGATCTGGAAGATACTTTCCCCTGATAGGGTCACTGACCAAGTTTCTCAGTTGTTTGAAATTCCTTGATGAGGAAAGCTTGTTTGCAAGCAAAATTGTTTATTCAAACATGGTATTTTTAATGCAAAGTTCATGCAAAAGTTTTGAATCCAAAATCATTTTTGAAATGATGTTATTGGTGTATAGAAAATGCATCACTGGTTAAAACGCAGTGGTTTATACTTTTAAAGTGAAAACAAAGGTATGAAACCAAAACAAATGATTCGCAAAAGATCATAGGAGTCAGTTTACGCAACCTTGCTGTAGTATGCTTTCAAATTAAACATGGCTTCAATTAGGTCTTTTAAGGGTTGTAACGTGGTCAGGTTCACGGTTTAAGAAATAAAGGATAAAGGCTCAAAGCTTATTTGTACCCAACCCAATCTTCGTGATGTTCTTCAGCCCTACGTTTAGTTAATTCAGACTATGCATTCAGGTTGCAAGAGATTTTGGAGTTGCACTGATGGCAGCAATGACGATGGCTCAGAAGCTAAAGGATTCTCGAGAATGACAATCATTTCTTTTTACATCTTTTTGTTGTTTTGAGGACTTTTATCAACTCTAGTGGAGAATTTTGAGGATTTGAAGACCTCTTCTGATTGAATTTATTATTCCCAGTTTTTGCCTGAACTGTTTCATTTGAGATTACAGTCAGCAGGATGCCCTAGTTTTTTTTCCTGAACTGTTTTATTTGAGATTAAAGTCAGCGGGATGCCCCAGTTTTTTTGCCTGAACTGTTTTATTTGAGATTATAGTCAGCGGGATGCCCTAGTTTTTTTGCCTAAGTAACCTTCAGAGGTTTTGACTTAGTGGGATTTTGATTTTGATTTTTCTTTTCATTTCATTTTCTTTTCTGAAAGATAATGACTGCCTTGCTCAATGATTACGGGGAACCATCTTTGTCATTTTTTTGTTTGAGAGCATCTTTGACACTTCTTGATGTGTGCAAAGGAAAGCTTGATTGCGACCTTTGTTGAAAGGTGTCTTGCATGATTTCTCTTGTAATTGAATGCACAACCAGATTAACTGAGAACTACCCATCCCCGGGTTAAGATTGCGGGTTTTTCTATATAGAAAGAAACTCCAACTTCTAGGCTCAAAGGGGTGAACGAGGGATTAACTTCCTTATTTCTCCAATGTTTGGGAGTTGAAACAATGCATGTATATCCTCAGCAAAGTTTTATTCGAATGCATACCAGCAACAATTATGGGTATTTCGTTTTCATCATCCTCCCTCAAATATTTGCATAAAAAAAAGCTTGATATATTTGAAAGCAGTAAATGAAAATGATTTGAATCAAAACATTGCAATGCTCATTTCATTAAACTTAACATTAAAAAACAAACGGAATTTGAAAGCAACAATTTTAACATAAACAAGGGAAAAATGCAAACAGAAAGAAACATGGCCTAGTGACTAATCAGTAATAAGGATGAGCTGTCCTGTCTGAAACACTAGCTTTAGGAAGTGACTTGAGGGTATCCCGACTCAGTCTTCAGCCACTTTGTTTTGGCAAAGGATTGTTGATGACATTAGGACCTGCCTCTTTGAAAGTGAGAGCATTTGTTTTCACCAATTCTTGCACTCTGTTTTTCAATGCATAACAGCTTTCTAAATCATGACCAGCAGATCCCTGATGAAATTCACAGTGAAGGTCAGATCTGAACCCGGATGGAGGAGGATTTCGAGGAATCAGAGGCCTAGTTGTAATCAAGCCTTTCTGCACCAATGCAGGATACAATTTAGTGTACGTCATAGGGATGGGATCAAACTGAGCTCTATTCCGATTCTGATTCTGCGCAATATTTTGTTGTTGAGGGACATGAACTGGTTGAGCATTGACCGCAGGAGTAACAGCCGCTACTTGTGGTTGATCAGTGTATTGAGGCCTACGGCGAGGTCCTCTTCTCTCAGTCGAGACAGCATTGGCTTCTACCTCTTTCTTCTTCTGAAAGTTCCCAAGGTATTTCTTTGCACCATTAGAAGATTCAGCAGCTTTAGACACTTTACCATTCTTGATTCCTTCTTCTAATCTTTGGCCAATAGTCACCAGGTCTGTGAAGCTGGAGGACACACTACCAATCATCTTCTCCCAAAAGAAAGGGGATAAAGTATCCATGAACAAACCAGTTAACTCTTTCTCTGCCAGAGGTGGTTCAACTTGAGATGCCAGTTCTCTCCATCGTTGAGCATACTCCTTGAAAGATTCTTTCTCATTCTGAAACATATTTTGTAGTTGGTGACGATCAGGTGCCATGTCGAGGTTGTATTTGTATTGCTTTATGAAAGCATCAACAAGATCTTGGAAGCATTGGATACGACCTTTCTCAAGTCCCATATACCATTTCAATGAAGCTCCACTCAGACTGTCTTGGAAACAATGGATAAGTAGCTTGTCATTCTTGGTGTAAGCAGACATCTTTCGAAAGTACATCACCAAATGACTTCTTGGACAAGTATGCCCCTTATATTTCTCAAACTCGGGAGTCTTGAACTTTACAGGCATAACCAGATCAGAAACCAAGCACATATTGTTAGCATCAACACTGAAGAAATCATTTCCTTCCATAGCTCCGAGTCTCTTCTACAAAGATTGATATTGTTCTTTGAAATCTTCAAACTCACCAAAGTCTCCTTGACTCACACTTCGAGGACTGGCAGCATGGTACTCAAAGAGAGGGTTCCCAAAAGCAGCTTGTGCAGCAGGTTGACGAGAAGCAGTATGAACGACTGGCTGAGGTTCAGTGAAAACTAGAGCCTGAAAGACTGGTCAGGAAGACTGACCAACCATTGAAGTAATTATAACAGGTGGAGAGTAATTCTGAGGTAAACCAAACTCTGGCCATGTAGTAGATGTATGCTGGATAGGTTGAGTGTCAACAGCAGCAGTTGGGATTTCAGATATCACAGTCCTTTGAGATGGCTCTCCTTTGGAAATCAAGACTTGCATCATCTCAGTAAGTTTGGCCATGCCTGACTTTAACTCGTTGATTTCCATTCTGACCTCCATGTTGTGTTGTTCTTGGTTTTCCATTCTCAATCTGACAGTAGCTCTAGTCCCGTAGTTGTGTTGAGGAATCAGTTTGACGGTAGTTGACTAACTGGAAGGAAGAAGCAACTGGGAATAAGATCCTGAACAACCTGGGTGTATGTAGAATGATGCAGAGGATGCAAATGATATGCAATGCATTGTACAGTAACAGGATCACATGGTTCAGAGTCACGAGCCTGGAGGCAAGGGTACAAACCCATAAGGTATGGACTAATGGTTATCACCTGCCGAACAAGGTTCTAATAGGTTCCCAGAGTCTACATCCTTCCTTCGGATATTACCAACGTCCCGATTAACTCGGTAATTAGTAATATTCTCAAGAAAAACTCGTCCGAGCGTAGCATCACGTGACAACTATTTCCGGATTACTCCGTCATAGCTTCCGCACTACACCTAAAAGGCCAAGATGGGTTAGGTAATCTACGGTCCTCAGCTTCAGTAGGCTCCCAGGTCGAAAGCAGTACGTCTTCCCGATTACTCGGTAAACGACACTACAGTCAAAGGGGCATCCACTGAGTGGGGGATCTCATGTCTCCATTTTTGGGATTACTCCCTCAAAGTTAACATGACTATACCGCCCGTCCTATCTTAAAGTTTTCCCAAGTCCGGGTATAGGACTTATAAGAAATCCCCAAGCACCCTGTAAACCAAGACAATACAGACAAACATATATACAAAATATAACACATAAACACAATAGCATGTATACAGATATAAAAAAGATAGGCTCAACCCACTTAAGGATGGACCAGCAAGAGGTCAATCTTTCCCCAGTGAAGTCGCCATTTTTTATGTAGCGGTAGAAATGTGCAAGACTAAGCCATTGGATTGACTAGACTTTATACAAATCAAAATAAAAATCGCCACCGCGCTTTATTGTTTCCAAAGGAATGGGAAAAGAGCGAATAACCCAAAAAGAGGGGGAAAGATTCAAGGTAAGGGGGTTGGTTATGCAAAGGGAAGGTATTAGCACCCTAAACATCCACGGTACTCCACAGGAACCTCTTTGTAAAATCAGTATATTTTGGCTATAAAAATGTGTTGTATATAAAATGGATGGTGGAGGTGAGAAAAGAAATATTTTTAAGATTTTTGCACCCGCCGCGGTTGCGAACCTTTAGTGCCTACGTACCACCTTTCGTGCAATAGGGGATCAGGGTACACTTTGTTCATCTAGAAAAGACTTGTTTGTTGATTGTTTTTAAACAAGGAGACAAGTCATCATTGTTATGAGAGAAATCTCGACTAAAACCCATAAGGTGTAAGAAAGATGGACCCTGCGTCAACAAGAGTGAGGGTTTGAGAACGCCTCTAGTACTCAAGTGGAAAAGTCGACACCTTTATAACCATAGGGATAGGAGAATGTTGCTCGACTATCAATGAATCATGTCTCACCTTGGAAAAAAGTTTTGAATGGAAAAGGTGCTCGGGCGCACAAAAGAGTTTGAATGTGTTGAATTGTTTTGTTAATTTTGAAAGATGTCAAAGTATGATTAAATGAATTGAAGTTTGTTTAAAGAAACTAAGTTTTAAAAGAAAAGGAACTCGGCAAAGTCGAGGTTTATTATGAAAGCGGTTCGAGTTTAAAAACAAAGAAGATTTTGAAAGAAGATGAGAAGGTTTTTTAAAATTAAAGAAGATGGGAGGAGATGAAGGGACTATCCTAAAGCATAAGGTAAAAGCTAAGGAAGAGAACCGTCTAACCAACATGAAGCCGATACTTGACATTATAAGCCAATGTAGAATTCCCATTATTTGGATTGAAACCAAGCAAGCAAAGATACTAGACTTCTTGAGAGAATCAAACTTTAAGTGTATTTAGTCGTCGCAAAAATTGGGCAGAGTAACGACTGTATACGGGTGAATTCCAGATTACAAAAAAAGTATGTAATCACAATAACCTGCACCCGAAACAAACAAACAACCCAATGTCTTGAGGTAAACCTCAAGAACTCCAGACAAAATATCAAATAAAGTCACAAAATCTCCAATAGAGGCCAAGGTCTCTAATCCTAAGTCCAAGAAGTCCATCACTCCATAATGCAAAGGATAATAACCATGTAGTCCAAATATCATTAATGATTTTTATGATTCATGTTGATTATTAGGTGTCTTTAAAAAGAAAGAAAAGCTCAAGTGAGCAAAATAAAAATGACATAAAAGTAAATGCTCAAGTGATCAAAGATGAAAATAGCATGAAATGTAAAATGCTAAAAGTAAATGGCACATAAAGCATGAAAATAAAAGCGTAAAGTAAAGTTAATTGTTAGTAATTAGTGGTTAGTTGGATGACCATCTTGAAACTTGCATTTGGAAATTATTAGAGGATTGGTAGAACCAAAGCCTCCACACAACAAGTTGCATTTGCTTTTTTTCAAGTATATCATCCATTTTGGAATTCTCACAAGGCAACATGTAATGATCAACGATGTTTAAGTGATCCGCGTTGACCAAAGGTGTTGTAGATCCATTAGAGGATTGGTAGAACCAAAGCCTCCACACAATGAATCTCAAGGTTATTGGATCAAAGAGATCAAATTAACATACTTGGGCTTGCAATCATAAGTTTGGGCCACGAATGATCATTTATTCGAATCAGAACAAAATTTAGCGCTATGTTAAGCAATCGTAAGTGGACTTATGTAGAAGTCACACTTATTTTGAGGTTGGTCAATAGCAATCTATGTACTTCATGTTTGGATAAATGATATAGAGATCACCATCCCTTAACATGTAGCACAATTAAAAAAAGAAAGGGATAAGATGAAGAGGGAGGGGAATGATAAGCTAATTTGGATCACCATTTCAAAATTCTTTCATCTTTAAATTCAACCACTCCTCTAGATAGATTAAAGAACTAAACATATCATTAATCCAAAGCACCAAAAATGAATTAAATAATTCACTCTTAGGTAGATTTTAATTGATGAACATTCATCCAACTTCATCTACATCATAAAGTCCATTGAGTTTAAAGACAAATTGGACATTTAAAATTGCAATCCAAACCAACAATCAAAAAGAGTGAGTAGAAAAAGCATTTTGGATCAAAGCTGCCCCAAAACAAGGCAAAAAAGTGCATTCTGTCCTGGTGTAAATCGATTGCACTATTGTGTAAATCGATTTACACAGTACAGTTTTCAAAAAATTGTGTAAAATTGCTTCTGTGCAATCGATTGCACTACATTGTAAATCGATTGCACACAGTTTCAGTAGAAAAAACAGCATTTTAAAAGGGCAATTTCTTGTTCAAACTTTCCATCAAACACCTTATGATCATGGATCCACTTGAGCACGGAAATTCCATCAAATTATGAGAAAATAACACCATTGGAATCACAAAAGAATGCTCAATGAATCAATCCCAAAGATCAGCAAGAGATCACATTGTGAAAGATGAATTATCCAACTTACCAAAGGTAGATCTAGAGAATTATCAAAACAACTTCAAGAATTTGCTTCAATTCAACCACAAGAATCAATTGACCAAGCTTGGATGTAGAGAATTGATGGAGAAAAAGTGTTTGGATGAAGGTTTAGCTCAAAGATTAGTAAGCTTCAATGCAAAGCTTACTAACTTTTTGAAAATGGAGCTTTGAGTGAATTTGGTAGATGGAGAGAATTGAGAGATTTTTTAGCAAGGTGGATTTGGCTATCAAAAGCTTGAAATTTGAATGAAATGAGGGCTCTATTTATAGAGTTTTAGGATTGGGATTAGTGGTAATTTGGTAATTGATTCTTGGAGCCAAAATTTGAATTAATGATAATTCTTTCAAATATTAGAGCCAAAATTTGAATTAATGATAATTCTTCTTAAAAATGAAAAATTGGCACTAAAATTTTAATTAATGATACATCTTTCAAAAATGAAGAAAAATTGGAGCCAAAATTTGACAATTTTAAAATGCTGATTTTTTTTCTATTTTCACGCTGTGCAATCGATTGCACTACAGTGCAAATCGATTTGCACAGTGTATCTTTCCAAAAATTGCGCAAAATTCACTTTGTGCAATCGATTGCACTCTAGGAGCAATCGATTGTACAGTGAAAAAAAATGAAAATTTTTTAATTCTTTTTCTTTGCAAATAGATATTTTAGGGAAATAATACCGGAAAACCTTATTTGCCATATGCTTCGACTCAGTACCTACAAAACACAAATATGCAAAGACAAAGACAAATATTTTTTGCATTTCGATTAGAAGTTAGTCAACAAAACAAGAGCAAACCTAAAGATAGGATGCAAATGTGATGAATGAAGGTATTTATTAATGATTGTGACTGGATGATAAAATATGGTATGAAAGTGCGACTGAAAAAGTTAGGGGCGAAATTTAGGGTACGACAACTGCCCCTATTTAATTATCTTTCTGCCAGTTAGGAAGAAAGTAATTAAATACAAACAAACCTGAATTTCGTCCCTGATGCGATGAGATGATAGCATATGTTATGAATGAATGCATGGACTCTTTTTTTTGACATATATATATTTTGAATGATGTATGAGATGAGACAGACTTTGTAGGAATGTGGAAAGACTCGAAGCTGGAAACTTATGGTAGTTCAGATGAAATGACATGGAAAGGCACACTAGGGAAACAACAAGATATTTTTGGATATCTGTCAGGGTGACAAAGAGTAACCATCAATACTTGGAAAAAGGAGATAAAACTCGAGAAGGCAAGCAGCGACATCCAAGAATGGCATTGAATGAGGCGAGCAACTCTCTGGAAAAGGCAATCAGAAACATCTAGAAGAACATTAGATGTAGGATGAGACCAAATCTGAAGCTACATCAGAGTCGTCCAGAAAAGACGCTGAACGGAAAAGAAACACGACATCCCATACTGGCTTTGAATGAAGGGAAAACTCAACGTCTAATAATGGCTTTAGACGAGAGAAACGATCTAAATATCTAATACTGGATTTGGATGGAAACAAAAGATCCTGATATTCAATACTGGCTTTGAATGAAAGAAAAGCTCAAAATATCCAATACTGGCTTTGGATGGAAACAAAAGATCCTGACATTCAATACTAGCTTTGAATGAGTGAAAGAGATATTGACATTCAATACTGGCTTTGAATGAAAGAAAAGCTCAACGTCTAATAATGGCTTTAGACGATAGAAATGATCACAACATCCAATACTGGCTTTGAATGAGTGAAAGGGATCTTGACTTTCAATACTGGCTTTGAATGAAGTGAAAACTCAACGTCTAATAATGGCTTTAGATGAGAGAAACTATCACAATATCTAATACTGGCTTTGAATGAGTGAAAGGTATCTTGACATTTAATACTGGCTTTGAATGAAGGGAAAACTCAACGTCTAATAATGGCTTTAGACGAGAGATACGATCAAAATATCCAATACTGGCTTTGAATGAGTGAAAGGGATCTTTACATTCAATACTGGCTTTGAATGAAGAAAAAACTCAACGTCTAATAATGGCTTTAGATGAGAGAAACGATCTCAACATCCAATACTGGCTTTGAATGAGTGAAAGGGATCTTGACATTCAATACTGACTTTTAATGAAGAAAAAGGTAACAACATCCAATACTGGCTTTGGATGAAAAAAGAGAAACAACTCAAACTGATGTTTGCTTTGGTAGGTGCCAAGTAAGTTGGACTTTAATCTCAAGGTGACATGTGAACTTCAATAAGACCTTGGAAAATGAAAATGAGGATGAAACACTCTTGTTATGCATTATGTGTGAATTTTGTTATGCATCATATGTGCATGATTTATGCATGTAATGCCGACGTTTATGACAATGGAGTTTGAATCTTCTGTGGAGAATAGTTTAGAAGTTTGATTCCTGAACACGGAGAACTCTACCAAATTTGATTGGAAAGAAGAAAAAAAATCTTGCGCCCAAATTTGTCACCCTTGAAAACTGTGTTGAACTGATGATCTTCTGAAGAAGGATATGGAGAGCTACTTGGGGACTTGTCCCAGATTAGCTGACTGTTGAAGATAAACTGATCATGGCTTCAGTTGAAAGTTGTTGGAAATAAGCTAATCACGGCTTCAGCTCCGAAATGACTATTGGAGATAAACTGATCATGGCTTCAGCTCTTGAGATAATTGTTGTAAATAAATGCCCTTGTATGAGTCTTGAAAATGCTTTCCTGGCTGGCCAATTCTGAGAAAACTTGCATTGAGCAGTAAATCTTGAACTGATTCACAACTGGATCTGGAAGATACTTGCCCCTGATAGGGTCACTGACCAAGTTTCTCAGTTGTTTGAAATTCCTTGATGAGGAAAGCTTGTTTGCAAGCAAAATTGTTTATTCAAACATGGTATTTTTAATGCAATGTTCATGCAAAAGTTTTGCATCCAAAATCATTTTTGAAATGATGTTATTGGTGTATAGAAAATGCATCACTGGTTAAAACGCAGTGGTGTATACTTTTAAAGTGAAAACAAAGGTATGAAACCAAAACAAATGATTCGCAAAAGATCATAGGAGTCAGTTTACGCAACCTTGTTGTAGTATGCTTTCAAAATAAACATGGCTTCAATTAGGTCTTTTAAGGGTTGTAACGTGGTCAGGTTCACGGTTTAAGAAATAAAGGATAAAGGCTCAAAGCTTATTTGTACCCAACCCAATCTTCGTGATGTTCTTCAGCCCTACGTTTAGTTAATTCAGACTATGCATTCAGGTTGCAAGAGATTTTGGAGTTGCACTGATGGAAGCAATGACGATGGCTCAGAAGCTAAAGGATTCTCGAGAATGACAATCATTTCTTTTTACATCTTTTTGTTGTTTTGAGGACTTTTATCAACTCTAGTGGAGAATTTTGAGGATTTGAAGACCTCTTCTGATTGAATTTATTATTCCCAGTTTTTGCCTGAACTGTTTCATTTGAGATTACAGTCAGCAGGATGCCCCAGTTTTTTTTCCTGAACTGTTTTATTTGAGATTAAAGTCAGCGGGATGCCCCAGTTTTTTTGCCTGAACTGTTTTATTTGAGATTACAGTCAGCGGGATGCCCTAGTTTTTTTTCCTAAGTCACCTTCAAAGGTTTTGACTTAGCGGGATTTTTATTTTGATTTTTCTTTTCATTTCATTTTCTTTTCTGAAAGATAATGACTGCCTTGCTCAATGATTACGGGGAACCATCTTTGTCATTTTTTTGTTTGAGAGCATCTTTGACACTTCTTGCTGTGTGCAAAGGAAAGCTTGATCGCGACCTTTGTTGAAAGGTGTCTTGCATGATTTCTCTTGTAATTGAATGCACAACCAGATTAACTGAGAACTACCCATCCCCGGGTTAAGATTACGGGTTTTTCTATATAGAAAGAAACTCCAACTTCTAGGCTCAAAGGGGTGAACGAGGGGTTAACTTCCTTATTTCTCCAATGTTTGGGAGTTGAAACAATGCGTGTATATCCTCAACAAAGTTTTATTCGAATGCATACCAGCAACAATTATGGGTATTTCGTTTTCATCATCCTCCCTCAAATATTTGCATAAAAAAAGCTTGATATATTTGAAAGTAGTAAATGAAAATGATTTGAATCAAAACATTGCAATGCTCATTTCATTAAACTTAACATGAAAGTACAAACGGAATTTGAAAGCAACAATTTTAACATAAACAAGGGGAAAATGCAAACAGAAAGAAACATGGCCTAGTGACTAATCAGTAACAAGGATGAGTTGTCCTGTCTGAAACACTAGCTTTAGGAAGTGACTTGAGGGTATCCCGACTCAGTCTTCAGCCACTTTGTTTTGGCAAAGGATTGTTGATGACATTAGGAACTGCCTCTTTGAAAGTGAGAGCATTTGTTTTCACCAATTCTTGCACTCTATTTTTCAATGCATAACAGCTTTCTAAATCATGACCAGCAGATCCCTGATGAAATTCACAGTGAAGGTCAGATCTGAACCCGGATGGAGGAGGATTTTGAGGAATCAGAGGCCTAATTGTAATCAAGCCTTTCTGCACCAATGCAGGATACAATTTAGTGTACGTCATAGGGATGGGATCAAACTGAGCCCTATTCCGATTCTGATTCTGCGCAATATTTTGTCGTTGAGGGACATGAACTGGTTGAGCATTGACCGCAGGAGTAACAGCCGCTACTTGTGGTTGATCAGTGAATTGAGGCCTACGGCGAGGTCCTCTTCTCGCAGTCGAGACAACATTGGCTTCTACCTCTTTCTTCTTCTGAAAGTTCCCAAGGTATTTCTTTGCACCATTAGAAGATTCAGCAGCTTTAGACACTTTACCATTCTTGATTCCTTCTTCTAATCTTTGGCCAATAGTCACCAGGTCTATGAAGCTGGAGGACACACTACCAATCATCTTCTCCCAAAAGAAAGGGGACAAAGTATCCATGAACAAACCAGTTAACTCTTTCTCTGCCAGAGGTGGTTCAACTTGAGATGCCAGTTCTCTCCATCGTTGAGCATACTCCTTGAAAGATTCTTTCTCATTCTGAAACATATTTTGTAGTTGGCGATGATCAGGTGCCATGTCGAGGTTGTATTTGTATTGCTTTATGAAAGCATCAACAAGATCTTGGAAGCATTGGATACGACCTTTCTCAAGTCCCATATGCCATTTCAATGAAGCTCCACTCAGACTGTCTTGGAAACAATGGATAAGCAGCTTGTCATTCTTGGTGTAAGCAGACATCTTTCGAAAGTACATCACCAAATGACTTCTTGGACAAGTATGCCCCTTATATTTCTCAAACTCGGGAGTCTTGAACTTTGCAGGCATAACCAGATTAGAAACCAAGAACATATTGTTAGCATCAACACTGAAGAAATCATTTCCTTCCATAGCTCTGAGTCTCTTCTACAAAGATTGATATTGTTCTTTGAAATCTTCAAACTCACCAAATTCTCCTTGACTCACACTTCGAGGACTGGCAGCATGGTACTCAAAGAGAGGGTTCCCAAAAGCATCTTGTGCAACAGGTTGACGAGAAGCAGTATGAACGACTGGCTGAGGTTCAATGAAAACTGGAGCCTGAAAGACTGGTCGGGAAGACTGACCAACCATTGAAGTAATTACAATAGGTGGAGAGTAATTCTGAGGTAAACCAAACTCTGGCCATGCAGTAGATGTATGTTGGATAGGTTGAGTGTCAACAGCAGCAGTTGGGATTTCAGATATCACTGTCCTTTGAGGTGGCTCTCCTCTGGAAATCAGGACTTGCATCATCTCAGTAAGTTTGGCCATGCCTGACTTTAACTCGTCGATTTCCATTCTGACCTCCATGTTGTGTTGTTCTTGGTTTTCCATTCTCAATCTGACAGCAGCTCTAGTCCCGTAGTTGTGTTGAGGAATCAGCTTGACGGTAGACGACTAACTGGAAGGAAGAAGCAACTGGGAATAAGATCCTGAACAACCTGGGTGTATGTAGAATGATGCAGAGGATGCAAATGATATGCAATGTTATGCAATGCATTGTACAGTAACAGGATCACATGGTTCAGAGTCACGAGCCTGGAGGCAAGGGTACAAACCCATAAGGTATGGACTAATGGTTATCACCTGTCGAACAAGGTTCTAATAGGTTCCCAGAGTCTACATCCTTCCTTCGGATATTACCAACGTCCCGATTAACTCGGTAATTAGTAATATTCTCAAGAAAAACTCGTCTGAGTGTAGCATCGCGTGACAACTATTTCTGGATTACTCCGTCATAGCTTCCGCACTACACCTAAAACACCAAGATGGGTTAGGTAATCTACGGTCCTCAGCTTCAGTAGGCTCTCAGGTCGAAAGCAATACGTCTTCCCGATTACTCGGTAAATGACACTACAGTCAAAGGGGCCTCCACTGAGTGGGGGATCTCATGTCTCCATTTTTGGGATTACTCCCTCAAAGTTAACATGACTATACCGCCCGTCCTATCTTAAAGTTTGCCCAAGTCCGGGTATAGGACTTATAAGAAATCTCCAAGCACCCTGTAAACCAAGAAAATACAGACAAACATATATACAAAATATAACACATAAACACAATAGCATGTATACAGATATAAACAAAGATAGGCTCAACCCACTTAAGGATGGACCAGCAAGAGGTCAATCTTTCCCCATTGAAGTCGCCATTTTTTCTGTAGCGGTAGAAATGTGCAAGACTAAGTCATTGGATTGACTAGACTTTATACAAATCAAAATAAAAATCGCCACCGCGCTTTATTGTTTCCAAAGGAATGGGAAAAGAGCGAATAACCCAAAAAGAGGGGGAAAGATTCAAGGTAAGGGGGTTGGTTATGCAAAGGGAAGGTATTAGCACCCTAAACATCCACGGTACTCCGCAGGAACCTCTTTGTAAAATCTGTATATTTTGGCTATAAAAATGTGTTGTATATAAAATGGATGGTGGAGGTGAGAAAAGAAATATTTTTAATATTTTTGCACCCGCCGCGGTTGCGAACCTTTAGTGCCTACGTACCACCTTTCGTGCAATAGGGGATCAGGGTACACTTGGTTCATCTAGAAAAGACTTGTTTGTTGATTGTTTTTAAACAAGGAGACAAGTCGTCATTGTTAGGAGAGAAATCTCGACTAACGCCCACAAGGTGTAAGAAAGATGGACCCTTCGTCAACAAGAGTGAGGGTTTGAGAATGCCTCTAGTACTCAAGTGGAAAAGTCGACACCTTTATAACCATAGGGATAGGAGAATGTTGCTCGACTATCAATGAATCATGTCTCACCTTGAAAAAAAGTTTTGAATGGAAAAGCTGCTCGGGCGCACAAAAGAGTTTGAATGTGTTGAATTGTTTTGTTAATTTTGAAAGATGTCAAAGTATGATTAAATGAATTGAAGTTTGTTTAAAGAAACTAAGTTTTAAAAGAAAAGGAACTCGGCAAAGTCGAGGTTTATTATGAAAGCGGTTCGAGTTTAAAAACAAAGAAGATTTTGAAAGAAGATGAGAAGGTTTTTTAAAATTAAAGAAGATGGGAGGAGATGAAGGGACTATCCTAAAGCATAAGGTAAAAGCTAAGGAAGAGAACCGTCTAACCAACATGAAGCCGATACTTGACATTATAAGCCAATGTAGAATTCCCATTCTTTGGATTGAAACCAAGCAAGCAAAGATACTAGACCTCTTGAGAGAATCAAACTTTAAGTGTATTTAGTCTTCGCAAAAATTGGGCAGAGTAACGGCTGTATACGGGTGAATTCCAGATTACCAACAAAGTATGTAATCACAATAACCTGCACACGAAACAAACAAACAACCCAATGTCTTGCGGTAAACCTCAAGAACTCCAGACAAAATATCAAATAAAGTCACAAAATCTCCAAGATAGGCCAAGGTCTCTAATCTTAAGTCCAAGAAGTCCATCACTCCATAATGCAAAGGATAGTAACCATGTAGTCCAAGTATCATTAATGATTTTTATGATTCATGTTGATTATTAGGTGTCTTTAAAAAGAAAGAAAAGCTCAAGTGAGCAAAATAAAAATGACATAAAAGTAAATGCTCAAGTGATCAAAGATGAAAATAGCATGAAATGTAAAATGCTAAAAGTAAATGGTACATAAAGCATGAAAATAAAAGCGTAAAGTAAAGTTAATTGTTAGTAATTAGTGGTTAGTTGGATGACCATCTTGAAACTTGCATTTGGAACTCATTAGAGGATTGGTAGAACCAAAGCCTATACACAACAGGTTGCATTTGCTTTTTGTCAAGTATATCATCCATTTTAGAATTCTCACAAGGCAACATGTAATGATCAACGATGTTTAAGTGATCCGCGTTGACCAAAGGTGTTGTAGATCCATTAGAGGATTAGTAGAACCAAAGCCTCCATACAATGAATCTCAAGGTTATTGGATCAAAGAGATCAAATTAACATACTTGGGTTTGCAATCATAAGTTTGGGCCACGAATGATCATTTATTCGAATCGGGACAAAATTTAGCGCTATGTTAAGCAATCGTAAGTGGACTTATGTAGAAGTCACACCTATTTTGAGGATGGTCAATAGAAATCTATGTACTTCATGTTTGGATAAATGATATAGAGATCACCATCCCTTAGCATGTAGCACAATTAAAAAAAGAAAGGGATAAGATGAAGAGGGAGGGGAATGATAAGCTAATTTGGATCACCATTTCAAAATCCTTTCATCTTTAAATTCAACCACTCCTCTAGATGGATTAAAGCACTAAACATGTCATTAATCCAAAGCACCAAAAATGAATTAAATAATTAACTCTTTGGTAGATTTGAATTGATGAACATTCATCCAACTTCATATACATCACAAAGTCCATTGAGTTTAAAGACAAATTGGACATTTAAAATTGCAATCCAAACCAACAATCAAAAAGAGTGAGTAGAAAAAGCATTTTGGATCAAAGCTTCCCCAAAACAAGGCAAAAAAGTGCATTTTGTCCTGGTGTAAATCGATTGCACTATTGTGTAAATCAATTTACACAGTACAGTTTTCAAAATTTTATGTAAAATTGCTTCTGTGCAATCGATTTCACTACATTGTAAATCGATTGCACACAATTTCAGTAGCAAAAACAGCATTTTAAAAGGGCAATTTCTTGTTCAAACTTTCCATCAAACACCTTATGATCATGGATTCACTTGAGCACGAAAATTCCATCAAATTATGAGAAAATAACACCATTGGTATCACAAAAGAATGCTCAATGAATCAATCCCAAAGATCAGCAAGAGATCACATTGTGAAAGATGAATTATCCAACTTACCAAAGGTAGATCTAGAGAATTATCAAAACAACTTCAAGAATTTGCTTCAATTCAACCACAAGAATCAATTGACCAAGCTTGGATGTAGAGAATTGATGGAGAAAAAGTGTTTGGATGAAGGTTTAGCTCAAAGATTAGTAAGCTTCAATGCAAAGCTTACTAACTTTTTGAAAATGGAGCTTTGAGTGAATTTGGTAGATGGAGAGAATTGAGAGATTTTTTAGCAAGGTGGATTTGGCTATCAAAAGCTTGAAATTTGAATGAAATGAGGGCTCTATTTATAGAGTTTTAGGATTGGGATTAGTGGTCATTTGGTAATTGACTCTTGGAGCCAAAATTTGAATTAATGATAATTCTTTCAAATATTAGAGCCAAAATTTAAATTAATGATAATTCTTCTTAAAAATGAAAAATTGGCACTAAAATTTGAATTAATGATACATCTTTCAAAAATGAAGAAAAATTGGAGCCAAAATTTGACAATTTTAAAATGCTGATTTTTTTTCAATTTTCACGCTGTGCAATCGATTGCACTACAGTGCAAATCGATTTGCACAGTGTATCTTTCCAAAAATTGCGCAAAATTCACTTTGTGCAATTGATTGCACTCTAGGAGCAATCGATTGTACAGTGAAAAAAATGAAATTTGTTTAATTCTTTTTCTTTGCAAATAGAGATTTTAGGGAAATAATACCGGAAAACCTTATTTGCCATATGCTTCGACTCGGTACCTACAAAACACAAATATGCAAAGACAAAGACAAATATTTTTTGCATTTCGATTAGAAGTTAGTCAACAAAACAAGAGCAAACCTAAAGATAGGATGCAAATGTGATGAATAAAGGTATTTATTAATGATTGTGACTGGATGATAAAATATGGTATGAAAGTGCGAATGAAAAAGTTAGGGGCAAAATTTAGGGTACAACAGCTGCCCCTATTTAATTATCTTTCTTCCAGTTAGGCAGAAAGTAATTAAATACAAGCAAACCTGAATTTCGTCCCTGATGCGATGAGATGATAGCATATGTTATGAATGAATGCATGGACTCTTTTTTTTTTACATATATATATATATTGAATGATGTATGAGATGAGACAGACTTTGTAGGAATGTGGAAAGACTCGAAGTTGGAAACTTATGGTAGTTCAGATGAAATGACATGGAAAGGCACACTAGGGAAACAACAAGATATTTTTGGATATCTGTCAGGGTGACAAAGAGTAACCATCAATACTTGGAAAAAGTAGATAAAACTCGAGAAGGCAAGCAGCGACATCCAAGAATGGCATTGAATGAGGCGAGCAACTCTCTGGAAAAGGCAATCAGAAACATCTAGAAGAACATTAGATGTAGGATGAGACCAAATTTGAAGCTACATCAGAGTCGTCCAGGAAAGACGCTGAACAGAAAAGAAACACGGCATCCCATACTGGCTTTGAATGAAGGGAAAACCCAACGTCTAATAATGGCTTTAGACGAGAGAAACGATCACAATATCCAATACTGGCTTTGGATGGAAAAAAAAGATCCTGATATTCAATATTGGCTTTGAATGAAAGAAAAGCTCAAAATATCCAATACTGGCTTTGGATGGAAACAAAAGATCCTGACATTCAATACTGGCTTTGAATGAGTGAAATAGATATTGACATTCAATACTGGCTTTGAATGAAAGAAAAGCTCAACGTCTAATAATGGCTTTAGACAAGAGAAACGATCACAACATCTAATACTGGCTTTGAATGAGTGAAAGGGATCTTGATATTCAATACTGGCTTTAAATGAAGGGAAAACTCAACGTCTAATAATGGCTTTAGACGAGAGAAACGATCACAATATCCAATACTGGCTTTGAATGAGTGAAAGGGATCTTGACATTCAATACTGGCTTTGAATGAAGGGAAAACTCAACGTCTAATAATGGCTTTAGACGAGAGAAACGATCACAATATCCAATACTGGCTTTGAATGAGTGAAAGGGGTCTTGACATTCAATACTGGCTTTGAATGAAGAAAAAGCTCAACGTCTAATAATGGCTTTAGACGAGAGAAACGATCACAACATCCAATACTGGCTTTGAATGAGTGAAAGGGATCTTGACATTCAATATTGACTTTGAATGAAGAAAAAGGTAACAACATCCAATACTGGCTTTGGATGAAAAAAGAGAAACAACTCAAACTGATGTTTGCTTTGGTAGGTGCCAAGTAAGTTGGACTTTGATATCAAGGTGACATGTCAACTGTAATAAGACCTTGGAAAATGAAAATGAGGATGAAACACTCTTGTTATGCATTATGTGTGAATTTTGTTATGCATCATATGTGCATGATTTATGCATGTAATGCCGGCGTTTATGACAATGGAGTTTGACTCTTCTGTGGAGAATAGTTTGGAAGTTTGATTCCTCAACACGGAGAACTCTGCCAAATTTGATTGGAAAGAAGAAAAAAAATCTTGCGCCCAAATTTGTCACCCTTGAAAACTGTGTTGAACTGATGATCTTCTGAAGAAGGATATGGAGAGCTACTTGGGGACTTGTCCCAGATTAGCTGACTGTTGAAGATAAACTGATCATGGCTTCAGTCGAAAGTTGCTGGAAATAAGCTGATCACAGCTTCAGCTCCGAAATGACTATTGGAGATAAACTGATCATGGCTTCAGCTCTTGAGATAATTGTTGTAAATAAATTCCCTTGTATGAGTCTTGAAAATGCTTTCCTGGCTGGCCAATTCTTAGAAAACTTGCATTGAGCAGTAAATCTTGAACTGATTCACAACAGGATCTAGAAGATACTTGCCCCTGATAGGGTCACTGACTAAGTTTCTCAGCTGTTTGAAATTCCTTGATGAGGAAAGCTTGTTTGCAAGCAAAATTGTTTATTCAAACATGGTATTTTTAATGCAAAGTTCATGCAAAAGTTTTGAATCCAAAATCATTTTTGAAATGATGTTATTGGTGTATAGAAAATGCATCACTGGTTAAAATGCAATGGTTTATACTTTTAAAGTGAAAACAAAGGTATGAAACCAAAACAAATGATTCGCAAAAGATCATAGGAGTCAGTTTACGGAACCTTGTTGTAGTATGCTTTCAAAAGAAACATGGCTTCAATTAGGTCTTTTAAGGGTTGTAACGTGGTCAGGTTAACGGTTTAAGAAATAAAGGATAAAGGCTCAAAGTTAATTTGTACCCAACCCAATCTTCGTGATGTTATTCAGCCCTACGTTTAGTTAATTCAGACTATGCATTCAGGTTGCAAGAGATTTTGGAGTTGCACTGATGGCAACAATGACGATGGCTAAGAAGCTAAAGGATTCTCGAGAATGACAATCATTTCTTTTTACATCTTTTTATTGTTTTGAGGACTTTATCAACTCTAGTGGAGAATTTTGAGGATTTGAAGACCTCTTCTGATTGAATTTATTATTCCCAAATTTTTCCTAAATTGTTTCATTTGAGATTACAGTCAGCAGGATGCCCCAGTTTTTTTGCCTGAACTGTTTTATTTGAGATTACAGTCAGCGGGATGCCCCATTTTTTTTCCTGAACTGTTTTATTTGAGATTACAGTCAGCGGGATGCCCCAGTTTTTTTGCCTAAGTCTCCTTCAAATGTTTTGACTTAGCGGGATTTTTATTTTGATTTTTCTTTTCATTTCATTTTCTTTTCTGAAAGATAATGACTGCCTTGCTCAATGATTACGGGGAACCATCTTCGTCATTTTTTTGTTTGAGAGCATCTTTGACACTTCTTGCTGTGTGCAAAGGAAATCTTGATCGCGACCTTTGTTGAAAGGTGTCTTGCATGATTTCTCTTGTAATTGAATGCACAACCAGATTAACTAAGAACTACCCATCCCCGGGTTAAGATTGCGGGTTTTTCTGTATAGAAAGAAACTCCAACTTTTAGGCTCAAAGGGGTGAACGAGGGATTAACTTCCTTATTTCTCCAGTGTTTGGGAGTTGAAATAATGCATGTATATCCTCAGCAAAGTTTTATTCGAAAGCATACCAGCAACAATTATGGGTATTTCGTTTTCATCATCCTCCCTCAAATCTTTGCATAAAAAAAAGCTTGATATATTTGAAAGAAATAAATGAAAATTATTTGAATCAAAACATTGCAATGCTCATTTCATTAAACTTAACATGAAAGTACAAACGGAATTTGAATGCAACAATTTTAACATAAATAAGGGAAAAAATGAAAACAGAAAGAAATATGGCCTAGTGACTAATCAGTAACAAGGATGAGTTGTCCTGTCTGAAACACTAGCTTTAGGAAGTGACTTGAGGGTATCCCGACTCAGTCTTCAGCCACTTTGTTTTGGCAAAGGATTGTTGATGACATTAGGACCTGCCTCTTTGAAAGTGAGAGCATTTGTTTTCACCAATTCTTGCACTCTGTTTTTCAATGCATAACAGCTTTCTAAATCATGACCAGCAGCTCCCTGATGAAATTCACAGTGAAGGTCAGATCTGAACCTGGATGGAGGAGGATTTCAAGGAATCAGAGGCCTAGTTGTAATCAAGCCTTTCTGCACCAATGCAGGATACAATTCAGTGTACGTCATAGGGATGGGATCAAACTGAGCCCTATTCTGATTTTGATTCTGCGCAATATTTTGTCATTGAGGGACATGAACTGGTTGAGCATTGACCGCAGGAGTAACAGCCGCTACTTGTGGTTGATTAGTGTATTAAGGCCTATGGTGAGGTCCTCTTCTCTCAGTCGAGACAGCATTGGCTTCTACCTCTTTCTTCTTCTTAAAGTTCCCAAGGTATTTCTTTGCACCATTAGAAGATTCAACAGCTTTAGACACTTTACCATTCTTGATTCCTTCTTCTAATCTCTGGCCAATAGTCACCAGGTCTGTGAAGCTGGAGGACACACTACCAATCATCTTCTCCCAAAAGAAAGGGGACAAAGTATCCATGAACAAACCAGTTAACTCTTTCTCTGCCAGAGGTGGTTCAACTTGAGATGCCAGTTCTCTCCATCGTTGAGCATACTCCTTGAAAGATTCTTTCTCATTCTGAAACATATTTTGTAGTTGGCGATGATTAGGTGCCATGTCGAGGTTGTATTTGTATTTCTTTATGAAAGCATCAACAAGATCTTGGAAGCATTGGATACGACCTTTCTCAAGTCCCATATACCATTTCAATGAAGCTTCACTCAGACTGTCTTGGAAACAATGGATAAGCAGCTTGTCATTCTTGGTGTAAGCAGACATCTTTCGAAAGTACATCACCAAATGAATTCTTGGACAAGTATGCCCCTTATATTTCTCAAACTCGAGAGTCTTGAACTTTGCAGGCATAACCAGATCAGAAACCAAGCACATATTGTTAGCATCAACACTGAAGAACTCATTTCCTTCCATAGCTCTGAGTCTCTTCTCCAAAGTTTGATATTGTTCTTTGAAATCTTCAAACTCACCAAAGTCTCCTTGACTCACACTTTGAGGACTGGCAGCATGGTACTCAAAGAGAGGGTTCCCAAAAGCAGCTTGTGCAGCAGGTTGACGAGAAGCAGTATGAACGACTGGTTGCGGTTCAATCAGATAATAGAGAGGGTTTATACA
This sequence comes from Vicia faba, assembly GCA_948472305.1. Taxonomy (NCBI): domain Eukaryota; kingdom Viridiplantae; phylum Streptophyta; class Magnoliopsida; order Fabales; family Fabaceae; genus Vicia; species Vicia faba. Next base: position 242,515,433 of record OX451735.1, read on the forward strand.
GAGGTCCATTGAGTGATCAAATTTCATGTTAACCTTTTGTACCCCAAAATTTTCCCTCTCATTTTACTCAACATATGCCCATTGAGGTCCTCAACTTGCTCAAGGATGCCCAAGAGTTGACCAGACAAACTCTCTCCTAAGGCAATGTACCTCAAACTAGGGTTGCAATTTTTATCAAGATGTTTGAAGTCCAAGGGTCCCAAATTCCTTCTATGGTCCCAATATGCTCTCAAGATCATCCATGTGAAGTTTCATGCGTTGCACGAGAAGTTTACTACGTCAACTGCTTAGATGCCTGAAAATCAACTATACTAGGTCAAAAGTCAACTATGGCCCACATACAGTCAAACTTCAAGATTTTAGGTCAACATCAAAATTTTGAAGTGATATCCATAATTTGATAAAAGGTTGATCATGATTCCTCAAGGAATTCCCCAAATTCATCAAAACCCAAAAGTTGCTAAATTAGGGTTTCACAAGAAAAGCCAACCAAACGTTGACCAGGCATAACTTCTTCATACTTTATCAGATATTTTCCATACAAGGCTCATTTTGAAGAGGATGCAATTCCTTACAACTCAACTTCAGCCCACAAGTTCAAAATATGAACTCATCAAAAGATATGAATTTCTACATCATAGGTCCTTTTGAAAAGTCAACAAAAACATCTTTTAGGTCAAAACTTCTTACATGAACATGGAAGACCCAATTGAGACGAAACAAAAAGGGTTGTTTAGAAGATATCCTAAGATTTCTAAAAAGTAAAAGAATACCTCTATAGGGTTAAAATTGGAGGAGATGTGCCTTGTCAAAGTTGACCATTTTTGTAAAATTGCCAAAAGTCAAATATGCTCAAAAGTGCATTTTTTGTCAAATGGGCCTAGCATTTCATGATTGCATCTTGTTAGAGACATGGTCCACGACCCAAATCAGCAACCACACATTATTTGTTTCATTATTTATTTTATTTTGATTTTTTATTATTTAAAATTCAAATTAAATCAAATAAATGACAAAAAATACAAAAGATTGAATTTGATTTGATTTTTTTTGTAGGAATCAAATTAAATCAACCTAGCATGACCAAATAAAATCGTGCAAGGGTGGAATGGCTCAAATTGGCATGATTTTGATGCATTTATAAAGATATGATACAAGAGAAAAATCAAATCCAATCTTCATGATTCCAAGAGATTGAAATTGTTTTTGTTAACCTAATCAGTTCTACTACATATATAGAACATACACAAGCCAAAAGAACAAGGATTGCAGTCGTGGAAAGCATCAAACAAAACTCAAAATTTTGGCAAAAAGGTGTGGATCGATTTCTACTCTAGAGGATAATTCAAAGCATTACAAGGCTGCGAATCGAATCCTGGACCTTCCCATAAGCTTTTCCAATTAGTTGCACGCCTCCACGAGCCCAGAAATAGGACATACGAGTCTCACGGTTTGGTTTATCTTTTGAATCGGAGTTTGATAATTTACGCATGATTAATCACTTTCAAGCATATCATTGTGTTTGTACTGACATTTGGAATGTTTTGGTTTAAGTAATTTTGCATTTTGATGCCTGTATTCACAATTGCCATTATTAGGGTATACCTTGCCGTTTTAGGGTTTTTTTATACAGGTTAAATTGGCCCAAGAAAAAGGGTACCATGATGCTCGTGGCATCAAGACGAGTTGATCCATGTACTTGGAATTAATTTATCATGCTTGCTGTGAATTTTTGAAACTTGCAGTGCTATAGCCATGGAAGTTTGTCCGTAGGTAAAAGTTTCAAACCTAAAACGACGGGCAGGGGAAGAAGAAGACAACGTGGCTGATAACCATTGCACCATTTGAATAAAACGCGCGTGTTTTTATTTTTCAGTTATCCACTTGTTTTTTCATATATTATATATTGTTATTATCATATTAACAAATAAAACATGCAGTACAAATGGCAAAGGCGCGCGTTTGAGAGTGAAAGGACCTGGGTTCGATCCCAGGTCCCAGCATTTTGCTATTTTCACAATGTTTAATCGCAGATTCTATACTCCATGCTTCCAAGTGCCTACCATGCAAACCAAAATCCAGCCAATGGATCGTTCACACCCCAGATCTAGCGCTCAATCAAGGAAGGACCATGGTACACCATCAGAAAGAGAGGGCACTGAATCTAGCGTAGGGAGTGGGCTCAGCATTCTTGGGCCTATATGTTTCAACATCACACCCCCCCCCCTTTCAGCAAATACAGGCCCAATTTAATTCTTTTCTCTTTATTTCTTATTTTATTATTTACTTATTTTCTTTTTTTACAAAATAACCCAAAAAACTATTTTTTATCATTAAATCAAAAAATTACAAAAAACATAAAAATCATTTTTTTATAAAAATATTTTATTTCCTTAATTAATTATCTCATTAATTATTTTTCTTTTTTCACAAAATAACACAATCAGTTTTTATCATAAAATCAAAAATCACAAAAAAAAAACATCAAAAATCATTTTTTTCATAAAAAATATTTTATTTCTTTAATTAATTAATTAATTAATTAGTCTAATTATTTAGGGCAATTTATTTCCTTTTTTTCATAATTTAAATCAATTAGAATTAGGGTTAATTTGTACATAACCTAATTAATTTTTTCTCAAAAACTAACCTAAATATTTTTCAATTAGATTTTTTAGGTTTCCTAAATTATTCTCGCATTTAATTCGCCATGCACATTTTTTTAATTCCCTTTTTATTATTATTGTAATTGTTTCGAGGTTGTAATAGATTAATTAGGGTTTTAAATTTCCGCATTTTTATTTTCAGTCAAAATAATTATGTATCTGCAAAAGCCTTGTAATAGCTAGGACTTTTAACTTTCCGCACTTTTAATTTTCGCAAACTATAAACGGCTTAGATATATGTTAATAGGATTGCATGGAAAGACTAACTGAAAATTAATACAGTAGAAAACCTAATTGTGCAAAGATTAAATAACTGAAATCAAACACATGCACATACTTACTCCTAGGGCTTTCCTCACTTGGTTGCCTCAGAAATAATGGTCGTGTCCCTCGAACGTAGGGATATCTTAGCAATGATCCACGATTCAAAGTCGTCATAAAGATCATAGTCCCTACTTGTCCCTCGAGTTGCATACAAATTGATCTTATGACAATAGTCCCTTCGAAATGTTAAGGTATCCTTACTTGTTGCCTTCAGAGACCATTTCTTCCCTTCTAATGTCCCTAAAAAACTCCACGACGATGCTACCTATTTGCAATAATGGGATAGCATTGTCTAAAAGGAAAACGAACAGACTTTTTTTCGAGTAGGTAGATTAGTTCCTAGGTACTTGCTCAAACAAACAAAAACTTTTTCACACCAACACTTTTCAAACAAAGTTTTCAAAATCAACTTCGTAACACTCTTGAGGACAGAAACAAGGGTTATCACGAAGTAAAACAAAACTTTTCAAAACAAGCACACACAAGCAATTTGAAAAACGAGAAAGTACCTAAGAGCCCATGGAAAACCACGGATAGAAAGGGTGCTAACACCTTCCCTTTCTATAATCTACCCATCGTACTCAGAAACATCTCGAAAAATGTTTTTTCTGTTCTTTTTCCTTTTCCTGATTGGATAAAATAAAAGTCGGTGGTGACTCTTGCTTACCGCGACATTTTGCAAACAAAAAATGCAAACCAGTATTAACAGTCGGTTATGCCACCGTATCACATAATCACAAGTTGAAATGAGCCCTTGAAGTTATTTGAAAGTTACCATGAAGTTAACCTCAAGATGCTGGCAAATACACTGGTGTAGTAACCATGCAAACATTAAAATCTTAACTGTTTTGGGACCATGACTTCAACTCATTGTATCTCTCTCTATAGTGCATGAAATGAAATAAAATTGGAATCAAAATTGAAGAGGACACCACATACTCTAACTTTTATGTTCAAAAAAATTTCAAAATAAGGTTTAAATCAATGAGATAAACGGCTATGAGTGTATGCACATCACATGTTTGATGAAATGCATGCCTGGTATGCGCGCGAGACATGCCTTGTTGCTGGGCAAAAGTTCAGTTTCATGTCACCTACTTCGCATAATCATATCTTGAAATGTAGGAACTATTTTGAGAAATTTCCTAAAGCAAAGTTGTTCATAACATATGGAGCTTGATCTTTGATGTTGGACACTGTTCAAAATAATGAATATTTAAAAGAGAAAAATTATGATGGATGTGCTCCCATGAACTTTTTGATGAAATGATTGGTCTGGCACGCGCGTGACTGGGAGAAATGACATCTCAAGGCTCCAAATCCTAAACATTCTATCTCTCTCTACACTTGACAATTTGAGATGATTCTTGAATAAAAAATGAAGAGAATTTTTCAAACTCCAACTTTGATGTTGACAAATGGACATTCAAAATTAGCCATGAAGAAGTCAGGTCTTGTGCACATATTTAGAAATTTCACTAAGTGTCCAAAATTTTCCAAGCTCAATAACTTCTTCTCCTTTCACTTTTTGGACTTGAGCCCTAAATGATAAATTTGAAGAACTTTGTATCCTCTTTCCAAACATGTAAGGTTTTCATTTTTTCAATAATAAATGAAGAAGTTATGATCATCCAAAGTTTAGTACTAGGAACACTTGGAAAATTTCAAAAGTTCAAATAACTTCTTTGACAAGTTATCTTTAATTCAACACTTCCTCTGGATTTTATTCCACCATTTACCATGAAATGTGAAAATATGGACATTGAATTGATGGTTGACCAAAAGTCCACTTGGTCAACAGTTGACTTTGGTTGACTTTTGACAAAATGACATTTTACCCCTTTTGATCAATTGAACCTTTTCAAATCAAAATTGATGATCAAAATTCCAATCATAAATGCTCATGAACATGTGGAGAGGCATGAGATCAAGTCTTTCCCAAAAAGTCAGAGATTTCCTGATTAAATTCAAAACCCTAGTTTTGACCCTCTGTGCTAGGAGATGATGAGATGAATGCAATTGTGTTATTACCTGCAATATGAACATTTAAAGAGACATATATACATATTTTGATGTTAGTTAAAAGAACATATGTATAAGATATACAGTTCAAGGTGCTTGGTGATCCCTCAAGAGCAAACTTAATGATGGGATAAAGTAAAAATAGAGAACCAACCCTAATGTGTGATCTTGTTGTATTTTGATATGAGATGTTGAGAAATCTTAGGGGCAAAATTTGGGGTATAACAGTACCTGACTGTCCTGATAAATCTGCTCTTCAACAACCGTTCGATCTCTACTTTGATTTTGGATAGCACTTCTGGCGTAAATCTTGTTGGCATCTGTTTAACTGGTAGCTTGCCTGGATTTATAGGTAGTTTAATTTCCACCATCTCCCTGCTCAAACCCGAAATCTCATTGTAATCCCATGCAAAACAATCTCTAAATTCTTTAAGAAATTCAATTACTTGATCCTTCATCTTGTTGTCGAACTTAGTGTTGATGTATGTAATTCACCTAATCGCACAATCACCCATGTTGACTTCTTCTAATGGATCTTGTACTTGCATCTTCAAAATATGATTTCTTGGATCTTTTTTAAACCCCAAAGGTTATTCTTCATATATGCAGTTAAGCCTCTGGCTTTCCGAAGTTGTTGTTTGGCTTGGTTCTCTAAGTTTTTCTACCATAATGGCTTCAGGCGCCATTTTTGAAATATTTCCATCCTCTAAGGCCGAACTTATCCTGCTTTCGGCCATGTAGGACAAAATACTTGCCAAAACATTTGACTTAGGCATCATTATGAGTTTGTTCTTCCCAACCTCTGTGTTCAAACTCCCATTCTATAGTTGGATATGTATCCAGATTTCCTTGGTCCCAAATGAAACCATGAGTAGGGTGTAGGGTTAGAAACTTGATCACATCAGGATGTGACTTGAACATTGCATCTGCAGGATCAAACGAAGGTATAGTAGCTAAGACTTTGTCAAAATTATTCCTATTGACCATACTCACATCAGTAGTAAAGTAATTGTGATATGCCTCAATGTTCTCCACAATCCCATCTTGGCGCCATATGGATAAGTGTTGATGCATAGTCGATGGTACTATCCTAATTCCATGTATCCACTCATGTTCTAGCATAAATTATAGTTCGCATTGGATGCAATCACCATAAATAATGTTGGCCTCGAAGTCGAGCCAACTGGCCAATTTACTTGAATCACACCTAGTATGTGACTTGTTTTTCCTTCATAGTTAGACAAAACCATGTTATGTGGTTTAAGGTCAATGTCGAACTTACCAATCCTTTTTAGAAATGATTGTGGCATCAAGTTCACAGCAGCGCCACCATCAACGAACACTTTGTTCAAAGGGAAACCATCAACTTTAGCCCTTATAAACAAAGGCTTGAGATGGTACATCATACCAGATGTAGGCTTCTCAAACATAGCCTATTGTTCTTCGACCATCCCATTATTTATGACATAGTAGCATAGAGGTTTCTGGCCCGCTGATTCTTTGCACATAGCCTCCTCTTCGTCCCCAGATTCCTCTGACGTGAAACCATACTCATTAGGAAGGACCGACACAATATTACAATGTATAATCAAACCATCATCTGAACTATTTTCAAAATCGTTAGATAGTTCATCATCTATGTTGTCATCACCAGGGTTTTCAAATTTTGTTGGCGACACACACACAACTGGCATCAGTAACCTCTTTTTTGCTAGTCAACGATGCACTCCCTTTTGAATTCTCTCACCCTTTGGTGGAGCGGCTTTATTTCTGCTTCTCTTGCAGCTTTCTTGTTTCTCTGAAACCTTCTCCACTGAGTCTTTGTCATAGGATTTTTCCCTTTGTATGTGAGAAGAACATGATACCTCTTTGAAGTGATCTCAGCTTCAGCAAATTGGGAAGAAATAGATCTTTTCTCCATCATTTCCCATTTATGACTCGAATCTGAACCCTTTTTACCACCTTTTAAATCTGGTCCCCCCCCCATTTGATAGAAAGGACGAACCCAATTGTTGTTAGGAACATCAATTGGTGGTACAAAAGTCCTTTGATACAGAAAACCATGCTTTCCTTTAGGCACTTGGACATTGTATGCCCCCTTCGCATGGTGGAACACCACCTTTAGATTCTTCTCTTGAGGGTGTTTCTTCTTCAATGCCTCAATTTTCTTCGCAGCATTTTCATCATAGACTATGTTGCAATTTGGGTATAACATAGACTTGGAATTACCTAGCTTGAATTTGTTCAAAAAATCCACCAACTTCTCTTCAGGTTTGGGAAAAACAACCTTCATTAACTCAACGATTTTTTCTTCAGACAATTCTTTATTTTTTTGCTTCATAATCCATTTTCTCCTTGTCGTCTTGGTTAAATTCATGCTCTTCACCAAAATTAACCACCATCACTTCTTGTGGCTTAGACAGGTTGCCATTGCCACTTTTCAGACCCTCAATAGTCTCGACTGTTACGGTTATCATTGAATCAGCAATCACAACTTGTTCACTCTCAAAACCATCAGTCATCTTGATTGTCAATGATGCGAGTGAATTGATAATGCTCGCCTATTCGCCTTTGAGACCATCATTAGACTCGATCATCAATAATTCTAATGATTCAACAAAGTGCGCATCAGCAACATGCAAAGGGTATGAGTCGACCTTCATGGATATTTTTGGTTTCTCACCAAATTTCAATCGACCATCTTTTAGATATTTTTGAATCAAATCCTTGAAAAGAAAACATTGAGATGTGTTATGACCCAAAAAATTATGATACTTGCAAAAACCTCTTTTTTGTTTCTGCTCTAATGGTGGATTTTTACTTCCAGGAGGCACTATAATCTAACCATATAAAACTAAAACATCAAATATTTCATCACATTTTGACACATCAAAGTATATGTTTTAGTACTAGACGCGTCATTTTTTGGTTCTTTGACCGTCTTTCCTTTTGACAATCTTATAAGTTTACATGCATACGGAGGTCCGGCTTTCAATTCAGCCACATTAACTTCTCCTTCTTCCATGTATTCATCCTCAGACTCTATGGAATTATCTTATGCGTCTACATAGGCAATTTTACCTTTTCTATGGTCCTTTGACACCAGAGCTTTCTTTGTTTTCAAACGTTCGACATATCAAACTTTGTCAACTAGTTGGGACATATTTGTAATAGATTGAGGATCAAACTTTTTCCTAATAGAATAATCTAACCCCCCCAGTGGCTATTTCGACCAGCTCATGTTCAGGAACTCTAGTAAAGCATCTAGACTTTAGGACCCTAAACCTATTTAAATAATCTTTCATTGACTCAGACGACCTTCTCTTAATTAAGGATAACTCTTTCAAACTTATCTTAGGTTGACCAGCATAAAATTGCTCATGAAATATACCTTCGAGTTGTTCCCATGTGCGTATGGAGTTTGGAGTCAACATCGTAAACCAAGTAAAAGCATTTTTTGTCAATCAATTAGGAAAATGTCTTAATTTTAAACCCTCGTTGTTGGCGATATCGCCAGCTTCTCTTTCGTACCTAGCAATGTGTTCTATTGTCGACTCATTGGCATCACCAATAATCTTGGTAAATTTAGGTATTGTACATCCCCTAGGTAATTTTTCCTGTCGAATGTAAGCAGGCAAGGGAGAAGAGTAATTGGGCCTTCGGAGGCCAACATTTACTCTAGATTGTGTCAATACTTCTTCTACCACATTTACTATGTTGTTACGCCCAACAGTGGCTTTTCTTAGCACTCGATCAGCATCTTGGTTTCTCCTAACTACGACTGGCCTAGTTTCATATTGTTCAAAGAATTCTTCCTCGTACCCTAAAATTTTCCCTCTCATTTTATTCAAGACCCTCTCATAGGGTTCTCAAATGCTCAAAGTTGTTCAAGGGTTGATCAGTCAAAACCTCCTCCTAGGCAAGGGGTCTACAACTAGAGTTTTGTGTTTTTCAAATAAGTTTGGCTTGCAAAGGTCTCAAGTGGTTTCCATGGTCCTCCATATGTCTTCAACAATGTTCATGTCAAGTTTCAAGCCTTGAATCACAAGTTTGCTCAATCAACAGCTCAGATGATTGAAAATCAATTGTATTGGGTAAAAAGTCAACTATGGTCAACATAGAGTCAAACTTCAAGATTTTTGGTCAACGTCAACATTTTGAAGTGATATTCATCATTTGATCAAGGGTTGATCATGATTCCTCAAGAGAAGCCATTAAATCATCAAAAGTCCAAAGTTGCCCAATTAGGGTTTCCTTAGGAGAAATCAACTGAACTTTGACCAAGCATAACTTTCACATGCTTCATCAACTTTTCCCCAAACAAATCCCATTTTGAAGGAAATTAAATTCTCTACAACTTTGTATTTTTATGCTCAAGTCCAAAAAATTCTTCATTTGAAAGATATGAGCCCATAGATTATAGGTCATTTTAAAAGTCAACAAAAAGATACTTTTTGTCAAGGCAGCTTACATCAAGATAAAGTATCCAAATGCAAAAATGATCAAAATAGAAATTGAAGAGGACATATTGAGCTCTCCAAAAAGTCAAAGATCACCTTCAAAAGATGAATATTGAGATAGTTATAGCCAATTCAAGTTGGGAAATTTTGAGGAAATGCATAAAATGCAAAGTGAGCAAACTTGAAATTTTGAACTAGTGGACCTAACTTTTTAAGTTCAAACATGTTCACAACGTGTTAGAGGACCTATAAATCCATGCACATATTTTTCATGATTTTTATTTCTTTTATTCGAATTTTTATTCATTTAAATTCAATTAAATAAAATGAAATACAAAATTATTGGGCCAAGGCGCATGGGCTTTGAATTTCAATTACATGGAGGCCCAAGAACACATGAAGGATATGCCAAAAATGTATGAAGCTCAAAAGGGAAAGAAATTCCTCAAAAATGAAAGTTTTTAAGCATGTTTGATTCTTGTCTCATAGTTATGAATTCATTGTCCTTTTTCCATATTTTTTGATCCATTTTCCTCCTTTATATAAACACAACAAGGTCATAAGCAAAACACACGAAAGATTCTGCCTCAAACGCACCTTCAAAATTCACAAAAATCTCAAGAAAAGTGCAAACTTATAGTGCACGATCCACCCACTCCCAAACAAAACTAAGCACTCTAATCACTTCTTGAGCATTGGTAGAGTAAGTTAGGGCCATCCACGATGGTCTCCCATGCCTGTAACGACCATGTTCATCACCTCCGGTTGCCATTTTTTTCATTTGTCATATTTTAATTCTATGCACTATTTGAGTATTTCTAACCATTTAGATCTATTTATATGAGTGTTTAGTACAGGATGCAGTCATTACATAGGGTTGCTAACATCCAGATCTTGGATCACCATGTTTGAGTCGTGCTAGGTTTTTTGGGTTCGAAACTCACTTTACAGACACATTTAGCCCAAAAGGACCACACCATTGGATTCGTGGACCCCAAAATAGGGGGATAAGGTTTTATTTGTTATCTCATAACGCTTACTTCGCATGTTGGATGAAAGAAGTAGCCAGAGAAGACTACCGGAGCTAGGGCTCTGGCGTCTCTCCATTCAACGCAGGAAGACTCATACTCTATACATTTTATTTGATTTATGCTAACGGATGTATGCCCACCCCAGTGGTGGCACGCTTGCCCTTAAATACCTTTGTATGCCTAAACCTAGGTTCGATCCAGGCGTGGGACTTTTGTTTCATATTTTGTGTTTTTTACAGATCCAATACCAGCCAGTCTAGCGTGCACACCATGCATCTAACATCCTGACCATCAGATCTCAATAGATCCAAATCCAGCGCCTCAGATGTGTCCCCCGTCATGAACCTCCAAGAGCCAACCTCACCAGATGTAGCACAAGCAATCTGGGCTTCCATGTTCTGGGCCCAAGCGAATTCTTTCTCATACCCCCCCCAGATTTATTTTCAGGCCCATTTCTTTTTTATTTAATATTTATTTTGTTTTGATTTTTATTTTTACATAATTAACTTTTTTCCCTAATTAATCAATTTAATCTTTTTAATTAAGATCAAATTAACTTAACCTTTTTTTAATAAATTAATTAAATTAACTTTTTTTAATTTAATTGGAAAAATTAACTTAGTTTCTTTTAGGTTTTATTCATTAAACTTTTCTTCAATTAAAAATAACTTAGGTTTTAATTCATTTTTCTCAATTTAAAACAAATTAATTATCAATTATCTTCCATCAAATAATCTCCATGTTTCTTCTTGCAATCTTCACGTTTTTTTCTTATTTTCGCATGAATTTTTTTCATAATTATGTAACTGATAAAGGTTGTAATAGCTTAAACTAAAGTTTACTATTTCTCCCCCCCCCCCCCCCCCCCCCATTTTTATGGTTTGTATCCCCTTTCCCCGAAGCTTTGTAATAGTGTAGGAAATCTATTTTCTTTCTTTACAGCTTTCCTTATAACTACTAGATATATGCTAATAGGTTTGTATGGCAAGACATAAAAACAAATGTTGGAAAACCCTAATCAAAGATAAAAATTAACTGAAAACAAATCACTTCTCACACATGCACCTCTAGGGTAACTTCCACTTGTTGCCTTTGGATAAAACAGTCATGTCCCTCGAACACGGGACGCTTTAGTAAAAGACCCTCGGTTAAAAGATCGTAGTCCCTCGATGACCCTTCGATGTTGCCTCGGTAAACGATCTTAGTCCCTTACGATAAAATTGCTAAAGTATCCTACAAGTTTCCTTTATGAATGTACGATGACCCTCGCCTATTCCTTAAACATCCAATGATAGGGCTTCCTACTAAATAATTGTAGGATAGCACTATCTAAAGAAGGAAGAAAATAACAAAAGACTTTTCAGTCGGTAGATAGTTCTTAGTCGCTTGCTCGCGAATATTTTAAAACATTTTTCACACAAACACTTTTCTGAAATATTTTCAAAGCAAACATTTTGTATGTGTTCTCAATGATACGAGAGTCATTACAAAGTTGCCGGACTTAGGAATTTTCAAAATATTTTCAAACATACAAAGCATTTTCAAAAGTGACCTAGCGATTAAGAGCCCATAGATAACTACGTATGAAAAGGGTATTAATACCTTCCCTTTTCATAACCTACCCCCCGAACTCAGAAAAATTCTCAAAGGTATTTCCTTTTATTTTCTCTCTTTCCTTTATTGGATAAAATAAAAGTCGGTGGCGACTCTTACTATCCGCAACATTTATGATTAAACGCAAAATCAAAAGTCAGTTCTCCCATCGTATTACAGGTGCTTCCACTCTTCTAGGTCTAAAAGGACGCTCATTATTTCCCCCTTCTATTTCTTCAAAAACTCTCAGAGGTCTGTGGCGCGTTTGAGTTGGTTGGACCCCTAATGAGTCAAGCAATCTACCTATTTGGTCAACTACAAGATAGAAGGCAACTTCCATTTGTTGAGTTAAGACGTTTACTAACTATAAATTACTCCCATCCATATGTTGCCTTAAAGCCATAACGGAAGTAGTATTCAAAGATGGTATCTGTAACACCCCAGTTTTATTTGTTTGGGATTATCTTAATAAGAGTTATTTTATTTGAAATTAATAAAATTATTTTATTTGGGTTAATATAAAATAAAAGGATTATTATTTATTTTATAAATAATTGTAGAAAAATAAGGATTGAAGGTTATTGGGCTTATGATGTTATTGGTAAAAGAGGGGGTGCAAGTGAAGTAAAATGTTATTTGGGACTTATATGTCACTTTTGCTCACTTTCACGTAAAACTGAGATTTTGGGATTTTGGAACTCAGAGAACGTGTAAAGAAGAGAAAGGAGAAGAATGAGAAGATTGATCGAGGAAGTTGCAGGAGCTGCAGATTATCCAAGGTAAGGGGTTTGGTCATTCTTTTACTATGAATAAGTTGTGATATATTCTATATGAGTTAGGGTTTGTAGGGATGATGGATTCTTGATGCCATGGTTGTGATGATGATGAAACATGAATGGGTATTAGTTAGGATGAAATAAGAACCATGAAATGTGGGTTTTGGTGGAAACCCCATTTGTACCCTATTTTGCAAAACCATAGAAATGAGGAAATGATGGCATGAGATGAATGGAATTGATTGGTGTTTTGATGTGGTATTGATCCTATTGTATGCCTTAGATCATTGCTATATGGTAGGAATTCGATTTAGATGGTTTTAGGATGTTTGGGGATGATTAGGAATGGGTTGGGGTGATTTTGGGAAGCATAAAAACGTGAAATATGGTGTTGCAGAGTCATCAACACGGGCCGTGTTGATGCACACGGGCACCCGTGTTGATCTTCTGTGTTGATGCTCGGGTAGGTTTTTCCCAAAAATCGTTTCGGCCATAACTTTTGAACCGTAACTCCGATTTAGGCGCCGTTTGATGCGTTGGAAAGCTAGTGAAATTTTCTATATGATTATGAGGAATTAAGTAGCTTTAATAGCTTATTTTAATAAGTGATTATTGGAGAAAGTGTTTATGTTTATAAGTGAATTTGATTATTATGTATTTTAGTGAAGTGTTTGGAGATATTTGGGATTGGAGCTCTGAAGAACGACGAACAATCGCTCAAGAGTTCGAAGCTGCAATTTGATAAGGTAAGGGGGGCTACTACTCAATTTATATTTGCTTATGGGTTTAGATGCAATTGGTTGGGTAATCGTAGGATAATCCCATTTTCTCTGATGTTCTTAGTGATTGATAACTTTAGGGTCGAATTTTGTTAGAAAAGATTAGGTTCCCTAAAGGTTGTGAATCGATTAAGAAATTAATCCCTATTGTTGATTTAGATCGAAATTGCATGATCGGGAATTTTCCTTTAAGTGTTCTAAGGATGACCTTGATGTTATCAGATTTCCCCAAAAGGACGAATAATCACTTTTAAGGTTACTTTGATAATTGTTGGTGATTATAAAATTAAGCTTTTGGATTAAATGATTTGAAAAAGGAATTCTGCCTTCCAACGATTTTAGAAAACTATAACCTTGAAGGATTTGAGTTATTCAATTTGTGGGAAATTGATGAACATAGGTCAGAGGCATAGGAAATTGATGTTTTGGAGACTTGATGTGTATTTGGATGTTTTGTACTGCATTGCACTGCTGTGGAAATGTATTTTCGTGCAAAAATGTGGGCATATGAGCTGCTGCAGGTACAGGAAGATTGGGTACGCGCTCATCAACACGGGCCGTGTTGATTTACACGGGCACCCGTGTTGATCTGCTGGATGGGTAAAAAAAATGTGTTTCCAGACACATTTCAACACGGGCCGTGTTGATTCACACGGGCACCCGTGTTGATCCCCTGTATTGGCAAAATAACGTGTTTCTGGACACATTTCCACACGGGCAGTGTTGATTTACACGGGCACCTGTGTTGAACCCCTGTGTTGGCTTCTGAATTTTGTTTTCTGTGCTTTGTTGTGATGTACAGGAATGATTTTGTTTAATGTGTAGTGTTTGTTAGTTTTGAACATGCTGCTTAATGATATGCATAGTGTTGTGGGGGCTTGTATCGAATAATGTTGTATGCTATGATACCAACACTATGTGGATTTTATTGTCATGCTTTTAGATAATGTTATCAAGCATGAATTATGATATAACTTGATATGATTGGTTGATGTTTAATAGTATGCTGAGTGATTACATGCTATTCATATCATGTTGTATTTGATATTGTTGATGTTACATGATATGGTTTATTGATGTTAATAGTATGCTGAGTGTTACATACTGTACATATCATGTTGCATTTGTTAATTCCCATTGTGTGGAATTAACATGGTGGCCAATATACGTGTCCGCGATTTAATGGAACATTGAGGTGGTAGCCGTGTCCGCGATATAATGGAACGGTGAGTTATCCGTGACCCGAGATTTAATGGGGCGGTAAAATGGTACCACATGCATGGGTGTGTTGCATTATATTGAATATAACATGAATGGATGATTTTCCAATGTTGTATTTAATTGATTGTATGCATGTATTGTTGCTGAATTGTTAATGACGTTTGATGTAATTATAAGTATGAAAAGTAATATATTATGAATATATGAATTGTAAAGGTTTTCGTAAACTATGAAACATGCTAACTATTTGGGTGATGCTTATGGTTTATCTAAATTGATTGTTATGAACGTATAATCAAATGTATAGTTGAGATGCTCACCCTTACTGTTGAACATTTCAGATTGAGGAGCTTCGTTCAGGTGCTTGGCGAAGGCTTGTTGTTTTTAGTTTATTCCCGTTTAAGTATTGTTCGGGTCATGCTCTGATAGTTGTAACTCCGGGAACGTTTGTTTGTCGAGCTGCTTTAGTCAGACTCGTTTATTTCCTTATGTTTGTTATAATATAATGTTGATATATTCCAGGTGTTGATCCCTGATGATTGAAAATATTATAACTTTGGTTTTATTAAATATAATATTCCGCTGTGTAAACATGTATGAGTTGCTTCTATGTTATGCATGACAGGAACTTGTTTTTATTAAAAGAGAATTGTGACATCCTCGTTAATACATGTACTCTGAAAGTATGATTTTAATTATTTGCGAAACCTATATGCGGGGTTTTAGAGGGTGTTACAATAGTGGTATCAGAGCATGGTCGGTCTGTCCGGCCAAGTTGTTATATCAGTGTCATTACCCTTGGTACGCAATAAGTGTTTGAAAACACTGTTGGTACTTCTTTGTTTTGGATCACTTGATTGCAGGGATAAGATTGCGATAAGTGGGAGAGAAGTTGGTACTTCTCCATGGTGCTTCTGGATGCTAAGTAATGGCTCGACGTGAGGAAAATGGTAAGAGTATGAGCATGGTATAGACTGCATTGTTCATAGTCCTGAAGAGGATTCAGAGGTAAGAGCATTACTTAGGTGGAATTTATCTCATGGATTTGTGCATCAGTTGTATGCAGTGCTAATGAAGTCAGTAAAGATGGGTTTTTACATTCATTATGTCTTCGGTTGTCTATTGACAAATTGAGGGACTGATCGACCTTAATCTGTTGTTGATAGCAAATAGGAGCATAGTGGATGTGATAGACATGTCTTGCTAGTTTTGTTAGTATGTGTATGAACTTGGTAGAGCGAAGCCAATTGCTTTAAGATGGATATGAGAAGTTGATACGGATTCTGATATCTGAAAAGAATACCAATTAAAGGTCTCGATGTATTGATTAAATTGAGACGGTTCGATAAGAGAACGATCAAGTGAAGTTGGAAAGTACTTCTCTAGAAAGTGAAGGTGTAGCGACAGATAGTGTTGTATTAGTGGTTTATGAATTCCTAGTGACACTCTGAAGCTAGCAGTAGTTCTGTAAGTGTGAACTAAGGTCCAACAAGAGTAAACGATGATATATTGAGAATGTGGAGTACTTGTGGAATTATGAAGTCTACCTTCGTGTTAAACTAGATTGGTTGGTATTAGTTGGACTTGGTTGTTTTGTGAATCTCGTGGGCTAAGAGCGTGATGGATATGCTTCCCTGTAGCGGAGATTCGAGAAGGAAGATTGGTTTTCCATGATTGGAAGTGAGAACTTGTATGGATTCTGATGATACAAGAGTTCTGTTACGCAAGTAAATAATTCATAAGAAATGAAGTCTAGACTTGAATGTTGTGGCGTATAAGAATATGTGTGACGTTATTATAAACCTTCTGGTTTATTCGATTCAGGATAAGGACTGATGGAGTAATTACAAATCTTGTGTTGGGAATTGACAGAGATTAGACTTGGTGCTAAGCTAGCAAAGTGTGACTTCGGTTTAAAGAAGCGAGTTATGAGTATGATGTTCCAGATGATGGTATGTGTGAATCCATCCCAGTAGATGAGATTCTATATTGAGAATTACCAGACCGATTATAGTGATTAGAAACTTGTTGAGCTTAGTTGAGCACTGCTGTGTTGTTGAAATGGGGTAAAGTGTTTATCTGAGGTAAGGTTCAGTGCGAAGAATTTTGGTAAGTTGTGGTAGTACTGATGGAGGATATTCTGATTTACTTCAAGGATGAAGATGAATAGTTGGAATAACTCGAGAATTGTTTTGAGAATTATTGAAAGAGAAGTGATTTCATATGTATCCTGGTTAAGTAAAGTTAATTCTCGTGGACATGTGATTTCTGTGATGGTATTGTGTTGATCCTAAGTAAGAAAGGGTCCAACGTATATTGGTACTCTAAGTGTGAATAAGGATTTCAAGAGGTGAAGAAGAGGTTAACTAGTGTGCCTATTTTGAGTTGCCAATCCGGCAGAACTTTGTTGTGTATTGTGATGCATCCATGATGGGATTAGTGCAGAGTGTAATGCAGAATCGAGAAGAAGTGGCTGATGCTCCGAGACAACTGAAAGTGCATGAAAGAAACTATCCTACTCATGACTTAGAATTAGCGGCAGTTGTGTTCGTTTTGAAGTTGTGAAGACATTATCTGTATGGTTCGAGATTAGAGGTGTATAGTGATCATAAGAGTTTGAAATATCTTTTCGATCAGAAAGAGCTTAACATGAGGCAGAGAAGATAGTTAGAATTTCTCAAAGATTATGATTTTTGTTTGGTTTACCATCCTGGTAAGACAAATGTAGTTACAGATGCTTTGAGCAGGAAATCATTGCATGTGTCTATGATGATGGTTCGTGAATTGGATTTAATTGAGCAATTCAGAGATTTAAGCTTAGTATGTGAAAGTACTCTGAAGTGTGTCGGGTTGGGTATGTTGAAGCTGACTAGTGGTATACTAGAAGAGATCAGGATTGCAGAAGGCTTTGGGCACTAAGTTGAGGTTGAGTTCGGCTTATCATCCTCAGACTGATGGACAGACTGAGAGGACGATTCAATCATTAGAAGATTTATTGTGTGCTTGTGCATTAGAGAAGGGTGGATCTTGGGATAGTTATTTACCACTGATTGAATTTACTTATAACAACGGTTACCATTCGAGTATTGGTATGGCTCCGTTCAAAGCATGGTATGGTCGGAGATGTAGAACGCCTTTGTGTTGGTATGAATCTGGAGAAAGTTCAGTAATTGGGCCAGAGATTGTTCAGCAAACTACTGAGAAGATCAAATTGATTCAAGAGAATATGAGAGCTTCTCAGAGTCGTCAGAAAAGTTATCATGATAAGAGGAGGAAGACTTTAGAATTCAGTGCTGGAGATCTTGTGTTTATGAGAGTTACTCCGATGACGGGTATTGGTCGAGCGTTGAAATCTAAGAAATTGACTCCACATTTTATTGGTCCGTTTCAGATTACGGAAAGAGTTGAAGGAGTTGCTTATCGTATTTCTTAACCGCCGAGTCTTGCAAATTTGCATGATGTTTTTCATGTTTCTCAGCTGAGGAGATATATTTCAGACCCATCTCATGTGATCCAAGTAGATGATGTTTAGGTGAGGGATAACCTGACGGTGGAAACATTGCCTATGAGGATAGAAGATCGGGAATTGAAACAACTTAGAGGTAAAGAGATAGCTTTGGTAAAGGCAGCTTGGGGAGGCCCAGCAGGTGGAAATGTTACATGGGAATTGGAGAGCCAGATGAAAGAGGCGTTTCCGGAACTTTTCGTCTAAGGTATGTTTTCGAGGACGAAAACTCTTTTAGTGGGGGAGAGTTGTAACACCCCAGTTTTATTTGTTTGGAATTATCTTAATAAGAGTTATTTTATTTGAAATTAATAAAATTATTTTATTTGGGTTAATATAAAATAAAAGGATTATTATTTATTTTATAAATAATTATAGAAAAATAAGGATTGAAGGTTATTGGGCTTATGATGTTATTGGTAAAAGAGGGGGTGCAAGTGAAGTAAAATGTTATTTGGGACTTATATGTCACTTTTGCTCACTTTCACGTAAAACTGAGATTTTGGGATTTTGGACCTCAGAGAACGTGTAAAGAAGAGAAAGGAGAAGAATGAGAAGATTGATCGAGGAAGTTGCAGGAGCTGCAGATTATCCAAGGTAAGGGGTTTGGTCATTCTTTTACTATGAATAAGTTGTGATATATTCTATATGATTTAGGGTTTGTAGGGATGATGGATTCTTGATGCCATGGTTGTGGTGATGATGAAACATGAATGGGTATTAGTTAGGATGAAATAAGAACCATGAAATGTGGGTTTTGGTGGAAACCCCATTTGTACCCTATTTTGCAAAACCATAGAAATGAGGAAATGATGGCATGAGATGAATGGAATTGATTGGTGTTTTGATGTGGTATTGATCCTATTGTATGCCTTAGATCATTGCTATATGGTAGGAATTCGATTTAGATGGTTTTAGGATGTTTGGGGATGATTAGGAATGGGTTGGGGTGATTTTGGGAAGCATAAAAACGTGAAATATGGTGTTGCAGAGTCATCAACACGGGCCGTGTTGATGCACACGGGCACCCGTGTTGATCTTCTGTGTTGATGCTCGGGTAGGTTTTTCCCAAAAATCGTTTCGGCCATAACTTTTGAACCGTAACTCCGATTTAGGCGCCGTTTGATGCATTGGAAAGCTAGTGAAATTTTCTATATGATTATGAGGAATTAAGTAGCTTTAATAGCTTATTTTAATAAGTGATTATTGGAGAAAGTGTTTATGTTTATAAGTGAATTTGATTGTTATGTATTTTAGTGAAGTGTTTGGAGATATTTGGGATTGGAGCTCTGAAGAACGACGAACAATCGCTCAAGAGTTCGAAGCTGCAATTTGATAAGGTAAGGGGGGCTACTACTCAATTTATATTTGCTTATGGGTTTAGATGCAATTGGTTGGGTAATCGTAGGATAATCCCATTTTCTCTGATGTTCTTAGTGATTGATAACTTTAGGGTCGAATTTTGTTAGAAAAGATTAGGTTCCCTAAAGGTTGTGAATCGATTAAGAAATTAATCCCTATTGTTGATTTAGATCGAAATTGCATGATCGGGAATTTTCCTTTAAGTGTTCTAAGGATGACCTTGATGTTATCAGATTTCCCCAAAAGGACGAATAATCACTTTTAAGGTTACTTTGATAATTGTTGGTGATTATAAAATTAAGCTTTTGGATTAAATGATTTGAAAAAGGAATTCTGCCTTCCAACGATTTTAGAAAACTATAACCTTGAAGGATTTGAGTTATTCAATTTGTGGGAAATTGATGAACATAGGTCAGAGGCATAGGAAATTGATGTTTTGGAGACTTGATGTGTATTTGGATGTTTTGTACTGCATTGCACTGCTGTGGAAATGTATTTTCGTGCAAAAATGTGGGCATATGAGCTGCTGCAGGTACAGGAAGATTGGGTACGCGCTCATCAACACGGGCCGTGTTGATTTACACGGGCACCCGTGTTGATCTGCTGGATGGGTAAAAAAAATGTGTTTCCAGACACATTTCAACACGGGCCGTGTTGATTCACACGGGCACCCGTGTTGATCCCCTGTATTGGCAAAATAACGTGTTTCTGGACACATTTCCACACGGGCAGTGTTGATTTACACGGGCACCTGTGTTGAACCCCTGTGTTGGCTTCTGAATTTTGTTTTCTGTGCTTTGTTGTGATGTACAGGAATGATTTTGTTTAATGTGCAGTGTTTGTTAGTTTTGAACATGCTGCTTAATGATATGCATAGTGTTGTGGGGGCTTGTATCGAATAATGTTGTATGCTATGATACCAACACTATGTGGATTTTATTGTCATGCTTTTAGATAATGTTATCAAGCATGAATTATGATATAACTTGATATGATTGGTTGATGTTTAATAGTATGCTGAGTGATTACATGCTATTCATATCATGTTGTATTTGATATTATTGATGTTACATGATATGGTTTATTGATGTTAATAGTATGCTGAGTGTTACATACTGTACATATCATGTTGCATTTGTTAATTCCCATTGTGTGGAATTAACATGGTGGCCAATATACGTGTCCGCGATTTAATGGAACGTTGAGGTGGTAGCCGTGTCCGCGATATAATGGAACGGTGAGTTATCCGTGACCCGAGATTTAATGGGGCGGTAAAATGGTACCACATGCATGGGTGTGTTGCATTATATTGAATATAACATGAATGAATGATTTTCCAATGTTGTATTTAATTGATTGTATGCATGTATTGTTGCTGAATTGTTAATGATGTTTGATGTAATTATAAGTATGAAAAGTAATATATTATGAATATATGAATTGTAAAGGTTTTCGTAAACTATGAAACATGCTAACTGTTTGGGTGATGCTTATGGTTTATCTAAATTGATTGTTATGAACGTATAATCAAATGTATAGTTGAGATGCTCACCCTTACTGTTGAACATTTCAGATTGAGGAGCTTCGTTCAGGTGCTTGGCAAAGGCTTGTTGTTTTTAGTTTATTCCCGTTTAAGTATTGTTCGGGTCATGCTCTGATAGTTGTAACTCCGGGAACGTTTATTTGTCGAGCTGCTTTAGTCAGACTCGTTTATTTCCTTATGTTTGTTATAATATGATGTTGATATATTCCAGGTGTTGATCCCTGATGATTGAAAATATTATAACTTTGGTTTTATTAAATATAATATTCCGCTGTGTAAACATGTATGAGTTGCTTCTATGTTATGCATGACAGGAACTTGTTTTTATTAAAAGAGAATTGTGACATCCTCGTTAATACATGTACTCTGAAAGTATGATTTTAATTATTTGCGAAAACTATATGCGGGGTTTTAGAGGGTGTTACAGTATCGATTGCGGGACATAACTAACACCACCTGGTGGACCACTTAGGACATAACTGCATTGGTTTCCAATGGCCATTGTGTTTTTTTGTATATATGGTCAGGTTTGATTGTAACCAAACCATCATGGAATAAGGCATACCATATTGGTAAGGGACAAATGATGACCTTGGACCCTCTGGAAAGAATGGTCAATTTGGGTCAAATGGCGATATTTGATGCATAGGTTCTGTCATTATGACTATTCTCCCTGAACCATGAACAGCGGTCGATCTTACGGGAGATAAAATAGTCGCACTTTGAGTTGTGGTACTTACTGGCATGACATCCATATTTTGTATAGAAATCGTGTGTGTGTCGTGTTTGTGTCAGGGCGTGGCATTTTAGACCTGGATAAAAGTTTACCACTTCTCAAATTCATACACACACTAACTATAAAAAACTTTGTAAGACTACACATAAAATACAAAGTTATTAGCATTGTCCCACTGGGAAGGCCAATTTGTTTACCTTTAGCTTTAGTAAACAACGCTGGTCTCTTAACAGAAAGTTTACTGGCGAGATTGACCAGAGAATCTCAGTACATTGCTTCAGTTTTCGAGTGTTTTCATAAAGTATTTTCAAAAGGGTCCGTTCGACTAAGGAAAAATGGATTTAAAATAATAAATCAGGAATCGTAAAATAAAACAAATACGTTTTGAAGTGTAAAAATAGATGACATAACATCAAAATAGTTGAAAATGGGTTGATTCAAACATACATCGTCCATGCTTGACTCATCTCGCTCGTTCGCTTGGATACTCTGAGTGACTAGTGTGTAGGAATGTGAAAGTTTGAACCTCTTACACTATGCACTAAGTGCTTTATTTATAATACATGAAAATAACTACTTTTTCAGTGGGCTTCGCTACTTTATGAGCTATGTGTCTCTTGTAACTTCCCTCCATGAACCCGTGTTCTCCATTCCTACTATAGAACTAACGTTATCTATTGTAACTTCCCTCCATGAACCCATGTTCTCCATCCCTGTTATCGAACCCACATTCTTCATTCCTACTATCGAACCCATGTTCTCTATTCACAATGCTTTGCTTTGCTAGTTAGGCCCTCTTTTTGGTTTTTTAACACTACTAGGCCCAATCCATTCCTCATGAGGCCTCTCTTCTGGTCGACTGTGTTTACAAGCCCAAATTGGCCTTTTATGAAACATCTTCCAGTCGACTGCCTTTGTGATTGATTTCCTATAATTCAAAGTCTTCAAAGAACCCTTTTTGCTTTTGGTTAGATTTTGACCCTTTGTGAAAATCCTAGCCAATTGCCACCTTTTCCATTCAAGGCTATAAATATTTTCTTGCCATTTTTGATGAAAAATATAAATTTACATGGCTCAAACTCATGAAAAATAAATCTGAAACAAGACAATTACTCATTGATTTAATTACTTTAATTGAAACTCAGTTTTGCGAAGTCATTAAAGTCATTCAGAGTGATAATGGTTTTTAGTTTTCCATGCCCTTACTTTTCAAAACCAAAGGTATTATTCATCAAACATCATGTGTTGAAACCCCTCAATAAAATGGTGTGGTTGAACGAAAACATCAACACATTTTAAACATTACTAGATCATTAATTTTTCAATCTCATCTACCATTGTGCTTCTGGTCTTTGGTAGTTAAACATGTTGTACACCTTATTAATTTTTCACCCACGTAAATTCTAAATAACTAATCACCTCACTTTCACCTTTATAATACCATTCCAGACTTAACCAATCTTAGAGTCTTTGGATCACTCTATTTTTCCTCTACACTTCAAGCTCATAGAACCAAGTTTCAACCTAGGCCTAAGAAGTTCATTTACCAAGGTCAATCTCCTGGAACCAAGGGATCCCTATTTTTTTATTTGCACACTAGAGAATTTCTCATTTCTAGGCATGTTATTTCTTATGAAATTGTCTTCCCTGATCACAAAGATCATTCACCTCCCTTAATTGACTATATTTTCTCTATCCCCCTTCATGACATTAAAATAAATCCTTGCTCACCCACTTCTACCACTCCTCTTCCATCAATTCATATCCCTATTCATTCAGATCTAAAGGTAACCATTAGTCAATCATCCAATATTGATGATGCATCTGCTCCTGTCTCTTCTCATTCTCCCCTCCTTGTACCTACTGATTTTGTTCCAGCTCCTATAATACCTATTATAGTATCCACGAGACCAAAAAATCCTCCTAAGTATCTCAATGATTACACATGTAATGTACTTAATTATATGAGTAGTTCAAGTCATGCTTCGGGTAAATCATATCCTCTCACTGATTTCTCTTCTTTTACTCATTTATCTTCTCCTCATGCTATATTTTTACTTTCTATGGCTACTATCCCTGAGTCTCAGACATATAACCAAGCTATTAAGCATGGATGTTGGAGAGAGGCTATGTACAATGAAATCACATCCTTAGAGAGTAACAATACATGGACATTTACTGACTTGCCTTTTGGTAAGAAATATATTGGCTCCAAATGGGTATACAAGATTAAAAGAAGAGTGGATGGTATCATAGAGAGGTATAAAGCTCGTTTTGTTTCCAATGGATACACTTAACTTAAGGGTGTTGACTATGGAGAGACATTCTCTCCGGTTGTAAAATTGACTATTATGCGACTTGTTCTTGCCTTGGCAGCTGCCAAAGATTGGTTTTTGCATCAACTTAATGTAAATAATGCATTCTTACATGGTGATTTAATTGAAGTGGTTTATATGACAGTCCCATCTGGTTTTAAAACACCTACGAATGGTCTTGTGTGAAAGCTTCAAAAGTCCTTGTATGGCTTGAAGCAAGCAAGTAGGCAATGGAATGCCAAGCTTACTGTTGCACTCTTATTTTTGGGCTACCACCAGTCTTCATCTGATTATTCCATGTTTGTTAAGATGCAAAATCATTTGATTACCATTTTATCAATTTACGTGGATGACATACTCTTAATTGGGAATAATTTGGATGAAATTTCAATTGTCAAATCCTCCCTAGATCAGAGTTTAGAATCAAAGATTTGGGCTCTCTTAAGTTCTTCCTAGGCTTAGAGGTGGCAAGATCAAAATCTGGTATTGTGCTTTCTCAAATAAAATATGCACTGGATTTGTTAGATGAGTCTGTTTTACTTGGTTGCAAGCCTACCAATGTCCCAATGATTCCTAATCCAAAGTTTGAGACTTCTGTTACATCGTGGTTACCCGGTCACACATGCTATAGGACACTTATTGGGCGTCTCATTTACCTCACCAACACAAGACCTGACCTAAGCTTAGTTTTTCATAATCTAAGTGAGTATCTTGCCTCTCCTCATCAGTCTCATTATAATGTTTCCATGCATATACTCAGATATATCAAGGGATATCTAGGTAAAGGCATACTATTTTCTTCAATAAATGATCTTAAACTCATTGCATTTTATGATTCAGATAGGGCAGCATGCCCAGAATCAAGAAAGTTAGTCATTGGGTTTTGTGTCTTACTTGGCCCTTCTTTAATTTCATGGAAGTCCAAAAAGCAACACACCATCTCCTAAAGCTCTTCCAAAGCTGAGTATTGAGCCATGTCTAATACTACGGGTGAGGTCTAGTGGCTGCAATACCTCATAATAGATCTGCATATTCCTGCTGCTTTTCCAATTTACATGTACTGTGACAACCAGTCAACTATTAAAATAGCTCAAAATCTTACTTTCCATGAGAGGACGAAGCACATCAAGATTAATTGTCATCTAATCTGAGAGAAGGTTCAAAAAAGTATCATGTATCTCATGTTGATTACTTCCAAAAGACCAATTGGCTGATATTCACACCAAGCTCTTGCAATTCCTAGTTTTTCTACTCTCCTTTCCAAGATGAATACAATTGACATGAATGTGCCAGAAACACAAGAAAATTGGTGTTTGAATTGGGTTGAACCAAAATTAAATATTTTCGCAACTCAAACACAAAACTTAACAAGTGAATAAAAATAAAATAACACAATTATTTTTATCCTAGTTCACTGTTAACTAAGTTACTTCAGTCCACCCCGTAAGGTGATTTTCCTTATCCACAAGGACTTAATCCACTATAATTAACCGATTACAAACAACCACAATAAGTCTGATCAACCTTGTTGACAACCCTAATAAGTCTGTCGATCCTAATTGCAAATTCACTATGACCGCAACCAAAGTCTTCTTAAGAATCAAAACTCATAGAGTCTCTCAAAGAACCTATCAATAACCATTGATTTACAAAGATGTGTATAAAGAGATGCTTCTGATAAGCAGATTATAAAATGTTTAAGTACAGTAACACAACAGTGTTGATATCAAGATACGAACAACATATCCTTGCCTATTTACAAAACTATACAAATAATATCTCAAAAGAGTTTGTGAAGCGCTTTAGCATAGTTATTTATGAACTTCGTTGATTTCAAATTATTCCAAGTTCTCCTTTAATAGCTAAAAAAGAGATTTGTTGGAGGGTAAAATAGGAAAAACAAATACAGTTGTTTTGTTCTTGTAACACCCCAATTTTATTTATTAGTTATTTTACTAGTGATTTATTTTATTAATTATTATTTGATATAGTAATTAATTAAATTGTATGATTTTATGAATATACAGATTATTTAGATTAATTGTTTATTTGTGTTTTGGGTTAGTAAGAGTGAGAATAGCATTATTGAGTAATTAGGCCTTGGTAAGATGGGTTAGTGTTAGATTGGGTGAGATAAGCCCATTAATGAAACAAGAGTGAGTAAGGGGTTTTGTAAAAAAACAAAGAGAGAGAATTGTAAAAACAAGAGAAGAGAAAAGAAGAGGAAAAAAGGAGAAAAGGGAGAAAGGAGAATAGGAGAAGAAAAACCCTAGAGTATCTACATTCTAGGTAAGGGTGGGTATTTTTCTTATTATAGGATTATATAAGAGTATGTAATGGGTAGTAAGCATTATTAGGGATTTTGTTCTTTAATTTCTAGATTTTGACATGTTAGGGTTTGAATGTGGAATCATGAAATTGATGTTT
Source organism: Vicia faba (assembly GCA_948472305.1). Classification (NCBI taxonomy): domain Eukaryota; kingdom Viridiplantae; phylum Streptophyta; class Magnoliopsida; order Fabales; family Fabaceae; genus Vicia; species Vicia faba. The sequence continues at coordinate 242,542,193 of OX451735.1, forward strand.
GAATCGTGTTTTGATGTTGGTAATTGATGTTATATGTTAGATATATGTTATAATATATTTAAATGATGAGAAATGACTGTTTGGAATGAATTATAGTGACCCAACTCGTGGAGGACAGAATGTTGTCCGAAGCATATTTTTCTGCATAATCGTGAGGCCGCTTAACGCGCCCTGGAACAAAATGTTTTATATTTTGTGTAATTTTTTTGGTGACCCTGTATGATTTTTTGGATGACTTTTGATGAGAAACATAACACTTGATTTTATGTACATGTATGTTGTGAAGGGATGGTGAATATGAATAACATGGTTTGGTATTATTTTCTATATGTTATTATGATGTATTGAAGTGATGGATTCTATGAGAATGCATGGTATGTGATTGATAACATGAGATGTGTATGTTTGTGCAATAGTGATGATGATTCAAATGTGATGAATTGGGTGATGTATGCTTGTATAATTAAGATTGAGAGATGGTATTAATTGCATATGATTATTGAGATTTCACATGCATCATTTGTTGTCAAGAGGTCATGTTTGCTAGTTTCGTGGAGACTAGTGACTTGTCCCAAACCTAGAGGACTAGTTTGAAGCTTAGAGGACAGGCTTTTTGGTGGTTATATGTCTGAGAAATGGACCCGAAAGGACCGGTAAGAATAACAATTGGTACCACATACATATTTCATTGAGTCTCATTGTATTCACATGTATCGAGGTGAATTGTTGAATTGGTGTGCAATATGTGATATTTGTGTGAATGTTACATATGTGTTATTTGTGATTGGTAATCTTTAAATCATGAATCGTTGAGCAATGTTGAATATATGATTATGTGAAGTGTGATGAATGCTATTGATTTTGTATGTTATACATTACTTATTATTATATATTTCTATAATGATGTGAATTCTCACCCTTCTATTGAAATGATATTTTATACGGCATCACTCAGGTACAGAGGATAGCGGTGGTGCTTCTAGCAAGGATTAGTCGAAGGAGCTAGATTCTTGTTTTATCCGCTTATTAGGTAGTGAGCAATGCTCTGGTCATGTAACACATGGAACATTTGGATTCATGTTATATTGTTATATTCATGTTTTTTAGAGATGTTTATTATACTCTCTGGATATTTATGTTATATTTGAGATTATGTGATGGTGGCCTTTGGTTCCTAATATTTTATTATACGATTTTCAGTATTGGATTTCAATCATTAGTATTATTTTGAAATGAGAATTATTCCGCTACAAGATGCATATGTGTTAGTGTATTAAACATGCTTTTAAATGCGTGTTATGAATATGATCGGTGTATTTGTGTTGTTGTCGTGAAGTAAATATGATGCCCTCTTGTTATGCATGCTAATTTACTCTGATTATGCCATATTACTTGTGTGGGGCTTAGGGGGTGTTACATTAGTGGTATCAGAGCATGGTCGGTCAGTTGGCTAGATTATTAATGTGTTTATTTCCTTTTTGTATCGATATGTATCATATACACAATCGGTATTGTTTGTTTGATGAGTATTGTTAGTTGTTTGGTTGTTTGGTTGTTAGGAATCTCAGGACGATGGTTATAGGAAGGAATGACGATGTTATTACTGAGGTGTTGGCAATGTTGGCCGGTGCGATTGGGCAAGAGCCGCACGTCAATACTGGTAATAGAGTTGATGATGAATTATGTGCTTTGAGGAAGTTCCAGAGGAATAATTCTCCAATCTTTGAAGGAGATCATGAACCTAATAAAATACAAGTATGCCTGAAAGCGATTGATAACATCTTTCGGGTCATGAATTGTTTGGATGCATAAAAGGTGCAGTTTGGCACCGATATGCTTGAGAAGGAAGCTGAGGATTGGTAGAGTAACACTGTGTAGAGATTTGATGAGGATGGGATTTAGGTTATTTGGGAACTTTTCAGAGAAGCATTTTTGGAGAAGTATTTTCCAGAGGATGTGCGTGGGAAGGAGGAGATTTAATTTCTTGAGCTAAAGTAAGGTAATGGAACTGTGGTTGAGTATGCCGCAATGTCTGAGGAGTTGATTAAGTTTTTTTCCTTATTACAACACTTCTAATTGAATAATGGAAAAACACGAGAATGGGGGGGTTTGAATTGGGATTTTCAAAAATAAAACAGTAGACACGTTGGTTATCCTGGTTCGTTTGAACTCAAACTACTCCAGTCCACCCACCAAGGTGATTTTTCCTCTCTCAAACAAGGTCTTAATCCACTAATCAAAAATTTATTACACAGATACAATGACTATTGTCAATGTCTTCTTGAGTTTAAACCACAACTCAGTTTTCTCAACGTATTACAAGATAAATCAATTAAAGATGTGTAAAAAAATGTTTTCTAAACAAAAATATATCAAAACAGTGATGTATAAACAATTGAGAAGCACAAGATAGAACTGGATAAAAATATTTCTCTTTTGGTTCACAATAGAATTGTGTTTTATTTCTTCTTCAAGTTTTCTTTATATAGGCGATGCATGAGAACCATGAGAAGATTCTTCTGGAAGGTTGACAAAGTGTAGTAAATGTACTTTCCAAAAATATAGATCTTGTCTTGGTTCAGTTGTTACTTTTGATTTGCAATAAATGAGTTGTAACGCTTCAGAACATTGCTTTCTTGGGATAATATCAGAAGATGAATATTACTGTTGAGACTTCTTTTGTTCTTCTAGAACTTTACTTTATCAGAATATCAGATTTGGCTTTGCAGTGTTGGTGCAAATAGAAGTTGTAACATTAGAACATCTTCATTTAGGCGTGTTACACTGATTTTATTCTAAGTATGATGTGTCATAATAGAGTTTCAAAAACATAACTCTCTCATCTCTAATGCTTCTTACATCAGAATTTCCCTGCATATTAAAGTACATTATTAGAGAGCATATTTGTTCTTTATATATATCATGTGTTTGTTATCATTAAAACTCTTACAAGTATGTAGAACCAAACTTTGTTCTAACAATCTCCCCCTTTTTGATGATGACAAAAACTTGTATATTTTGATAGGTTACTTAAGAACATAAAGAATTAAAGTCTCCCCCTGAGTTGAATACTCAGATAAAGAAAAAAATAATTTCTTGAAGATTTTTTTATCAGAGCTTTGTGATGGAGGTTTTGATACGTCCACGTGACACAAGTTACTTTCAGAGGTTGCTTTTCAAGAGATTTTTCCTATTTTGCTTTCAGAGGATAAAAACAGAGGTTATGATATTCAAGATGTTTGAGACTAAGTCTCGATACTATTATATTCAAAATATCTTATGTTCTTCCCCTTTTTGTCAAGAATCAAAAATCAATAAAACATGTAAATGTAGCAAAAAAGGATTTTGTATTCAAAGTGGATTAAGATAAACATAAGGAGATAGATAAATAGAAGATTGAAATGAGAAACAAATAGCAGAAATAAAACAATTTTTCAGAGCTATAGTTGAGGAGGCGGAAGTCATGTGAATAAGGCTTCCAATTAACTCTTGATTTGATTATTTGATTCCTCTTATTTCCCAAGCATCCCCTTAATTTCTTTACTAGTTTCATCCTGTTTGTGTAGCCTTTCCTTAAACACAACATTTTCTTTCTTCAACTCCTCCAGAGTTTTCAACACAAGAGAGGAGGAGACTGTTTCAATAGAAGAGACCACATTTTTAGAATTTACTACAGTTGATTCTTGCTCAGGAGATTATTCGATAGCCTTGCCTTTATCTTGAACAATGACCACATTAAGAGGTTCAGGAGACAGTTCGTTATACTTTGATGTCTGAGGATCTTCGCAAGGGGTGTTGTCTAGAAGAAGGAGTCGTTTATTTTACCAGTGTCACAGAACTTGATCCTTGAAGACTTTCAGGCGATCCCAGAAGTTCAGTTGAGCGATTTCATAGCTGGGCTCCTTTAACTTCAGAGATTCGGAGTTAAACCATTTTCTAAACTAATTCCAGTGAGAATCAGAAGCAGTTGGGTTAAGATTCTTCATGCAATATAGCTTTAAGGAGTTAACCTATTCCTGTATTTCTATTTCAAATATCAGCAAGGATTTACCAACATCTGATTTGGATATTTTTGGTGTTGGTTTAGGAACGGTTGTTTTTTGGGAACTTGTGACAAGGTTGTCCTAAGCTTCTAAATCAATGATTGTTCTGAGGAGATCTTCTGGGTATTTATTGGGAGAGGGAGATTCGGAAAGAATTATAGGTAAGTTAGGGGGTGTTGAGAGATAGGGAGATCGAATATCTGGAATGGAGAAGGTTTGTGATGAAGTTTGGGGGATTATTGGTGTTTGAGAGATCGTGAAAGGGCAAGTGATGCTTGGGATGGATGTTATGGTATCAGAGTAAAAATTTGGATTTCGGTTTGGGGAGCTTCAAACAGTGGATCAAATTGATCAATATCAGAGAGAACTTGTGCAAGTTTTGGCTGAGTCTAATCAAATGGGTAGAAGGTGGATTAATCAGAGGATTGTTTGTAGGTATAGACGTGTCAATATCTAAGTCAAAATCATCAAGGGTTTGAGGAGAAAGATCTTCAGTGGGTTTTGGAGAAGAGGGAGTTTCAGATGTTGATAAAAATACCGATTCAATAATAGAAACAAAAGACGGGTTACCTTTCTTTTTGGCAGCTTTGGGGGTTTTGGTAGAAGTTCCTTCTCCAGCAGATTTCCTTTTTCTTGATTTTCTGGGAGAAACTTCCAGAGGTTGTTGCCTTAGATTAAGAATGTTCACATTTGGAATCGTACCATCACTCTTTCAGGCTTCCAGATACCTGAGAACAATTTCTAGATATGAGTCTGCATGAGTGAAGAGAGGAAAATCCTTCAGAGACATTCTTCAGGTTGTGATGACTTCCTTGGTGGTGATTGTTGGATCCTTCTTAATAGTTTCAACAATCTTCATCTTCATATTATTGGCGTTTAGAGGCTTTCAAGCACAGGCTTCCAGAACATTTTCTTGTTGAGCCTCAGTCATATGTTCTATCAGTCTATTTTCTGTCAGAATATCGGAAATGAGTCTTCCGAGAGGAATCCTATCTCTCTTTGTTCTTTCTTCTTCTCTTGTTTCTTTGACGCTAGTCTTCAGATGATTGAATAGAATATGTGGAAGATGAACTTTTGCTTTGGTGTCAATGAAGTACAAGAGGTATTGTTGATCAATGTTTATGTACTCTAGAGAGCTGATAATCCTTCAGATCTTTGATTTTATTGGATGGTTGTCCAGAGGAGAAAGTTTCTTTTGGGGAGGTGGTTAAGCCAGAACCTTTTTCTTCCATATCACTGCATCTTATTCCGCTGTCGTCATGGCCTATAAGCTTCCCAATAAGATCTTCAGTCATGATAATCTTCTTTCCCATAGCGTAAGACGTTACCTGGTGATTTGAAGTTGTGGCATGGATCCAAAATTCTTTCACTAATTTTGGGAACACTAGACCTATGAGACAATCAAAGTATTTCCCCAATCCTTGGAACTCAACATCAGGGGTTAAGTCATACCCATTTTCTTTCATGCTTACAAAATCAACAATAAGCTCACATATAACTTCCAGAGAATCAATGGGTGTGAGAAGCGTTCTTGATGGTTTGACGTACCTTTCTTCGTTTGAGGAGGAAGAACCAAGAATGATTTGAGAAACTTGAGGAATTTGTTGAGAGGAAGCCATTTGTCCACAGACTCTTTTAGGGTTTTGAAAGATGAAGAGATAAGGAGAGAAGAGTAAGTGAGAGTGAATATGTGATAGTGTTTGTGAAGGGGTGAAGTATAAATAGCTAACGGGAGAAAAAATATAAGTTGATTTTAATTTAAAAGGGTTAAAGAGAATGATTATGTGCATTTAATGATTCCTGAAAAGATGGATAGCGTAAAGATATGGAACAATTACCAATTCGACTCGCACTTCAATGCATCAACTCAATCGTTTCAGTCCCTTCATATTTTGAACACGTATTCGGCTTTAGAGGATGAATTTGCGTTTAGAGTTGATAAATGTTGATATTGTGAACTGCTTGCTTCTATCTTAGAAATGAAACGTTTTTGGAGAATGTTCTGATCTTCTGGATAGTTTCTAATACAACTTTCCTTCTCACTTTTGAAGAATTATTGTTTAGATGTTCACAAAAAAATTAAAGCATAAAGTTCTGAGTTAAATATATAGAAGCTACATTTTCATTATGGACATAATTCCAAACTGAGATGATTTAGAATGAAATTAAATCTATCTTCTGGAAGGGGTTTAGAGAAGACGCCAGCCCATTGATGGTCTGTGTCTATAAATTCTAAAGAAATAATTCCCTTCTGAATATAGTCCCAAATAAAAGGATGTTTAATTTTTAGCCCTAGAATGTTAAATGGGATTTTTTGAAAGACAAATAGCATAAGTATTATCGCATAGAATAGGAATGTTACTCCAATATATGTTAAAGTCTTTAAGTTACTTCTTCATCCAGAGCATTTGTGTACTGCATCCAGCTGCAGCTATATATTCATCTTCAGCAGTTGACAATGCAATAGTGGATTGTTTTTTGCTAGACCACGAGATTAGATTGTCTCCCAGAAACTGGTAGCTTCCAGAAGTGTTTTTTCTTTCTATTCTGTCTCCGGAAAATTCAACGTCACAGTACCATACTAATTTATATTCTCTATATTTTCTATAACAAAGGCCAAGATTAGTAGTACCTTTCAGATACTTGAAAATTCGCTTAACTGCTGTTAAGTTAGATTCTCTAGCATGTTATTGGAATCTAGCACAAAGACAAACGCTATACAGAATGTCGGGTATTGAAGCAGTTAAATATAAGAGAGAGCTAATCATACCTCTATAGAGCTTCTGTTCTACCTTCTTACTTACCTCTTCCCTTTCCAGAATGCATGTAGGATACATATGAGTTTTTGATGGCTTACATTCTGACAAATCAAATTTCTTCAGAAGTTCTTTGCCATACTTGCTTTGATGAATGTAGGTTCCTTCTGGAGTTTGATTGATTTGGATACCTAGAAAGAACTTGAGTTCACCCATCAAGCTCATTACAAATTCTGCATGTATAGACTTAGAAAATTCTTTTCCCAAAGAGGCTCTAGTAGATCCAAAAATTATATCATCTACGTAAATTTGATAAACCAGAATTTCATTTTTAAATTATTTACATAATAAGTTTGTATCCACCTTCCCTCTAGTAAAATCATTTTCTAATAGAAAATTACTTAGTCTTTCATACCAAGCTCTGGGAGCATGTTTCAGACCCTATAATGATTTCTTAAGTTTATAAACATATTCTGGATGTTTTTGTAATTTCAAAGCAAGGGGGTTGGTGCACATAAACTTCTTCATCAATCTAACCATTTAAAAAAGCACTTTTAACATCCATCTAATAAAGAGTGATGCCATTATTTACAGCAAAAGAAATTAAAAGTCTGATAGATTCTAACCTAGCGAATGGGGAAAATTCAGTATAGTCTATCCCTTCTTGCTGACTATAACCTTGTGCCACCAGTCATGCTTTGTTTCTGACTACTTCTCCTTATTCATTTAGCTTGTTTCTGAAGACGCATTTGGTTCCAATGATGTTGAAGCCTTTTGGTTTAGGCACCAGATCCCACACATCGTTTCTGGTGAATTAGTTTAGTTCTTCCTACATTGCAAGGATCCAGTCATTGTCTAGAAGAGCTTCGTCAATGGAGGTTGGCTCGACCAGTGATACTAATCCCATGAGTGATTCTTCAAAATTTCTGAATGTAGATCTTGTTCTGATTGGGTCATTTTTCTTTCCCAAAATCATGTCCTCTAGATGAGCTAAGTTGCTTCTGGATTGTCTCTTCTAGATGGGGTCTTCAGAAGTTGTTGGGATGTTTGTGACATCTTCTTCTGTAATGGACTGAGATTCTTTATTAAGAATTTATTACGATCTATCTTCAGTACCAGTAAGTTGAACTTCTATATCTGCAAAAGTTTTTCCCTGCTTTGACTTTTGAGAGAAAAGCCTATCATCAAATCTTACACTAATAGATTCTTCCATAGTTCGTGTTTCTGTGTTATATACTCTATAAGCTTTAGAGTGTTTAGAGTATCTTAACATGAGAAACTTTTGTGCTTTAGAATCAAACTTGTTCAGGTGTTCTTTGATGTTTAATATGAAGCAAGTACATCCAAAAGGATAGAAATAAGAGATGTTGGGCTTTCTGTTCTTCCACGGTTCATATGGAGTCTTATCCAGAATAGGTCTTATAAAGATTCTATTATGGATATAACATGATATGTTAATTGTTTCTGTCCAGAAGTTTTTAGCAGTGTTAGTCTCATTGATCATGGTTCTGGCCATTTCTTGTAAAGTTCTATTCTTTTGTTCTACAACTCCATTTTGTTGAGGAGTTCTAGGAGAAGAGAAATTATGAGAGATGCCATTCTCGTTAAAAAAGTTTTCAAATCTTTTGTTTTCAAATTTCCCACCATGATCACTTTTGACTTTAACAATTCTAAAAAAAATCGTTTTGAACTAGGTTACAGAAGGTAGAGAACACAGAGTGTGACTAGTCCTTGTGTCTTAAGAACTTTACCCAAGTCCATCTGATATAGTCGCCTACGATCACTAATACATACTTCTTGCCACTGATGGATGCAGTTTTCACTGGCCCAAACAGATCTATATGCATATGTTCTAATGGTCTATAGGTAGAAACAACATTTTTTTATTTAAAAGTAGGTTTTGTAAACTTGCCTTTTTTACATGCTTCACACAGAGCATATGAGTTGAACTTCAGGTTAGGAAGTCCACTTACCAGATTGAGTTTGTTAATCTGGGATATTTTTCTCATACTAACATGCCCCAATCTTCTGTTCTAGTCCCATTGCTCGTCATTAACAGACATAAGACATTTTACATTCTGATTTTTTAGTTCAGAAAGTTTTATTTTATAAATGTTGTTCTCTCTCTTACTAGTAAAAAGGATAGATCCATCTTTCTGACAAACTGATTTACATGACTTTTGATTAAAGATTATATCATAATCGTTATCACTTAATTGACTTATGGATAACAGGTTATGCATTAATCCATCTACTAATAGAACATTAGTTATAGATTGAAGTGTATCGTTACCAATAGTTTCAGAGCCAATAATATTTCCTTTCTGATTGCCTCTGAAACCTACATAGCCTCCAGATTTAAACTCCAGACTTTGGAACATATGCTTTCTTCTTGTCATGTGTCGAGAGCATCCAGAGTCCAGGTACCAAGATTGGTGTTTCAACTTTGATGTTAAAGACATCTGCAACATAGACGATTTTATCTTTAGGTACCCATATCTTTTTTAGTCCTTGTTTGTTAGAGTTTCCAAAATCCTGTTTGAATTTTGGTTTTGCAGAAAAAGCATTACTAGTATATTTTATATCATGTGTAAGTCCATATGTAAAGTGTGAATAAAAGGTGTGTGTTTTATAACTATATCATCAACTTTCTTTGGTTGAGATGTTTCTTCTACCCTTGGTTTCACATATCCTATTCCTTTTCTGTCGTTTCTGCTAACTCCATAGATAATTGAAGCCATCTTGATCCTACCTATGTTTTTAACTATGAATTTTTGAAAGTTGTGATCATATTCTTTTATGATTTTATTAGAACTATTCGAAACTTCTGAAACAGTTTCATTCTGAGATTTTTGTAATTCATTTTTAATAATGTAGTTTTCATTTTTAAGTTTGGAAATAGTTTCTTTTAGCTTAGAGTTTTCTGTTTTTAGTTTCTTAGTTTCTTCAGAGTCATATACTAGATCCTTTTTTAGGTTCTTGTTTTTGACTCGCAATTGCTGATATCTTTCAAGAATTTCTGACAGACTTTCTTCTAATTGAGATCTAGAAAAGTTATAGAATACCTCTTATGCCTCTAAGTATGACTCTAATTCAGATGATCCAGTGTCATCATCAAAGTTGGCCATTAAGGCTATATTGGCTCGTTCATCTTCTGATTCTGTTTCAGCTTCAGAAGATTCTGAGTCATCCCATGTTGCCATAAGACTTTTCTTCTTTTCTTTGGAGAATTCCTTTTTAGGATCTTCTTTTTGTAGATTTAGATGGTCGCTTTTGAAGTGCCTGGTTCATTGCATTCGTAGCATATAATTTCTTTGTTGCTAGATTTTTTGTATCCAGAAGATGTTTCAGAGTGATTTCATGTTCTTCTGGGGTTTCTAAGCTTCCTCTGTCTGTGCTTCCATAGCTGATTGACTCTTCTGGAGACAAGGGATAGTTCATCTTCTTCTGACGATAATCCATCAGAGTTTTCTTCTTTTTCCTGAAAAACTTTAGGTTCATATTTTTTATTAGATTTTAGAGCGAGAGACTTACCTTGCTTCTGGGGCTCATCTTCTTCAAGTTCTATCTCATGACTTCTCAATGAGATGATTAGTTCTTCAAGAGATATTTTATTCAGATCTTTGGCTAGTTGTAAGGTTGTGACCATGGGTCTCCATTTCTTGGGTAAACTTCTGATGATTTTCTTTACATGATCTGTTGTTGAGTACCCTTTGTCCAGAACTTTCAGTCCAGCAACCAAAATTTGAAACTTGAGAACATTGTTTCAACTGTTTCATCTTCTTCCATTTTAAAGGCCTCATACTTATGAATGAGTGCAATATCTTTGGTTTCTTTGACATGTGTGTTACCATCATGCTCATTCTCAAAGAGTCAAACATTTTTTAGTTGATTCTCTGTTCGTGATTTTCTCATACTCGGTGTATGAGATAGCACTCAAGAGGATTGTTCTGGCTTTGTAATAATTTATAAATTCTTTCTATTGTTGATTTTTCATTCTCTTTCTGTCAATCTTCTGACCACTTTCGTCAACTGGATGATTGTATCCATCAGTTACCATATCTCAGAGATCAGGGTCGTAAGCTAGAAAGAAACTTTCGATTCTGTCTTACCAGTAGTCGAAGTTCTCACCATCAAAGATTAGAGGTTTGTCGTTGATCCAGTCTTTATCATCATGATTATCATTGCTGGTGATCTGAATTGGTCCCACCATAGTGTTTTTCTTGGTAGGATCTTTTTCTGACACGGTTAAGTGTTTGCACCAATTACCAGGCGCTCTGATACAAATTGAAGAATGGAAAAACACAAGAAAGGGGTGTTGCACCCCATAATTTGTCCTCCCATTTTCTTCAAGGCATTCTGATTGAGGTCCTCAATTGCTCAATTGCCTTAGCATAATGGCACAGCTAAAACAAAGAAAGGAAGTGTACATGACAAGGTGTAGCTCGAAAGCTGAAAATATGCCCAAGAGCTTTTGGGTCGAAGCAGCTTCGACAACAGTATGCAGTCTATTGTGATGTCCAATAAAGCGCTAGGATCGAAGAACGAATGGTTCGAAGGAAAATATGAGGAGGCTATTATGAAGCCTTCGATTGATGAAGAGCTGGTAAAGAGCATCTTCGAAGAGTTCGTCTTCTAACCATTGAAATATAGGCCATTCGAAGAATTACAAAGAGAGACCTTTTGACTGACATGTAGTTTGAATGGGCGCTTCAAAAAGAAGAATATTTGGAATTCAAAAAGCTTTTATCTTATCCAAAGAAACACGTGGAAATATAATGGTTCGAAGGACATACAATCTTCAAACATGGCGTGATCGAAGGACAGTTAGGGACGAATCAGCCAAATATAAGTCACCTTAGAGCCCTTGGCATGTACCGGAATAGGTGTTGGATGATTGAAGTGAAATCTTGGTGCTCATAGGTTACCTTTCGATTGGTGCATACATGCTATATTCACCAATCGAAGGTGAACTAGTGATCAAGAAAGATTTTCTTATAAACAAAAGAAAAGGGTGGGAGTTGGAATCGAAGAACCACCTACACAACTGTGTTCGAAGGAAGGAACAAAATGAAGCTTCGACAGGCTAGGATGAAGAGGTGATACTTCGATTGGTCAGGAGATCGAAAGAAACAAGAGCCGAGTTTAATTGGGCTGATTGGATAGTGTACAGATCAAGCAGTTAAGGCAGATAGTGACTCAATCGAAGAAGCCATGATGATGAGGCCTTGAACCATTTGAATTGGAACTCAGAGCCATTGAAGAACAAAGCTTGGGAGCATTCGAAGGAGTCAAGATGTGAAAAGTTGAATGGGATGAAACCTGTCCAGGTTCACTTAAAGCCAAAAATGGTAGAAAATCATCAAAAATGGAAACTTCTTAAATCTTTCGATTCTGCTTTCAAAGCCATGGTTAATGGCTGATTCATGCCATTTTCGCCAACCACCACACCCCTATAAATACAACAATATAATTCCTATCAAAGACACACATGACACCTTGCCTGAAGAAGCCACACGAAAATTCTTAAAATTTCACAAAGTTGTCAAAAGTTGCATCTAGGGTTCCAGCCCTTTTCAATCCAAACAAATGGTCAAGCCTTCATCCTGAAGCTCCCAAGAGGCCAAAGCATCTCTCATACACACCTGAAGCTACCTGGAACCGACCAACCAAGTCATCACCATTTTTGTAAAATCCAAAACTCAAATCTTTATTTTTACGAATTGTTGAATGTTTTGATATGTGTGTATAAGTTTCTGGGCATCATTAGAACAGGTTAAGAGCATTACATGGAATGTGTGACGTCTAGATCGTGAGATGCCAAGTTCAAATTGTGCTAGGGTTTTTGGTTTGTAACTCAGGATACAGGAGCTTTTTGGCCAATCTAAGGCCAGATTCGTGATCAGGGCGAGATTTTTTTAAAGTGCGATAGGGTCTTTAGCTTATCTTAAAGTTAACGATTTTGCAGGATCTAGGTTTTGGTAGATCGGAGAAGGATACCAGAGTTTGACTCCGGTGTCTCTTCGGTCGTTTGACTCAGGCGTGTGTTGCATGGCAAAAAAACGTGTCCTGATTGGTCCATTTAAATTCAGGGGGGGCCATCAGCGCGTGTTTTATTTCTTAAATATCAAGTTGTTTTATTTTCCAATATAATATTATCATTTTATTGATGTTAACGAATGACAAATAGCTCAGTTGGCGTGCAAAATAGGGAGAGGACCTGGGTTCGATACCCAGGCCTTGTATTTTCTTCTTCTAATTTTCATTATGCAGATCTTGTATGCTTCAAAGCCTGATGCTCACCATACACCATCATTCCCATGCTGCCAGATGTTGGCCAATCCAGATCCAGCACTTTAAACATGCTAGCCTACCATGCACCCTCCAAAGGTCTCCCCACTGAATCAAAAAGCAAACCTGGGCCTTCTTCTCAGATGGGCCTACAATTTCAAAATACACCCCTTTGTTACTTTCAAACTGGCCCATTTACTTTCTTTATTTTGTTTTAATTGTTTTTTTCTTCTTTTAATTTCTTTTTTAATTACAACATAAAAATCAGAAAAAATCACAAAAAATATTAGGTTAGTATTTTTATTAATTAAACTAATTCTGTAAATTAACCGATTAATTATTTTAACCCTTTTCTTATTTTAAAAATAAATAGACTTAGGATTTTAAATCAAATTTCTTTCCATGGTCAAAAACAAACAAAAAGTTTTCGTTTTTATTAGGCGTTTTAGACATTTTTTCAATTCGCGCGTTCACCTTTACTTTCGCACTTTTGCATATTATTGTATCTGCTTACTGGGATGTAATAGACTTAACTAGGACTTTACTTTTACTGCTTTTTATTTTTCCCCATTTTGAAATTGTAAATTCCCCCTCCCTAAAGCCATGTGATAGTTAGGATTTTACATTTCTGCACTTTTAATTTCTGCAAATTATTAACTGCTTAGATGTATGCTAACTAGGTTTGTATGGCAAGAGAATTAAAAATAAAACACTAGCAAACTTAACACAAGACTAAAATAACTGAAAACAACACAACTGCACATGCGCACCACTAGGATATCCCACTTTGGTTACCTTTGAAAAACAATCACAACTCTCGAAACGTGAGAGACTTTAGTGGCTACCCTCCGGTTTAAAGATTATAAGTCCCTCGCTGACCCTCTCGATGTTGCCTCGGTAAAAATGATCTTAAAACCATAGAGTAGTTACTAAGGTTTCTTGCCCAGTTGCCTATGTGACTATAAATGTCCCTTCGAATGCCCCTCAAACATCCAATGACTAGGGCTACCTACTCAGTAATAGTAGGATAGCAATGTCTAAAGGAAAAAAGGAAAAGAACAACCTTTCGAGTAAAGTAGATAGTTCCTAGATGATATGCTCAAAACAAATTTTTACACTTACACAAAACCACTTTCAAAAATATTTTCAAAATGCTTTATCAACACTCTTGAGGACTGATACAAGAGTTGTCATAAAGCAAGTTGCCTTACTATTGGAATTTCAAAAATACTTTTCAAAAACACACAAAGCACAAGTTATTTTCAAATGAGCTAAATCATCTAAGAGCCCGTAGATAACTACAGATGGAAAGGGTGCTAACACCTTCCCTTTCCATAATCTACCCCCCTTACTCAGAAAACTCTCGAAAGGTCTTTTTCTGTTCTTTTTACCCTTTCCTTTATTGGATAAAAGAAAAGTCGGTGCCGACTCTTTCTTAGCACAACATTTTGCAAACACAAATGCAAAACCAGTATAACAGTTGGTTCTGCCACCGTATCATAGAAATGGAGACTCTGCCGGGGAAAGATAAAAAGTGGGGTTACCTTAGAGCTTAGTTCATTTTAATTTTCTTTCATTGTGTGTTTTGTATGCTTTACTTTTGAGGGCTTGATTGGGTTGTTACTAAAGATCCTACACCCGGATCTGAGGCACCTTATTAGGTAAGTAGAAATAAATCATGGAGGTTATACGATGTAGACCGATACAGACAAAGTGGTGGCTACGTTAGAGCGATACTTTGGATTGTACTAATGTTCCTTGAGTAAGTAAGGGATGGAATTAGGCTTCCTCATAGTGTCACTAAGAGCTAACTGGCCTTTAGAAACTTTAATTGACTCATCCTAGCAATTAGAAAGTAGTGAGATAGATGGCTTTGGTTCCGACCGAAGACTGGTTGATACTCGATGCTACACTCATTGAGATTGGACTTTCGGGATATTTTGGCCACAATACTTTGGTGCTTGATCTGAAACAATGCCTTACAGAAAGGTCAATGATATTGAGACTCCTTAGAACCCGGTTACTATTAATAGGACAAGTTAAGACAACTGAACATTCAAGAGGGCACTTACCTTAAAACCTAATGCAAGCCTTTAAACCTAAGGTCTATTGTGTGACTTGCTTGTGTTTATCTGTGATTTAAACATAATCATGACATCATAAACATCATGACATTCATATATACTAACCATTTCAAGGACATGTGGATTTACCTCTTTGTTGTTTTGTAGGGTATGAATTCAGGTCGCAGAAAAACCATCCGGATTAAGTTCACAGAAATTCCTCCCAAGCTCAAGGAATTGGTCTTCCCGAGGAATCATCATGCAAAAAAAGACATGGCCATTTGCTCAGTTTGGTTACCACCGGGTTTGACGAAGTTTTGATGAGTGTTCTATTCCAATTCTTTGATCTCGAGCACCACTGCTTCACATTTCCAGATTATCAAATGGTGCCTACACTGGAAGCATTCTCTAAGTACTTGGTCTACCTATACTAGAGCAGGTACCTTTCACTGGTTTATAACAAGACCCAGCTCCTGAAAAGCTTGCCACAACTTTGCACTTATAGCCATCTGATATTGAATCCAATTGGGAAAGAAGCGGAGTTAAAGGCCTTCTTGCAAAATTTCTAATGGAGAAAGCTCAGATATTCTTGGACGATATGAGTTACAATGCCTTTGAAGATTTCTTAGCTCTCTTGATCTATGGGTTGGTTTTGTTCCCTAATTCAGATCAATTTATATATGTGAGTGCCATCAGCATCTTCCTTCCTCACAATCCGGTTCCTACATTGCTTGGGGATATCCTACATTCTCTCCACACTCGTACTCTAAAGAAGCGATGAAATCTTATGTTTTGCATCCCTTTGCTTTATAGGTGGTTTATTTTGCACCTTCCTCGGCAAGTAATGTAGAATGATTTAGGCTTAAGGTGGAGTCAAAGATGAATGTCTCTCTCTTGCTCTGGTATCCATTGGTGTCCTCGCTCTCAAGAAGACATCTCTTTTATTGTTCGATGCGGAGAATTTACTAATGTTCCACTCCTGGGCATTAGAGGAGGCATCACCTACAACCCTTCTTTAGCACTACGTCAGTTTGGTTACGCACAGAGAGATGGTCCACCTGATATGCTCATCCAGGGCATTGTGTTCAACTACTCAAATGTTCTGCAAAATTATCGTCAGAGATTCATCCGTGCTTGGGGCATGGTTAAGAAGACTGATAGTAATACTTTGGGGTGCAAGAACTCCATCCCTTTGGAACCTTACCTCAAATGGGTGCGAGCTCGAGCCCAAAGTCTTATGATGCCATACGATGCCATCTTACCGGTGATCTTGGAACCTATTATTCAAGGGGACGAGTCTCGCATTATTTTCCATCCTGATATGCCAAATAACTTTGAAGAGTTGCAAAAGTCTTGGATCCAACTCAAGGAAGAATGAGATACCTTTGAGACTAAATTCTATGTCAATGAGAAGAAAGTGTTAGAATTGACAAAGCAACTTCACAAAGAGAAGAATCTCAATACCTACCTCAGCACCAAAAGGAAGCGTCCATGGGAGACTTAGGAGTTTTAGAAATTTATTTTGATGTTTATTTATGTGTAATCTTTTTTTTCCTTTAAAACTTACTAATAAAGAGTTTTGTTTTCTGTTTTGGTTTAAAAAAAGCGTAAATCCTATAAGGTCCTTGAAAACATTTCATAAGCATATCATACATATCATCACATAAATAGGTTTCAAGGCAGGTTTCTTATTTTTTCGCTATTTATTTTAGCAAAAAGAAATGGCTCTTGAACAAACATTTAAGGATCTTCAAGCACAAAATTCTCAATTCCAACAAATGTTCCTGGCTCTGGTTAAGGGACAAGAAGATTTGAAAGCTCTCATTCTCAAAGACAAGAAGAAGAAGAAGAAGCCAAAGAAATCGTCTGGCATCTTGAATATGGGAAGAAGGTTTAGAGGACCAGCCAAGCGAGCTCTATATTTTGCAACCCCGTCAAATGAGGGGGGCAATCAGGAAGAGAAGCCAACAGAAGAAAACAACAACCCCAGAACTGATGAAGACGAAGTTGATTACTCTGAGGAACAATATCCTCCTACTGATGATAAATACAAGCAGCTGGAGGATCATCTTAATGCTATGGAAATTCATAGGGTACTTGGTCTGGATTTTGAAGAGTTAGGGTTGGTCTCTGGAGTGGTCATTCCCCAGAAGTTCAAAGTTCCCACATTTACTAAGTATGATGGTGTCTCCTGTCCTAAGATGCATCTAAGATCCTATGTCAGGAAGATTCAGCCTCATAATGCTGATAGGAATTTGTGGGTGCATTTCTTCCAGGAAATTCTATCAGGGACTCAATTGGAATGGTTCTATCAGTTGAAGGGAACCAACATCTGCAACTGGGAAGATCTGGCTGCTGCTTTCAACAGGAAGTACCAATACAATGCTGACCTTGCTCCAACCTGTACACAACTTCAAAGTATGTCTAGGGGTTCCAGCAAGGGTTTCAAAGATTATGCCCAGAAGTGTAGAGATCTTGCGGGAAGAGTCCATCCTCCTCTGTCTGATAGAGAGCTGGTAGATATGTTCCTGGGTACTTTGTCTGGTCCATTTTTCAACCATTTGATTGGAAGCTCTTTAGCCGGGTTCACTGAGCTGATATTGACTGGGGAACGAGTAGAAGCGGGTATCAAGAGTGATAAGATTCAGAGGGTAGCATCTTCAAGTACAATGAAGAAATCCTTCACTGGAAATAAATAAGTCAGTGCGGCTTATGGCCAGAGAAATCAAAGCAAAACTGAACATCGTCCAATGGTAGGAGCTGTGATTATTTCTAACCCTGCTTCAAATCAATAACAAAACAATCAGCGCAGACAGGATGCACCCAGAAGACAGTTCACCCGGCTCAATATGTACTTATCTCAGGTTTTTCCACACCTGTTAAAGTCTAATCTGGTTACTCTAAAGGAGGATCCTAAAAATCAAAATACTACATCTCCCAACTACAGCATAAATGCTTGATGTGCCTACCACTCCGACAGTCCAAGGAATGATACAAACAATTGTTGGGCTCTGAAGAATAAAGTGCAAGATCTCATTGAGGCAAAGGATATTGAGTTTGGCCCTCCGGAGACCCCTAATGTAATAACTTCACCAATGCCCAAGCATGGCCAGGGTGTTAATGTTGTTGATAATGACCTGTCTATTCCTTCTATTGATGAGCTAGTTACTCCTTTGTCGATGGTTAAGAAGATCTGTTGCAAGTCGGTTTATTTTCGGGCTATGGTGAAGGTTTCCACTTGTGTATGTCTCTACCCAATGGTTGCTCGTTGTTAAAGATAGGTGTCCAACACCTGATGAACAATGAAGAAATCTTGTTTGAGAAAGTTCTCCTACAAAAGTTCTGTGTGAAAACATTTCAATAATTACCATTTTAGACAATCCTCCCAGGGTCTGCTCCAAAATACCCGTCAGGATTACATCCGTTCCTAAGGTTTCTCCTTTGATTATCACTTTTCCTGGGCCAATACCATATTCCTCTAATAAAGTCATTGCTTGGAATTATGGGGCTGAGGTTTACTACGATGGCGTCAAGCAAGACCTATTGGCTATTAAAAAGGAAGTTGATGAAAATATTGAGCCTGACATCGACAACATTGTTGGGACCAGTAATATTACCAGGAGTGGAAGGATTTTCTATCTTGAAATCTCTTTGAAGATTGTTGTTACTCCTTTGGTTATTCATATTGCCACCCCTGCTGCTACTCCTGTTATTACTCATGTTGCTACTCCTACTGTCATCCCTGTTGTTATCCCCGCTACTGAGTCAGCTGAGACTCGGGGCAAATAGGTACTGGTTGAGCCTTCCCGAAGGAGGCACATAAAGAAGCTAATCCT
This sequence comes from Vicia faba, assembly GCA_948472305.1. Classification (NCBI taxonomy): domain Eukaryota; kingdom Viridiplantae; phylum Streptophyta; class Magnoliopsida; order Fabales; family Fabaceae; genus Vicia; species Vicia faba. The sequence continues at coordinate 242,561,182 of OX451735.1, forward strand.
GAATCTTCTGAAAAAGAAATGGAAGAAATTCTGAAGATTATACGAAAGATCGATTACAATATTGTGGAGCAATTGGGGAAAACCCCTTCAAAAATTTCAATGTTGGACTTACTGTTATGCTCTGAAGCCCGTGCTAAGGCTTTGGTAACATTCCTGAAGTCTGGTCATGTGCCTCAAGATACTTCCGCCGACCAATTCAAGAACTACGTTGCTAGTTTGACAGCTGACAATGGACTTGGTTTCTCATATGCCAATTTAACGTCCAAAGGAAGAAAGCATAATGATGCCCTGCATGTCTCTATTAAGTGCAGGGGCACTACCCTAGCTCATGTTCTGGTGGATACAGGTTCATCACTGAATGCCTTACCTAAGAATGCTTTGGACAGATTGGATTGTGAAGGACTCACACTGAAGCCCAGTAATATTGTAGTGACAGCCTTCGATGGTCCCAAGAGAATGGTGCATGGGGAGGTGGACATCCCTATTAAAGTTGGTACTCAAACTTTTGACTCCACTTTCTATGTGATGGACATCCGCCCATCTTACTCCTGTTTATTGGGTCACCCTTGGATCCATGGGACCGGTGTTGTTACTTCTACTCTGCATCAAATGCTAAAATACCCAATTAGCAAAAAGATTGTTACAATCCACGGCGAGGAAGAATATATGGTGAGCCACCTGAACTCTTTTAGGTATGTTGAGATGGACGGCGAGTTCATTGAGACCCCTTGCCAAAACTTTGAGGAGGAGACAATTGTTGCAACCAAGACTTCTATCAATGTTCTAAAGATTACCAGACCTCCACTGAAGATGGCTTCTCTGAAGGATGCCAAAGCAGTAGTCGAAGAAGAAGCCCAAAGAGTTGTTCGTTATGCTCGCGCCGGAGGATCACCACTACGCATCAGCAACCATGGAATCAATGCTTTGGAGGACAGTGACAGTGACTGCGACATGGACAAGTGGATCTTCCCAACTATCAGCGGTGGTCTCAATAATCGGGAGGCCAATGGATTTTGTTCCCATTACTTTTATTCAGGAGTAATTGCCTTTTTTTTTTGGAATTTGTAATATTTAAACAATATGAACTCTAAAGCCTTGTGCTTTACCCGAGGCACAATGGTCTATTTTGTGAGGGTTATTACTTCTTATTCATATGTCATTAATAAATTATTGGACGTTTTGCATGCAAATTTTACGCTCCCTATCTTTGTTTTCTGCTTTTACTTTATCAAAATAGCTATGTTCTCTTACATACACCCATGTATCGAACTATAGATCCACATCCACTCTGGATCCCATTGGTAATGGTTCTGCTATTACCAATTATGACTTTGAAAATCCGATCTACCAAGTCGAACACGAAGGTGAAGAATATTGTGAAGTACTAGGAGAACTTGCCAGACTGTTACAACAGGAGGAAAGGGCAATACAGCCTCATGAAGAGCCGGTTGAGACAGTAAACTTGGGTACTGAGGAGGATAAGAAGGAAGTCAAGATAGGTGCAAATCTAGAGCATAGTGTCAAAAGCGGTTAATTCAGATGTTACATGACTATGTTGAGGTCTTTTCCTGGTCATACGAAGACATGCCAGGGCTGGACACTGATATTGTGGTTCATCGTCTGCCGACAAAAGAAGATTGCCCTTCCGTGAAGCAAAAGGTTCGTCGTATGCGGCCAGAGATGTTAGAAAAGATCAAACTGAAGTCATGAAACTGTTTAATGTTGGTTTCTTAGTTGTTACCTCTTATCCATAATGGGTTTCTAATGTTGTTCCGGTGCATAATAAGGACGATAAACTACGTATGTGTGTGAATTACACAAACCTGAATAGGGAAAGCCCCAAGGATGACTTTCCGCTTCCCCATATTGATGTTCTAGCTGACAACAATGCACAACATAAGGTATTCTTCTTCATGGATGGTTTCTCCGGGTACAATCAGATCAAAATGGCGCCTGAATATATGGATAAAATACCCTGCGTCACTCAATGGGGCACTTTTTGCTACAAAGTTATGCCATTTGGGTTAAAGAACGTCGGGGCAACCTATCAGTGTGCCATGGTAGCTTTGTTTCACGACATGATCCATCAAGAGATAGAGGTCTACATCGACGATATGATAGCCAGATCTCAGACTGAAGAGGAGCACCTTGATCACCTGCAAAAGCTGTTTGAAAGACTGAAAAAGTACAAATTGAGACTGAACTCGAATAAGTGCACCTTTAGAGTAAGATCTGGTAAGCTCTTAGGCTTCGTTGTCAGCGGTAAAGGTATTGAAGTAGACCCCGCAAAGGTTAAAGTCATACAAAAAATTCCAACTCCCCGCAGTGAGAAGGAGGTTAGGAGATTCTTGGGACGTCTAAACTACATTGCCAGATTCAGTTCCCATCTAACCGCTACTTGTGAGCCAATCTTCAAATTATTGAAGAAAGATCAAGCAGTGAAGTGGAATGACGATTTCCAGACTGCCTTTGACAAAATCAAGGAATATCTTCAACAGCCTCCAATTTTGATGTCGCGGTTGAAAGGAGACCTCTGATCATGTACTTAACAATGTTAGAGAACTCAATGGGGTGTGTGCTGGGGCAGCATGACGAGTCTGGTCGAAAAGAGCATGCAATATACTACCTTAGCAAAAAATTTATCGACTGTGAGACAAGATACTCACTGCTCAAGAAAACTTATTGTGTTGTGGCATGGGCTGCTCGCCGACTAAGACAGTATATGTTGACTCACACTACCTTGTTGGTATCTAAAATGGATCCTATCAAATACATCTTCGAGAAGCCCGCTCTCACCGGAAGAATAGAAAGATGGCAAATGATCCTGACCGAATATGATATTCAGTACACAACCCAGAAAGCAATCAAGGGAAGTGTATTAGATGATCATTTGGCTCATCAGGCTATGGAAGACTACTAATCCATGAATTTTGAGTTCCCGGACGAGAACATCATGTTAGTAACTGATTATGAAGAACCTGGATCGGATGAAGGACCTGAAAAAGGATCCTGATGCACTATGGTTTTTGATGGAGCTTCCAACGCACTCGGCAACGACATCAGTGTTGTGATTATATCTCCCAAAGGATGTCATACTCCTTTCACTTCCAAGCTATGTTTCAATTGTACCAATAAGATGGCTGAATATGAAGCATGCATTATGGGTCTCAAAGTTGCTATCGACTTGAGAATTAAATTCTTGAGTGTATTTGGAGACTCGGCCTTAGTAATCAGTCAAATCAAAGGAGAATGGGATGCGAAGCATCCTAATCTCATCCCTTACCAGGAGCATGTGCTGACATTGATTCCATACTTTGAAGAAGTTACCTTTGAGCATTTTCCACGAGAGGAAAATCAACTAGCGGACGCGCTAGCTACTATGTCATCCATGTTCAAGGTCAGGTGGGATAACGAAGCCCCTCATATCACTATTGAAAGATTGGACGAATCGGTATACTGTTATGAGGTTGATACTAAAGAAGTAGTGGACAAACCTTGGTTCCATGAAGTCAAAAGATACCTCGAAGCCCAAGAGTATTCCCGAGGGAGCTTCCATTAATGATAAGAAGTTCCTAAGAAGGTTCTCTACTAAGTTTTTCTTCAGTAACAGAATCCTCTACAAGCACAACCACTATTCTACTTTGCTTCGGGGTGTGGATAAGAGTGAAGCAGAGAAAATTATGGCAGATTTGCATGAAGGCACCTTTGGCACCCACGCTAGTGGGCACACAATGACTAAAAAGATTCTGAGGGCAGGATACTACTAGTCCATTATGGAAGCCGACTGTTATCAGCATTCTCGAACTTGTCACAACTGCCAGATCTATGTTGATAAAGTACATGTGCCTCTGGTTCCACTAAACATCTTGACTGCTCCCTGGCCTTTCGTAATGTGGGGCATCGACATGATTCAGGATATTATACCTACAGCTTCTAATGGGCACTGCTTCATCCAGGTTTCCATTGATTACTTCACAAAGTGGTTTGAGGCAGCCTCATTTGCTTCTGTTACCAAGAACGTTATGGCTCGGTTCATCAGACATAACCTTATATGTCGGTATGGTATTCCAGAAAGAATCATTACGGATAATGGTACCAATCTTAATAATACTATGATCATTGAAATCTGTACACAATTCAATATTCAGCACCATAACTCTTCTTCTTACCGGCCGAATATGAATGGCGTTGTAGAGGCGGCTAATAAAAACATCAAGAAGATCATACAAAAGATGATGGTGACATACACAGACTGGCATGAGATGTTACCATTTGCTCTTCATGGTTATCGTACCTCAGTATGCACGTCAACATGGGAAACTTCTTTCTCTCTGGTATATGGTATGGAAGTTGTCATACCCATCGAGGTCCAGATCCCTTCCTTAAGAATCATGAAAGATGCAGAGTTGATCGAAAACAAATGGTTTCAGACTCGACTTGACAAATTAAAACTGATTGACGAGAAGAGTCTCGCGGTTGTTTGTCATGGTCAGATGTACCAAAAACTTATGATTAAGGATTTTAATAAGAAGGTCAGACGTCAGGTATATCATGTTGGTGACCTAGTAATCAAGCGCATCATACTGCCGCAAGGTGATCCCAGGGGCAAATGGACCCCCACATACGAAGGGCCATTTATGATCAAGAACATGTTTTCTGGTGGAGCCATGATCTTAACCACTATGGACGGTGACGACCTTCCGCACCCAGTAAACTCGGACATAGTTAAAAAATACTACGCATGAACAAAGACCTGCTAGGTCGACTGGCCTAGGCAAAAATAAGGGCATCCCGGCGAACCAAAAGGGTTCGGGAAAAAATTAGGGATATACATATGGAAAAATATGTACACCCAGCAAGTTGAAAACCTAAAAAGGCGGCTTGGGGAAAAAAGGGTATCCTGGTGGACTGAAAACCTAAAAGGGAGGTCCAGGGAAAAGTTAGGGATGTAAAAGCATACAACTATGTCCCATTGGATCACCTTACAACCAATTTTTAGTATCAACTATCAAGCTCAAATGGTACTAATCAATCCAGTCAGCTTTAGACAAGCAGCAAAGAGATGAGACGCTCAAAGACATAAAGGCAATAGTAGAATGGGAACCCAATGGGATTATTTCACATAGCTATTTTTCTTTGTATACTATTTTGTATAGTTTTCATTCTTACAACGGCATTCTCTTACTAGGATGTCTGTTTCCTTGTACAAAAATGCCTATTGTAGGCAAAACTTCTCCAAATTAATACAAAAACTATTTCTTTGAAAGTGCAAAACTATTTATTTTTTATTTTTCTGTTTTGTTTGTAAAAACGTCTAGTAATTATTTTTAAACATATGCATTTGAATGTGATTACCATTTACAAATACGTACCCAAAAAACGGAAAGACAGTTACTACGGGCTTTATGAAATGGGATAATGTCTAAAGGCCATCTGTAAATCCCCGCAGATACTTTCTCCAGCAGGTACAGAAGCAAAGACACCCTACTACAAAGTCACTACCATATCCTCAGTTTATAGCCTAATGATGTCAAAGTTTCTGATATCCCTGGCAGAGCAGGAATCTCTAATTATTTCCCCGACATCCTAAAGAATTCCCTAGTCTGGTTCACAAGCTTCTTAGGTTTCCTAACAAGGTTTCATAAAAATCCCCAAGGGATTATGTAGTTTCTCTTCCCCAACAGAGTTTATTTCTCTAGCAACAGATTTCCATCTCCCAGCATTTCAATTTCAATAGAATTTGAAGACTTACATTCTTCATCCCCAGTAACAATCAGGGATTTATTCTCCCTAGTTCAACAACACTGCAATAGAATAATTGATATGTTCATACATTGCATTCATACATCATTTTACGAGTGTCATAGCATATGCAGCACAAATGCATATATCACAATCTCTTTTATTTTGAGAACATCATTACCCAATGCATTTCATGCATCATGACACTGCATACAACTGACTCTTTTCCTTTTTCAGGAAAATTCGCAAGCAGACAAATATCATCATCAATTTGCAACAATTCCAGATTAATTCCTGAAACCAGACAGGGCAACTATCTGTGAACGACTGATTATAGATCAATACCTGAAACAAGACAGAGTAACTATTTGTGAACAACTGATTGTAGATTAATACCTGAAACAAGACAGAGCAACTATCTACATGAGCAGATTGAAGATTAACTCCTGAAACAAGACGGGGAAACTATCTTTCTTTCTCTAAGGTCAGAGATTAATTCCTGAAACAAACCAGGGCAACTATCTCTACGACTAGCAAAAGGAGAGTTCCAGATTAATACCTGAAACAAGACAAGACAACTATCTGTGAACAACCGATTGTAGATTAATACTTGAAACAAGTCAGGACAACTATCTACATATTGAAGATTAACTCCCGAAACAAGACGGGGAAACTATCTTTCTTCCTCAAATAAGTCAGAGATTAATACCTGAAACAAGCCAGAGCAACTATCTCAACGACCAACAAAAGCAAGTTCCAGATTAATTCCTGAAATCAGACAGGGCCACTATCTATGAACAGCTGATGGTGGATCAATTCTCGAAATAAGACGGGGTGACTATCTACCCGACCAGACGAAGCAATCTTACACGGGTTCCTTCTCATGATCTCCAGATACAGCTTTACACATGCTCATCCTGAAGCAATCTTACATGGGTTTCTTCTCATGATCTCCATATGCAGCTTTACACGGGCTCATCCTGAAGCAATCTTACACGGGTTCCTTATCATGATTTCCATATGCAGCTTTACACGGGCTCATCCTGAAGCAATCTTACACGGATTCCTTCTCGCAATTTTCAGATGCAGTTTCACACGGACTCATCCTGAATCAGCCCTACGCAAGCTCCTTCTCATATATCTCCAGATGAAGTTTAGCATGGACTCATCCTAAAGTAGCCCTACACAGGCTCCTTCTAATATATTTCCAGATAAAAGTTAATTGCATTTTCCCCAGTAAGTTACTGCGAAGCCTGGATGTCGACCAGAAATCATCTAACTTTCATCTCTCCAGTTTAGAGATAACACCTCAGTAGAGCCATGGAAAACTAAAGCTCCTAGACTATACTCCCCGCGGAGTTTTCCTCAAGAAAAGGAACAACAGAAACCAACATTCTCCAATGGAGTCCTCCTCAGACAATGGGAACAAGAATCCCCACAAAGAGACCTCTTATGAAGTCAGCATCTGCTTTGGATGACATCTTTAAGCCCGTCTTTGACAACTCTCAGTCATCTTCTCCAAATGGCATCTATAAGCCCATTCCTAATATCATCAACCAACGGTGTTACTCCATGTGAGTGCAAATTTCTGGGCACTCTAGTGTTCAATCATCTTCCACCCTCAGATCACGAAAGGCATACGGGCCAATCTAAATCCTTGGGTTTAAGAAGATTGAAAGGGGCAGCTGTTGTACCCCAAAATTTTCCCTCCCATTTTATTCAAGGCATGCTCATTGAGGTCCTCAATTTCTTAAGAGGTTTCAAATGATTTCCATGGCACCCTATATGCCTCAGCATAATGGCACAGCTGAAATAAATAAAGGAAGTGTACATGACAGAGTGTAGGTCGAAAGCTGAAAATATGCCTAAGAGCTTTTGGGTCGAAGCAGCTTCGACAGCAGTATGCAGTCTATTTTGATGTCCAATAAAGCACTAGGATCAAAGAATGAATGGTTCGAAGGAAAATATGAGGAGACTTTTATGAAGCCTTCGATTTATGAAGAGCTAGTAAAGAGCATCTTCGAAGGGTTCGTCTTCGAACCATTGAAATATAGGCCATTTGAATCATTACAAAGAGAGAGCTTTTGACTGACATGTCGTTTGAATGGGTGCTTCGAAAAGAAGAATATTTGGAATTCAAAAAACTTTTATCTTATCCATAGAAACACGTGGAAATCTAATGGTTCAAAGGACATACAATCTTCAAACATGGTGTGATCGAAAGACAGTTAGGGAAGAATCAGCCAAATATAAGTCACCTTAGATCCTTTGGCATTGTGATCAGTGGGAATGAGAACTGACTGTTTTTTAATGCTGGTTCACGTTTGCGTTTGTTTTCGCAAAGTGTCGCGGTAAGCAAGAGTCACCACCGTCTTTTATTTTATCCAACAAGGAAAGGACAAAAACACAGAAAAATTCCTTTTCGAGATTTTTCTCGGATTCGGGAGGTAGATTATAGAAAGGGAAGGTGTTATCACCCTTTCTATCCATGGTTATCCACGGGCTCTTAGGTACTTGCTCACTATGTTTTCAAAAGTTTTGCTTTTATTTGTGAATATGGGTTTTGAAAAGAGTTTTGTTTGAAGAGAGTGTAAGTGTGAAAAGTTTTTGTTTTGTTTTAAAAGAGAGCAAGTACTTAAGAACCTCTACCTACTCAAAAAGGAATTAAACTGTGCAAATGTCCTTTAGACAGTGCTATCCCACTATTGAAGAGTAGGTAGCACCGTCGTTGGAGTTTTTTTGGGTCAATTCGATTTTAGGGACGTGTGGTCACTAAAGCAACGTTAGGGCGCTTTAGTGGTAATCCTAATGTCTTAGATCATTTTTATCGAGGCAACCATTTCGAGGCAACTTATGATCTTGGGACAAAAGGACGACCTCTAAAACATCCTATACTTAATGACCACGTTCGAGGCAACCAAGTGAGGTGTACCCTAGGAGTGGCATGTGCAAGTGTGTCAATTTTCAGTTATATTATCTCTGCATGTCATGGTGAGCTATTGTTGATTTTAAGTTAGGAGTTTAATCTTGTCATACATAGCCTAGTTAGCATACATCTAAACAGTTAATATATGTACAGGAATTTAAAGTGTGGAAATTGTAAATCCTACGCTATTACAAGGCTTCGGGGAGGGGAATTATTTACATGTCCAAAAATTGGGGAAATAAAAGCAGTAAAAAGGGTCTTAGTTTAAGCTATTATATCCCAGTAAGCAGTTACAATAAAATAAACGCGCGTGAATCTGAAAATGAACTCTAAAAATTCTAAGAATAAAATCTTTTTGTTGTTTTATTTTATTTATTGGGAAAATGCTAAATGTTCAATTAAGTCAAATTTAATTAATTAAAAAATACTGATTAAAATTTACTCTAAAACAAACCTAATATTTTTTTGCATTTTTTGGTTTATGAAAAGAATTGAATTTAAATAAATCCTAAGTCTACAGATTTTAAAATTGGAGAGAAAAAAAGTTAAAATAATTAACTAAATTAAATCCTAATTCTAAGTTATTTATTTTTATGATTTTTTATGTTGATTAAAAAGAAACAAACTAAAAGAAATAAACAAAAACCAAGTAAACAAAGTACAAATGAGCCAGGAAGCAAAACAAGAAAAAATATAATTTTGGAGGTCTGGGTCGAAAGAGATGCAGGTTGTCTTTCGACCCAGTGAAAAGTCTTGATCGAAGGTGCATGAGGGGATGCACTCTGAGGGTGTTCGATCTGGACATGTCATCCTTCAATCTGGAAATCCTGGGTCCAGTTCGAAGCTAAGCTGCTGAGCTTCGAAACTTTGAACAGGATCCTGAATATATATATATATATATATATATATATATATATATATATATATATATATATATATATATATATATATATATATATATATATATTTCCTGCAAAAACGAAACACATATTAAAGGTCCAGGGGGGATTTTACCCCCCTGGTTCGAATCTCCCCCTCTATTCGCACCTGCTGAATATGGGTCTGGGTTTTTTTTATCCTGGGATTCGAAGGAGGAACTCATATTGTGCCTAAGCAATGGCACAATCTCATCTCTGCGTTGTAGCTTATATATAGCACATTAAATCATTCACAAACAGCAGTAATAATATGAATATGCAATCAAAATGAATTTAAAAGTGAGTTTGAGATTAGATTTTTTTACCAAACAGAGGTGCTTCGATCTGTAGTTCTGAGGGTGGAGGTGTTCGCTGGGTGGCAGCTTTGGCTTGGAAAATTCTGGGCAGCGTCTCTCCAAGTTCTCTATTTTTCTGTACATTTTCGTGTGTCCTTTTGCAACAATTGTGATCTCTTTATATAGAGGGGGTGGAGGGGACAGGAAGACAAAGGTTTAAATGACCTTGATTATGTGTTTGGACAGTCATGAAGGAGGATTTGTAACGTTAATTATGTGTTTGAAAGCCATGAAGGAGAGTTTGTAACATTGGCTAAACACATGGGATTCTGTCCCTTTTGAATTTTAAATGACATATAACTGGCCTTCGAATGCTCCCTTTCGAATGGGTTGATGGCCTCCTTTGAATGCTCCCTTTGAATGCTTCTTCGAATGGACCTTTTTGGAATTCCAATCGAAGGACACTGTTATAATGCCAATCGAAGTACTTGTCCATAATGCCAATCGAAAGGCTCCTTCAGAATTCCAATCGAAGTGTCTTTCAGAATGCCAATCGAAGTGCTCCTTCAGAATGCCAATCGAAATGTTCCTTCAGAATGCCAATCGAAATGCCTTTCAGAATGCCAATCGAAGTGTTCCTTCAGAATGCCAATCGAAATGCCTTTCAGAATGCCAATCGAAGTGTTCCTTCAGAATGCCAATCGAAATGCCTTTCAGAATGCCAATCGAAGTGTTCCTTCAGAATGCCAATCGAAGTGTACTCAAAGCAACACTCAAAAATTTTCTTTTTCCCTAGGCAAGAGTTTGTGATCAACCCTGCAGGGGGAAGACTTTGGAAAACATGAGAGGGAAAATTTTGGGGTACAACAGTTTCCCCTGTTCAATTTTCTTAAACTTGAGGATATAGATTGGCTTTCGAGCCTTTCGTGATCCGAAGGTGGAAGATAATTGAACACTAGAGTGCCCATAAATTTGCATTTGCATGGTGTAGTATCAGCATTGTGATGTCGGGAATGGGCTTACAGATGCCATTTGGAGATTGTTGGTAGGTGGTTCTACCTTTGTTGACGGGTTGTCTCTATTGACGGGGTGTCTCCTTTGACGAGTTTTCTCCATTGACAGGTTGTCTCTATTGCCAGGTCGTCTCTATTGACGAGTTTGGCCACAGAAAAATCTTTAGGGATCGATTTAACTGACTTTGTCTCCATTGACTGGCTTCGCCTCAGAAAAATCTTTAGGAATCGATTTAATTGATCTTGTCTCCATTGACTGTCCTTGCCTCAGAAAAATCTTTAGAAATTGATTTAACTGACCTTGTCTCCATTGACTGGCCTTGCCTCAGAAAAATCTTTAGGAATCGATTTAACTGACCTTGTCTCCATTGACTGGCCTTGCCTCAGAAAAATCTTTAGGAATCGATTTAACTGACCTTGTCTCCATTGACTGGCTTCGCCTTAGAAAAATCTTTAGGAATCGATTTAACTGATCTTGTCTCCATTGACTGGCTTCACCTCAGAAAAATCTTTAGGAATCGATTTAACTGACTTTGCGTCCATTGACTGGCTTTGCCTCAGAAAAATCTTTAGGAATCGATTTAACTGACCTTGTCTCCATTGACTGGCCTTGCCTCAGAAAAATCTTTAGGAATCGATTTAACTGATCTAGAGAAGGCCTTTGATATGGCTGAGAATTTAACTGTGTCCTTCCTGAAAGGTAAAGGTCAGTCATATGCAATGCATGATATGGATCAAGCAATGATGTTCTCAACATAAATAAGATTGTGTGGTATGATGCGTTTATGCATGTATCATGATGTATGGAAATGTAATGTTTTAGCTGGGGAAAATAAATCCCGGACATCTTGCTAGAGAATAGAGTTGAATTCTTCGGTTCCGTTGGGGATGACGAACGAAGATGATTGCAAGAATAAACCTGCAGGAGAGGATGACTCCGTTGGGGAATTACTCTGTGGGGAAGAGATGTTCTGCTGATGATTTTAACGATAACTCCGCTGGGGATTCCATTGATAAGCTCTGTTGGGGGTTTCAATGATGAACTCCGCTGGGGATGGATTACCGTTGCTGGAGATATTGAATTTGTTGAGGATAGAAGTCCTGCTTGGGGAAAGAAAGAACTTCACTAGGGATGATCTTTCAGTTGTGACTTGCTGAGGATAACCCAGTTAGACTCTTGTGAGGACAACCTTCTGAGTTTGGCTGGGGAGATTTATTTTGTACTCTGTAGGGGATGAGTTTCCAGAATCTACTGGGTAAGATGACTTAATCCTGGCGGGGAACCTTTTTTAGACTGCGCTGGGGAAATGGCTCCAATGGGGGTATCTTGAATTCCGCTGGGGAACATTCTTATACTCCGTTGATGAATATTAAGACCTTCTGGGGATACCACGCCTTTTCGGGATGATGGTAGATCAACTCTGCTTGGGAAGAGTCTTGCTGATTTGCTCATGGTTGTAAGTCTCAGCGGGGAGAACTACCATTACCGTTTTTATTCTGCGGGGAGTGAAGGTGTCTTAGCCATATTCTTCAGCTGAATATACCTCGGTGCCTTGGTGGACAGAGCAACTAGACAGCTCAGACAAATCTTATTGCCCCTGTTTTTGATATCACCCGTAATCAGTCCTTTGTTTTGCATGTAAATATATATGAGCAGCAATTAATGTCAAATGCATATTGTTGTACCCCAAAATTTGCCCTCGCATTTTTCCCCAAGAAATCTCAGCTTCAAGCATTTCCTGACTTCTCAAACTGGCTCGAGAATCGGACAAACGGACTTTTCTTGACAGTCAAGCAAAATTAGGGTTTTTACTGATTTTCAGAGCTCTGATTTGTTTCATACAGTGGGCCTAGGGTTTGGTTGATTTTTGGTTCAATTTTGATCAAGCGAGCGTGATTTGGCATTTAATCGGGAATTAGGGTTTTATGGGCATATTCTCAGAAGAATTTGAATTCCACAGCACTTTGCGGTTTATTTCGAGATTCGGATTAAAATTCGCGTTATCTTGGTTTAATCAGTAAAAGAGACAGTGGTTTTGAATTCAGTACGTTTTGATTGGGCCAGTCAGATACAAGATGCAGTCTTAAATTCACAGTGTTTATGTGTTGATCAGTTTACTTGGTTTAATTGCTGCTTTGCTTTGGATGTTGGATAAGACAGGTTTATTGGATCAATGTTGTTTTATTTTAGTTATTTATTATTCTAAAATTAAATGATTGAATTAATTTTTCAATTGTTTTGATTCTAAGAATTTTAAATAAATAAATAAGCAATAAAGAAAGTAGAACCAATTGGATAATTTGATTTCTATTGATATTTGAATTATTTACAAATTGTTGTTACAAACAATAATTTACATTTAATTAAAATATTACATAGAATGAAAAAAAAACTATCATATTTTCTAAATATTCTTCGTTCTTCACTCCGCTCCGGTATTCCATTTTTCATCTGCAAAAAGAAATAAGAAAAGTCAGAAAGCATTAAAATTGAAAAAAAGAGACAGTTAAAAAATTGCTCATCATTAGGGGCCACTGACTGGGGTCAGTTGACCCTCTCTGCAAATCACGGGATTTCTCCCGGTTCACAGAGAGGGAAGATTATTTTATTTCATGAATGCAAATGCAAATGCATAGTTTCTAAAAAGTTTGCAAGCTGCATAGAATCTCAATGTCCAAGTCAAACCATATAAAATCCAATCCAAACTTTCTATCCAAAAGCAAAGGCTACTGTCAGAATGCCAAAAGATATCAAAGAAGTCAAAATGGTACAAGTTGCTATCAAAGCACACAAGCTGTCAAAAGGAGATGCAAGATGTATTATGCTATGCAAACATCTCAATTCATCATTTCCCATCCAGGGCCCCTTCAGAAAAGTACAACTTAAATTATATAAAATTTCTTTGCTGTACTGTAAAGAGAAGTAAAGAGAGATAAAGCAAACTCAGTTCAGGTTAGGCATAGACATCAGCACAGCAGGCAAAAGGAAGAGAGAGGAATGTGTACCAATTTCATCAACTCTGCATAATAACAGTTCACAGCAGACAGTAGCAGGAGGAAAAAGATACACAAAATCAGAAAAGAGCCAACTCAGTTCAGTAACATAGGCAGCAGGCTTAGACAGTAGAGGCAGAAAAGATATACAACAAAGAGGATAATTCAGCATTGTTCAAAAATTACACAGCATAGCCAATTACTGAAATGGGAAAATGCCATGAAACCTTGTGAAAATGTCCAGCAGACTTGGGTCAAAGAGAAGACCAAGGCTTTGAAAAAAAAGATTGGGCGCCAAGAGAAAAGATAGAAAAGATATAATACAAACTCAGCATAGGCAACCACATCAGAAACCACACAGCATAACATACAAAAACCTGCACCCTCATCAAGAACACCAAAAAACCTGTCTAACCCCAAAACCATTAAGCCTACTGTCATCAAAACCAATACCCTGCACTAAAGATACAAAAAACTCAAGCCAAGAACCAACCTACTGTCATCAAACACCAATACCCTGCCTTACTATTAGAACCAAAAACACCTATTCAAACACATAATCCCCTCAACAGAAATTCAAGGCAACCCAATCTCAAACCTATTCAAACACATAATCCCCTCAACAGAAATTCAAGGCAACCCAATCTCAAGCATAATCAAAGCACACAAAAATCCCTAAGCCCTCAGTACAAGCATCATTGGGCATTAAGTCTCAAAAATACATAGCATCCACCGTTTCAAGGCAATAACTGTTCACAGCATTCAACCATTCAAAGGGACGAGCGAAGAAGAGAAAGATACTCAAGCAACAGTTCCAATAATATACAGAACGCAAAGGCATCACAGTGGCAGAAGAAGATAAAGAAGTGGATTAGGGTTTTCAGGCAAGTCCAGCATACATCATCAAACTCTAGAAATATAAGCAAAGAACGAAAGTACCAGAAAAACGTCAAACGCGAAGCAAGCTCCATCACCGCCGTTCCGGCCTCCTGAAGCATCACCCTTTTCTTCTCTCCTCCATCACCAAAAGCAGGTAACGAGCCTTCTATCCCTTCTCTTTCACCTCATAAAAAACAAAAAAATAAAGAGCTCAGAACAAATTCTACGCGAATCAGAAAAGAAGAGGAAAATGTAAAACGATTAGAACCAACCTTGTTTCAAGAGACGTGGAATTCTTGCCTTGGAGGGAAGAGAGTGTGAGGATGATGTTGGTGGCCGGAACCTAGTGCTCAGGAAATCGAACGGAGAAGACGAGACTCAACGCGCCGGCGCCGCTGATTAG
The DNA here is from genome assembly GCA_948472305.1 of Vicia faba. Lineage (NCBI taxonomy): Eukaryota > Viridiplantae > Streptophyta > Magnoliopsida > Fabales > Fabaceae > Vicia > Vicia faba. The sequence goes on from OX451735.1 coordinate 242,576,352, forward strand.
CCCTAACCCTCGTTCCACAAACAATGCCTAACCCTAATTTCGCCCTTGTTGACACAGGCCTAACCCGTTCCTGATTCCTCTAAGCCCACTAACTTCTTCTAACAAATACTAACCCTTCCTTTTCTTTGTTTTACTTCTTAACACTAACCTTCTTTTGTTAATTATTTTCATAAGCAATATTTGTTTCTTGCACTAACTTGATTCTCTAAAACAATGTTTTTTTTATTTTGTAAAATACTAATTTAATTAAATTGCATTTTTATCATATAAGTCAAAACGTCCTTTTAAGTATATTTATACATAAAAATAATAAACTTTTTCATAATTAAGTTGAAAATACTTTTTCTTAATTTAAATACTTTTTATACACAATTAACTTAAAAAACATTTTTTGAAATACATTTGTATATGTTATCTTTTCTTTTTTTATATACATAATTAAAATTGAAATTCTTTAGTTAATATACATTTTGTACATAATAATTCGATACATCTTTTAATATTGAAATTCATAAAACATTTTGACTAAAATTTTTTTTTTTAATTAAAACTTAACATCCTGATCAAAACACTTCGTTTTTCTTTTGTACATAATTAAATATACGAAAATCAAAATTCATTTAAAAACGTATATCTAAGTCATACCCTAATACGGCTCGATTTCACATTTCGCACCCGTACATAATTACACATGTACAATTCACATACATATACACTTGTGCACTTACACAATATATTGCCCTACATACATTTTATCTCATATTTATACATTCGATATTTATATTTTGATTGTGACATTCGATTTGGTTGTAAATACTATAAGTCTCATCCCCTTGTACATTTATACCCCCACTCCTGGATATTATTGTGTAATAGCGTAGATTTACATTCCGCAATTTACAGTTTTCCAATTATATCATGATTAGACCTAGGGTTTGTATGTACATAAAATCAAACGTTAGATAACCTAATACAAGACAAATGCATGTAATCGATACACAATCACACTTGCACCCTCTAGGGTAATCCCACATGTTGCCTTCCAAATGGGCCATGCTTGCACGTCGAGTTTCTTTGGCAAAACGAATTCAAATGATCATAAGTCCCTCGATGACGCTTTCGAAAGTCGCCTATCAAAAATGATCAAGTCCCTTCAAAACAAATTGCCAAAGACACTTGGCACCATTGCATTCATGGTCTATGCGATGACCCGCGCCTGTCCCGAATAAACTTCCTAAATACAAGATTGCCTACCAATTTCAATGGTAGAACAAAATTGTCAAAAAGGGTTAAAACACGACGAAAATCTTTTGAGAAAGCTTTAGGGTAGATAAACTCTTAAGTACCTGTCAATTTGCAAAGAAAACACTTGCCTAATTTCAAAACCCACTTCACAAACACTTTTCAAAAATCAAACTTTTCAAACCCTTGAAACATCTTTTTAAAAGATAAAACACCTTTTGTAAAACATTCGAGTAAAGAATTGTTACAAGGTTAGCCTAGCACAAGGCATCTTTTCAAAACATTTTCAAAACAATCCACAAAGCACCATTTCACACAATTGAAAACCAAGGCAAGATTGATCTAAGCAAGTACCTAAGAGCCCATGGATAACCATGGATGAAAAGGGTGCTAATACCTTCCCTTTTCATAATCTACCCCCCGAACCCACGAAATATCTCAAAAGGTTTTTGCTGTGCTTTTTTAACCTTTCCTTTAGGATAAAGTAAAAAGTCGGTGGCGACTCTTGCTAACCGCACAAGTGCGAATACGAACGCAAAACCTCAAGTCAGTTCTCCCACCGTATCACAGAACTGGCGACTCTGCTGGGGAGACTTTTTAAGTGGGGTTACCTTAGGGCTTAGATCACCTTCTTGCATGACTAATTGGTTGGTTTGCTTGCTTTATACCTTGGTTCTATTGTTTGGGTTTATAATCCTCCGCCCGGATTTTGGGGAAACATTCATAGATAGCAATACGTTGTGGAAACTGTGCGGGGTATACCGACACGGTCTAAGCAATAGCTATATTAGTGCGACATATTTGTGGGTACCGGTAACCCTTGAGTTCAATCAAGGAGAGTACGGGGCCGCTGAGCGATGTCACTAAGCACTAATGACCTAGAACCTTACTTGACTATCTTGGCCTTTTATTAGGAGTAGTGAGATGACCGGCTTTGGTGCAGTCCGAAGTTGGTAGATACTCGATACTACACTCATTGAGGGTTGTTTTCTTGGAATATTTTGGTCGCCAGTTAAGTGGCTAAACCAAAATAATGAACAATGAAAGCGATCCAGTGATATTGAGCTCCTTAGAACCCGGTTACTATTTATAGGACAGGTTTTTAAGCCAACTACGCTCAAGAGGGTACTTACCTATTAAACCCCATGCAAGCCTGAACTAGGGTTTGGTGTGATTTGCTTGTACACATGTTTTATGCATACATCATAAACATCATGAAGCATCATATGCATTTACTAACCATTTCAAGGGTTTGGACCTTCATCATTGTTCTTGTTTTGTAGGTCATGGAAATTCCTCGCAGAAACACCATTCAAGTCAACCTTGTGAGAATCCCTCCTCAACTCAAGGAGCTCACCTCAAGAATTCCGGAAAACTCATCCTTCAGTGAAAGACATGGTAGACTGCTCAACCTGGTCAACGCCAACATCGAAGAAGACATGATGAAAGTGCTATTTCAATTCTTTGACCCCCTTCACCATTGCTTCACTTTCCCGGATTATCAGTTGGTGCCCACTTTGGAGGAGTTTTCTCAACTCCTAAGAATCCCTATCCTTAATCAACTACCCTTCAACGGTACGGAGAAGGAACCAAAGCCTGAAGATGTTGCTCGAGCATTACATCTACAACCGTCTGAAATCAAGGGGCATTGGGAAACTAGAAGCGGTGTCAAAGGATTCTTAGCAAAGTTCTTGTTTGAGAAGGCGCAAGAATGTTGGAACTCATTGGACCTGCAAGCATTTGAAGAAATTGTGGCACTCCTTATCTATGGGTTGGTCCTATTCCCAAATCCTGACCAGTTGGTAGATGTCAACGCCGTCAAAATCTTCTTGTCCAGAAATCCGATACCAACATTGCTTGGAGACATCCTTCACTCATTTTACACACGAACAATGAGAAGGAGGGGTGTTCTCATGTGCTGCACTCCTATCCTCGCAAGGTGGTTTATTTCGCACCTTCCACAATCCGTCTTGAAGAATGATCAAGGTATAAGGTGGTCCCAGCGATTGATGACTCTCACTCATGCTGATATACATTGGTGTTCTCGGTCTAGAGAAAATATCATCATCGTCGATCGTTGCGGAGAATTTCCCAATGTCCCTTTACTTGGAATTAGGGGAGGTATCACCTACAACCCTTGCCTAGCTTTGAGGCAATTTGGGTACGCACGGAGGGACGGCCCTCATGACATGCTGATTCCTAGCCTAGTTTTTGACTTCGACGACGATGTGCAAGGACTTCGCCAAAGGTTCATCAGAGCTTGGGGAAAGCTCAACAAGATTGATAGCAAGACCCTGGGACACAAGAACTCCATCCCTCTTGAGCCCTACCTCAAGTGGGTACGAGCCCGTGCTCAAAGTCTGATGATGCCTTATCCCCATGTACTCCCAGTGATCAAGGAGCCCGTCAATGAAGGAGAGGTCCCCTACACCATCCTACATCCAGACATGCCTACATCGTGGGAAGAAATGCAGAAGAGTTGGATTCAGCTCAAGGAGGAACAGAACACTTTTGAAGCTAGCTACTACGCCAGTGAAAAGAAGGTTCTGGAGCTTACCCGCCGACTCCACGAGCAAGAGGCCCTCAACACCTACATCGCACCGAAGAGGATGCGCAATGTCTTTCTGCCTTGAGAGGTTTATGTTGTAACATTTGGCCCATGGGGCATTTATGTATTAACAGATTTCTTCTTAATATGACGTGCGTTCTTCTTTGTCTGAAACGATTTTGAATGTCCTAAATCCTTGAATGCATTGCATACATCAGCATACCATTCATCATGTGCATAAGCAGGTCTCGCTCCAGGTTTCCTTATCTATCTGCTGTTTATTTCAGTAGGATGGATCTCGAGCAAACGGTCAAAGACCTACAAGCCCAGAATGCACAATTCCAGCAACTCTTGATGACCTTGGTCAAGAGTCAAGAGGATATCAAGGCTCATCTGGAGAATAAGGACCCAGTGAAGAAGAAAAAGAGGGTCGGAGTGGCTACTTTGGGGAGAAGATTTGACAGAGAAGCTCGGAGGGTGCTCGAATTTCCCCCTACTTCTGATGAGGGGACTAGTAAAAGAGATCGGGTTGCAGTGCCTTCCGAGTCTGATGCAGAAGAGGAAGACGTGGAAGAGGACGAGGATTATTCGGACCAGCAGTATCCTCCCGCTGATGACAAGTACAAGGGCTTAGAGGACAGGTTGGCTGCAATGGAATTGCAGAGGGTGCCGGGTCTGGATTTTGAAGACATGGGCTTGGTCGCCGGAATTGTGATTCCTCCAAAGTTCAAGGTGCCGGCGTTTGTAAGGTATGACGGGCTGTCCTGCCCCAAAATGCACCTCAGGTCCTATGTGAGAAAGATTCAGCCCTATACAGCTGATAAAAATCTCTGGATTCATTTCTTTCAAGACAGTCTGTCGGGAGCCCAGTTGGAATGGTTTTATCAGTTAGAAGGAACCAGTGTCAGGAATTGGGAAGATTTGGCCACCGCTTTCTATAAACAATACCAGTATAATTCCGATCTTGCTCCTACCCGTACCCAACTTCAGGGTATGTCGCTAGGAACAAGTGAAGGATTCAAGGAATACGCACAAAAGTGGAGGGATTTGGCTGGCAGGGTGCAGCCTCCTTTAACCGATCGTGAGCTCGTTGACATGTTTCTTGGGACCCTATCTGGGCCATTTTTCAATCATTTAATCGGTAACTCTTCCGCGGGATTTACTGATTTGATCTTAACGGGCGAGAGAATCGAGGCTGGCATCAAGTCGGGAAAAATTCAGAAGGGTGTCGCCGCAAGTATGGAGAAGAAGCCGTTTAAGAAGGAGACAGCTATGGTATATTCTCAAAGGAGAGCAGGGAAGACGGAGCGTCGGCCGACTGTGGGGGCCGTAATGATTCAAAACGCTCCAAGCGAGCAGCCTCGCTACAACCAATCTAGACCGAACCAGCAACGAGTGGAAAGGCCACAACGGCAGTTCACTCGTATCAATATGACCCCAGCACAGGTACTTCCCCATCTGTTGAAATTGAATCTGGCCTCTATCAAAGAAGCGCCAAAGAATGTCAATACATCCTCTCCACACTACCATGCCAATGCTAAGTGCGCCTATCATTCAGACAGTGTTGGGCATGACACCAACGATTGCTGGGCCCTCAAGCATAAGATCCAGGACTTGATAGACGCCAAGGAGGTAGAGTTTGACGCTCCAGAAAAACCCAATGTGATCTCTGCACCTATGCCGAAGCACGGTCGGAACGTCAACGCCATTGAGGAGGATCGATATGTTACTGACGTTAGTGATCTAACTACTCCACTGTTAACCGTTAAGCTAAATTTGTTAAGGGCCGGGATCTTCCCGGGATGTAATAGAGACTGTTACTGTTGTCACTCTCTGCCGTTGGGTTGTCCGCTACTAAAGGAAGGCATCCAAGGCCTCATAGATAGCCGACAGATTTTGTTCGAGAAAGTTCCTGTTGTTCCAGTTCACGTTGAAAGTATCTCAATCATAACCATTCACGCCAATCTTTCCGAGGCCGTCAAAAAGCAAGTTAAGATTACGCCAGCTGCAAAGACCATACCGTTAAAGATAACAAGGCCGGGGCCGGTTCCCTATGTCTCCGAGAAGTCAATACCTTGGAACTATGGTGGTGACATCTACTACCATGGTATCAAGCAAGTTGAAATAATTGAAGAGGATTCAGATGATGATGAAGCCAGCATTAGTAACATTGCGGGCACCAGCAAAATCACCAGAAGTGGGAGGATATTTTCTCCAGAGATTGCTCCTCCAAAAGCAGTCTTTGGACCCTCATCAGTAAAAGAAATCATCCCTGCACCAGCGAGACTCCCTGCCAGAACTCCTTTGATCAAAGAAACTTTCGTTCCTAGTGCTGCCTCTCCTACCATCGCCGATAAAGGAAAAGGAATACAAGATGAGCCCGTCAGGACGAGGGCTCAGCCCTTGGTGATTCCGGAAGCTTCCAAGAAAGAGATGGACGAAATTTTGAGGATAATCAAGAAAAGTGATTATGATGTGGTGGAACAGTTGGGGCAAACCCCCTCCAAGATCTCCATGTTGGCACTGTTGCTTTGCTCAGAAGCGCACGCTCAAGCTTTGATTAAGTTTCTAAAGGCAGCCCATGTGCCCCAAGAAACCTCTGCAGATCAATTTCAACATTGCGTGGCTAGTCTGACTGCAGACAATGGACTAGGTTTTTCTGATGCCGACCTGACCCCTAAGGGCCGAAATCACAATGATGCGTTGCATATTTCAATTGAGTTTCGCGGAACCACCCTTGCGCATGTTTTGGTTGATACCGGCTCATCGCTGAATGTTTTACCTAAGAAGGCCTTGGACCGGCTAGATTGTGAAGGGTTGGAATTGAAGCCAAGTGATATCGTCGTCAGAGCCTTCGATGGGTCGAAAAGAATGGTCCATGGAGAAGTTGAAATTCCTGTCAAGATAGGTACCGAGGTGTTCAAATCCACTTTCTATGTAATGGACATCCGTCCATCATACTCCTGCCTGCTAGGTAGACCTTGGATACACCATGCTGGGGCAGTCACCTCCTCCTTGCACCAAATGCTGAAGTATCCTGTAAAGGGTAAAATCATTACTGTCCATGGCGAGGAAGAGTACATGATTAGCCATTTAAATTCTTTCCGGTACGTGGAAGTCGAAGGGGAGTTCATCGAGACACCATTTCAACATTTCGAAGAAGTGCTCCCTCAGATAGCAGTGGCGAAGTTGGCAGCTGAGACACCAAGGCAGATGGCCAGGATGGCATCTCTGGAGGATGCAAGGGTTGCAGTTAAAGAAGGAAAGGACTCAGCGTGGGGGCAGTTACTCGATTTTCCGCATAAGGTTGATAAGCTTGGTTTAGGTTTCACCACCGCCGGTCAGAAGGCCATGCGCCGGTCAAAGATTGAGAGAGCGCCAGTCAAGATTTCTCCTTACCAAGTCAACACCCTGGGAGATGAAGACAAGGAAAGCAACTTTGAAGAGTGGATTCACCCGACGGTCAAAGGAGGGCTGAACAATTGGGAGGCTAAAGACTTTGTCCCTGTCACTTTTATTCCTCAGTAATTTATCTATCAAACATTTTCTATTTTGGTCTGTAATATTTTTACTTTCAAACAATCAGTACACTATCTTTCCGCCTCCTGCCTTACCCGGGGCATGTAGGTCCACTTGTAAGGGTTTTGACTATTTTTCATATTCATATGCCATGTTTAATGATTCATTGGACGTTTTTCATTTGATAAACTGCTTGTGTTCATTTTCTTTCCTTCTGCATTTTTGTTTAAGGATGGCTATCCCTTACACACACCCACACTCACCAATGCAGGTACCCATCCACTCCGGATTCCATGGGTGACTATTCTGCTGTATCTTTCAATAACTCTGAAGACCTGGTCAATCTAGCCGAGTATGAGGACGACGAGGGTTGTGAAGTACCAGGGGAACTAGCCAGGCTCCTGCAACAAGAGGAGAGGGCCATCTTACCGCATAAAGAGCCGTTGGAAACTATCAACTTGGGGACCGAGGAAAATCGAAAGGAGGTACAAATGGGTGCCAATCTGGAACCAGAAGTCAAGAAACGCTTGGTACAGTTATTGAATGAGTATGTTGAAATCTTCGCTTGGTCCTATGAAGACATGCCGGGCCTAGACACCGACATCGTGGTTCACCGTCTCCCCACAAGAGAAGACTGTCCACCGATCAAACAAAAAGTTCGCCGAATGAGGCCTGACATGTCCGAAAAAATCAAAGCAGAAGTGATGAAGTAGTTCAATGCTGGCTTTCTGGCTGTCACGTCCTATCCTCAATGGGTCGCTAATATTGTGCCAGTACCTAAGAAGGACGGCAAAGTCAGAATGTGTGTGGACTACAGGGATTTGAATAGGGCCAGCCCTAAGGATGATTTTCCGCTACCTCATATTGACATCCTAATTGACAATACAGCTCAGCATAAGGTGTTTTCTTTCATGGATGGATTCTCAGGCTACAATCAAATCAAAATGGCCCCCGAGGACATGGAGAAAACAACTTTTGTCACGCAATGGGGCACTTTCTGTTACAAAGTGATGCCGTTCGGGTTGAAGAACGCAGGAGCAACCTATCAACGCGCCATGGTAGCTCTATTTCATGACATGATACATCATGAGATTAAAGTTTACGTAGACGATATGATAGCCCGGTCACAAACAGAGGAGGAGCACCTGGAACATCTGGAAAAGCTGTTTGCCAGATTAAAAGAATACAAACTCAGGCTAAATCCAAGTAAATGCACTTTTGGAGTTAGGTCCGGTAAACTCCTGGGATTCATCGTAAGCAACAAAGGCATTGAAGTCGACCCGGCAAAAGTGAAGGCAATACAAGAGATGCCTACCCCTCGTACTGAAAAGGAAGTTAGAGGTTTCTTGGGGCGCATAAACTATATTGCCAGATTCATTTCACATCTGACTTCTACCTGTGAGCCAATTTTCAAACTCTTGAAGAAAGATCAGATAATTGAATGGAACGACGACTGCCAAGCTGCTTTCGATAGAATCAAGGAATATTTGCTAGAACCTCCTATTCTGATGCCACCCGTCGAAGGAAGACCATTGATCATGTATTTGACCGTTCTGGACAGTTCAATGGGGTGTGTTTTGGGCCAGCATGACGAGTCTGGTCGAAAAGAGCATGCTATTTATTACCTTAGCAAAAAGTTTACCGACTGTGAGACTCGCTACTCACTGCTCGAGAAAACTTGCTGCGCTTTGGTATGGGCTGCTCGCCGACTAAGACAGTATATGTTGACGCATACTACCTTGTTGATATCCAAAATGGACCATATCAAGTATATCTTCGAAAAGCCCGCTTTATCAGGAAGGATAGCCAGATGGCAAATGATCTTGACCGAGTATGACATCCAATACACCACCCAAAAGGCTATAAAAGGGAGTGTGCTAGCGGACCATCTGGCTCATCAGGCTATCGAAGACTATCAACCCATGAAATTTGATTTCCCGGACGAGGACATCATGAGTTTGGACAACGTTAAAGGTGACGGACCGTATGACGGACCCGAAAAGGGATCCCGATGGACCCTGTACTTTGATGGTGCCTCAAATGCACTTGCAAACGGCATTGGCGCGGTACTTATTTCTCCGGAAGGATGCCACACTCCTTTCACGGCCCGACTTTGTTTCAGCTGCACAAACAATATGGCGGAGTATGAAGCCTGCATCTTTGGTCTCAAGGCTGCCATGGACTTGGGGATCAAATCTCTGATTGTATTCGGGGACTCGGCTTTGGTCATTAGCCAAATCAAAGGAGACTGGGATACCAAGCATCCCAATCTTATTCCATACAAAGAACATGTTCTGACATTGTTGCCTCATTTCGAGCAAATTACCTTCGAGCACTTTCCGCGAGAAGAGAATCAGCTAGCAGATGCTCTAGCCACAATGTCCTCCATGTTTAAACTCAATTGGGATAACGAGGCTCCCCAAATCACCATCGAGCGAATGGATGAACCAGCGCATTGTCACGAGATTAACACCGAAGAAGTAGTGGAACAACCTTGGTTCCATGAAATCAAAAGGTATCTCGAGACCCAAGATTATCCTGAAGGAGCTTCCGTGAATGACAAGAAGTTCTTAAGGAAATTCGCCGCTAAGTTCTTCCTGAGCAACGGCATCCTCTACAAACGAAGTCATGATGGTGTATTACTCCGATGTGTTGATAAGGCTGAAGCAGAGTTAATCATGACTGATATACACGGCGGCACATTTGGCACTCACCTGAGCGGGCATACAATGGCTAAGAAGATCCTAAGGGCAGGCTATTATTGGTCTACCATGGAGGCTGATTGCCATCAACATTCCCGTACTTGTCATAAATGTCAAGTCTATGCCGACAAAGTTCATGTCCCTCCGGTTCCTCTCAACGTTCTAACTGCTCCATGGCCCTTCGCAATGTGGGGCATTGATATGATTGGAGAGATCAAACCCACGGCTTCCAACGGACATCGCTTCATCCTGGTTGCCATTGACTACTTCACTAAATGGGTCGAAGCGGCTTCCTTCGCCTCCGTCACCAAAAATGTGGTTGCCCGCTTTATCAAGCAAAATCTCATATGCCGGTATGGTGTTCCAGACAGAATCATCACAGACAACGGTACCAATCTGAATAATACAATGATCACTGCGTTATGCGAACAGTTCAAGATTTATCATCACAATTCATCTCCCTATAGACCGAAGATGAACGGTGCTGTTGAAGCTGCGAACAAAAATATCAAGAAGATCATTCAGAAAATGACAGTCACTTACAAAGACTGGCATGAGATGTTGCCGTTTGCGCTGCATGGATACCGTACGACAATACGTACCTCAACTGGGGCAACCCCGTTTTCTTTGGTTTATGGCATGGAAGCCGTTTTGCCTATGGAAGTTCAGATCCCGTCTCTAAGAATTATGAAAGACGCAGGTTTGAATGAAGATGAGTGGATTCAGACCCGACTTGATCAACTCAATCTGATCGACGAAAAGCGACTTGCCGCTGTATGCCATGGTCAGACGTATCAAAAACGAATGATCAAGGCCTTCAACAAGAAAGTCAGACGTCAGGTATATCAAGTTGGAGATCTAGTAGTCAAGCGGATTATCTTACCGCAAAGTGATCCCAGGGGCAAATGGACTCCTACATACGAAGGACCGTTTGTAATCAAGAGCGTATTTTCTGGTGGCGCGATGATTCTGACCTCCATGGACGGCGACGATTTGCCGCACCCTGCGAACGCAGACATAGTCAAAAGATACTACGCATAAAATAACCCGACAAGTCGAAAACCCGAAAGGGCGGCTTGGGCAAAAATGGGCATCCCGGTGAACTGAAAACCCAAAAGGGCGGTTCAGGCAAAAATTAGGGATAAAAACAAAAAAATCTGTACACCCGGCAAGTCGAAAACCCGAAAGGGCGGCTTGGGCAAAAAGGGGTTTCCCGGTGGATCGAAAACCCGAAAGGGCGATTCAGGCAAAAGTTAGGGAATTCAAGCGTATGACTATGTCTCGCCAGATCACTTCAAAGAAAGTCTCTTCATCAACCGGTCCCAGGTTTCTGATCAATCCAGCCATCGTCAAACGAAGCATTGAATGGACAGATGTTCGGAGTTGTGAAAGCTACAGCAGAGTGGAATCCCATGGAATTATTTCACATAGCCATCTTTGTTTTGTATAAATTTTTTCAAATATTACGACAAGATCCTCTTACTAGGATGATTGTCTCCTTTGTATAAATATACCCAAAGAAAATCAATACAAATGCTCTTCCCAAAATTTGTGTCATTTCCCTTTTCCTTTTTCTCTTGCACTATTTGTTTTACTTTGAGAAACGTCCAATGTTTTGTTAAATAGGCATATGCATTTGAAACATGATCACTTCCTAATTGAACCTAAGAGAAGGATTACTGATAGGATGAAAGTACAGACGAATACTTCGACACCCTTCCAAAGGAAATCCCTCGAGATCTGTAATGCACAAACCTTGAGGTCTATCTCCAGCAGACCCTCGGAGCTTATCCCCGTAAGATTCCGCAAGGTAATCCCCGCAGAGTACGGACGTCCCTTCCAAGTTTTATTCAAGGTTATTCTCACAAAGGCGTATAACTGGTTTATCCTCGACTAACCGTCAGGAGAGGTCACACCCGCCAGAATTCTTCCCATCCCCAGCGGAGTTCTTCAGGATTCCCCCAACAATAACTTATCAGTACTATCCCCGGAGAAGTTTATCCCCAGCCAAAGAATCTTCCGGAGATCATTTTTCCTCAGAGTTCGAGATTCGGTATCCCCAGCAGATCAAAAGTTTCAAAAGGTCAATCCCCAGCAAAGTCAGACTTTTAATCTTCTCCCCACAGGTTGTTTAGAAGAAAATCTAGCATGCCCCAGTAGAGTCAGTCTTCAGAGATACATCTCTCCCAGTTGAAGATTCTCAATCTGGCCTCCCCAACATTAAATCTACTAGTTTAACACTCCCCAGTAGAAGACTTCAGAAATCCCCCAGAAGATTGGTATACAATCCAAGTTCCAAGCTCCCCAGCTATGACCCAGGATTTATTTTCCCCAGCAGCAGTCAAGATACCTCTATCTCCAGCTTACATGCACATCCATTTACATTCATAAAACCATGATGTATATTGTATCATGCATCATAGCATTGCATCCAACTAAGTTTTTGCCTTTTTCAGGCAAGATCAGTCGACAGAGTAAATAATTCGACCTCAGGATTTCTGAAACAGTTCACGGGTTCTCCAAGTAAACGGATGTTAACCTATCACTTGTTCGGATTCTTCTCAAGACTTCTGAAAACAGTTCATGGATTCTTCCCAAGTAACGGATGTTAATCTATCAGCTCGTTCAGATGCAACCTTCGAATTTAGTTTACGAACGCTTCCCAACAACGGATGCTGCTCTTTTGCTAATTCGACCTCAAGATTTCTGAAACAGTTCACGGGTTCTCCAAGTAAACGGATGTTAACCTATCACTTGTTCGGATTCTTCTCAAGACTTCTGAAAACAGTTCATGGATTCTTCCCAAGTAACGGATGTTAATCTATCAGCTTGTTCAGATGCACCTTCGAATTTAGTTTACGGACGCTTCCCAACAACGGATGCTGCTCTATTGCTAATTCAACTTCAAGACTTATGAAAACAGTTCACGGGTTCTCCAAGTAAACGGATGTTAACCTATCACTTGTTCAGATTCAACCTCAAGATTTCTGAAACAGTTCACGGGTTCTCCAAGTAAACAGATGTTAACCTATCACTTGTTCGGATTCTTCTCAAGACTTCTGAAAACAGTTCATGGATTCTTCCCAAGTAACGGATGTTAATCTATCAGCTTGTTCAGATGCACCTTCGAATTTAGTTTACGGACGCTTCCCAACAACGGATGCTGCTCTATTGCTAATTCAACTTCAAGACTTCTGAAAACAGTTCACGGGTTCTCCAAGTAAACGGATGTTAACCTATCACTTGTTCAGATTCAACCTCAAGATTTCTGAAAACAGTTCATGGATTCTTCCCAAGTAACGGATGTTAATCTATCAACTTATTTAGATGCGGCTTCTTGAAAATGGCTTGTAGGTTCCCCCAACCACGGATGTCAATCTATTGCCTGTTCAGACCCCCAGTTCAGAAATGGTCTAAAGCTCGGACACTTTCCTAATGTTCCCTTCCAAATGGCATCTTTAAGCCCATTCACCTCCACCGTAACATCAACGAGCGCAAATTTTCTGGGCACACTAGTGTTCAATCTCCTTTTACCTTCAAGTCGCGAAAGGCAAACTTGCCAATCTAACTCTTCAAGTCAAAGAAGATTGAACAGGGGCAACTGTTGTACCCCAAAATTTGCCCTCGCATTTTTCCCCAAGAAATCTCAGCTTCAAGCATTTCCTGACTTCTCAAACTGGCTCGAGAATCGGACAAACGGACTTTTCTTGACAGTCAAGCAAAATTAGGGTTTTTACTGATTTTCAGAGCTCTGATTTGTTTCATACAGTGGGCCTAGGGTTTGGTTGATTTTTGGTTCAATTTTGATCAAGCGAGCGTGATTTGGCATTTAATCGGGAATTAGGGTTTTATGGGCATATTCTCAGAAGAATTTGAATTCCACAGCACTTTGCGGTTTATTTCGAGATTCGGATTAAAATTCGCGTTATCTTGGTTTAATCAGTAAAAGAGACAGTGGTTTTGAATTCAGTACGTTTTGATTGGGCCAGTCAGATACAAGATGCAGTCTTAAATTCACAGTGTTTATGTGTTGATCAGTTTACTTGGTTTAATTGCTGCTTTGCTTTGGATGTTGGATAAGACAGGTTTATTGGATCAATGTTGTTTTATTTTAGTTATTTATTATTCTAAAATTAAATGATTGAATTAATTTTTCAATTGTTTTGATTCTAAGAATTTTAAATAAATAAATAAGCAATAAAGAAAGTAGAACCAATTGGATAATTTGATTTCTATTGATATTTGAATTATTTACAAATTGTTGTTACAAACAATAATTTACATTTAATTAAAATATTACATAGAATGAAAAAAAAAACTATCATATTTTCTAAATATTCTTCGTTCTTCACTCCGCTCCGGTATTCCATTTTTCATCTGCAAAAAGAAATAAGAAAAGTCAGAAAGCATTAAAATTGAAAAAAAGAGACAGTTAAAAAATTGCTCATCATTAGGGGCCACTGACTGGGGTCAGTTGACCCTCTCTGCAAATCACGGGATTTCTCCCGGTTCACAGAGAGGGAAGATTATTTTATTTCATGAATGCAAATGCAAATGCATAGTTTCTAAAAAGTTTGCAAGCTGCATAGAATCTCAATGTCCAAGTCAAACCATATAAAATCCAATCCAAACTTTCTATCCAAAAGCAAAGGCTACTGTCAGAATGCCAAAAGATATCAAAGAAGTCAAAATGGTACAAGTTGCTATCAAAGCACACAAGCTGTCAAAAGGAGATGCAAGATGTATTATGCTATGCAAACATCTCAATTCATCATTTCCCATCCAGGGCCCCTTCAGAAAAGTACAACTTAAATTATATAAAATTTCTTTGCTGTACTGTAAAGAGAAGTAAAGAGAGATAAAGCAAACTCAGTTCAGGTTAGGCATAGACATCAGCACAGCAGGCAAAAGGAAGAGAGAGGAATGTGTACCAATTTCATCAACTCTGCATAATAACAGTTCACAGCAGACAGTAGCAGGAGGAAAAAGATACACAAAATCAGAAAAGAGCCAACTCAGTTCAGTAACATAGGCAGCAGGCTTAGACAGTAGAGGCAGAAAAGATATACAACAAAGAGGATAATTCAGCATTGTTCAAAAATTACACAGCATAGCCAATTACTGAAATGGGAAAATGCCATGAAACCTTGTGAAAATGTCCAGCAGACTTGGGTCAAAGAGAAGACCAAGGCTTTGAAAAAAAAGATTGGGCGCCAAGAGAAAAGATAGAAAAGATATAATACAAACTCAGCATAGGCAACCACATCAGAAACCACACAGCATAACATACAAAAACCTGCACCCTCATCAAGAACACCAAAAAACCTGTCTAACCCCAAAACCATTAAGCCTACTGTCATCAAAACCAATACCCTGCACTAAAGATACAAAAAACTCAAGCCAAGAACCAACCTACTGTCATCAAACACCAATACCCTGCCTTACTATTAGAACCAAAAACACCTATTCAAACACATAATCCCCTCAACAGAAATTCAAGGCAACCCAATCTCAAACCTATTCAAACACATAATCCCCTCAACAGAAATTCAAGGCAACCCAATCTCAAGCATAATCAAAGCACACAAAAATCCCTAAGCCCTCAGTACAAGCATCATTGGGCATTAAGTCTCAAAAATACATAGCATCCACCGTTTCAAGGCAATAACTGTTCACAGCATTCAACCATTCAAAGGGACGAGCGAAGAAGAGAAAGATACTCAAGCAACAGTTCCAATAATATACAGAACGCAAAGGCATCACAGTGGCAGAAGAAGATAAAGAAGTGGATTAGGGTTTTCAGGCAAGTCCAGCATACATCATCAAACTCTAGAAATATAAGCAAAGAACGAAAGTACCAGAAAAACGTCAAACGCGAAGCAAGCTCCATCACCGCCGTTCCGGCCTCCTGAAGCATCACCCTTTTCTTCTCTCCTCCATCACCAAAAGCAGGTAACGAGCCTTCTATCCCTTCTCTTTCACCTCATAAAAAACAAAAAAATAAAGAGCTCAGAACAAATTCTACGCGAATCAGAAAAGAAGAGGAAAATGTAAAACGATTAGAACCAACCTTGTTTCAAGAGACGTGGAATTCTTGCCTTGGAGGGAAGAGAGTGTGAGGATGATGTTGGTGGCCGGAACCTAGTGCTCAGGAAATCGAACGGAGAAGACGAGACTCAACGCGCCGGCGCCGCTGATTAGCCCTAACCCTCGTTCCACAAACAATGCCTAACCCTAATTTCGCCCTTGTTGACACAGGCCTAACCCGTTCCTGATTCCTCTAAGCCCACTAACTTCTTCTAACAAATACTAACCCTTCCTTTTCTTTGTTTTACTTCTTAACACTAACCTTCTTTTGTTAATTATTTTCATAAGCAATATTTGTTTCTTGCACTAACTTGATTCTCTAAAACAATGTTTTTTTTATTTTGTAAAATACTAATTTAATTAAATTGCATTTTTATCATATAAGTCAAAACGTCCTTTTAAGTATATTTATACATAAAAATAATAAACTTTTTCATAATTAAGTTGAAAATACTTTTTCTTAATTTAAATACTTTTTATACACAATTAACTTAAAAAACATTTTTTGAAATACATTTGTATATGTTATCTTTTCTTTTTTTATATACATAATTAAAATTGAAATTCTTTAGTTAATATACATTTTGTACATAATAATTCGATACATCTTTTAATATTGAAATTCATAAAACATTTTGACTAAAATATTTTTTTTTAATTAAAACTTAACATCCTGATCAAAACACTTCGTTTTTCTTTTGTACATAATTAAATATACGAAAATCAAAATTCATTTAAAAACGTATATCTAAGTCATACCCTAATACGGCTCGATTTCACATTTCGCACCCGTACATAATTACACATGTACAATTCACATACATATACACTTGTGCACTTACACAATATATTGCCCTACATACATTTTATCTCATATTTATACATTCGATATTTATATTTTGATTGTGACATTCGATTTGGTTGTAAATACTATAAGTCTCATCCCCTTGTACATTTATACCCCCACTCCTGGATATTATTGTGTAATAGCGTAGATTTACATTCCGCAATTTACAGTTTTCCAATTATATCATGATTAGACCTAGGGTTTGTATGTACATAAAATCAAACGTTAGATAACCTAATACAAGACAAATGCATGTAATCGATACACAATCACACTTGCACCCTCTAGGGTAATCCCACATGTTGCCTTCCAAATGGGCCATGCTTGCACGTCGAGTTTCTTTGGCAAAACGAATTCAAATGATCATAAGTCCCTCGATGACGCTTTCGAAAGTCGCCTATCAAAAATGATCAAGTCCCTTCAAAACAAATTGCCAAAGACACTTGGCACCATTGCATTCATGGTCTATGCGATGACCCGCGCCTGTCCCGAATAAACTTCCTAAATACAAGATTGCCTACCAATTTCAATGGTAGAACAAAATTGTCAAAAAGGGTTAAAACACGACGAAAATCTTTTGAGAAAGCTTTAGGGTAGATAAACTCTTAAGTACCTGTCAATTTGCAAAGAAAACACTTGCCTAATTTCAAAACCCACTTCACAAACACTTTTCAAAAATCAAACTTTTCAAACCCTTGAAACATCTTTTTAAAAGATAAAACACCTTTTGTAAAACATTCGAGTAAAGAATTGTTACAAGGTTAGCCTAGCACAAGGCATCTTTTCAAAACATTTTCAAAACAATCCACAAAGCACCATTTCACACAATTGAAAACCAAGGCAAGATTGATCTAAGCAAGTACCTAAGAGCCCATGGATAACCATGGATGAAAAGGGTGCTAATACCTTCCCTTTTCATAATCTACCCCCCGAACCCACGAAATATCTCAAAAGGTTTTTGCTGTGCTTTTTTAACCTTTCCTTTAGGATAAAGTAAAAAGTCGGTGGCGACTCTTGCTAACCGCACAAGTGCGAATACGAACGCAAAACCTCAAGTCAGTTCTCCCACCGTATCACACATATATCAAAAATGAACATTGGATTTTCTTTGCAAAACAAAACAAATAAAGGGAAAACAGTTTGAAATTTGTCTGAAAATGAATTTGTATTGATTTTTGAAATTTGGCCTGTAAATAGGCATTTTGTACAAGAGGCTGACGTCCTAGTAAGAGAATGCCGCCGAACAAGTAGAACTTATACACTTTGTGAAAAGAAAATAAAACAGCTATGTGAATAGTCCCACTAGGTTCCAGCTCTGCTATTGCCTTTATATCTTCAAGCATCTCGTCACTTTGCTACTTAGTTGAAGATGAATCTTATTGACTGGTGTCATCCGAGCCAGATAGTTGATACCGAAGTCCGGATGCGAGGTGATCCAATGAGACATAGTGTTACGCTTTAATCCCTAACTTTTGCCTGGACCGCCCTTTCGGGTTTTCAGTCCACCGGGATACCCATTTTTGCCCAAGCCGCCTTTTCAGGTTTTCGACTTGCCGGGTGTACAAATTTTTTATTTATTTTCATCCCTTATTTTTGCCCGAACCCTTTTGGTTCTCCGGGAAGCCCTTATTTTTGCCTAGGCCGGTCAACCTAGCGGGTCTTTGATTATGCGTAGTATCTTTTTACTATGTCTGCATTGACGGGGTGAGGAAGGTCGTCACCATCCATGGTGGTTAAAATCATTGCTCCTCCTGAGAAGATGTTCTTAACCACAAATGGCCCTTCGTAAGTAGTGGTCCATTTTCCCCTGGGATCACCTTGAGGTATAATGATGCGCTTGATTACCAGGTTCCCAACTTGATACTCTTGTCGTCTGACTTTCTTGTTAAATGCCTTGATCATTCATTTTTGGTACGTCTGACCATGACAAATAGCAGTAAGTCTCTTTTCGTCGATTAGATTCAATTGATCAAGTCAGGTCTGGACCCAGTCATCTTCGCTCAAACCTGCGTCTTTCATGATCCGAAGAGAGGGTATCTGAACTTCAATAGGAAAAACTGCTTCCATGCCATAAACCAAGGAATAGGGCGTTGCCCCTATTGACGTTCATGCTGAGGTACGGTACCCATGAAGAGCAAATGGTAACATCTCGTGCCAGTCTTTGTATGTCACTGTCATCTTCTGCACAATCTTCTTAATGTTCTTATTAGCTGCTTCTACAGCCCTATTCATCTTCGGCCGGTAGGGAGAAGAGTTATGATGTTGTATCTTGAATTGCTCGCAGAGCTCAGTGGTCATTTTGTTATTAAGATTGGTACCATTGTCCGTAATGATCCTCTCTGGTACACCGTATTGACAGATCAGGTTGTGCCGAATGAACCGTGCCACGACATTCTTGGTTACGGTAGCAAAGGAAGCTGCTTCAACCCACTTCGTAAAGTAATCAATCGCTACTAGGATAAAACGATGCCCGTTGGATGCCGTAGGTCTGATCTCGCCGATCATATCAATGCCCCACATTGCAAAAGGCCAAGGCGCTGTCAAGACATTCAGAGGAACTGGAGGTATGTGCACCTTATCAGCATAGACCTGGCACTTGTGACATGTCCGAGAATGCTGATAACAGTCAGCTTCCATTGTGGACCAGTAATATCCTGCCCGAAGGATTTTCTTTGCCATGGTATGTCCACTGGAATGAGTTCCGAAAGTACCTTCATGCAGCTCTGTTATGATTCTTTCTGCTTCAATTTTATCCACACAACGCAGTAAGGTTGAATCATGGTTACGTTTGTAAAGAATGCCATTGCTGATGAAGAACTTTGCCGCGAACCTTCTCAGAAACTTTTTGTCATTAACAGATGCACCCTCGGGGTATTCTTGAGTTTCAAGGTACCTCTTCACTTCATGATACCAAGGATTTTATGTTACCTCTTCGGTCTCAAGATCACAGAAATGTGCAGGCTCATCCAACTTCTAAATAATGATATGGGGAGCCTCGTTGTCCCATTTGACTTTGAACATAGAAGACATCATAGCTAACACGTCTGCCAACTGATTTTCCTCTCTTGGGAAGTGTTCAAAGGTTATCTCCTCGAAATGGGGAAGCAACGTCAACACATACTCCTTGTAAGGAATAAGATTTGGGTGTTTCGTATCCCACTCGCCTTTGATCTTGCTGATCACGAGGGCGGAATCTCCGAAGACACTCAGAAACTTAATCCTTAGGTCAATTGCAGCTCGAAGACCCATAATGCATGCTTCATACTCCGCCATGTTGTTGGTGCAGTTGAAACATAGTCGGGAGGTAAGTGGAGTATGCGAGCCTTTAGGAGATATGATCACAGCGCCAATGCTGTTACCCAAAGCGTTCGAAGCTCCATCAAAGTGCATAGACCATCGGGATCCTTCCTCAGGTCCTTCATCCGGTCCAGGTGTTTCACAATCAGTTATGAACATGATATTCTCGTCCGGGAATTCAAAGTTCATAGACTGGTAATCATCCACTGCCTGATGTGCCAAATGGTCTGCCAATACACTTCCCTTGATTGCTTTTTGAGTCGTGTACTGGATGTCATATTCAGTCAGGATCATCTGCATCTTGCTATTCTTCCAGACAAGGCAGGCTTTTCGAAGATATACTTGATTGGATCCATCTTTGAAATCAATAAAGTAGTGTGAGTCAACATATAATGTCTCAGCCGGCGAGCAGCCCATGCCAAAGCACAACAAGTTTTCTCGAGCAGTGAGTTGCGGGTCTCACAGTCGGTAAAATTTTTGCTAAGGTGATAAATAGCATGCTTTTTTCGGCCAAACTCGTCATGTTGCCCCAGCACACACCCTATTGAGTTGTCAAGTACTGTCAAGTATAAGATTAGAGGTCTCCCTTCAACTGGTGGCATAAGAATAGGTGGCTCCTGGAGGTACTCTTTGATTCTTTCGAAAGCTGCCTGGAATTCACCGTTCCAACGTACCACTTGATCTTTCTTCAACAGTTTGAAGATTGGCTCACAAGTAGCAGTTAGGTGCGAGATGAATCGGGCAATGTAGTTCAGACGTCCTAGAAAGCCTCTGACCTCTTTCTCTGTCTTGGGAGCTGGCATCTCTTGTATGGCTTTCACCTTGGCAGGGTCCACTTGAATACCTCTGTCGCTCACGACGAAACCTAGCAGTTTGCCAGACCTCACCCCGAAGGTG
Source organism: Vicia faba (assembly GCA_948472305.1). Lineage (NCBI taxonomy): Eukaryota > Viridiplantae > Streptophyta > Magnoliopsida > Fabales > Fabaceae > Vicia > Vicia faba. The sequence goes on from OX451735.1 coordinate 242,597,491, forward strand.
CATTTGTTCGGGTTCAACCTCAGCTTGTATAACTTCAACCTGTCAAACAGCTTCTGTAGATGGTCAAGGTGTTCCTCCTCAGTTTGGGACCTTGCAATCATATTATCGACATATACTTCAATCTCATGATGGATCATGTCATGAAACAAAGCAACCATGGCACGCTGATATGTTGCCCCAGCATTCTTCAACCCAAAAGGCATGACCTTATAACAAAAGGTACCCCACTGGGTAACGAAAGTGGTCTTTTCCATGTCTTCAGGAGCCATCTTGATTTGATTATAACCGGAGAAACCGTCCATAAAGGAGAATACCTTGTGCTGAGCAGTATTGTCAACCAGAACATCGATGTGAGGTAGAGGGAAGTCATCCTTAGGGCTTGCCCTGTTCAAATCCATGTAGTCAACACACATTCGGACCTTACCATCCTTCTTCGATACCGGAACCACATTGGCAACCCACTGAGGGTAAGAAGTTACTGCTAGAAAACCGGCGTCAAATTGTTTCATAACTTCGGCCTTGATTTTCTCAGACATCTCCGGACGCATACGGCGAACCTTCTGTTTTACCGGAGGGCAGTCTTCTTTGGTAGGCAGGAGATAAACCACAATGTCGGTATCCAACCCAGGCATATCTTTGTAAGACCAGGCAAAGATCTCCACGTAGTCATGCAGCATCTAAATCAACCGTTGTTTTACACTAAGCTCCAGATTTGCACCGATCTTGACTTCCTTCTTGTCTGTCTCGGTACCCAGATTCACTGTTTCCACTGGCTCTTCATGTGGCTGAATGGCCCTCTCTTCCTGGAGTAGCAGTCTTGCAAGTTCAACAGGCACTTCGCAATCATCTTCACCTTCTTCTTCGGCTAAGTTGATCGAATTTTCGAAGTCATAACTGGTAGTAGCAGAGTTGTTACCAGTGAGATCCAGAGTGGATTGAGACCTGTATATGTGAGTGTGTGTAAAATAGTTGTTTTGCAATATATAATAAAGAAAGACAAGGAGCGCAAAACTTGAAATGCAAAAATGTCCAATGCTTTTATTAATGATATATGAAAGTGGCACACAAAAGCCCTTACAAATGAAGCCACGGTGTTCCGGGTAAGACACTGGGCCAAAAGGTTTCACAATATTGTATGTTACAAATTTAAAACAAAAAGCTTCATTACTGAGTAACAAAAGTAATAGGGATGAAATCCTTTGTTGTCCAGTTGTTTGGTCCACCGTTGGTCGTAGGATAGATCCAGCTGTCGAATTCAGATTCCTCCACATCATCTTCGATGGCATTTACTCCCGAGTTGCTGATGAACACAGGAGGTCTTCCAATCCTTGCACTTCGAACAGCCCTTTGAGCTTCTGCAGTGAAACCCAACCCAAACTTGTTAGTCTTCTAAGTGAAATCAGGAAGTCGGCCCCAGTTTGTGTACTCACCCTTCTCAATAACAGCCCGGGCATCCTTTAAGGAAGCCATCTTCATAGGAGAACCTTCAATCAGTCTCAGCCGATGCTAATGTCTGAGGAACCTCTTCAAAGTGTTGAAATAGGGTCTCAATGAACTCCTCATCCATCTCTACGTACCAGAACGAGTTGAGGTGGCTGACCATGTACTCCTCCTCCCCTTGAACTGTTACAATCTTCCCCCTGACCGGGTACTTCAACTTCTGGTGGAGCGTTGAGGTTACGGCTCCCACTTTGTGGATCCATGGACGACCCAGCAAACAAGAATAGGATGGCCGAATGTCCATCACGTAAAACGTAGAGTTGAAGACCTGAGAACCAACCTTGATTGGAATATCAACCTCACCATGCACCATCCTCTTAGACCCATCAAAGGCCGAGACAACAATGTTACTTGGCTTTAGCTCCAAACCATCGCAATCCAGCCTGTCTAGAGCTTTCTTGGGCAAGACGTTCAACGAGGAACCAGTGTCAACAAATACATGTGCGATAGTAGTGCCCCTACATTCAATGGAAACATGCAGGGCATCATTATGGTTCTTCCCTTTAGCAGTTAGATCAGCGTCGGAGAAACCAAAACCATTATCAGCAGTTAAGTTGGCCACACAATCGATAAATTGATCAGCTGAGGTCTCTTGTGGCACGTGGGCCGTTTTCAGGAAGGTAATCAGAGCCTTGGCATGGGCCTCTGAACACAACAGCAGTGATAACAAAGAAATCTTGGATGGGGTTTACCCCAGTTGCTCAACTACATTATAATTACTCTTCTTAATAATCTTCAGAATCTCTTCCATCTCCTGTTTGGAAGCTTCAACATTGATTGTCTTTGGCGCCTCCGTCTGGGCAGGCATATCAGTGGTGATCCCTTTGCCCCGAGCGTCAGAAGACTCGGCGACAGGGGGAAGGATAGGAATTTGATCAGGAACAGCAGTAGGTACATTTGCAGGCTTAATGACAACAGGTCTTCGGACAGCTGGTGGAGCAATATCAGGTGAGAAAAGTCTACCGCTGCGGGTGACTTTAGCAGGTCCTGTAACGTTGCTGACGCCGGTATCAGCACCGAACTCTTTCTTAACTCCAAGAACATAAACATCTGCCCCATAGTGCCAAGGGACAGCTTTGTCAGATGTATAGGGGATGGGCCCCGGAACAATGATGATTATAGGTGCGGTCTTCTGAACAGATGTAATTCTAACAGGCGTCCTCGAGGGAGCCTTGGAAGAATTGTCGAAAATGGTAATAATGGAAACTTCTTCAGAATGAACGGGTGGAACAACAGCCTTCTCAAAATGAATCTCTTTACTATCCATCAGGTTATGGACACCTGACTTCAGAGATGGGCAACCAGTAGGTAAAGCAGAACACATAGCGCAACCTTCACCACAGCCCGGAAATAAACCGGCTAGCAACAGGTTCTTCTTGATAGTCATCAGAGGGGTAACAACATCATCCACAGAAACTACGAATAAGTATTCCTCTACAGCATTCACTTCATGCTTGGGCATGGGAGCAGTCACAACATTAGGCCTCTCGGGTGCCTCAAACTCAATCTCCTTTGCATCGATTAGGTCTTGAACCTTGTTTTTCATACTCCAACAATCATTTGTATTATGCCCCGGGCTCTCAGAGTGATAAGCGCAGTGGGCGTTGGGGTTATACTTTGATGACGTTGTGTTTGGATTCATTGGGGCTTCCCTTAGAGTCACCAGATTGGTTCTCAGCAACTGTGGCAGAATTTGAGACAAAGTCATGCTGAGACGGGTGAACTGCCTTCGAGGTCTCTCGTCCCTTTGTTGGTTGTGATGCTGAGGAGCACCAGTAGGTTTTGAAATAACAACCGCATTAACAGCTTGGCGGTGTTCAGGTCTACTCTGTCTTCTTGAATTGTAGACAGCACTGGACTCTTTCTTGAATGGTTTCTTCTCGGTGCTCGATGAGGCACCCTTCTGTATCTTCCCAGCTTTAATACCCGCTTCAATCCTCTCACCAGTCAAGATAAGGTCTGTAAACCCGGCTGAGGAGCTTCCAATCAAATGGTTAAAGAATGGACCAGACAGGGTCCCCAGAAACATATCAACCAGTTCACGATCAGCCAAAGGTGGTTGCACCCTTCCCGCCAGGTCTCTCCATTTTTGAGCATACTCTTTAAATACTTCACCCGTCCCTATTGACATACCCTAGAGTTGGGTACGCGTAGGAGCGAGGTCGGAGTTATATTGATACTGCCTATAGAACGCAGCAACCAAATCCTCCCAGCTGCGGATACTGGCTTCGTCCAACTGATAGAACCATTCAAACTGAGTCCCTGAAAGATTGTCTTGAAATAAATGGATCCACAAGTTCTTATCAGCATTGTAAGGTTGGATCTTCCTTACATATGACCGGAGGTGCAGTTTTTGACAGGAAGCTCCTTCATACTTGGCAAAGGCAGGCGCCTTGAACTTATAGGGAATCACCACCCCAGATGATAGACCCAGATCTCTGAAGTCCAGACCGGGCACCTTTTGTACTTCCATAGCGTTCAAACGGTCTTCCAGCTGTTTGTACTTATCCTCAGCAGGAGGATATTGTTCTTCATCATAGTCTGTCTCATTGTCGGAGACCACGGGGCTAGGAGCCCTTCTTTCTTGTGGACTGTCTTTCTCTCCAGATGGGGTGGTCAGATCAACTTCATCTTACAACTCGTTTCCAAACCTGCGTCTGGTATTGAATAGGACGGTCCTCTTCTTCTTCTTCTTCTTCCTCTCTTTCAGAATCAGGGCCTTCAAGTCCTGCTGACCCTTAGCTAGACTCATGACCAACTCTTGAAATTGGGCATTCTGGGCCTGGAGGGCCTTGATAGCTTGCTCAGTGGAAGTTTCTGCAGACATGATGATTGCTGAAATAAACAGCGAAGAAGATAAGAGACCTGTAAAAGGGTACCTGTTTATGAAGTGCATGAGATGAAATGCGTATGATTTATGATTTCAAAGACAATCGAGATTCAAACTTGTAAACAAGAAAGGAAACACACCTTATTAGATTTAACTTCAGAATTTAAATTGTTCAACAAATTGCCCTTAGGCGTTACAAGAATGGAAATACTGAAAAGTAAATAAAAACTGTAAAAGAAAACATCAAAGGTCTATCAATGCTTCCATGGTCCCTTCTTCTCAGTGCGGACATAATCATTCAGGATCCGCTCATTTTCCAGTTGCTTAGTCAGCTTCTGGATCTTCTGTTCTTGTTCATTGAAACTCTCCCGATAAGAATCCTGTTCTTCCTACAGTTGCATCCAAGACCTCTTCAGTGGGCATACGAGGATAGAGAATAGTTGGAGGAACCCCGTCTTTATCAGCAACTTCAATAGTAATCGGCCTGACCGCTTCATATGGCATACCTAACTTCTGGGCACAGATGCGGACCCATCTGAGATATGGTTCCATTGGCAGAGAAGTCTTTGGTCCTAACTCATGTGGGTCAGATTTGTGAACTCTATCCCAAGCCTTGATGAATCTACAACGCAGCTCGTCGCTATCTCCCTGAAAATAAAAGATGATATGAGGTATCAACATCTCATGAGGCCCTTCTCTTCTGGCTCTTCCAAACTGACGGAAAGCTAAACATGGTTTATAAGAAATTCCTCCATGGGTTTCGATCAATGGAACATTAGGATACTCTCCACAATGATCAATGACAGTCACCTCATCCAAGCCTTTGAGAGTCCAGATAATGTCATTATTAGTAAGAGACATTACCCTATGAGCCCAGCCCATTCCTTCTTTATTCTTCAGTACGGACTTAGGGAGGTGCGAAATAAACCACCTCGACAATAAAGGAGCACATCACATCAAAGTTCCCCGCTTTCGGGCGGTACGAGCATAGAGCTGATGAAGGACATCACCCAAGAGAGTGGGTACAGGGTTCCGAGAGATGAAGATCTTTATGGCATTAACATTAACAAAAGTGTCGGGATTTGGAAACAATACCAGCCCATAGATTAAGAGAGCCAGAATATCCTCGTACGCTTTGAAGTCTAAGCCATCCCAGAAGTAATTAGCTTTGTCAACCAGAAACTTAGCCAAAAAAAACTTAGCTCCACTTCTAGTCTCCCAGTTAGCCATTACCTCCTTTTTGGTCAAGTGAAGGGCTGCAGCAATCTCTTCAGGCCTGAGAGTCTCTTCCCAACCAGTAAATGGAGTCTGCTCCAAAATAGAGATACCAAGAAACTCAGAGAATTCTTCCAGGGTAGGGACGAGCTGGAAGTCTTGAAAGGTGAAGCAATGGTATAACGGATCATAAAACTGGACCAAGACGCTCATCATTTGTTCGTCCAATTTTGAGGTGACTAAACTGAGAAGAGAACCATGCCTCCTGATGAAGGAAGTAGTGTCTGGAATCCTGACAACCAACTCTTTAAGCAAAGTAGGTACTTTAACAAAATTGATCCGAATAGTATTCCTACGCATGGGCATCATGATATCCTACAAAACAGAGCAAAGATGAAACCCTCTTGTCTTTGAAATAGGTTAGTCCTTATGCAATATGTATGCAATGTTATGATGTTATGATGTCATGGTAAAGGCACACTACAAATATTCACGAAATGCAAACATAGTAAAGGCATACAAGTCACACAAAAGAGCCCTTAGATTTCACGCTGGCATTAAGTTCAGGTACTACCCTCTTTCAGTTTCAGTTGGTTAAGACCTATCCTAAAAAATAGTAACCGGGTTCTAGAGGATCTCAATATCACTGACTACCCTCAATCGGTCATAATTCTAGTTTGGCAACCTTTTCTTGCGGCCGGAATCATCGCGAGAGTTTAGTCTCAATGAGTGTAGCATACTGCTATTGTTCTATGGCCAAGTTGGTCAATTTAAGGTTCTAAGGTCAGTTGGTGCTTAATGACTCCTTAGAAGACCCATATTCTCCTCGTTCCAACACAAGGGATATTGGTACAGACTAAGGTGCCACACCAATGTAGCTACTGCTTCATCTGTGTCGGTCTACGCCGGACAGATCCCTCACAGTTTATTGCTACTTACCTAAAAAGGGTACCCAGATCCGGGTTAGGATCTATAGAACTCCGATACAAGCTCACAAAATTTAAAGCATACAAAGCAATACAATTGAAAACACAAGTGATCTAATCCTAAGGTACACCTCACTTATATGTCCCCAGCAGAGTCGCTAGTTCTGTGATTGGTGGGAATGAGAACTGGCTGTTTTTTAATGCTGGTTCGCGTTTGCGTTTGTTTTTGCAAAGTGTCGCGGTAAGCAAGAGTCGCCACCGTCTTTTATTTTATCCAACAAGGAAAGGACAAAAGCACAGAAAAATTCCTTTTCGATATTTTTCTCGGATTCGGGAGGTAGATTATAGAAAGGGAAAGTGTTAGCACCCTTTCTATCCGTGGTTATCCACGGGCTCTTAGGTACTTGCTCACTATGTTTTCAAAAGGTTTGCTTTTCTTTGTGAATGTGGGTTTTGAAAAGAGTTTTGTTTGAAGAGAGTGTAAGTGTGAAAAGTTTTTGTTTTGTTTTAAAAGAGAGCAGGTACTTAAGAACCTCTACCTACTCAAAAAGGAATTAAATTGTGCAAATGTCCTTTAGACAGTGCTATCCCACTATTGAAGAGTAGGTAGCACCGTCGTTGGAGTTTTTTCGGGTCAATTCGATTTTAGGGACGTGTGGTCACTAAAGCAACGTTAGGGCTCTTTAGTGGTAATCCTAATGTCTTAGATCATTTTTATCGAGGCAACCATTTCGAAGCAACTTATGATCTTGGGACAAAAGGACGACCTCTAAAACATCTTATACTTAATGACCATGTTCGAGGCAACCAAGTGAGGTGTACCCTAGGAGTGGCATGTGCAAGTGTGTCAATTTTCAGTTATATTATCTTTGCATGTCATGGTGAGCTACTGTTGATTTTAAGTTAGGAGTTTAATCTTGTCATACATAGCCTAGTTAGCATAGATCTAAACAGTTAATATATGTACAGGAATTTAAAGTGCGGAAATTGTAAATCCTACGCTATTACAAGGCTTCTGGGAGGGGAATTATTTACATGTCCAAAAATTAGGGAAATAAAAGCAGTAAAAAGGGTCTTACTTTAAGCTATTACATCCCAGTAAGCAGTTATAATAAAATAAACGCGCGTGAATCTGAAAATGAACTCTAAAAATTCTAAGAATAAAATCTTTTTGTTGTTTTATTTTATTTATTGGGAAAATGCTAAATGTTCAATTAATTCAAATTTAATTAATTAAAAAATACTGATTAAAATTTACTCTAAAACAAACCTAATATTTTTTTGCATTTTTTGGTTTATGAAAAGAATTGAATTTAAATAAATCCTAAGTGTACTGATTTTAAAATTGGAGAAAAAAACAAGAAATAATTAACTAAATTAAATCCTAATTCTAATTTATTTATTTTTATGATTTTTATGTTGATTAAAAAGAAACAAACTAAAAGAAATAAACAAAAACCAAGTAAACAAAGTACAAATGAGCCAGGCAGCAAAACAAGAAAAAATATAATTCTGGAGGTCTGGGTCGAAAGAGATGCAGGCTGTCTTTCGACCCAGTGAAAAGTCTTGATCGAAGGTGCATGAGGGGCTGCACTCTGAGGGTGTTCGATCTGGAAATGTCATCCTTCGATCTGGAAATCCTGGGTCCAGTTTGAAGCTAAGCTGCTGAGCTTCGAAACTTTGAACAGGATCCTGAATATATATATATATATATATATATATATATATATATATATATATATATATATATATATATATATATATATATATATATATATATATATATATATATATATATATTTCCTGCAAAAACGAAACACATATTAAAGGTCCAGGGGGGATTTTACCCCCTGGTTCGAATCTCCCCCTCTATTCGCACCTGCTGAATCTGGGTCTGGGTTTGTTTTATCCTGGGATTCAAAGGAGGAACTCAGATTGTGCCTAAGCAATGGCACAATCTCATCTCTGCGTTGTAGCTTATATATAGCACATTAAATCATTCACAAACAACAGTAATAATATGAATATGCAATCAAAATGAATTTAAAAGTGAGTTTGAGATTAGATTTTTTTACCAAACAGAGGTGCTTCGATCTGTAGTTCTGAGGGTGGAGGTGTTCGCTGGGTGGCAGCTTTGGCTTGGAAAATTCTGGGCAGCGTCTCTCCAAGTTCTCTATTTTTCTGTATATTTTCGTGTGTCCTTTTGCAACAATTGTGATCTCTTTATATAGAGGGGGTGGAGGGGACAAGAAGACAAAGGTTTAAACGACCTTGATTATATGTTTGGACAGTCATGAAGGAGGATTTGTAACGTTAATTATGTGTTTGAAAGCCATGAAGGAGAGTTTGTAACGTTGGCTAAACACATGGGATTTTGTCCCTTTTGAATTTTGAATGACATATAGCTGGCCTTCGAATGCTCCCTTTCGAATGGGTTGATGGCCTCCTTCGAATGCTCCCTTTGAATGCTTATTCGAATGGACCTTTTTGGAATTCCAGTCGAAGGACATTGTTATAATGCCAATCGAAGTACTTGTCCATAATGCCAATCGAAAGGCTCCTTCAGAATTCCAATCAAAGTGTCTTTCAGAATGCCAATCGAAGTGCTCCTTCAGAATGCCAATCGAAATGTTCCTTCAGAATGCCAATCGAAATGCCTTTCAGAATGCCAATCGAAGTGTTCCTTCAGAATGCCAATCGAAATGCCTTTCAGAATTCCAATCGAAGTGTTCCTTCAGAATGCCAATCGAAATGCCTTTCAGAATGCCAATCAAAGTGTTCCTTCAGAATGCCAATCGAAGTGTACTCAAAGCAACACTCAAAAAATTTCTTTTTCCTTAGGCAAGAGTTTGTGATCAACCCTGCAGGGGGAAGACTTTGGAAAACATGAGAGGGAAAATTTTGGGGTACAACAGGCATGTACCTGAACAGGTGTTAGATGATTAAAGTGAAATCCTGATTCTTATAGGTTACCTTTCGATTGGTGCATACAAGCTATATTCACCAATCGAAGGTCAACTAGGGAGCAAGAAATATTTTCTTGTAAACAAAAGCAAAGGGTGGGAGTTGGAATCGAAGAACCACCTACATAATTGTGTTCGAAGGAAAGAACAAAACGAAGCTTTGACGGGATAGGATGAAGAGGTGATACTTTGATTGGTTAAGAGATCAAAAGAAACAAGAGTTGAGTTCAATTGGGTTGATTGGATAGTGTTCAGATCAAGCAGCTAAGGCAGATAGTGACTCAATCGAAGAAGCCATGATGATGAGGCCTTGAACCATTCGAATTGGAACTCAGAGCCATTAAAGAACAAATCTTGGGAGCATTCGAAGGAGACAAGATGTGAAAAGTTGAATGGGATGAAACCTGTCCAGGTTAACTCAAAGCCCAAAATGGTAAAAATTCATCAAAAATGGCAACTTCTTAAATCTTTTGATTTTGCTTTCAAAGCCATGGTTAATGGTTGATTCATGCCATTTTCTCCCACCACCACACCCCTATAAATACAAGAAGAGAATTCCTATCAAAGACAGACACAACACCTTGCTTGAAGAAGCCACACGAAAATTTTCAAAATTTCATAAAGTTGTCAAAAGTTACATCTAGGGTTCCGTCCCTTTTCAATCCAAAAAAAAGGGTCAAGCCTTCCTCCTGAAGCTCCCAGGAGGCCAAAGAAACTCTCATACATTCCTGAAGCTACCTGGAATCGGCCAACCAAGTCATCACCGTTTTGGTAAAATCCTAAACTCAAATCTTTATTTTTACGAATTGTTGAATGTTTTGATATGTGTGTATTAGTTTATGGGCATCATTAGAACAGGTTAAAAGCATTACATGGAATGTGTGACATCTAGATCGTGAGATGCCATGTTCAAACCGTGCTAGGGTTTTTGGTTCGTAACTCATGATATAGGAGCTTTTTGGGACAATCTAAGGTCAGATTCGTGATCAGGGCGAGATTTTAAGTGGGATTGGGTCTTTAGCATTTCTTAAAACTAACGATTTAGAAGGATCCATGTTTTGGTAGAACGGAGAAGACGACCGGAGTTTGACTCCGGCGTCTCTCCGGTTGTTTGACTCAGGTGTGTGCTGCGTGGCAAAAAATAGTATCCTGATTGGTCCATTTGAATGCAGGGGGCCCATCAGCGCGCGTTTTATTTTTTAAATATCAAGTTGTTTTATTTTCCAATATACTATTTTCATTTTATTGATGTTAACGAATGACAATTCTAATTTTCATTATGCAGATCTTGTATGCTTTAAAGCCTGATGCTCACCATACACCATCATTCCCATACTATCAGATGTTGTCCAATCCAGATCCAACACTCTAAATGTGCTAGCCTACCATGCACCCTCCAAAGGTCTCCCCACTGAATCAAAAATAAAACCTGGGCCTTCTTCTCAGATGGGCCTACGTTTTCAAAATACACCTCCCATGTTACTTTCTACCTGGCCCGTTTACTTTCTTTATTTTTTTTTAGTTGTTTTTTTTTTTAATTTCTTTTTTAATTACAACATAAAAATCAGAAAAAATCATAAAAAATATTTGGGTAGTATTTTTATTAATTAAACTAATTCTGTAAATTAATCGATTAATTATTTTAACCATTTTCTTAAATTTAAAATAAATAGACTTAGGATTTTAAATTAAATTTCTGTCCATGGTTAAAAATAAACAAAAAGTTTTCATTTTTATTAGGCGTTTTAGACATTTTATCAATTTGTGCGTTCACCTTTACTTTTGCGCTTTTACATATTATTGTATCTGCTTACTGGGATGTAATAGACTTAACTAGGACTTTACTTTTACTACTTTTTATTTTTCCCCATTTTGAACTTGTAAATTCCCCCTTCTCGAATCCATATAATAGTTAGGATTTTACATTTCCGTACTTTTAATTTCTGCAAATTATTAACTGCTTAGATGTATGCTAACTAGGTTTGTATGGTAAGAGAATTAAAAATAAAACGCTAGCAAACTTAACACAAGACTAAAATAACTGAAAACAGCACAATTGCACATGCGCAGCTCTAGGGTATCCCACTTCGATTGCCTTCAGAAAACAGTCACAACTCTCGAAACGTGAGAGACTTTAGTGGCTACCCTCCGGTTTAAAGATCATAAGTCCCTCGCTGACCCTCTTGACGTTGCCTCAGTAAAAATGATCTTAAAACCCTAGGGTAGTTACTAAGGTTTCTTGCCGAGTTACCTTTGTGACTATAAATGTTCCTTCGAATGTCCCTCAAACATCCAATGACTAGGGCTACCTACTCACTAATAGTAGGATAGCACTGTCTAAAGGAAAAAAGGAAAAGAACAACCGTTTGAGTAAAGTAGATAGCTCCTAGATGTTGTGCTCAAAAAAAATTTACACTTACACAAACCCACTTTCAAAAATATTTTCAAAATGCTTTATCAATACTATTGAGGACTGATATAAGATTTATCATAAAGCAAGTTGCCTTACTATTGGAATTTCAAAAATACTTTTCAAAAACACACAAAGCACAAGTTATTTTTCAAATGAGCTAAAGCATCTAAGAGCCCGTAGATAACTACGGATGGAAAGGGTGCTAACACCTTCCCTTTTCATAATCTACCCCCCCCCCTTACTCAGAAAACTCTCAAAAGGTCTTTTCCTGTTCTTTTCACCCTTTCCTTTGTTGGATAAAAGAAAAGTCGGTGGCGACTCTTGCTTACCGCAACATTTTGCGAACACAAATGTAAAACCAGTATAACAGTCGGTTCTGCCACCGTATCACCAGGGGGTTTGAATTGGGGTTTTCAAAAATAAGACAGTAGTCACAATGGTTATCCCTGTTCATTTGAACTCAAACTACTCTAATCCACCCGCCAAGGTGATTTCACCTCTCTCAAATGAGGTCTTAATCCATTAATCAAAACTTGATTACATAGATACAATGACTATTGTCAATGTCTTCTTGAGTTTAATCCACAACTTATTTTCTTAAGGTATTACAAGATAAATCAATTAAATGTGTGTAAAAATATGTTTTCTAAACAAAACTATATCACATTAGTGATGTATACACAATTGAAAAGCACAAGATAGAACTGGATAAGAATATTTCTCTTTTGGTGCGCAATAGAGTTATGTTGTATTTCTTCTTCAAGTTTTCTTTATATAGGAGATGCATGAGAGACATGAGAAGATGTTTTTGGAAGGTTGATAAAGTGTAGTAAATTTACTTTCCAAAAATATAGATCTTATCTTGGTTCAGTCGTTACTTTTGATTTATAATAAATGAGTTGTAACGCTTCAGAACATTGCTTTCTTGGGATCATATTAGAAGATGAGTATTACTATTGAGACTTTTTTCATTCTTCCAGAATTTTACTTTATCAGAATATCAGTGTTTGGCTTGCAGTGTTGGTGCAATCAGAAGTTGTAACATTAGAACTTCTTCATTTAAGCGTGTTTCACTGATTTGTTTCTAAGTATGATGTGTCATAACAGAGTTTCAAAAACGTAACTCTCTCATCTCCTATGCTTCTTACATCAGAATTTTCCTGCATATTATAGTATATTATTAGAGAGCATATTTGTTCTTTATATATATCATGTGTTTGTTATCATCAAAACTCTTACAAGGATGTAGAACCAAACTTTGTTCTAACAATCTCCCCCTTTTTGATGATGACAAAAACTTGTATATTTTGATAGATTACTTAAGAACATAAAGAATTGAAGTCTCCCCCTGAGTTGAATACTCAGATAAAGAAAAAATACTTTCCTAAATATGTTTTGATCAGAGCTTTATGATGGAGGTTTTGATATGTTCATGTGACAGAAGTTACTTTCAGAGGTATCTTTTCAAGAGATGTTTCCTATTTTGCTTACAGAGGATAAAAATAGAGGTTATGATATTCAAAATGTTTTAGACTGAGTCTCGATACTGTTATATTCAAAATATCTTACGTTCTCCCCCTTTTTGTCAAGAATCAAAAAGTAATAAAAACACGTAAATGTAGCAAAAAAGGATTTTGTATTCAAGATGGATTAAGATAAACGGAAGGAGATAGATAAACGGGTGATTGAAATGAGAAACAAATAGCAGAAACAAAACAATTTTTTAGAGCTATGGTTGAGGATGTGGAAGTCGTGTGAACAAGGCTTCCAATAAACTCTTGATCTGATTATTTGATTGCTCTTGTTTCCCAAGCATCCCCTTAATTTATTTTCTAGTTTCATCCTATTTGTCTATCCTTTCCTTAAACACAACATTTTCTTTCTTCAACTCCTCCAGATTTTTCAACACAAGAGAGGAGGAGGTTGTTTCAGCAGAAGAGACCATATTTTCAGAATTTACTACAGCTGATTCTTGCTCAGGAGATTCTTCGACAGCCATGCCTTTGTCTTGAAACATGACCAGAGGAAGAGGTTCAGGAGACAGTTCGTTATACTCTGATGTCTGAGGAGCTTCCCAAGGGGTTTTGTCCAAAAGAAGGAGGGGTTTCTTTACCCAGTGTCATAGAACTTGATCCTTGAATACTTCCAGGCGATCGCAAAAGTTCTGTTGAGAGATTTCATAGCTGAGCTCCTTTAGCTTCAGATATTCAGAGTTAAACCATTTTCTGAATTGATTCCAGTGAGAATAAAAAGTAGCTGGGTTAAGATTCTCCATGCAAACTAGCTTTAAAGAGTTATCTTATTCCTTTATTTTTGTTTCAAAAATCAGCAAGAATTTACAAACATCTTATTTGGATTTTTTGGTGTTAGTTTAGGAACTACTATTTTCTGGGAACTTGTGACAAGATTGTCCCAAGCTTCTAAATCAATGATTGTACTGAGGGGATCTTCTCGGTGGTTATTGGGAGAGGGAGATTCAGAACAAATTATAGGTGAGTTAGGGGGTGTTGGGAGATAGGGAGATGGAAGATCTGGAATGGATAAGGTTTGTGATGAAGTTGTGGGGATTATTGGTGGTTGAGAGATTCTAAGAGGGCAAGTGATGCATGAGATGGATGTTGTGGTATCAGAGTCTAAATTTGGATTTACGGTTTAGGGAGCTTCAAATAGTGGATCAAATTGATCAATATCAGAGAGAACATGTTTAAGTTCTGGAGGATTGTTTGTAGGTATAGAGGTGTAAATATCTAAGTCAAAATCATCAAGGGTTTGAGGAGATGGATCTTCAGCGGGTTTTAGAGAAGAGGGAGTTTCAGATGTTGATAAAAATACAAATTTAATAACAGAAACAAAACACGAGTTACCTTTCTTTTTGGCAGCTTTGGGGGTTTTCTGAGAAATTCCTTCTCCAGAAGCTTTCCTTTTTCTTGATTTTCAGGGAGAAACTTCTAGAGATTGTTGCCTTAGATCAAGAATGTTTACACCTGGAATCATACCATCACTCTTGTAGGCTTCCAGATACCTGAGAATAATTTCTGGAGATGAGTCTGCTTGATTTAAGAAAGGAAAATCCTTCAGAGACACTCTTCAAGTTGTGATAACTTCCTTGGTGGTGATTGTTGGATCCTTCTTAATAATTTCAATAATCTTCATCTTCTTCATATTCTTGAAGTTTAGAGGATTTCCAGCACAGGCTTCCAGAACATTTTCTTGTTGAGCCTCAGACAGATGTTTTATCAGTCTAATTTCTATTAGAATATCTGAAATGAGTCTTTCCAGAGGAATCCAATCTCTCTTTGTTCTTTCTTCTTCTCTTGTTTCTTTGATGCTAGTATTCAGATGATTGAACAGAATATATGGAAGATGAACTTTTGCTTTTGTGGCGATGAAGTACAAGAGGTATTGTTGATCAATGTTGATGTAGTCTGGAGAGCTGGTTGGTTTTTTATGATTGATGCACCCCAAAATTATTTTGGAGCAAATTCTGAGATAATCCTTCAGATCTTTGACTTTGTTGGATGGTTGTCCAGAGGAAAAAATTTCTTTTGGGACAGAGGTTAGGTCAGAACCTTTTTTCTGCCATATCACTGCATCTTATTCCGCTACTGCAATGATCTATAAGCTTCCCAATAAGATCTTCAATGATGATGAACTTCTTTCCCGTAACATAAGACATTACCTGATGATTTAAAGTTATGGCATGGATCCAAAATTCTTTCACTAATTTTGGGAAAACTGGACTTATGAGACGATCAAAGTATTTTCCCCATCCTTGGAACTCAACATCAAGGGTTAAGTCATACCTATTTTCTTTCATGCTTACAAAATCAATAATAAGATCACATACAACTTCTAGAGAATCAATGGGTGTGAGAAGCATTCTTGATGGTTCGATGTACTTTTCTTTGTTTGAAGAGGAAGAAACGGGAATGATTTGAGAAACTTGAGGAATTTGTTGAGAGAAAGTTATTTGTCCACATACTCTTTTAGGGTTTTGAAAGATGAACAGATGAGGAGAGAAGAGTGGGTGAGAGTGAATATGTGATAGTGTTTGTGAAGGGGTGAAGTATAAATATCTAACAGAAGAAAAAATAGGAGTTGATTTTAATTTAAAAGGGTTAAAGAGAATGATTACGTGCATTTAATAATTCCTGAAAAGATGGATAACATGAAGATATAGAACAATTACTGATTTGACTCGCGCCTCATTGCATCAACTCAATTGTTTCGGTCCCTTCAAATTTTGAACACATGTTCAGCCTTAGAGGGTGACTTTCCGTTTAGAGTTGACGGGTGTTGATATTGTGAACTGCTTGCTTCTATCTTAGAAATGAAACTTTTTTGGAGAATGTTCAGATCTTCTGGATAGTTCCTGATACAACTTTCCTTCTCACTTCTGAATAATTATTGTTCAGATGTTCACAAAAAAAATTAAAGCATAAATTTCTGAGATTTAAATATATAGAAGCTACATTTTCATTCTGGACATAATTCCATACTGAGATGATTCAGAATGAAATTAAATCTATCTTTAAGAAAGGGTTTAGTGAAGACGTCAGCCCATTGATGGTTTGTGTCTATTAATTTTTAAGAAAGAATTCCCTTTTGAATACAATCCCTAATTAAATGATGTTTAATTTCTATATGTTTATCCCTAGAATGTAAAATGGGATTTTTTGAAAGACAAATAGCACAAATATTATCGCAGAGGATAGGAATGTTACTCTCATATATGTTAAAGTCTTCAAGTTGATTCTTCATCCAGAGCATTTATGTACTACATCCAGCTGCAGCTATATATTCGGCTTCAGCAGTTGACAATGCAATAGTGGATTGTCTTTTGCTAGACCACGAGATTAGATTGCCTCCCAGAAACTGGAAGCTTCCAGAAGTGCTTTTTCTTTCTATTCTAACTTCGGTAAAGTCAGCGTTACAGTACCTTACTAATTTATATTCTATGTATTTTCTATAACAAATACCAAGATTAGTAGTACCTTTCAGATACTTGAAAATTCGCTTAACTGATGTTAAGCGAGATTCTCTAGGATCTGATTGGAATATAGCATAAAGACAAACATTATACAGAATGCCAGGTCTTGAAGTAGTTAAACATAAGAGAGAACTAATCATATCTCTATAGAGCGTCTGTTCTACCTTCTTACTTACCTCTTCCCTTTCCAGAAAGCATGTAGTATGCATAGGAGTTTTGGATGGCTTACATTTTGACAAATCAAATTTCTTCAGAAGTTCTTTGACATACTTGCTTTTATGAACATAGGTTCCTTCTAGAGTTTGACTGATTTGGATACCCAGAAAGAACTTGAGTTCACCCATCAAGCTTATTTCAAATTCTTTTTGCATACACTTAGCAAACTCTTTTCCCAAAGAGGCTTTAGTAGATCCAAAAATTATATCATCTATGTAAATTTGAAAAAACCAAAATGTCCTTTTTAAAAAGTTTACATAATAAGGTTGTGTCCACCTTCCCTCTGGTAAAATCATTTTCTAATAGAAAATTACTTAGTCTTTTATACTAAGCTATGGGAGCTTGTTTTAGACTGTATAATGATTTCTTAAGTTTATAAACATATTATGGATGTTTTGTATTTCAGGTGTGACTTGCTATAATTATGGTGAGAAAGGGTACATTAGTACCATGTGTGACAAGCTGAAGAAGGAACAAGCTAGAGGGAAAGTGTTTGCTTTATCTAGTCCTGAGATTGCTGCTTAGGATAGACTAATTGTGTGCTTTATTAATGGTACACCTTTGATTGCTATTATTGATATATTGGTGTGACACATTCTTTCATTTATTTGGATTATGTTAAGAGATTAAATATTGAGTTATTTAATATGAATGGAAGTATGGTTATTGACACTCCTGATATGGGCTCAGTGACTACTTCATATATGTGTTTAAATTGTCCGTTGAGTATTTTTGGTAAATATTTTGGAGTTGATTTAGTGTGTCTTCCGTTAGATCAACTTGATGTTATTATTGGAATGAACTAGTTGAAATTCAATCATGTTTATATCAATTGTTTTAATAAGACAGATATCTTTCTTGATTCTAGTTTTGAGAGAGATTTGTTTACGTCTGCCAAGCAAGTGAATGAGTCTGTGCAGAATGGTGTTGTGTTGTTATCATTGATGGCCATGTTGAATGTTGGTGAGAAATGAACGATTGGTGAATTATCAATAGTTCGTGATTTTCCTGAGGTATTTCCTGAAGATGTAAGTGATTTTCCGTTAGAGCATGAGGTGGAGTTCATGATCGACTTAGTTCTTGGAACTAGTCTAATATCGATGGCTCCATATCGGATGTCAGCATATGAACTGAAAGAGTTGAAGAGTCAACTTGAGGATTTGCTTGAGAAGAGGTTTATTCGTCCTAGTGTGTCACAATGGGGTGCACCAGTTTTATTGGTTAAGAATAAAGAAGGTACTATGAGCTTATGTGTGGATTATAGACAACTGAAGAAGGTGACTATCAAGAATAAGTATCCACTTCTGAGGATTGATGATTTAATGGATTAGTTTTTTGGTTCAAGTGTGTTAAGTAAGATAGATTTGAGCTCTGGGTATCATTAGATTTGTGTGAAGGCTGAAGATATTCAGAAAATTGCTTTTAAAACTAGGTATGGTCACTATGAGTATTATTTGATGTCGTTCGGTGTGACCAATGCACCTGGTGTATTTATGGAATACATGAAAAAGATTTTTCATCACTATTTGGATAAGTTTGTGGTTGTTTTCATTGATGATATTTTGATTTATTCAAAGAGTGAAGAAAATCATGCTGAGCATCCGAAGATTGTGTTATCTGTGTTGAAAGAGAAGTAGTTGTATGCTAAGTTTTCTAAGTGTGAATTTTGGTTGAAGGAAGTGAGTTTCCTTGGGAATGTGATATCGAAAGGTGGTATTGTTGTTGATCCTTCGAAGATTGAGGTTGTGTCTCAATGGGAAGATCCAAAATTTGTTTCTGAGATTAGTAGTTTTCTTGGTTTAGCAGATTATTATCGGAAGTTTATTGAAGGGTTTTCCAAGTTAGATTTTCCATTAACGCAATTGACTAGGAAGATTCAAGCTTTTATTTAGACCGCGCAGTTTGAAGCTGGTTTTCAAGAGCTTAAGAGAAGGTTGACAATCGCTATTATTTTGATTTTGTCTGATTCCGCAGAATTGTTTGTTGTGTATTGTGACGCTTCATTGATGGGTCAAGGTGGTATGTTGATGCAGAATAGATAAGTTGTAGCTTATGCTTCAAGGCAACTTAAAGTGCATGAGAGGAATTCTCCGACTCATGATTTGGAGTTAGCTGCTTTTGTGTTTGTATTGAAACTTTGGAGGCATTATTTATTTGAATTGAGATTTGATGTGTTTAGTGATCACAAGAGTTTGAAATATCTATTTGATCAGAAAGAGTTGAATATGAGGCATAGGAGATGGTTGGAATTCTTAAGGATTATGATTTTGGTTTGAATTACCATCCGGATAAAGTGAATCTTATGGCTGATGCATTAAGTAGGAAGTTTTTGCATATGTCGATGTTGATGGTGCGAGAGTTGGAATTACTTGAGCAATTTAGAGATATGAGTTTAGTTTGTGAAGAGACTTCTTCTGAAGTTAATCTTGGTATATTAAAACTTACTAGTGGCATTCTTGATGAGATTCGATAAGGTCATAAATCTTATTTGAGTTTGGTGGATCGATTAACGTTGATCAATCAAGGTCGAGGTGGCGATTTTCAGATTAATAAGAATGGTATTATGAGATGTCGTGATAGAGTTTGTGTTCTGAATATAGCCTATTTAAAGAAGAGGATTCTTGAGGAATGGCATCATAATGGATTGATTATTCATCCTGGAGCTACTAAGATGTATCAGGATTTGAGGAAATTATTTTGGTGGCCAGGTATGAAGAAAGAGATTGTGGAATTTGTGTATTCTTGTTTGATTTGTTAGAAGTCGAAGATTGAACATTAGAAATCATTTGGTTTGATGCAACCGTTATCTATTCCTGAATGTAAATGGGATAGTATTTCTATGGATTTTGTTTCTGGTTTACCTAGAACACCGAGTAATTTTGAGGCTATTTGGGTTATCATGGACATGTTAACTAAAACTACTCACTTTATTCCAGTGAGAATGGATTATCCAATGGAGAAGATTGCAAAGTTGTACATTGAGAGGATTGTCAGTTTGCATGGTATTCCATCTAGTATTGTGTCAGATAGGGATATGAGATTTACTTTGAGATTTTGGGAAGGTTTACAAAATGCTTCGAATACGAAGTTTCATTTGAGTTCTGCTTATCATTCGCAAATAAATAGTCATACTGAGAGGACGGTTTAATCACTTGAGGATATTTTGAGAGCTTGTGTATTGGAAAAAGAGGTACTTGGGATAGTTACTTGTATTTGATTGAGTTTACTTATAACAACAGTTTCTATTCGAGTATTAGAATGGCACCGTTTGAGGCTTTGTATGGTAGAAGGTGTAGGACGCCTTTGTGTTAGTATGAATCGAGAGAGAGTGTCGTGGTTGGACCTGAGATAGTTCAGCATACTATGGATAAGATTAATATGATTCAGGAGAATATGAAGGCTTCTCAGAGTTTTCAGAAGAGTTATCATGATAAGAGGAGGAAAGCACTTGAGTTTGAGAATGGGGATCATGTGTTTCTTAGAGTTACTTCGGTAATGGGTGTTGGTCGAGCATTAAAGTCACGTAAGTTGACGCCACATTTTTTGGTCCTTATCAGAATTCCACCATCGCTTGCTAATCTCCATGATGTATTTCATGTGTCTCGGTTAAGGAGATACATTGTGGATCTGTCTCATGTGGTCCAATTAGATGATGTGCAGGTAAGAGATAACCTGAATATGGAAACATCCCTATGAAGATAGAGGATCGGGGGTTAAAGAAGCTTCATGGTAAAGAGATTTCCTTGGCGGAGGTAGCTTGGGGAGGACTGGAGGGTGGAAACATGACTTGGGAACTCGAGAGTTAGATAACGGAGTCTTATCCTAAGTTGTTTGTTTGAGGTAATTTTCGAGGACGAAAATCTTTTAAGTGGGGGAGAGTTGTAACACCCTAATTTTATTTATTAGTTATTTTATTAGTTATTTATTTTATTAATTATTATTTGATATAGTAATTAATTAAATTGTGTGATTTTGTGAATATATGGATTATTTGGATTAATTATTTATTTGTGTTTGGGTTAGTAAGAGTGAGAATAACATTATTAAGTAATTGGGCCTTGGTAAGATGAGTTAGTGTGAGATTGGGTGAGATAAGCCCATTATTGAAATAAGAGTGAGTAAGGGGTTTTGTAAAAACAAAGAGAGAGAATTGTAAAAACAAGAGAAGAGAAAAGAAGAGGAAAAGGGAGAAAAGAGAAGAGGAGAAGAAGAACCCTAGAGTATCTACATCCAAGGTAAATGTGAGTAATTTGCTTATTATGAGATTATATAAGAGTATGTAATAGTTAGTAAGCATGATTAGGGATTTTGTTCTTCAATTTCTAGATTTTGACATGTTAGGGTTTGAATGTGAAGTCATGAAATTGATATTTGAATCGTGTTTTAATGTTGGTAATTGATGTTATATGTTAGATATATGTTATGATACATTTAAATGATGATAAATGATTGTTTGGAATGGATTTTAGTGACCCAACTCATGGAGGACTGAATGTTGTCCGAAGCAGATTTTTCTGCATAATCGTTAGCGTGGTGGAGGCTGGTTAGCGTGCCCTGGGACAAAATGTTTTATATTTTGTGTAATTTTTTAGTGATCTTGTATGCTTATGATTTATGAAATATTTTCATGAATTTTAATAATTTATTCGATGTGTTTTGGATTGCTTTTGGATGACTTTTGATGAGATACATAACACTTGATTTTGTGTATATGTATGTTATGAAGTGATGATGAATGTAAATAATATGGTTTGACATTGTTTTCTATATGTTATTATGATATATTGAAGTGATGGATACTATGAGAATGCATGATATGTGATTGATAACATGAGATGTGTATGTTTGTGCAATGCTGATGATGGTTTAAATATGGTAAATTGGGTGATGTATGCTTGTATAATTAAGATTGAGAGATGGTACCGGTAAGGATAATAATTGGTACCACATGTATATTGCATTGAGTCGCATTGGAGTCACATGTGTCGAGGTGAAATATTGAATTGGTGTGCAATATGTGATATTTGTGTGAATGTTACATATGTGGTATTTGTGATTGGTTATCTTTGAATCATGAATCGTTGAGCAATGTTGAATATATGATTATGTGAAGCGTGATGAATTATATTAATTTTGTATGTTATACATTACTTATTATTATATATTTCTATAATGATGTGAATTCTCACCCTTCTGTTGAAATGATATTTCATATGACATCACTTAGGCATAGAGGATAGTGGTGGTGCTTCTAGCAAGGATTAGTCAGAGGAGCTAGATTCTTATTTTATCCTCTTATTAGGTAGTGAACAATGCTCTGGTCATGTAACACAGGAAACATTTGGATTCATGCTATATTGTTATATTCATGTTTTTTAGGGATGTTTGTTATAATCTCTGGATATTCATGTTATATTCCAGATTATGTGATGGTGGTCTTTAATGCCTAATGATTTATTATATGATTGTCAATATAGGATTTCAATCATTAGTATTATTTTGAAATGAGATTTATTCCGCTACGAGATGCATATGTGTTAGTTTATGGAACATGATTTTAAATACGTTTTATGAACATGACCGATGTTTTTGTGTTGTTGTCATGAATTAAATATGACGCCCTCTTGTTATGCATGCTAATTTACTTTGATCATGCGATATTGTTTGTGTAGGGTTTATGAGGTGCTACAGTTCTCAACAGTCATGGTGGGAATGGTAGACAACAAGTACAAAATGTTTGTCCTGACGCCGCCCTACTAGAGTATGGGTCACGAAGTACTTTGTACTTTTATACTCACCATCACACACAATATTTTAGTCTTGATATTTTCTTCGATATCTTTAGAGGCTTCTGATTTGTATGTTGATGAAGCATATTGTAGAAGGATCAGAACTTGGCATCTTCAGAACCTAAGTCTTTGAGTCTTATGTACTTGTTCAGAGAACCCTTGTCTTTAGATTCTTCAGCACCTAGTCTTTAGAAGAATGTCTTTAGATCTTCAGAGCTTTTTTAGCGGAACCTTGTCTTCAAAATCTTCAGAACATGGTACAACAGAAGTAGAGCTTTAGAAGGCCTCCAAAGCTTCCTTGTGAAAGTCATAATCAAAATCCCTTTTGTACTAACGTTCCTTAGAATTGTTGCTTAATAAGCATTCCAGAATCTTGACTTAACTTGTAACACACCAAAGGTATTCTTCCAGATTACTGAGTTTAGAGCCTGATGATGTCACACATCTTTTCACCAGAGTCAGAACCTGTTTAGCAAAAGCTACACACTAGACAGAAACCATTAGAGTACACAATTATTCTCTAAGATAACATGTAAACTTATCATCAAAACATAAGGCCATATGCAGAACCAACTGTGTTCTTACAATCTCCCCCTTTTTGTTGATGACAAAACATGTATTTTGATAGAACAATTCATACAGAGTAATCTCCATGGAACGCGAGTTTAGAAAAGTTAACCAGGTCTCCCTCAATTTTTTAATACCCAAAATCTCATTTATGCTTGTTTATAGTTTCCCCCTAAGCCTAAGACTTACAAAATGAATTTTGCAATACAGAAGGTAACATAGAGAAGGAATACTTTTCCAGAAGGTCTCATCAAAGTCTGACTAGAAATGCTTGGTCTTCATCTCAGAACCTGGCTTACTATCAGAATACTATGAAGTATCGGAACCTGTTTAGTTACTATATTGATGACCCGTGATCGATAAATTAGCAAGTGTACTAATTCACAAATGTAGTAATAATGGGAGATCCCAAACTATCGATCTTAAGGACTACGTACAATTAACAAGTTTAATTCATGTTCAATTAAACAAAAACTTAATTTGGGGTTTTGGTTTTGAAATTATCACTTAACAAATAGCAGACATATAAATTGGCTATTCACTGATATGAGGAGTATGCTAGGGGTAAGTGTGTTATTTTCCCCTGTAATAACCTTTACTCTTAATTTCTTCTACAAGTTCATTACCTCCAACTATCAAATCTTTAGTTTGTTTTCCCCTAATTCCTTAGTGGGAAAACCTTTGGTCCTTCACCCTAATACCTAAGTCCTTAGAGAATTATGATGAAACCAAGCATTTATTTTATCAAGATTTTACCGGTAACCTATAGGGTATCCCTAGTACTATGTGATATCTACTATAGTCTAATCATTCAAAAAACTTGACATTGGAGGTCCATCCCTAATTGTTAACCGTGAATCAATCCTTATTGGTCCGATAGGAAAAGCATAAGAACATTGAACAATTAAGTTGAAAAGAAACTATTGTATCAAAATCAAGAATTAAAAATCATTACATTTTCAAATCAGGGACACCACCCTAGCATTGGGGGGTTTAGCCTCTCATAGTATTTAAAAGAAAAAGCAATAATAAAATTGTACATTACAAAAGGTATGGATCCTTCGATCTTCAATTTCTATCGCTCATGAAGGAATCTTCGTCTCCAAATCTCTTGAAAGCACCAATCTTTATCGCTCCTAATCTTCTCCCGTCAAAAGTCCCGCATTCATCGTGGCAACTCCTCTCCAAATATAAAAAACTCATTTAGGTCGGTTTGAAATACCGAGAACACCCTCACAGACCACCTAATGAAAAAAATAACCCGAAATATTAAAATCAGCATTGCAGCCCAACACAGTCCGTATCAAGCAAAACGGGTGCCCGTGTTGGACCTCTAGCAATTTAATTCTTGATTTCTTGGTTCAGGCACCCTGACACGGGCGCCCGTGTCACACTGTTGACTTCCCTTATTCTTAGCTCTCATCCTGGATATCATCCTGACACGGCCCGTGTCAGGTGACACGGGTGGCCGTGTCAGGCCTCCTATAGGTGGATATTTGCATCTCTTTCGAAACTCTGAGTTTTACACCGATTTGTCCTGATTTATTCTTTTGAACCTGAAAACATTAAAACACAAAACCAGCGCATAAAAAGTGACAAAATGAAATAAAACACTCGATGATAAAAAAGAAAGGATAACAGAAAACAATGGTAAATAATTATGTAAAAACCACTGATCAAACATCAGAACTAATTCACTGGTTCTTCCAGAAACTTGTATCGTGCCACCAGAAGGTACAAACATCATGTCATCAGAAGGTTCAATACCTGAACCATACCTGACTGACCATGTCTTTCGAACATGTCTTCTAACTATGTCTCAGAACATGTCTTATAACATGTCTCAGAACATGTATTTTAGAACATGTCTTAGACCATATCTTATGAACATGTCTTAGGATATGTCTCAAACCATGTATTTTTAGAACATGTCTTATATCATGTCTTAGATAATATATTACACCATGTCTTAGATCATATCTTAAACCATGTCTTAGACCATGTCTTAGACCATGTCTTAGATCATGTCTTAGACCATGTATTAGAACATGTCTTAGAACATGTCTTAGACCATGTCTTAGATCATGTCTTAGACCATGTCTTAGACCATGTTTTACACCATGTCTTAGATCATGTCTTAGACCATATCTTAGATCATGTCTTAGACCATGTCTTTAGAACATGTCTTAGACCATGGCTTTTAGACCATGCCATTTTACCATGTCTTTAGAAGGTTCACAACCTCTGAAAAATGATGGGTTGAACGCAAACTCACTACACTTCCATAAGTTCACAACTTATGAAGTATCAAAGTATTATTTATCAGGTTTTAAATATAAAACTTTTAGACAGTTTTCAACTTCTGAAAATTTTCGTGGTAATGGAGAAAACGTTGCCAGAGCACACGTTGAAATTCTTTCAGTTAGTTCACAACTTCTACAACAAATGCTATCAACCTTGTTATGCTTTCAGAAAGTTCACAACTTCTGAAGAGTCGGAGTCTGATCACCATATTCTCATAAAGTTCACAACTTGTGAAACAATAAGTGTTGTCAAGAAACGATTACCTTACTTTCAGAAAATTCACAACTTCTGAACAGTGTGGGGTATCAAAGCTTGATTGACCATATTTTCATGAAGTTCATAACTTTTGAATAATAGGTGTTATCAATACATAATTACCTTACTTTCAAAAAGTTCACAACTTCTGAACAATAGGTGTATCAGAGCTTGATTTAACCATATTTTCATGAAGTTCATAACTTCTGAACAATAGGTGTTATTAACACATGATTACCTTACATTCAGAAAGTTCACAACTTCTGAACAATAGGTGTATTAGATCTTGATTTAACCATATTTTCACTAAGTTCACAAACTTCTGAAATATACATTGTATCAAAGCCTATTTCAACCTTTGACCCGATCAGAAGGTTAATAACTTATGACCCATACATATTATTAGGATATGATTAGTTTTTAGACACTTCAAAACTTCTAACGAATACATGTTCTCAGATTCTTAGCTCATCAGAGCCTACTTCATGCATCTTGATCTTGTCTTCTGATTGCCAAATGATAATCTTCTGATTTTCAAATAACTTGTCTATGACAATCAGTGAACTTTTACAAAGTTCCTTAATCAAACATCAAACATATGGTTAGAAGAAAAAGCATTATGTCATGTTTGGGTTTGAGATTTTGAGAGTAAATACTATCAAAATCATGTTTGGGTCTGAGTAATAATCCTTTCAGTTGGATGGTCTTCAGCTTCCACAACTTGCTTCCCCTTTGAACCAGAAGGTTAACCATCAACTAAAGTCATTTTAAACCTAGAAGAAGTAGCATCAGTAGCATCACAAGTACCAACGCAGACATCACCTTATTGCTCAGGTTCAAAAACTAGAACCTCTTAAGCAAGAAAACTTAAAGGAATGTTTGAAAAGGTTTTGATACATTCCCCATACTTCTCCTCAGTCTCTTGGAGGCATATGGTTTTCATGATATTAGAGTTGATATCTATCCATCTTCTGAAGGAAATTCAGATGGCATTTGTCTTCTCAGGATCCATGCACAAAGAAGAACTTTCCAAAGTATGTTGGAGTGTGAGAAAAGAATTTTGCTTAAATTATTCCATAAGCTCAAAGAAGGTTGGTGGACGAATATAAGTTCAATGAAAAGTTGGATAGGAGGAGGTGTTTGGAATGTTATAGAAGGTGTTGGAGGGAAGCTTTATGTGGTTGATTTTTGGTGAGGGAACAAAAGGACTTGCATCTGAAACCGATGGATTTGTATGAGTGGATCTTGTCCCAAGTGTGGAATCAGATGAGATTGTTGAAGTGCTGAGTTTAGATGAGCTTACAGAACCACCTTTGGGTAAAGAGGTAACAAGAGAAATTGGACTAACTTTCTTAATTCCAGAGGATTGTTCCTTGGAATCTATCTTCTTGGATTTCTTCCTATTCTTAGATGAAACATCATGACATTCCTTCTTGGATCATTTTCTTTTCTTCTTATTTTTCTTCTCTTTGTTACAGGAAGTAGGAAAATTATCTTGAGAGGATTTCTTAGGTTTTCCTGTAGATGGATAGGTTTCAACAGGCCTTTCAGGGATAAAGGTAGGAGAATCTTCTGTATGGGATCTTTTACGAGAAATTTCAACTTGGTCCAAGGCTTCAGGAACCTTAACTACCTTTGATATTAAAGATAATTCTAGCAAGTCTTCATTGTTGAAAGTTTTGCCAACCAATATTCCAGGTAGACTTTGAAGATTCAATTTTTCTGTGAACTTACTTTCAGTTAGAATAGCAGAGATTAACCTTCCATAAGGAATCCATTTCCTTTAATTTTTGGAGATCTTCTTGGAGAATCTGATTGCACCATGCAGATAAGTTGTGAGACATGTTGGTAAATTGATAATTTCACCCATGGACAAGTAGTACGTCATGAACTTGATATCTATGTCAACGTGCTTAAGAGAATTTGTTGCACTTTTGTGAAAGAAAATGCCAGAGATGATTCTGAACCACACCCTCAATTTATCGAAAAGGTCAGAAGATTTTTGAGAGTCTTTGCCATTGTTGAAAAGGACTGGAATGAGCTTTTGAATAACATCTTCATAAGTTTTACTCCTTTGTGTTTCCCAAGCAACTATATTATTGTGACAATAAACACCTGAGACATGATGTTGGATACGTTTGGCAATATCTTCTTCACGGATGCAGATATCTTTACCAAAGACTTTGGAGCAGATTAAACCCTGATTCGAGATGTAAGCGTTAGACTAAAACTCTTTGACTAAAGCCGGAAAGGTAGGTCCTTTGAGAAGATTGAAGTAGTTCTTCAACCCTTGAGATTCTATTGTTTTAGTGAGATCAAACCCATCAGCATAAATATTATCAAAATCAACGATCATTTCAGAGATAACATATAGTTGTTCGATTGGAATAGCCAATGCTATGATAGGATTGTCACTAACTTGAGGTTGTTATTGAGAACTGACATGATGTTATTATTGTAAAAGAAGATGTTGATTATTTTACAAGGATGAAGTCATTGTTGATAATGAATAAACACAAACATGAGCAGGCGTGTTGTACCCTAAAACTCGCCCTCTCATTTTACTCAAGACATTTTCCTCCTAAGCAAGGGGTCCACAACTAGGGTTTCACTTTTCACAAGGACGTTTGGGTTTCAAAGACCTCAAGTGGTTTCCATGGTTCCTCATATGTATTCAATAATGCTTATACAAAGTTTCAATCCTTGCATCACAAGTTTGCTCAGTCAATGGCTCAGATGACTGAAAATCAACTACATTGGGTAAAAAGTCAATTATGGTCAACATACAGTCAAATTTCAATATTTTTGGTCAACATAAAGATTTTGAAGTCATATTCATCATTTGATAAAGGGTTGATCATGATTCCTCAAGAAAAACTCTCAAAACATCAAAAGTCAAAAGTTGCCAAATTAGGGTTTCCTTATGAGAAGTCAACTGAACTTTGACCAAGCACAACTTTCAAATGCTTCATCATTTTTTCCGCAACCAAAGCTCATTTTGAAGGAAATTCAATTCTCTACAACTTCTTATCTCTAAGCTCAAGTCCATAAAATACTTCATTTGAAAGATATGGGTCAATACATTACAGGTCATTTTAAAAGTTAACAAAGACACTTTTTTTCAAGGCAACTTACATCAAGATAAATTCTTCAAATGTAAACCTGATCAACATAGAGATTGTAGAGGACACATTGGGCTTTCCAAAAAGTCCAAGATCACCTTCAAAATATGAAAATTGAGATATTTATAACCAGCAAATGCTTGAAGTTCAAATTGAGCAAACTTGATATTTTGGACTAATGGGCCATTGTTTTAAATTCCAAACATGTATTACACTCCCCATACACCTCAATTCTTACTCACACACCCCTTGCCTCTTTATTTTTTATTTTTTATTTTTTATTAATTTAATTCAAAATCAAATGAAATAATACAAGGCCTTTCTTACAAGGTACAAGTCCACAAATATTTGACCTAATTTGTCCTATATATTCCCATTGTTTTCAGACATGAAAGCCACGAAAAAACCCTTATACAAAACTTGTCCAAAATCTCAAATTTTTAAAGAAATCTAAAACAACCTTCAAAACCCTTATCGCAGCCCTTTCACTATAAACAAGCCACTCCATTCATTCCCAGCAATCATACGGGGTAAGAATGGACCAAGTTTGATGGTCTAAAACGCATGAAACACCATCGCATTGCATCTCTGATTTCATACTTTTTCCAAACTCGTATTTTTGATTTTTTTTTTGTTTGATTTAACACATACTAATGTCATTAATGTGTTCATGAGGTTTGATAGTGCAGGATAGAACCATCGTGCATGTCCCATGCAATCCAAATCGTAAAACACCATATTTGCATCGGTCAGGGTCATTTTCACCATAGCTCCCAAACCATTGATTTTTAGACCAAAACAATTGCCTCATTGAACTGCAGCCCTCGATTTAGGGGGTAGGGTGCTTTTTGTTTTCTAACATCTTTGATTTTGCAGGTTGGTGAAAAGGGGAAATCGGAGAAGACGACCAGAGCTAGGGCTCCGGCGTCTCTCCAGTTCAGGAAGCATTCTTATATTATATATTTATTGTTTGATTATAATTATTGGATGTATTACCGCCCCAGCGGTTGAAGCGCGTGAGATAAGGTCTTATTATGCCAAGGTGTGGGTTTGATCCCTGCCTTTTGGCATTTTTATGTTTTTTCTAATTTGTTTGCCTTGCAGTTTACAAAAGGCGCTAGAGCCCTTCCTTGACACGAGAACACGCTTGGCTTGGTGGTGAGCATATTGGCAGAATCTGCTGAGGGCGTGGGTTCAACATCCACCCCTACCCTTTGGTTGTATTTTCTTTCAATTCTCTCTTCTTCTTACTCTTCTTCTTAAAACCCTTTTTTTACAAAACCTTTTTTCAAAACCCTAACATTTTCATAAACCCTAATTAATTTTTAGCTTTTTACTTAATTAACCCTAATTAATTTTTAGGTTTTCATATAATCAATTAACTTAGTATTTTTAGGTTTTCTCACTAAACTTTCTTTTTAATCAAAATCAATTTAGGGTTTGTTTATATTAATCAATAATTTTTCTTAATTAATTAAAATTAATTAGGTTTTTACGTTAATTATCAAACTTTTTCTATCAAAAATCGCCAAAGCAATTTTCCTTTTCCTTTTCCTGTTCTTACCGCTTTGCGTATTTTATTACTTTCGCCTTTCAATTATTGTAACTGCTTACGATTTGTAATAATTAATTAGGGTTTCTATTTCCCCCCGTTTTTATTATTTGTACCCCCACTCCCAAAGCCTTGTAATAGTGTATGAATCTTTAATTTCTGCCTTTACTTTCCGCATTTATCGCTTTCCTTATAACTGTTTAGCTTAATAGGATTGTATGGCGAGACATAAAAAGCAAACGATAGCTAACCTAATGCAAGATAAATTAACTAAATTGAATACACTCACACACGCGCACATCTAGGGTAACCTTCCTTGTTTCCTTTGATAAAAATAGTCATGTCCATTGAACATGGGGACGCTTTGGAAAAGACCCTTGGTTAGAAAGATCGTAGTCCCTCGATGTCCCTTCGAATGTTTCCTTCGGTAAACGATCTAGTCCCTTACGATAAAATTGCTAAATTTCCCCTAAGAGTTGCCTTTATGATTGTACGATGACCCGCGCCTGTCCATTCACATCCAACGATAGGGTTTCCTACTAACTAATGGTAGGGTAGCACTATCTAAAGGAAGAGGAAAATAATACGAAAGACCTTGAGTAGGTAGATAGTTCTTAATTGCTTGCTCATTTTTTCCAAAACAAAAAGACATTTCTCACAATCACACTTTCAAAATATTTTCGGACAAACACTTTGTACACATTCTTAACCAATACAAGAATAATTACAAAGTTGCCTTACTATTTTCATTTTTCAAAATATTTTCAAACACCTTCACAAAGCAATTTTCAAAACAAAGTGAGCTAGCGATTAAGAGCCCGTAGATAACTACGGATGAAAAGGGTGCTAACACCTTGCCTTTTCATAATCTACCCCTCGAACTCAATAATCTCAAGGTATTTCCTGTTCTCTT
The DNA here is from genome assembly GCA_948472305.1 of Vicia faba. NCBI lineage: Eukaryota > Viridiplantae > Streptophyta > Magnoliopsida > Fabales > Fabaceae > Vicia > Vicia faba. The sequence continues at coordinate 242,629,046 of OX451735.1, forward strand.
CACCCTTTCCTTATTGGATAAAATAAAAGCTGGTGGAGACTCTAGCTATCCGCAACATTTGCGATAAAATGCAAAAACAAGTCAATTCTTCCACCGTATTACAAGGCGGTTTAAAAGTTTAATATTTTTAGGGCTTAAAATTTTAAAGTGTAGCGTAAATGAAGCAAGGTTGTGTAAAGTGAAGTGAGTGATTTTTATAAATAGTTTTTGTAATGATTAATAAAACTTGAACAGTGAAATCAATATGACAGCGAGTAAAGCATAAGGATTTATTACTTAATCCCTAAATAATCTCATCTCCCAAAGCATCGAATTAAATGCTAGGCGTGGTTCAGAAAATACATATGTCTTATATTGAATCATTAACCTTTCACTTTACTGACAACTCATTTAATAAAGTAAACTCTTCAGTTTCCAATGGATAGTGGTATTCTTGAGAGAACATCATGACCATGGATACCTCTGATATATGAGAACTTCACTAGTCTGAAGCATCACATCCCAGAAGCTAAAAAAAGAAGTAATACATACCTTAAAAGATCATTCATCATTCTGAAAGGTTGTAAGCTAAGAGCACGTCTTCTTCAGGCAAGTCAACATTTTCTGAGAAGCGATAAAGTTCTTTTAGTATAGTCAGAATCCAATCTTTATTCAGAATCTCTTCATCAATAAATGCAAACTTTATCGAGGATACCTAACCTAGAATCGTCGCTTCAGAAGGTTTGAAGGATGATCTTGTTTGGTCAGGTTCAGTCTTATCACCCATAATTAATTCCTTAGAATGTGAAGAACTTTGTTTATGCTTCAACAACTTCTGATTGAGCAACTTCTGAGTTGTAGACATCTTGTCCTTTCATAACAGCTTCATTACCTTTAACACCTAAATAGGTAAATTCCATATCTTCAAATATTTTAACTAGCTTTGACTTTTCAAAGTCAGTCTTATCATCAAATATAACATTGATTGATTCTTCAACAATAAGTGTTTCATTCTTGTATACTCTGTAACCTTTTGAGCGTTTAGAATATCCCAATATTCGAAAACTTTGAGTTTTAGAATCGAACTTATTAATATTCTCTTTCGAGTTCAAGATAAACAAGAGCATAAAAAATAAGAGTAAGAAAACTTAGACTTCTTGTGTTTCTATAATTCATAGGAGTTCTTTTAAGAGACTTTGTTCTGAAATGTACTGCAGAAAGTGACCAAGGGACTTCACTCATATCCAACTGTTTTGGAGCCTATTATCTTCCCTTTTGATCACCTCCAAAATCCACGATGCCTCTAGCCTTAAGTTCCTGACTTTGGAACATATGCCTTCTTCCCGCCATGTGTTGCAAGCAGCCAGGGTCCAAGTACCATGACTGGTGTTTTAACTATGCTGCTAAGAATGTCTCTAACATAGATTATTTGTTTCTTGGGTGCCTGTTGTACCCAAAAATTTTCCCTCTCAATTTCTCAAGATATATCTCACGAAGATTTTCAAAAGCTCAAGTTTGCATAAGTACAAAGTAGATCGAAAGGAGTGACTACAGACAACAGTTTGAATTCAAAATCTGGAAACTGGCCTCTGTTGTACCCCAAAATTTTCCCTCTCACTTATAAAATATTTTCTCACAAGGATCTCTCTTGGTTCAAGACTGCACTAGGATTGATCAGCTTAAGACACCTCCTTAAGCACTGATGACCAAAATTAGGGTTTGAGATTGCACAAGGATAATTGAACTTTCAATGCTTCATATGACTTTCATGGATCATTATGGACCCCCAAGATTACTCATGTCAACTTTCAAGCCTTGGATGACACTTTGGCTCAGTCAATTGAGCAGTTGACCTAAAAATCAGCTATATTGGGGAAAAAGTCGATTATGGCCAATTTACAGTCAAACTTCACAATTTTTTATCCACCTCAATATTATAAACTCATATGTATCATTTGATCAATTTTGGACCATAATTCCTCAAGAAATTGGATAAAATCATCAAAAGGGAAAAATGGTCAAAATTAGGGTTTTGACTGAGAAAGGGCAATTTCTGATTTTTGACCTAGCAAATGATCAATTGGTTTGAAGCATGGTTTCAAGAGTTCAATTTCATCATTTTGACCTAATGGCATGACCTAAAATATTTCTCAAGATCAATTGGATTGACATTGAATTTTCAGTCAACTAATCAAAAGTCAAATGTACACTGAAAAGTCAAACTTTGACTTTTTGGTCAAAATCCAATGCCAAAGATCACAATTCATAAAAACATGTCAAAATATGAAAATTATTCATCAAGAAATCAAAATGTCAAGATTTCATTTTGAAAAGTCAAAGTTTTCTAACTTAGAAATTTTTCTAAGTGATTAAAACTTCCTGTTTTTTCATAACTTTGAACAAATTTTTCACCATGATGCAAGAGGATTCAAAAGAAACTTTCAACATGAAAGTTGTAGATATCCATGATATATACAACATTTCGTTACACAAATTCTTCTAAAAATGCTTGGCTCTCAAGTTATTAATTCATAAAGTCATGGTCTTGAAATTGAACACTTAGTGAAATTTTGCCCTAGTTTTGGTCAGGATTTTGACCTAACTTCATGGCACTTTTTCATATATTTATAAGGGTAATTTTCAAAAGTGATTCAAATAGGGGTTATAGAGCACATTACAAGCTTTCCAAAATGTCCAAGAACTCCTTGAGATCATTCTTGAGCAGGGAGAATCGAAGAGAGGAAGTTAGGGTTTTCAAACTTAAATTACAAGTCATTTTGTGATGAACAAGAATTCAATTTCAAACCTATACTGCACAATCTTGCTTTGCAGGCCTCTAAACCTCAATATCTCTCCATAATCAGAAGATTACACTTGCTTTTGAGCTATTATCCACTTGATTCAAGCTTTATCCAAGTAAATTTTCCATTTATGGCTCAAAGTAACCATTCCATTCTTGTAAAGAAGCTTTAATCACAAAGTTAATGCATAGAGCTTTGCACTTGTTCCTTCTGATCACAAGCAATGTCAAAGGAAAAAAGCAACATGTCTAGAGCCTCCTATAAACTCAGACCATGCTTGTACTTTGCCTTGAAACCATATTTTCACTTTTCTTCAAAATCAAGTAACATGGCCATAAGTCTATATCTTGTGTTTCTGACCTCCTTAAGTGCACCAACCTTTTCCATATAATTATACAAGTGTATTGCAACATAACACACGATTAAAAAGACTCCCAAAATCCCTGAAAACTTAGATTTCACAAAACCTCCCTTTTGTGTCATTTCTGATTTTGAACTTCAATCTTCAAAACCACTTGTGCATTTCTTGGCCTTTTAGTTTCAAAAGCTTCCTCATATCAAATACAAACCATCCCTGTCGCTGTTTGCAGATTGTAACATCATCTTCATCAACTTCCATAGCCAAAAACAGAGCATTGCAGTTGGACTTCTCCAGGCAATTTCAGCCACTCTCAACTCAACTAAGCATTGCATTAGCTTCCTAGAGGTCCAAGGAAGCTAACCTGATCATCACCACTGCCTAAAACAAGCTCAAATCCATTTCACGATTTCCAGTTTTGAGGTGTTTTTCTTGAACTTCTATCTTCATATTTAGGCATTGTTAGGCTTGCATTTGTGAAGATAAAATGTAGATACCATTGCCACGAAGCTGCACATATCCATAGTTTGCATTTATATGGCCTGAGCTTAGAGAATTTTAGAGTTGAAGTTTTCTGAAATTTTTAGGTTTTGAATTAGGGCCAGAAAAATTCTCATTCATCTTTGATTGTTAGCTTAAGTTATTTATATGGTTGGATTCATGGGAAGAAATGCCACAACTTTCATGTTTGAACTTTTCAATTTTGTTGAGAGATGAGGAAGATACAGGTCCTTTGGCTGGAGGTTGAAGATGAAGTGTAATCAGGGCACATTTTGTGTTATATATTTATCCTTTTACATAAGTTAACGGATGTACAGCCACCCCAGTGGTAAGGCAATGCGCTGGTAACCTCAAGGTCACGGGTTCAACACCCAGCGGTGCTTTGCTTTTTTTCTTTTCACATTTTCACTTTTTTTGTTTGTTTGCAGCGTTAGACTCCCCTTTGCTGGGCCTAATCATTGTTACTCATATTACTCCTTGTGTTACTGATCCACCCCCTGATTTGCTTTACACTTTTTTTATTTTTATTTTATTTTTCTTTATTATTATTATTATTATTATTATTATTATTATTATTATTACTATAATTATTTTCATAAACCATAAAAAATCCAAATTTATTTATTTTTATTTATTATTTGTACTTATATATTTTATTTTCTCCATAAAACAAAAGACTAAAAATATTTTCTCAAAGACAAATTAATTTTTTTCCTTAAATAAATTCTTAGGCTTAGGATAAATTAATTTTTTTTAGATAAAATTAATTTAGAACTTAGGTTATTTTAATTAATTAATCTTCATTTTATTTTCATTAATTTAAAACCTTTTCATAAAAAACCCTAAAAATCCTTTTCAAATTAATTTGTTTTCTTAATTAGTTTAAGTTCATTTTATTTAATTTTAATTAATCATTTTCTTTAATTAGGTCAAGACAAAAAAACCCTTTCATAAAAACAACAAAAATCATTTCTTTTTTTCCATTTATATTCTTGCATTTTTTTTATTTTCAATTTTGTACAATATTCAATATGGTTGTAATAGATAATTAGGTTTAATTTTCTTGCAATCCCCATTTGTAGATTTGTACACCCCCCTCCCCTAATGACGTAATAGTGTAGTAATTTTACTTTTTCGCAATTTATCGCTTTATATAAATGCTAGTAATTAGGGTTTGTATGAAAAGACTAAAACCAATCAATTAGAAAATCCTAATCAAAGACAAATCAAGCATGAAAAATTAATACACTTGCACACAAGCACCCCTAGGGTAAAATCCACTTGGTTTCCTTACAAAAATGACCATGTTATGCATGTGAGGTATCTTAGCAAAAATACAAGATCATAGTCCCTCGATGACGCTATCTATGTTACCTTTTCAAAATAATCTTAGTCCTTAAAGAAATATGCTAAGATACCTTGCAACATTGCTAATCATGGTTATACGATGACCAACGCCCGTCCCGTTTACATCCAAAGATAGGGTTACTTACCAAATCATTGGTAAGATGAAAATGTCAAAGGAAAGAGGAAATAAACATGAAAGACTTTTGATAGGTAGAATGTTCCTAGTTACTTGCTCACTTTCAAAACAAAATATCCTTGCTATTTTCAAAACAAAGACCAACACTTTCAAAACATCTTTCAAACTTGAAAACATTTTCAAAAGATCAACACTTTGTATACATTCTTACTAACGAGAATCATTACAAAGTTTTCCTAAACAATGGCCTCTTTTCAAAAATATTTTCGAAAATCACATAAAACACATTTTCAAACAAAAAGCAAGTGATCTAGCAAGTAACTAAGAGCCCATGGAAAACCATGGATGAAAAGGGTGATAATATCTTCCCTTTTCATAATCTACCCCCCGAACTCAAGAAACAATCTCAAAGGTCTTTCCTATGCTTTTTCACCTTTCCTTTTGGATCAAAGAAAAGTCGGTGATGACTCTTGCTAACCACAACATTTGTGATCAAACGCAAAACACCCAAGTCAGTTCTCCCACCATATCACAGAATTGGCGACTCTTCTAGGGAAAATTCTAAAAGTGGGGTTACCTTAGGGTTAGATCATATTTACTTGCTTTCATTGTTTGATTTGTATGCTTTACATTTTGGTTCTTTGTTTGGGTTTGAATCCTCTACCCGGATTTGGGATACCTTATAGGTAAGTAGCAACACGTTATAGAAACTGTGTGGGGTATACCGACATAGTCTAAGCAATAGCTACGTTAGTGCGACATATTTGTGGGTACCGGTAGCCCTTGGTAGTCAAGGAGAAAATGGGGCCGCTGAGTGATGTCATGAAGCACAAATGAACTTTTAGAACCTTTACTTGACCAACTTGGCCATTAGGACATAGTGAAATGACCGGCTTTGGTGCAGTCCGAAGTTGGTAGATACTCGATACTACACTCATTAAGGTTTGGTTTTTTGGGATATTTCGGTCGCCATTAAAGAAGCTTGCGCTGAAACAATGCCCTAGGAAACAAACCAGTGATGTTGAGCTCCTTAGAACCCGATTACTATTACTAGGACAGGTTTGAGCCAACTAAACTTCAAGAGGGTACTTACCTATGAAACTCCATGCAAGCCTAAACCTAAGGACTTGTTTGCTTTGTTTGTGTATATATACTTGTACATAACATCATGGACATCATAACATCGTACTCATATTCACTAACCATTTCAAGGATTTTGGGATTTATCTTTGTTCTGTTTTGTAGGACATGGATTCTATTCGGAGGAAAACCATTCAAGTAAATCTCGTAAGGATCCCTCCTCAACTCAAAGAGCTAGCATCAAGGATTCCTGAAAATTCTCCATTTACCGAAAGACATGGTCGCATACTAAACTTGGTCACCTCCAACACCGACGAGGACATGATGAAGGTGCTCTTTCAGTTCTTTGATCCTCTACACCATCGCTTCACATTTCCCGATTATCAACTTGTGCCAACTTTGTAAGAATTCTACCGACTCTTGAGGATTCCCATTCTCAATCAACTACCTTTCAACGGTACGAAAAGAGATCCAAATCCAGAAGATATTGCTCAAGCTCTACACTTGCAATCATCTGATATCACAACTAATTGGGAAACAAGGAGTGGTGTCAAGGGTTTCCTAGCAAAATTCTTGTTTGAGAAAGCCCAAAACTATTGGAACTCTTTGGATTTGCAAGCTTTTGAGGAAATTGTGGCTCTTCTCATCTATGGGATGGTTTTGTTTCCAAATCCTGACCAACTCATAGATGTGAACGTCGTCAAAATCTTCATGTCTCGTAACCCGGTGCCTACTTTGCTAGGGGACATCCTACATTCCTTTCACACTCGCACTACGAGGAAAAGAGGTATCCTTATGTGTTGTACTCCTCTCTTGGCAAGATGGTTTATTTCGCATCTTCCCCAATCTGTATTGAAGAACGAGCAAGGTTCAAGGTGGTCCCATAGGTTTATGACGCTCAAACATTCAGATATTCATTGGTGTTCCCAGTCTGTGGAGAATGTTACTATCATTGACCATTGTGGAGAATTCCATAATGTCCCTTTGCTTGGAATTATAGGAGGTATCACCTATAACCTTTGCTTAGCCTTAAGAAAGTTTGGTTACCCCCGAAGGGATGGTCCACACGAGATGCTCATTCAAGGTTTGGTATTTGACTACGAGAACGACGATCAAGGTCACCGCCAGAAATTTATCCAAGCTTGGAGAATGTTGAACAAGGTGGATAGCAAGACACTACGACACAAGAACTCTATTCCCCTCGAGCCTTACCTTAAATGGGTGCGAGCTCGTTCTCAGAAACTTGTGATGCCTTATCCTTCCATCTTACCAGTCATCTTGGAGCTTGTGGTTGAAGGAGGTATTCCCTACACTATCCTCCATCTCGACATGCCTACCTCTCTCAAAGACTTACAAAAGGGTTGGATCCAGCTGAAGGAAGAATGAGATACTTTCGAGGCTCAATTCTATGCTAGTGAAAAGAGGGTCTTGGAGCTTACAAAGCAGCTACAAGAAGAGAAAAGTGTGAACGCTTATCTCGCGCCAAAGAGGATGCGTTTGGTCTTTTTATCTTAGAAATTTATTTTTTAAGCCCAAGAGGCATGATATAACCTTTCTTGTTTTGTCTAATTAAAATTAATGTTTGTTCATTCTTTTGTCTATACAAATTTAAATCTCATTAATCCTTGAAATCATTTGCATGTACATATTCCATGCATCATAACATGACAGGTTTTCGCATAACAGGTTTCCTTATCTTTCTGTTGTTTATTTCAGCAAGATGGATCTAGAGAAAACTGTGAAGGATCCCTAAACCCAGAATTCTCAATTTCAGGAAACTCTACTAGCCCTAGCCAAGGGGTAACAAGATATGATGGCTTTGTTGGCCGTTAAGAAGAAGCCAAAGAAGAAAGCTCTATTCAACATGGGTAGAAGGTTCAAGGAGACAGTCTGTCAAATCCCAGTAGGAGGAGATTCATCTGAAGAGGACGAGAACCAGATTGGTGAGGTCAAGTGTACTCAAGCTGACTGTATCAATGATCAAGTACCCGATGATGATTATTAAAACGAGCAGTATCCACCCGCTGATATCAAATACAAGCAGTTAGAAGATAGATTGAAAGTTGTTGAAATCCAAGTCGTCCCCGGTTTAGATTTTGATGATTTGGGTTTGATCTCTGGGGTAGTCATTCCCCACAAATTCAAAATACCAATCTTTGCAAAGTACGATGGGGTTTCTTGTCCAAAGCTCCATTTGAAATCTTATGTGCGCAAGATACAGCCGCACACTGCTGATAAGAAGCTCTGGGTTCACTTTTTCCAAGAGAGCTTGGCTGGAATGCAAGTTGAATGGTTTTATCAGTCAGATGGTTCTCGTATCAATACTTGGGAGGATTTAGCTACTGCCTTCTACCATCAGTATCAGTACAACGCCGACTTGGCGCCAACGAGGGTTTAGTTGCAAGACATTACCATGGGGAAGAATGAAGGATTTAAGGAATATGCGTAAAAGTGGAGAGACCTTGCTAGTAGGGTCCAACCTCGCTTAACTGATAGGGAGCACATCGACATGTTCATGGGCACTTTATCTGGTCCTTTCTTTAATTTGTTGGTTGGATGCTCTTCTTCTGATTCCACCAAATTGATCTTAACCAGCGAAAGAGTTGAATGTGGCATCAAAAGTGGGAAAATCTCTGTGGCATCTACCTCCACTCCCAACCCTATCAAGAAACATTTTGCTGCAAAGAAGGAAGTCAGTGTTGTGTACGAAGCAAGGGCCCTTACCAAGAAGAACGATCACTCGTCTGTCAATGTTGTCCGAATCACCAATCCAACTCCTACTCCAAGACCATCTGCAAATCATCAACGTTTTGAAACTCCAAGAAGAAAACTTACGAGGTTAGGCATGTCACTGCCTCAAGCCCTTCAACATTTGCTCAAGGCTAATTTAGTGACATTGTGCGATCCTCCCGCCAACTCTGACACCTCGTCACCAAAGTATAATCTGAACTCTAAGTGTGCTTACCATTCAAGCAGCCCCTGGCACGAGACTTAGCAGTGTTGGGCCTTGAAGAACAAAATCCAGGATTTGATTGATAATAAAACTATTAAATTTGATCCTCCTCCAGCGCTGAATGTAATCACTTCTCCAATGTCGAAACATGGCAAGGATGTCAATGAAGTCAATGTTGTGGGTGATTCTGATGAAGAAGCTGCATTTGAAGAGTGGGTGTATTCAACTACAATAGAGCTGAAGAATTGGCATACAAAGGATTTTGTGCCCATCTCCTTTATTGAGGAGTAATCTACTTGTTATTGCTTTTCTTTCAATTTAAGAACATGTTGTATGTAATATTTTAACAATGACTTTTCAGCCGTTTTCCTAGCCCGGGGCACTTTGGTCCATTTGTCAAGGGTTTTATTTATGTTCATCTAATCATATGATCATTCAGTACATTGGACTCTTTTGCATTCAAATATTTGTGTTTATTGTCTTTCCTTTCTTTCAAATACATTTTTTTTTAAAATAGCCATGTATCTTACATGCACACACACACTCTTGTAGGTCCACATCCACTCTGGATCCTATTGCCAATGACTTTACTATTGCCGACTATGACTTTGAATGTCCTATCAACCAAGCCGAAGACAAAGGCTAGGAAGATTGTGACATACCGGGAGAACTAGCCAGAATTCTATTACAAGAGGAAAAAGCTATTCAGCCGCATGAAGAGTCGGTTGAAGTTATCAACCTAGGTACTGAGTCAGATAAGAAGGAAATCAAGATCAACGCTAATTTAGAAAGTAGTGTCAAGAGCAGGTTAGTTCATATGTTGCATGATTATGTGGAGGTATTTGCTTGGTCTTATGAAGATATTCCTGGGTTTGATACTGACATCGTAGTTCATCATCTATCGACAAAAGAAGACTATCCGCCTGTCAAACAAAAGGTTCATCGCATGAGGCCTGATATGTCTGAAAAGATCAAAGCTGAAGTGATGAAACAATTTGATGCAGGGTTCCTAGCTGTGACATCCTATCCTCAATGGATTGACAATGTGGTGCCAGTGCCAAAGAAAGACGGGAAAGTTCACATGTGCGTAGACTATAGAGATCTGAATAGGGCGAGCCCCAAGGATGACTTCCCTCTACCATACATTGACGTCTTAGTTGATAATATTGCTCAGCATAAAGTCTTCTCTTTCATGGATGGCTTCTCAGGATATAAACAAATAAGGATGGCTCCTGAAGACATGGAGAAGACTACTTTGGTTACGCAATGGGGAACCTTCTGCTATAAGGTCATGCCGTTCGGATTATAGAATGCAGGGGCAACATATCAAAGGGCTATGGTAGCTTTATTTCATGACATGGTTCATCATGAGATAGAGGTATATGTGGATGATATGGTTGCCAGATCACAAACCTAATAAGAACATCTCGATCATCTGTATAAATTATTCGAGAGGCTGAAGAAGTACAAGCTGAGGTTAAACCCTAACAAGTGCACTTTTGGAGTACGATCTGGAAAGCTTCTAGGTTTTGTTGTCAGCAATAAAGGCATTGAAGTGGATCCTTCCAAGGTAAAGGCCATCCAAGAAATTCCATTCCCTCACTCTGAAAAAGAAGTCAGAGGATTCTTGGGTCGTCTCAATTACATTGCTCGCTTCATATCACACTTGACCGCTACTTGTGAGCCAATCTTCAAACTCTTGAAGAAAGATCAGGTAGTCAGATGGAACGATGAATGTCAAGCTGCCTTTGACAAAATCAAAGAATACCTACAAGAACCTCCTATTCTCATGCCTTCAGTTGAAGGAAGACCCTTGATCATGTACTTGACAGTATTAGAGAACTCTATGGGGTGTGTTTTGGGCCAACACGACGAGTCTGGCCGAAAAGAGCATGCTATTTATTACCTGAGTAAAAAGTTTACCGACTGTGAAACTAGATATTCACTGCTCGAGAAAACTTGTTGCGCTCTAGCATGGGCTGCTCGCCGGCTAAGATAGTATATGTTGACTCGTACCACTCTGTTAATTTCTAAAATGGACCCAATTAAATACATCTTCGAGAAACCTGCCCTTTCCGGACGGATAGCCAGATGGCAAATGATCTTGACTAAGTACGACATTTAATACATGACTCAAAAGGCCATCAAAGGAAGTGTACTAGCAGATCATTTGGCCCATCAAGTTGTGGATGATTATCAGTCAATGAACTTCGATTTCCCTGATGAGAACATCATGCTGGTAACCGATTGTGTGAAACCTGGACCATATAAAGGACCTGAACAAGGATCCCGATGGACTATGTTCTTCGATGGGGCTTCCAACGCCTTAGGTAACGGAATTGGTGCTATGATCATCTCTCCTGAAGTTTTCCACACTCCTTTCACTTCCAGACTATGCTTCGATTGCACAAACAATATGGCCGAGTATGAAGCATGCATCTTAGGTCTGAAAGCTGTTATTGACTTAAGGATCAAGCATTTGGATGTGTTCGAGGATTCCACCCTAGTGATCAGCCAAGTAAAAGGAGATTGGGACACTAAACACCCTAATCTTATCCCTTACAAGGAACTTGTACTGTCCCTGATTCCTTACTTCAAAGAGATCACTTTTGAGCACTTACCTAGGGAAAAAAACCGGTTGGCTGACGCTTTGGCAACCATGTCTTCAATGTTCAAGGTCAGATGGGACAACGAAGCCCCCATGATAACAATTGAAAGATTTGATGAACCTGCACATTGCTATGAGCTTGACACTAATGCGGAAAAGCCATGGTACCATGAGGTGATGAGATACCTTGAAGCACAAGAGTATCCAGAGGGGGCATCTATCAATGACAGAAATTTTTTGTGAAGATTTGCAGCCAAATTCTTCCTAAGTAACGGGATATTGTACAAACACAACCATGATTCAACTCTACTCTGATGTGTGGACAAGAAGGAGGCGGAGAAGATCATGGAAGACATGCATGATGGTCTCTTCGGTACTCACTCAAGTGGACATACGATGGTTAAGAAAATCTTAAGATCCAGTTACTATTGGTCAACGATGGAGACTGATTGCCATCAATATTCAAGAACTTGTTACAAATGCCAAATCTACGCTGACAAGGTCCATGTGCCTCCTATCCCTCTGAATGTCATGACCGCTCCGTGGCCATTTGCAATGTGGGGCATTGACATGATTGGAGAGATCAAGCCCACTGCTTCCAACGGACATCTCTTTATTCTTGTTGCTATCGACTATTTTACCAAATGGGTCGAAGCCGCTTCATTTTCCTCAATCACCAAGAATATGATAGCCAGATTCATCAGACACAACCTCATCTGCCGTTATGGTATCCCCGAAAGGATCATCACCGGCAATGGGACTAACCTCAATACTGCTATGATCACTGAGCTTTGCACTCAGTTTAAGATCAAGCATCACAATTCTTCTCTATATAGACCGAAAATGAATGGCGCTGTCGAAGCGGCCAACAAAAATATCAAGAAGATTGTGTAGAAAATGGTAGTAACCTATAAAGATTGCCATGAGATGTTTCCGTTTTCTCTACATGGCTACCGTGCTTCAACTAGAATATCAACTGGGGCAACTCCTTTTTCTCTAGTCTATGGCATGGAAGTTGTTTTACCAATGGAAGTTCAGATTCCCTCGCCGAGAATTATGAATGAGGCAGGCCTAGGTGAAGACGAGTGGATTTAAATGAGATTGGATCAGCTGAACTTAATTGACGAAAAAAAGTTAGCTGCTATTTGCCATGGTCAGACGTACCAAAAACGAATGATCAAGGCTTTCAAAAAAAAGATCAAGCCTTGAGTATATCAAGTTGGTGACTTGGTGATAAAACGCATCATTTTACCACAAGGCGACCCTAGAGGAAAATAGACTCCCATCTATGAAGGGCCATTTGTTGTCAAGAGAGTTTTCTCTGGTGGTTCCATGATGCTGACTACCATGGATGGTGAAGATGTCCCACATCCCATAAATGCGGACATAGTTAAAAAATACTACACATAAGACACCCGTTAGGTTGACACACCTAGGCAAAATAAGGGCATCCCAGTAAACTAAAAGGTTTGGGCAAAAATTAGGGATATATGCAAAAGATTGTACACTCGGCAAGTTGAAAACCCGAAAGGGCGACTTCGGCAAAAAAGGGTATCCTGGTGGGCTGAAAACCCGAAAGGGCGGTCCAGGCAAAAGTTAAGGATTAAAAGCGTATGACTATGTCCCGTGGAATCAACACCATCAATTTTATCACCAAGGACCAAGTCCAAACGGTCCAAGATCAATCCAATCAATTTCTATCAACGGCAAGGGACATTCGAAGACATTAGGGTAATAGTAGAGTTGGAAGGAAATTAGATCATTTCACATGGCTATTTGTTTTCATTCTTAATTTTGTTTTCCTTTCGACAATTTCCTCTTACTAGGATCTTCGTCTCTCTGTACAAAAACGCCTATTCATGGGCAAAATATCAATACAAATATACTTTGAAGTGCAAAATTTCTATCTTTGTTTTGAATGCAAAATTGTCCAATGACTAAAATTGAACGAACATATGCATATGAACATAATTAAAACTATTTGGCACATGTGTCCTGCTAAGCAGCAACAAGCATCTCTTTAATGTATATGAAATATCCCCATAGAGTTATCTCATTATCATTATCCCCACAAGGACGGCTACAATAAACCTTCCCCAACGTATTTTCCCACAAAGTCTCTTTGCATAGGATAATGCCTGACCAAAGTCTAAATCTCTTGGAAGCTCTCTCTCCAGCTAAGTCAATTTTTACAAGTTGAAGCCTCGTGGATCTCTTCCTAAAAGAAACTCACCTCCTCAACAGGGTTTATTTCCCCAACGGGTTTTATTTCCCTAACAATCATCGAGGAACCACAAAATTCCCCAATTGAGTACATCCTCCCCAACCGAGTCTGTATTCCCCCGACATAGTCCATCCTCTCCAGCCGAGTTCAAATTTCCCCAACATACAACAATCAAGACACCACGAAGTTCCCCAACTGAGCATGTCTTCCCCAGCTGAGTATATCTTCCCCAGCCAAGGTTGTTATCCCCAAATGGAGTCTATCCTCCCCAGTTGAGTGTATCCTTCCCAAGCTGAGTTTGTCCTACCCGACTGAGTCTGCACTCTCCAGTTTGAATTTTCCTTTCAAATTATTGCAAATTATAGAGCCACAACCCCTGATCCCCAGTAAAGTTGTCAACAAAGTCTTTACTATTTCCAAAAAGATACTATGAATCCTGGATCCGACCAGATATTAGCATAATTTCCAAGTTATTACTGAAGCCTGGACCTGACCAGATAATAGTTTGAATTCTTCAATTGTCGAAGCCTGGGCCCGACCAGATAGCAGTTTAATTCCTATAAAATCATTAGAAAAACTCCTCTTCTCCAGTAGAGTTTTCCACTATCCCTAGTGAATTACTGAAACCTGGACCCGACCAGATAACAGTTTGAGTATCTGAAGCCTGGACCCGACCAGATAACAATTAATCTAAATTTCAAGATACTATGAAACCTGGACACGACCGGATAATATTCTAACTCTTTAAAGATATAGAAAAACCTGGACTCAACCCGACCAAGGTTTAACTTCTTTTCCCCAATAGAGTTTGCCTCTGCCCCCAACAAATTACTGTGAAACCTGGATCAGACTAGATATCAGTTTTCAATCTCATCTTTTCAAAGCAAGTTGTTGTGAAGCCTAGATCCTACCAGATAGCAATTACCCTCAGAGATTCGTTGTGAAACCTAGAAACCGACCAGATAACAACTAAATCCCCAAACAGTTTATTGTGAAACCTGGACCCGGCCAGATAGCAATTAACCTCATCAACCTCAGAAATTTGAAAAACCTGGACCCGACCAGATTACAGTTTTTCAAACAGTTTATTATGAAACCTAGATCCCGACCAGATAACAACTAACTATGATCCCCAGAGAGACACTATGAAACCTGGACCCGACCAGATAATAGTACAACTTTCCAAAAAACATGAAACCTGGACCCGACCAGATAGTAGTTACCACTTCAAGTTACTGCGAAGCCTGGATCCGACCAGATAACAGTTAACTTCCGTATCTCCAACAAGTTGTTGTGAAGCCTGGATCCGACCAGATAACTATTCAGTTTCAAGAAAATTTTCTGCAAAGCCTGGAATCCGACCATATAACAGTTAATTCATCTCTTCCCCCAGTAAGTTGTCGTGAAGCCTGGATCTGACCAGATAGCAGTTGACTACTTCATCCTCAGCAAATTGTGAAGCATGGATCCAACCAGATAACAGCTGACATTCAAGAGATATTCTCCAGTGAAAGCATCCTTTCAACAAAGTTTGAAGATATGCATATTCTCCATCCCCAACGGCAATCAGGGATTCAACCCCCCAAAATTTCCTCAGCAGCAGTCAGGGATTTATTTTCCCGGACAAAAACATACATATCACATTCATACATCATAGCATGTACATACCATATGCATTTAACATAATACCACATCTGGTGAACATCATGCAGGCATTTGCATTATATTAACTCTTTTTCTCATGGGTAAAACATCAAGTTTTAGTATAAATCAGCAAGATATTTGTGCTGATACTTCTTCCAGTGTTTACCAACATTCCTCCAAATGGCATCTATAAGCCCATTCACCATCCATCTTAGAGTGCAAATTTCTGGGTACTCTAATGTTAAATCATCTTTCACCTTCAAGTCACGAATGGCGGATCCGCCAATATAACTCTTCAGGTTTAAGAAGATTGAACAGGGGCAGCTATTGTACCCCAAAATTTTCTCTCTCACTTATCAAATATTTTCTCACAAGGATCTCTTTTGGTTCAAGACTGCACTAGGATTGATCAGCTCAAGACACCTCCTTAAGCATTGATGAACAAAATTAAGGTTTGAGATTGCACAAGGATAATTGAACTTTAAATGCATCATATGACTTGCATGGTTCATTATGGACCCCCAAGATTACTCATGTCAAGTTTCAAGCCTTGGATCACACTTTTGCTCAGTCAATTGAGCAGTTGACCTAAAAATCAATTGTATTGGGGAAAAAGTCAACTATGGCCAATTTAAAGTGAAACATCATAATTTTTTATCCACATCAATATTATAAACTCATATGTATCATTTTATCAAGTTTGGACCATAATTCCTCAAGAAATTGGATCAAATCATCAAAAGAGCAAAATGGTCAAAATTAGGGTTTTGATTGAGAAAGGGCAATTTCTGATTTTTTGACCTAGCAAATGATCAATTGGTTTGAAGCATGGTTTCAAGAGTTCAATTGAATCTTTTTGACCTAATGGCATGACCTAAAACATTTCTCAAGAACAATTGGATTGACAGTGAATTTTCAGTCAACTGATTAAAAGTCAATTGTACACTGAAAAGTCAAACTTTGACTTTTTGGTCAAAATCCAATGTCAAAGATCACAATTCATCAAAACATGTCAAAATATGAAACTTATTCATCAATAAATAAAAAATTCAAGATTTCATTTTGAAAAGTCAAAGTTTTCTAACTTAGAAATTTTTCTAAGTGTTTAAAACTTCATGTTTTTTCATAAATTTGAGCAAAATTTTCACCATGATGCAAGAGGATTCAAAATAAACTTTCAACATGAAAGTTGTAGATATCCATGATATATACAACATTTATTTACACAACTTCTTCTAAAAATGCTTGGCTCTCAAGTTATTAATTCATAAAGTCATGGTCTTGAAATTGAACACTTAGTGAAATTTTGCCCTAGTTTTGGTCAGGATTTTGACCTAACTTCATGGAACTTTTTCATATAGTTCCAAGGGGAATTTTCAAAAGTGATTCAAATAGGGGTTTTATATCACATTACAAGATTTCCAAAATATCCAAGAACTCCTTGAGATCATTCTGGAGCAGGGAGAATCGAAGAGAGGAATTTAGGGTTTTCAAACTTAAATTACAAGTCATTTTGTGATGAACAAGAATTCAATTTCAAACCTATTGTTGGCTGAAGATTTTGATAATATTATTAGAAGCCAAACAAATTGGACGTTTCGATCAAAATGAAACAAAACGTCATGTTTCGAAATAGCAGAAGCAGTGTTTCAAATGAGCATATCAAAGCTTGGAGTTTCGAGTGGCAATTATGGGAACATATCTAAAGAAGTCTCGAAATGATAACAAGGCTGTGTCTAAAGAAGTGCGTTCGAAGCGAAGAAGTGACAAAACATTTGAAATTCAAATGCAAGCGGGATGTTCGAAATTTGAAATATATGCGCTGGAGCATTCGAAGACACGTGGAAGCAAAAGAGAGGCATTGTTCTGCATGTTCTGAACGTGGCAGAATCTTATGGCAAGACCGTTATGGTCGAAGTAGTATAAATAGAAGTCTTAGCATTAGGATTTCGTGTGTCATATCTATTGTACAAAAATACTCAATAAACATTCAAATTACCACATGGCTAGGGAAACGAATGCAAGAGCAATGTACGTATGATAACACCACATATTTATGATTTAATGAAAACCTTTTATCATTTCCAGTACTTTCCTTTATCTTTTTGTCAAATACCATTTACAAGTTTTTACATCTAAAGTCTTTTTATTCGAAATCTTTCCATTGATGCCTTACATTTAAATGCTTTCTTTACATTTCAAAAACTTTACATTTCAGAAACTGTTATACATTTCATGCCTTTATCTTCAAGTTTTTATCCTTCGAACGCCTATTTTTACTTAAAGTCATTTTACAGATTTCTTGCATTAAACGCTTTCTTCATATTTCGAATCTTTTACACTCTAGAGCATCTTTTACATTAACTGTTTTTATAATTCGAAGTCATTTACTTGTCTTTTATGCAGTTTTACATGTCTCTACAATTAACCTTTATTCATGCAATTTAGTTTCGCGCACATATATTTTGATTACACCTTTAGATCTTTAAGAGAAAATCGAAATAAGTTAAACACCTACACAACATTCTAAATACCAACCATGAATACCTGTTCGATCATGAGAGTTACCCTAATGACCAACACGTCCTAGGATCAATCTAGTCGATCCTGCGAGTTACCAGAGGAATTGAATAACAGTCAGTAAGTTTATTCGATAGTTTGGAGGACTAGCGGTTGTTTACCAGAAATCACTGGAAACACCTATGCTGCACAATCTTGCTTTGCAGGCCTCTAAACCTCAAGATCTCTCCATAATCATAAGATTACACTTGCTTTTGAGCTATTATCCACTTGATTCAAGCTTTATCCAAGTAAACTTTCCATTTATGGCACAAAGTAACCATTCCATTCTTGTAAAGAAGCTTTAATCACAAAGTCAATGCATAGAGCTTTGCACTTGTTCCTTTTGATCACTAGCAATGTCAAAGGCAAAATAAACATGTCTAGAGCCTCCCATAAACTCAGGCCATGCTTGTACTATGCCTTGAAACCATATTGTCACTTTTCTTCAAAATCAAGTAACATAGCCATAAGTCTATATCTTGTGTTTCTGACCTCCTCAAGTGCACCAACCTTTTCCATATAATTATACAAGTGTATTGCAACATAACACACGATTGAAAACACTCCCAAACTCCCTGAAAACTCATATTGCACAAAACCTTCATTTTTGTGTCATTTCTGATTTTGAACTTCAATCTTCAAAACCACTCGTGCATTTCTTGGCCTTTTAATTTCAAAAGCTTCCTCATATCAAATACAAACCATCTCTGTCCCTGTTTGCAGACTGTAACATCAACTTCCATAGCCAAAAATAGAGCATTGCAGTTGGACTTCTCCAGGCCATTTCAGCCACTCTCAACTCAAGCTAAGTATTACATTAGCTTCCTAGAGGTCCAAGGAAGCTAACCTGATCATCACCACTTCCTGAAACAAGCTCAAATCCATTTCACGATTTCCAGTTTTGAGGTATTTTTCTTGAACTTTTATCTTCATATTTAGGCATTGTTAGGCTTGCATTTGTGAAGATAAAATGTAGATACCATTGCCACGAAGCTGTACATATCCATAGTTTGCATTTATATGGCCTGAGCTTAAAGAATTTTAGAGTTGAAGTTTTCTAAAAATTTTAGGTTTTGAATTAGTGCCAGAAAAATTCTCAAATCTTTGATTGTTAGCTTAAGTTATTTATATGGTTGGATTCGTGGGAAGAAATGCCATAACTTTCATGTTTGAACTTTTCATTTTTGTTGAGAGATGAGGAAGATACAAGTCCTTTGGATGAAGGTTGAAGATGAAGTGTAATCAGGGTGCATTTTGTGTTATATATTTATCCTTTCACATAAGTTAACGGATGGTAAGGCAGCGCGCTGGTAACCTCAAGGTCACGGGTTCAAGACCTAGCACTGCCTTTTGCTTTTTTTCTTTTCACTTTTTTGTTTTTTGCAGCGTTGGACTCCCCTTTGCTGGGCCTAATCATTTTTTCTCATATTACTGCTTGTGTTACTGATCCACCCCCCTGACTTTTCTTTACACATTTTTTTAAATTTTATTTTTCTTTATTATTATTATTATTATTATTATTATTATTATTATTATTATTATTATTATTATTAATATTATTAGTATTACTATTATTATTTTCATAAACCATAAAAAATCCAATTTTTTTTTAATTTATTATTTGTACTTATATATTTTATTTTCTCCATACAACAAAAGACTAAAAATGTTTTCTTAAAGTCAAATTAATTTCTTTTTTTTCTTAAACAAATTCTTAGGCTTAGGATAAATTAATATATATTTTTTAGATAAAATTAATTTAGAACTTAGGTTATTTTAATTAATTAATCTTCATTTTATTTTCATTAATTTAAAACCTTTTCATAAAAAACCCTAAAAATCTTTTTCAAATTAATTTCTTTTCTTAATTAGTTTAAGTTAATTTTATTTAATTTTAATTAATCATTTTCTTTAATTAGGTCAAGACAAAAAACCCTTTCATAAAAACAACAAAAATCATTTCTTTTTTTCCATTTATATTCTTGCATTTTTTTATTTTCAATTTTGTACAATATTCAATATGGTTGTAATAGATAATTAGGTTTAATTTTCTTGCAATCCCCATTTGTAAATTTGTACACCCCTCCCCTAATGATGTAATAGTGTAGTATTTTTACTTTTTTGCAATTTATCGCTTTATATAAATGCTAGTAATTCGGGTTTGTATGGAAATACTAAAACCAATCAATTAGCAAACCCTAATCAAAGACAAACCAAGCATGAAAAATCAATACACTTTCACACAAGCACCCCTAGGGTAAAATCCACTTGGTTTCCTTACAAAAATGGCCATGTTATGCATGTGAGGTATCTTAGCAAAAACAAGCAAAAATACAAGATCATAGTCCCTCGATGATGCTATCTATGTTGCCTTTTCAAAATGATCTTAGTCCCTAAATAAAGATGCTAAGATACCTTGCAACATTGCTAATCATGGTTATACGATGACTCACGCCTGTCCCGTTTACATCCAAAGATAGGGTTACTTATCAAATCAATGGTAAAATGACAATGTCAAAGGAAAGAGTAAATAAACATGAAAGACTTTTGAGTAGGTAGAATGTTCCTAGTTATTTGCTCACTTTCAAAACAAAACATCCTTTCTATTTTCAAAACAAACACCAACACTTTCAAAACATCTTTCAAACTTGAAAACATTTTCAAAAGATCAACACTTTGTATACATTCTTATGAACGAGAATCATTACAAAGTTTGCCTAAACAATGGCCTCTTTTCAAAAATATTTTCAAAAACCACATAAAGCACATTTTCAAACAAAAAGCAAGTGATCTAGAAAGTAACTAAGAGCCCATGGAAAACCATGGATGAAAAGGGTGCTAATACCTTCCCTTTTCATAATCTACCCCCCGAACTCAAGAAACAATCTCAAAGGTCTTTCCTGTGCTTTTTCACCTTTCCTTTTGGATAAAAGAAAAGTTGGTGGCGACTCTTGCTAACCGCAATATTTGCGATCAAACGCAAAACACCCAAGTCAATTCTCCCACCGCATCACAACCTCCTTCATACAAGCTTGATTCACCATCTTTAAATTTGGCATCTGGCCTCCTTCAAACTTGCTTCAAATTCCCAAGCTTCAATTGATGCAATGGCCTCTTGCATTCTTGCTTCATACAAGTTTGATTGAACAAATGGTTATCTTCATGCTAGCTTCGACTGGGCTTTGTTTCCCTTTGAAACAGCTTCCTTCGATTTAGAAGACAAGGGCCTCCTGTTGGTGTCCTTCGATTCAAAAGTTAGTGGCTTCCTACTGGCTTCTTTCGATTAAGAAGGCAATGACCTTCTGAAAGCTTCCTTTGATTCAGAAGGCAATGGCCTTCTGAAGGTTTTCCTTTGATTCAAAGCAGGGACCTTCAGCATGCAAGATTCGATTGCACCATTGGCCACTTACATGTTTGCTTTAATTCACAAAGCAGTAACCTCCTACATACAAGATTTGATTCACAAGAATTAGCAGTACTTCCTTCATGCCTGCAAGGCAAGTACATCCTTCATGCCATCATGCACAAGGAAAATGGCTTCCTCTGTGCACAGGGAATTGGCTATGTTCACACTAGCTTCGACTGGACAATATCTCCCCTTAAAATAAGCTTTCTTCAATTTCACCCTTCAAAACCTCCAACACACATAGTTGGTGGCCCCTTCGAAGGATATGTACTGGTGGATTTGAAGGGCATACATAGGTGTCCCATTCGAAGGATATAACTTACTAGCCCATTCTAAGTATTGCATGTGATCCCTTCTAAGGACACATATAATCCAATCGAAGGATATACATCTAGCCCATTCGGAGAATTGCATGTGATCCCTTCGAAGGACACATATAGTCCAATCGAAGGATACACATTTGACCCCTTTGAAGGATGCACAAAGGGCCCATTCGAAGGACACATATTGGTTAGGAATAAATATTGTTGTCTGAAAAGGGGTCTGGTCGAAGGATGGATCTAGTTAGTAAAAAAAGAGTTTTATTCAAGATGCTTGTGTTGCCAAGTCCAAGCCTGTTGCACTGGCCACAAAGCTCCAAAACTGCTGCAAAGCAGTCCTGCTATATTTCTCCCATACTTTCACCGATTTGGCATACAAATATTGCACCTCAAAAGCTACAAAAACGGCATACTCAATTTGTTCAAATTCTTTTGTTTTTCCTCTCAAATCTCAGCCAACTTCATCTATAAGTAAGATGTTCCATAACACGTCTTAGGGGGGCTTTTGGTAGCTGGTGAAACTTTAGTTGTGTGAAATCATCAAACACTTAACACACTCTCAAACCCAGAATAAAAAAATCACACTTTGTTCTTTCTTTCGAATCCAGCAAAAGAAACACCACACTTTTTTATTTTCCTTCGAATCCAGAAACAAACAAATACAACTCCACTCTTCTTGGCCTTCGAATCCAGTTAAAGAAACACCACACTTGTTTCTTTCCTTTGAATCCAGAATCCAGGGAAACACCAACCCAACACTTTGCTCTTTCTTTCGAATCCAGCACTAGAAACACCAACCTTGTTTCTTTCCTTCGAATCCATGAGCACCCAGAGCAGCAACTCAGGTTCAAAATCCACATTCCAGCTCCAAGCAAGGTAAGTCACCCTGACCTTTATCCTTTCGTTTCAAGCATGTAAATAAATTTTTATGCATTTTTTCGTTTCTACCCTTTTGGTTTGTTTTCCTTCAAGCAAGAGACTAACCTGTACATACCCAAACGAAAGAGAAAAGTTTGCATGAATCTAAGCCTTAGGCTTCGCTCCTTACTGCTTCGCAGCTGCAAATAGAAAAAAGAGGTGATGTTAATCGAAGGTTATAGACATCGACTCACATTGGTTACAGACCCCAATCGAAAGAAGGCAAAGGAGGGAGAATCGAAAGGCACATCCTTCGATCCAAGATGCCTTTTCTTTCTCTCTTTTTACACCATTTTTGTCTTTATATCTTATATACATTTACATTTTTGTTATATTCAATATGGTTGTAATAATTAGGACTTTTATTTTTTGCAACCCCCACTTGTACATTTGTATACCCCATCCCCCAAAAACATGTAATAGCGTATGACATTTATTTTCTGCATTTTTATTGATTTCATAAATGTTAGTAATTAGGGTGTATGGCAAGATAAAACCAACAAGTAGACAACCCTAAATTCAAGACAAAATGCATGCAATCAAATACACTATTCACACATATGCACCTCTAGGGTAATCTCACTTGTTGCCTCGGAAAATAGTCATGTCCCTCGAATATGGGCGTTTTAGCAAAGACCCTCGATAAAAGATCGTAGTCCCTCGATGTCCCTAGATGTTGCCTTCAGTAAACGATCTAGTCCCTAAATGAAAATTTATAAAACGTCTCATAGGTTGCCTTCTATGACTATACTAATGACCCACGCCCATCCCTTCTCATCCAACGATGGGGCTTCTTACCAAATCGATGGTAAGATAGCAACATCTAAAGGAGGAGGAAAAGAACAAAGACCTTTCGAGTAGGTAGGACGATCATAGTTGCTTGCTTGCTCACAACTAAAAAACCATTTTCACACCAACACTTTCAATTGAAACATTTTCAAAAGTCAAAACTCTTTGTACGTATTCTTATAGATATGAGAATCATTACAAAAATACTTTTCAAAATCACTTTCAAAAAAAATCTTCCACAACAAACACCTCTTTGAACTATTTTCAAAACCAACACTTTGTACGCATTCTTATAGAAATGAGAATCATTACAAAGACGTTTTTCAAAATATTTTCAAACCCACACCACAAAGCACGTTTTCAAACAAAGCAAGTGATCTAGCAAGCAACTAAGAGCCCGTAGATAACTACGGATGAAAAGGGTGCTAATACCTTCCCTTTTCATAACCTACCCCCCGAACTCAAGAAATAATCTCTAAAGGTCTTTCATGTTCTTTCCAACCTTTCCTTTGTTGGATAAAAGAAAAGTCGGTGGTGACTCTTGCTTTCCGCAACAAGTGCGATCAAACGCAAAACAACCAAGTCAGTTCTCCCACCGTATCACAGAACTGGCGACTCTGCTGGGGAGGTTACTTAAAAGTGGGGTTACCTTAGGGCTAGACCACCTTTACTTGCTTTCCTTGTTTGACTTGCTTGCTTTATGTTATGGTTCCTTGTTTGGGCTTTGTTTTTATCCTACACTCAGATATGGGGCACCCTTTAGGAAAGTAGCAATAGATTGTGGAAACTGTGCAAGGTATACCGACATAGTTGAAGCGATGGCTACGTTACTGTGACACATTTGTTGGTACCGGTAGCCCTTGAGTAGTCAAGGAGAATACGGGGCCGCTGCGTGGTGTCATGAAGCACTAATTTACCTTAGAACTTTAATTGAACAACTTTGCCATTAGGAAGTAGTGAGATAGCCGGCTTTGGTGCAGTCCGAAGTTGGTTGATACTCGATGCTACACTCATTGAGATCGGACTTTTGGGATATTTTGGTCGCCAATAAAGAGGCTTGTGCTGAAACAATGCCTGATGAAGAAAGATCAGTGATATTTAGATCCCGTAGAACCCGGTTACTTTCTAGGACAGGTTGAGCCAACTAAACTTCAAGAGGGTACTTACCTATCAAACTCCATGCAAGCCTAAACCTAAGGACTTGTCTGCTTGTGTGTATATGATTATTTGTACATAAAGACTTGTTTGCTTTGCATACTTGTACATAACATCATGACATTATAGCATAGAATTTTCAATAACCATTTCAAGGATCTCAAGGGCCTATGATGCAGGGTCATGTTGAACCATACGTCCATCTAGGGGCAAGAGGATTTATTCTCCTCTAATAAAACTCCGTCAAAGACCAAAGCACGGTAATAAGAGTCAAGGGCTATGACCCACTTGACATGGTGAGATTGACTCCCGTGGAAGGACATTCAACAATACAAAGTTATTCACTCAAAACTATGATCAAAGTTAAACTTCTAACATCTTCTTGTGTTTACCCCGTGAGATCCTTGAAAACATGCATCCACATACCGTGCATCATATCATGAAAGGTTTTCCCCACATGGGTTTCACATCCTCTTACTGTTTATTTCAGTAGAGATGGCTCTAGAACAGACTATCAAGGACATTCATACTCAAAATGCTCAACTTCAAGAGATGTTCTTAAACCTATCAAAGGGGCAAGAAGAAGTGAGAGCACTCCTCACTAGAGGCATGACCATGGAGAATCCTGAGGACAACAACGATGACCAGTTGGAATGGCTACAAACTGAGATATCCGCAATGAAGATCCAGATGATGGGACAGATGGCGGGCCAGATGGCTCTTATCCAAAACTTGGCTCAGGGATAAGAAGAGTTGAGAGCCCTCGTCAACAAGCTTCATCAAGACGGATGTAAGCACATGAAATAAACAATCGAAGTTAGGGATCAAGTTGTTAAGCAGCCTCCAATGAGACAAGAAGTTGACTTGGTGGAGAGTGGACCTTTCCAAATTGCTTCTACATCATGAGCCCAATAACGACCTCGCCAATGTCAACGGGGAAATCAGCAAAGGCAAAAGGAGCCCGAGAGACAGTTTACCAAAATTAACATGCCACTGTCTCAAGCATTATAACACATGTTAGGGATGAATCTAATTACTGTGATAGGACCTCATCCAAACCCCAAAACTTCTTCTCCTAACTACAATCCCGATGCAACGTGTGCCTATAATCCTGACAGTCCTGGGCATGATACAAACGATTATTGGGCGCTGAAATACAAAATTCAAGACCTGATTGATGAAGGAGCGTTGGAATTCACACAGGATGATCAGCTGGAATTTTTCTGTCAAAAACATACCATCTGAAGTGACCAATTTAGGCGGAGAAACTTTTGTTTATTCGAATTTTTAATTGTAATTTGTTTTGCTTGTTCAAACACTTATCTATTAATGTTAAACTTTGTTTCATTAATGCATTGCATATGTTTATCTTGGTTTAATCCATTCATTTTCACTCTGCTTTTTACTCCCTTTTTGATATTCAACTCTTGTTTTAAAAATTTGCAAGCCTTTAGAGGGAGGATGACGAAAACAATACCATAATCTCATACATTATGCTATTGGACAGACATTGCTGACGATGTACAAGCGTTCTTTCAATTCCCAAATAGTGGAGTTATAAGGAAGATAATCCATAGTCAACCCCTTTGAGCCAAAGAAGTAGGAATTTTCTTTTTTTACACAAATTGAAACCTTTAATCATAAACCTGGGGCAGGGTAGTCTCTCAGTTAATTCAAGTGCGCGTAAGTCGCCAGCTTTCACTTCCTAAACAACGAATGACATTAATAACGTCCTTCTGAATCAAAGGACGGTGATGGTTCCCTATCAAATAGGCAGTCATTATCTCTCAAAAGAAAAACCCACTAAGTCAAAACCTGCGAAGGAGACTTAAGAAAAACGGGGGCATCCCATTGGCTATAATCCCAAAACAAGAACATTCAGGCAAAAATCAGGGATAATAAATAAAAAAAAGAGGTCACTACAAATCCTCGACGACATGAAAAATGTTACAAAAATGATTGCCTTCCAACAAACTTAACTTGTCTGAAACATCACCAAAACATCATTCAGATTCAATTGGAATCCAAATGCACAATTAACTGAGTTTAGGACTGAAGAACATCACGAAGAACGGGCTGGGTACAAATATACTTTGACCCTTATGCTTTGTTTCTTAAACCGTGAACCAGACCACACTACAACCCTTCAAAAGTCCTAATTTAAGCATGGGTTAGTTCAAAAGCATACTGTTATCAAAGGTATCCTTACTCCTGTAAGGCTTACTGCAAATCTTGAGTTGAATTCACATTCTTACAAAACTCCTTATTTGTTTAAAATTGCATTTTCAAAACTTCAAGACAAGCATAAACTTTGCATTATTTCAAATACCGTTGTTTGCATATAGATATTTGTTTGACAATAGAGAAATTTGCATGACGAACATCCAATGAACAAAAATTCTCTCAAGAAACAGAATCATTTCAAATGGGAAGACACTTCCGATGACAAATCTCCTATTAGCAAGGGGCATGGAATGTCATTATCCAAGCTCATATGGGGCAATCAAGTCGAGATTCCAAGAAATCTCTCAAGAAATGCTGAATAGCCAGGGGCATATCTGTATCTGAATCACTTGGGGCATTGAACATGAATTTCAGCAAAGGGTCATGTATAGCCAAGCTAACATTTCCTGGCAGTACTATAACACTTACTACTAGGGGCAGTGACAAATTCTCATAAAGTCCTTTTCATAGGGTGACTCCTAGTCAAGTCCACACAGAGTCATCTCTATAAGGTTATCCCCATAGAATAATCTTCACGAATAAAGGTATAAACCACTTAAGGCTAAATTCATGGATATCCCCATAAAGTTGGATCCAGGAAATCCCCATCCATAGTTTCAATCTCTGTAAAACCTTCTTCCCAGCCGAGTTGGTCTCAAAAAGAATTCTCGAGGAGTTCTGCCAAAAGAAGACGCCTCTCCAGCAGATTGACAATAGGGTTTATTTCCCCAACAAACGACAATATTCCTAGCTTGAATTTGCCTCTCAGACTATTACAAGTCAAGGGACCATAACCCCTCTTCCCCAGTAGACTTTTCTATAATCCCCAGTGTGTTTCCGCAAAGCCTGGGAGACAACCAGATAACAGTTAACTTCTTTATCCCCAACAAGTTGTTAACTTCCATTCTCTTCAATCAAGAGATAACTCCCCAGTAGAGAAACAGACAACTAAGACTCCTGGACTCTTTTCCCTAAGCAGGAATCAACACTCTCCACATGTTTTCCCTCAAGAAAATTCAATATTCCCCAACGGAGTTCTCCCTAAACAACAAAACAGGAATCCCCAGCAGAAACATTCTAAAACAAGGTCTGAAGGTGTGCATACTCTTCATTCCCAATGGCAGTCCGGGATTTAACTTCCCCAAACTCTCCAGCATTTATCAAGGATTTATTTTCCAAGACAAAGATACATTCCAACAACATTTCACATTTCATGCGTCATAGCATATGCATACAAAAGGCATATAGAACAATCTCATTTATCTTGAGAACATCATTACGCCATGCATTTCATACATCATGACATTGCATGAAGCTAACTCTTTACCTTTTCACGAAAGATCAATCAACAGATAGCTATCATCAACAATTTTCAAAAGGTCAGAGATTAATTCCTGAAACCAGCCAGGGCAACTATCTCTACGACCAATAAAAACAAGTTCCAGATTAATACCTGAAACAAGACAGGACAACTATCTGAGGACAACTGATTATAGATTAATTCCTGAAACAAGCCAGGACAATTATCTACACGACCAGCTGAAGTAATCCTACACGGGCTCCTTCTTATACGCTCTTCTAGAAACAGTTCAGATACGATCCAGAGACGGATATTATTTTGATACTTATTCCAGATTTTTCTTCTAGAAATGGTTCAGATACGATCCAGAGACGAATATTGTTCTGATACTTATTCCAGATTCCTTCTAGAAATAGTTCTGATGCGATCTAGATACGGTTGACATTTTGATACTTACTCCATATTCTCTTCTAGAAATAGTTCAGATGCGATCCAGATATGGATGATATTCTGATACTTATTCCAGATTCTCTCTAGAAAAGATTCAGATGTGATCCAAATACGGATGACATTCTGATACTTACTCCATATTCCATCTAGAAACAGTTCTGATGTGATCCAGATACGGATGACATTCTGATACTTATTCCAGATTCCCTCTAGAAACGGTTCAGATGCGATCCAGATACGGATGACATTTTGATACTTATTTAGAAACGGTTCAGATGCGATCCAGATACCACTGACATTATGATACTTACTCCAGATTCTCTTCTAGAAATGGTTCAGATGCGATCCAGATATAGATTACATTCAGATACTTATTCCATATTCCCTCTAGAAACGGTTCAGATACGATCCAGATACGGATGACATTCTGATACTTACTCCAGATTCCATCTAGAAACGATTCAGATGCGATCCAGATACGGATGACATTCTGATACTTATTCCAGATTCCCTCTAGAAACGGTTCAAATGCGATCTAGATACGGGTGACATTCTGATACTTATTCCATATTCCCTCTAGAAACGGTTCATATGTGATCTAGATACAGCTGACATTCTGATACTTACTCCAGATTCCCTCTAGAAACGGTTCAGATGCGATCCAGATACGGATGACATTCTGATACTTACTCCATACTTCTTCTAGAAACCGTTCAGATACGATCCAAAGACGGATATTATTCTGATACTTATTCCAGATTTTTCTTCTAGAAATGATTCATATACGATCCAGAGACGGATATTATTCTGATACTTATTCCAAAGTTGTCTTCTAGAAATGGTTCATATACGATCTAGAGACGGATATTATTCTGATACTTATTCTGGATTCTTTCAAATACACTCCAGATACTATCCAAATACAGATGTCATTCTGACACTCATTCAGCACATTTCTCAAATACAGTCCAGATATGATCCAGATACGGATGTCACTATGACTCTCATTCAATACATCTTTCAAAAGCGGTCTAGATATGATCCAGATTGGGATGTCATTCTGACGCTTGTTCAGTACATCTTTCAGATACGAGTCAGATACGATCCATTTATGGATATTATTCTAATACTCATCCCACTACATCTATTGTTTCAGTATAAATCGGCCAGAGATTTATTCTGATACTTCTTCCAATTTCTATCAACAGTAACCTTTGGATGGCATCTATAAGCCCATCTCTGACAACTCTCCATCATCTCTCCAAATGGAATCTTTAAGCTCATTCCCTACACAATCAACTAACCTACCATCGAGTGCAAATTTTTGGGCACTCTAGTGTTCAATAATCTTCCACCTTCAAGTCACGAATGGCGAACTCGCCAATCTAACTCTTCAAGTTTAAGAAGATTGAACAGGGGCAGCTGTTGTACCCAAAATTTGCACTCTTAATTTCTCAAGATATATCTCACGAAGATTTTCAAAAGCTCAAGTTTGCATAAGTACAAAGCAGTTTGAATTCAAAATCTGGCAAATGGCCTCCTTTGATGCAAGCTTGATTCACCAGCTTTCGATTGGGCATCTGGCCTCCTTCAAACTTGCTTCAAATTCCCAAGCTTTTACTGAGGCAATAGCCTCTTGCATGCTTGCTTCATACAAGTTTCGATTGAACAAATGGTTATCTTCATGCTAGCTTTGACTGGGCTTTGTTTCCCTTTGAAACAGCTTCCTTCGATTCAGAAGACAAGAGCCTTCTATTGGTGTCCTTCAATTCAAAAGTTAGTGGCTTCCTCCTGGCTTCTTTCGATTAAGAAGGCAGTGACCTTCTGAAAGCTTCCTTTGATTCAGAAGGAAATGGCATTCTGAAGGTTTTCCTTTGATTCATAGCAGGGACCTTCTGCATGCAAGCTTCGATTGCACCATTGGCCACTTACATGTTTGCTTTGATTCATAAAGCAGCAGCCTACTGCACACAAGATTCTATTCACAAGCATTAGCAGTACTTCCTTCACCCCTGCAAGGCAAGTACATCCTGCATGCCGGCATGCACAGGGCATTGGCTATGTTCACACTAGCTTCGACTGGACAATATCTCCCCTTGAAATAAGCTTGCTTCGATTCCACCCATGAAAACCTCCAACACACATAGTTGGTGGTCCCTTCGAAGGATATGTACTGGTGGATTTGAAGGCCATACATTGGTGTCCCATTCGAAGGATATACCTTACTATCCCATTCGAAGAATTGCATGTGATCCCTTCGAAGGACACATATAGTCAAATCGAAGGATACACATCTAGCCCATTCGAAGAATTGCATGTGATCCCTTCGAAGGACACATATAGTCCAATCGAAGGATACCCATTTGGCCCCTTCGAAGGATGCACGAAGGGCCCATTCGAAGGACACATATTGGTTAGGAACAAATATTATTGTCAGAAGAGGGGTTTGGACGAAGGATGGATCTAGTTAGTCAAAATAAAAGAGTTTTATTCAAGATACTTGTGCTGCCAAGTCCAAGCCTGCTGCACTGGCCTCAATGCTCCAAAACTGCTGCAAAGCAGTCCTGCTACGCTGCTCCCATACTTGCACCAATTTGGCATACAAATACTTCACCTTGAAAACTACAAAAATGACATACTCAATTTGTTCAAATTCTTTTGTTTTCCCTCTTAAATCTCAGCCAACTTCATCTATAAATAAGATGTTCCACAACACATCTTAGGGGGGCTTTTGGTAGCTGGAGAAACTTTGGTTGTGTGAAATCATCAAACACTTAACACACTCTCAAACCCATAATCAAAAAACCACACTTTGTTCTTTCTTTCGAATCCAGCAAAAGAAACACCACACTTGTTTCTTTTTCTTCAAATCCAGAAACAAACAAATACAACTCCACTCTTCTTAGGCTTCGAATCCAGTCAAACAAACACCACACTTGTTTCTTTCCTTCGAATCCAGAACCCAGGGAAACACCAACCCAACATTTTGCTCTTTCTTTCGAATCCAGCAGTAGAAACACCACCCTTGTTTCTTTCCTTCGAATCCAGGAGCACCCAGGGCAGCAACTCAGGTCTAAAACCCACATTCCAGCTCCAAGCAAGGTAAGTCACTCTGACCTTTATCCTTTCGTTTCAAGCATGTAAATAAATTTTTACGCATTTTTCCGTTTCTGCCCTTTTGGTTTGTTTTCCTTCAAGCAAGAGACTAACTTGTACAGACCCAAACGAAAGAGAAAACTTTGCATGAATCGAAGCCTTAGGCTTCGCCCCTTACTGTTACGCAGCTGCAAACAGAAAAAAGAGGTGATGTGAATCGAAGGTTACAGACTTCGACTTACACTGTTTACAGACCCTAATCGAAATAAGGCAAAGGAGGGAGAATCGAAAGGCACATCCTTCGATCCAGGATTCCTTTTCTTTCTCTCTTTTTACACCATTTTTGTCTTTATATTTTCTATACATTTATATTTTTTTTTATATTCAATATGGTTGTAATAATTAGGACTTTTATTTTTTGCAACCCCCACTTGTACATTTGTATACCCCATCCCCCAAAAACATGTAATAGCGTAGGAAATTTATTTTTCGCATTTTTATTGATTTCATAAATGTTAGTAATTAGGGTGTATGGAAAGATAAAACCAACAAGTAGACAACCCTAAATTCAAGACAAAATGCATGGAATCAAACACACTATTCACACACATGTACCTCTAGAGTAATCTCACTTGTTGCCTCGGAAAATAGTCATGTCCCTCGAATATGGGCGTTTTAGCAAAGACCCTCGATAAAAGATCGTAGTCCCTCGATGTCCCTCGATGTTGCCTTCGGTAAATGATCTAGTCCCTAAATGAAAATTGCTAAAACGTCTCATAGGTTGCCTTCTATGACTATACAAACGACCCACGCTCGTCCCTTCACATCCAACGATGGGGCTTCTTACCAAATCGAGGGTAAGATAGCAACATCTAAAGGAGGAGGAAAAGAACAAAGACCTTTCGAGTAGGTAGGACGCTCATAGTTTATTGCTTGCTCACAACTAAAAAACCATTTTCGCACCAACACTTTCAATTGAAACATTTTCAAAAGTCAAAACTCTTTATACGCATTCTTAGAGAGACGAGAATCATTACAAAGATACTTTTCAAAATCACTTTCAAAAAAAGATCTTCCACAACAAACACCTCTTTGAACTATTTTCAAAACCAACAATTTGTACGCATTCTTATAGAAACGAGAATCATTACAAAGACGTTTTCAAAATATTTTCGAACTCACGCCACAAAGCACGTTTTCAAACAAAGCAAGTGATCTAGCAAGCAACTAAGAGCCCGTAGATAACTACGGATGAAAAGGGTGCTAATACCTTCCCTTTTTATAACCTACCCCCCGAACTCAAGAAATAATCTCTAAAGGTCTTTCCTATTCTTTTCAACCTTTCCTTTGTTGGATAAAAGAAAAGTCGGTGGCGGCTCTTGCTATCGGCAACAATTACGATCAAATGCAAAAAAACCAAGTTAGTTCTCCCACCGTATCACAGTACCCATGATTTTTTGGGTCCTCTCTGGTCTGTTCTCCCACAATTTTTAATAACTTTGGGTTTAAAAATAGAATAATCATATTTACAAGAATTAAAACTAGAAGGTTTAGCCAAAGTTTTTTCCTTAGGTTCAGAAATAGATTTCTCTTTTTCCTTTAGGAACGGACCCAGTAGAGACAAAATGGGAATGAAGAGTATTAAGTTTGTCTTCCTTATCAGAATTAGATCCGTCATATGAGTTATAACCAACACCATTTGTCCCATTTCTGCTCACGCCATAGATCATAAAAACTATCATGCTTTTCCCTATACTTCTGGCTAGGAACTTCTAAAAAGCTTTGTCATATTTCTTAATAACTTCATCAGTACTCTCAAAAGCTTCTAGAAGAGTTCTTGTGCCTTTGAGAGCAGAGTTTTCATCTTTAAGAAAAAATTCTTCATTGATAATAAAGAGATCTTCCTTAAGCTTGTTGTTTACAAAAGATGTAGATTCATGGGACTTTTTAAGTTCCTTGAATTCAATCTTGAGTAACTCATGTTTTTCAAGAATTTTAAGTAAATAGGAAGTTAATTCAGAATGAGTAGGTTCAGAAAATACCTCTTTAGAGAAAACCTCGTATATGTCTGAATCGGATTATGCTTCATCTTCTGGAGGGATCTTTTTGTCAGAGATTCTAACAAGAGTCATCAGCACTACATTAGCACGTTCTTATTCTAAGTCGTCTTCTAAAGAATCAGAGTCATCCCAGGTTGCTGTCAGCCCTTTCTTCTTACTCTTGAGAGCTTCCTTCTTAGGTTTGTCCTTCTGAGGTCCAGGACAATCATTTCTGTAGTGTCTTGGCTCATTGCACATTTAACAAGTGACTTCTTTTCCACTAGACTTCATTCAACCAAAATTAGACTCGAGGAGACCATCATTCCTTCTTGTACTTCTGAACTTATTTCCTTGATTTCTCTTCCAGAAACAGTTAACCCTTCTGGACAGCAGTGACAACTCATCTTTATCAGAATCTTCTTCTGAATCCTTAACCTCTTCAGCTTGAAGAGCTTTGGACTTCTCGATCTTCTAACTGATTTGAGCGTAACAAATTTGCCTCTCTTCTGAGGTTCATCCTGTTCTAGCTCAATCTCATGACTTCTCAAAGAACTCACTAATTTTTCTAGAGAAGTGTTGTTCAAATCCTTTGTAAGCTTGAGTGCGGTTACCATAGGCCTCCATTTGGATGGCAAGCTTCTGATAATCTTCTTCATGTGATCTGACGTAGAATATCCTTTGTTAAAACTCTCAGTCCTGCAACTAAGGTTTGAAACTTTAAGAACATAGTCTCAATAGTTTCATCACTCTCCATCTTGAAGTATTCATACTTCTGAATCAAGGCCAGAGCCTTAGTTTCCTTGACTTGATCATTTCCTTCACGAGTCATTATGAGATAGTCAAATATAGACTTAGTTGAGTCTTTATTTGTGATCTTCTCATACTCAGTATAAGAAATTGCATTCAGCAAGATGGTTCTTGCTTTATGATGATTCTTACAATCTTTTTATGTTGATCAGTCATAGATCTTCTTTCAAGCTTCTTCCCAGCAGCATCTATGAGAGGATCGTAGCTATCAACTAACATATCCCAAAGATCAATATCATGACCTAGAAAGAAACTTTATAGTTTGTCTTTCCAGTACTCGAACTTTTCACCATAAAAAATAGGAGCTTTAACATTGTAGTTATCTTTATCAGAAACTAGAGTTGGTGGTGATGGAGTAAGATCAGCCATAGTGTTTCTAAAACTTGTCTGAATCTTTAACTGACATGGTTAAGTATTTGATAATAATCAATATCAGAACCGGAGCTCTTA
This sequence comes from Vicia faba, assembly GCA_948472305.1. NCBI lineage: Eukaryota > Viridiplantae > Streptophyta > Magnoliopsida > Fabales > Fabaceae > Vicia > Vicia faba. Next base: position 242,664,192 of record OX451735.1, read on the forward strand.
TGTCATTTAAAGGTGCGAGAAACACATGAAATGAGGGGTTTGAATTGGGTTGCATCAAATTTAATCTTTTTGCAACTCAAACACAACGTTTAACAAATGAATAAAAATAAATGAAAACAATTATTTTTATCCTGGTTCACTGTTAATTAAGTTACTTCGGTCCACTCCGCAAGGTGATTTGCCTTATCCACAAGGACTTAATCTACTATAATCAACTGATTACAGACAAACACAATAAGTATGATCAACCTTGTTGACAATCCTAACAAGTTCGTAGATCCTTATTGTAAATCCAATATGACTGCATCCAAAGTCTTCTTGAGAATTCAGACTCACAGAGTCTCTCAAGGAACCTATCAACAACCTTTGATTTACAAATATGTGTATCAAGAGATGCTTCTGATAAGCATATTACATAATGTTTAAGAACAACAACACAAAAGTGTCTATAATAAGATATGAACAAAAGCTCCATGCTTATTTATAAAACTATACGAAGAATATCTCAAAAGAGTTTGTGCAGCGCTTTAGTGTAGTTTTGTTTGAACTGATTCGTTGATTTCAAATTCTTCCAAGTCCTCCTTTTATAGTTGAAAAAGAGATTTGTTGGAGGGTGGAATATGAAATCCCTTAGTCTTAATCTTTGTCTTCTATATCTTCAGAGCCTTCTGATTTGTATATTGATGAAGCATGTTGTATAAGGGTCAGAACTTTGCATCTTCAGAATCTAAGCCTTTGAGTCTTCAGAACTTGTTCAGAGAACCCTTGTCTCCAGAGTCTTCAGCACTTGGTCTGCAGAAGAATGTCTTTAGATCTTCAGAGCTTGTTCAGCAGAACCTTGTCTTCAGCATCATTAGAACTTGGAACAACGAAAGTAAAGTTTTAGAAAGCTTGTAAAGCTTCCTTGCGAAAGTCACGATCAGAAGCTCTTTGTACTAATGTTCCTTAGAACCGTTGTATAAGAAGCATTTCAAAATCTTGACTTAACTTGTAACACACCAAAGGTATTCTTCTAGCGTGTTGAGTTCTGAGCCTGATGACGTCACACACCTTCTTACCAGAGTCAGAAACTATTTAGCAAAAGTTACACACTAGACATAAATTATTAAAGTACACAATTATTTTCTAAAATAACATGTAAAATTATCATCAAAACATAAAATCATACGTAGAATCAATCTTGTTATTACATGACATTCATGGTCCAACTTGAGAGAATTGTTAGAATATATCAATACTCTTGTTTTATAGCTTATTATTATTATTAGCTTAAATTCACTACATATATATATTGAAGCTTGCTAATTTTTTATTTCAAGCTTGCTAATTTTGAATTCCTGTTATAACAATTTTTTATTTTAAGGTTGTTAATTTTGAATTATTTCTTAGTTTGATATTTGACCTTAGTTATTTTTCTAACTTAAATTATGATGTTCTTTCATTTCAGATAGTAAGTGTTGCAGAGAACAAATTATTTATTTAAAAATTATCCATCTAATTGGCTTCACCCAAATGTTGTTTAATAACTATATTTGCACACTTGTTAGGACAAGAATGAACAAATTAATCAACGCACGCTTGTTTAGGACCACAAATTATTCAAATAAAGCAGTGCTGGGATAATATGATTATTTAATTGAAAGTCAATAAACCATTCAAAAAAAGTCAATATGATTGAATAAAGTATTTTGGAGTGGGAGAATGAGACAATAGAAGATGGTGACAGTCGTTGATTTTGATATGTAAATCATGTGTTCTCCACGCTCACACATACATGCATCAAGTGAAATAGGTTTGGATGGATATGGAAGAGGATATTCTTAAATAAAATAAGTGAAAATTAATGATGCCATTTGTGAAGAGTATATGGGTTAAATCTCACTTTGTTGGATCAAAAAGTTGAGGATATTCTTAAATAAAATAAGTGAAAACTAATGATGCCATTTGTGAAGAGTATATGGGTTAAATCTCACTATTGAATCAAAAAGTTAAAGGTTTAGACTATCTACAATGAAATTGTTGAATACACTATATAATAGTTGAATAGATATAATGGAGTGTTAAATAAAAGATTGAACTGATATGAATTAATATCTATCGAAAATATTTAATATGTTGAATGAGAAAAGAGTGATGATGTCACATATAATATTTTATAAAATTTTATTAGTTGTTGTGATTGATTAGATTTTTAATTCATCTTAATTATTTGAAATCAATAATTTTATAATAAATTAATTTTTTATTTATTTTTATTTTCATTCAAATTTATCTTTTTTTTCTTCTTATAAATAGAGATTTGATTCATTAGATTTGGACACAAAAAAATCTATTTGTTCTCTCTAATTTTTCTATTTAACATTTAATAAACTCTTATTTTATCCACTTTTCTTTGTTTTAATAATTACTATCCTTATAAAATTAGAAAAAAATTCAAATAAATTTAGAATATAAAATTTAAAAAAATTCAAATAAATTATTAAATTAGAAAAAAATAAAAATAAATTATTTAACTCTTAATTATTTTAATTTTATTTTAATCAATAATTGATATTAATATAAAATTATAAAAACAAAAATACAAAAGAAAATGAAAATATGAAATAATAGTGATGGAATAGAATATTAAATTTTATTAAATAAAATTATTATAGTGAATAAAGTTAAATGATGTTGAATTATTAAATGAAAGAAATAGAAGATGTTATAAAATATAAAAAATTGAAAGAAAGAAAAAAAAGAGGATGTTGAATATGTTAAACCAATTATATATAATAGAGAAACCAATAAATTTATAGCCACGTTTGATTTAAAGTAGTACTATGTTTGATTTAATATATAATTTATTTGCTAAAAAACAAGCATGGAACATCACAATCTTAAATCTATGATTGAAAAATTGGTCACCACAAGATTAAATAAAGAAATGGCAGATAATTGAAAAAAGTATAAATTATTTTCTTTTGCCAAATCACGAGAAAAATTTTAAGAAATTATTTTTACACTCTTATTTCTTTATAGGAAGATTGACTTAGGCAACAAAAAAAACAAAATTTTCTTTTCTCTTTTTTAAATTGATTTCTATTTTTAGAAACATAGGAATCAAGGAAACCAACATGGGCACGAATTTTTACAAAGTTGATTTGTAATGATATTGGCAGAAAAAATTGAAAAGTCGAATTGAATAGGTTGAAGTATAGGATGATATTCAAATGTTTTTTTTTTTCGAAATAAATATATAGAAGAAATTTCGTCAATACAAATTAACAATACTCTTTAAAATTTTGATTGGTCGAATTAGCTACATGCAGATATTCGAGTTCTTTTAATTAGCATTGAGTTATGTTGATAAATAAGATTTAAAATTGGGAAGATCTTCATCTCCAAAGATTTTGTCTTACATGGACATCATTTTCCTTTTCCATCCATGTTTCAATCTGATCCTAAACACTCAAATCAAATTCTATCTCTAACTCAGTCTCTTAAATTTCCCTTTATGCCCACTCATCTAATTCCTACCGAGTCTATCTCAAACCCCTTGATTAACCTTATTATCCACCAGGTTGTACCTTATAGTCTATATACTTCTCCATCACAAATTGACATGTCATGTCCTCAGCCTCACAATTCTTTCTCTCAACCTATCAATGCATATGTCAAATCTCATAGTCTTTCTAGAAACTCTAACTCTTTGATAGAGTCATCTCAACCTTACCATGCAATCAATTTTGATAATCTTGGACCTGATAGTCCTCTTATTGTTCAACCTGTGTCTAGTAACTCTAATATTCAAGACATTTCTCCTGCCATTGAATATGCAGGGTCCTTATCTCCATCAATACAAAACTCTACTCATCCTAAAGTCCTTCATCTCAATGCTCATCCTATGCTCACAAAGGCTAAAACAAGTCACTCCAAGCCTAAGGTATTACTTACTCATGTGGAGGCTCAGTCAGTCAAGCAAGCACTCTCACATCCTAAGTGGTTTAAAGTTATGCAAATAAAAAATTAAACTCTCTTGGATAATCAAACTTAGACCCTCACCACTCTCCCACCTCATAAGGAACTTGTGGGTTGCTAGTGGGTTTTCAAAGTGAAGGAGAATCCAGATAGTTATGTGAACAAATACAAAGCCAACATTATTGAAAAAGGCTACCCCCGATAATTTGGTTTTGATTTCAATGAAACATTCTCACATGTGATAAAAATTACTACCATCAGGATCATTCTTTCACTTGCTCTGACAAGAAAATGGGAGTTGCAACAAATTGACATCAATAATGCATTCATAAATAGCTAACTTCAAGAGGAAGTGTTTATGATTCAACCTCCCAGTTTTAAAAACATGATCCAACTCTAGTTTTTAGGATCAATAAAGCATTGTATGGTCTCAAGCAGGCTTGTCGAGCCTGGTATGAAAAACTAGCTAATGGCTCATTCAATTTGGATTTTTTTCATAGCAAATGTGATCACACACACTCTCCCTCTCTTTATTTACTCTCATAAAGGTATTACAATATACGCCTTGGTCTATATGGATGACATCTTATTTACAGGCTCATCATCAACTTTAATCCACAAATTGATTGGCTCTTTTCATGCCACATTTGCTCTTAAGAAACTCGGGCAACCCGAATACTTCTTAGGCATTAAAGTCAAGCTTTTTCCCAATGATACTTTGCTACTTACACAACCTAAATACATTTGAGACCTATTAAATCTAGAAACTATAAGTAATGAAAAGGGTGTTACTACTCCCATGCTAAGTTCATGCAAGTTGAGTAAGCATGACTCTTTTCATTTTCTAATCATCTTTAATGTAGTTCTTTGGTAGGAGATTTGTAATATGTCACACTCACCATACCTGACATTACTTTAAGTGTGAATAAAGCGTGTCAGTTTATGGAACTTTCTGTTGGAGCAAGTTTGGTTTCATAATTATCCTTAAGTTTTGATGATAACAAAGTATACAATGTACGAAGAATAATTTTGTACTCTAACGGTTTGTTAAGTGCGAAAATTCTAAGAAGACTCTAGACACTGGACTCTGGATTCTGGACTAGCAAGTTGTGCACTCTAAACTAGTGAAAGTTCTAGACTCTAAATGAGCAACTCTGAACTCTGAAAATCAAACGCACTTTGAACCTATAATGTATACAAAGATGTGTTTACAAAAAAATATGCATCTGAAAGCATCAAGTCAACTCTTGAAAAGATCTTATCCATAATGAATATGATATTTTCAAGACTCTGAAGTCTCAACATTCTCAAGATCTGAAGACCAACTCTGATTAAGCTTTAACAACTTAAATTCAAAGCCTCTACCTCAAGAAGTTATCTATGAAGGAAGATAGTGGGGGAATTATTAAAATAATACAAAATCTTATATCTAATCCATTATCCTGCAAAAAAGGATTGTACTGATGTACCCATTTTTTCAACATGTCCCATCCTTCTTCCCACTATGCTGCTAGTGTAACTCTACTATTGTGCATCAAACGTCTTCATGGGTATGATTTAAGAAATTATAACTTCACCCTCCAACGAATATATTCATCATATATTTAAAGGAGTCCTTAAAGCAATGGAAAAAGAACAAGTGAAAAGAATCAAGTGAGGAGCACTGAGTACTAAAAGTTGAGAAAATACACAAATAAGAAAGTCTTTATTATTTTGAAAGCTTTATACATTTCATTCTTTGTAAATCTTATTGCATTGAAATTGTGTGTATCAGCTTTCTTATAAGCACTTTGTAAACACAAAATCTTGTAATCATAACCAGTTGGTTATATTCCTTGAGGATATAGGGTATAGTCAGAATCCTTGAGAAGTATTTGACATTGTGCCATTGAGGTTGTAATCCAAGTTTTTGATTAGTGGATTAAGTCCTTGTTAAGAAAGTAAAATCACCTTGGCGGGTGAACTGGAGGTAACCTAGTTAACGGTGAACCAAGATAAAATTACTTTTTTCATTATCATTGTTACATTCCTGTTGTTTGTATTTGGGTGAACAAAAAAGTTTTTATCTTGAAACCCAATTCAAACCCATTTTTTGTGTTTCACTGAACCTTCAATTGGTATTAGAGCACTAGTGCTAATTTTGATTGTTATATTAAACACTTAATCATGTTAGAAAAAGACCCAGTTATTTAAACACAATGGTAGGAGTTCCTCCACATACATCTAACAATGATAAAAATCATTATTCTGCTAAACCTCCAATTTTTTATGGTCATAAGTTTGATTATTGTAAGGGTAGAATCGAAAGATTTTTCCTTGGTTTTGATGTTGATTTATGGGATATGGTAACTGATGGTTACACACACCCTTTAAATGCAAATGGTGCTAAAATAGAAAGAAATGCTATGATTGATCAACAACAAAAGGACAACAAAAATCATCATAGGTCAAAAGCCATTTTGTTGAATGCCATTTCATACACTGGGTATGAAAAGATAACAAATAGAGACTTTGTGAAGTCTATATTTGATTCTCTTAGAATGACCCGTGAAGGAAATGAACAAGTAAAAGAAACCAATGACTTGGCCTTGATTCAAAATGAATCCTTCATAATGGAAGATGAAGAAACAATTAAGGATATGTACCCAAGGTCTCAAACTCTTGTAGTTGGCTTGAAAGTCTTAAACAAAGGCTATACGGCTGCATATGACGTGAAAAAGATCATCAGAAGCTTACCAAAGAAATGAAGGTCAATGGTGATTACACTTAAAGTGTCAAAGAATATGATCAGTGTAAAATTGGAAGAGCTTGTTATCTCTTTAAGGAGATATGAGATTGAGCTAGAAGAGGATGAGCCTCTAAATAAAGGAAAGTCTATGGCTTTAAAGTCCAAATGTAAGTTTAAAAAGATTAAAGGCTTCCAAGCTGAAGAAGAAGAATCTTGAGAAGATTCTAATAAAGAAGATGAGGTGTCTTTGTTGTCCACAAAAGTTAACTAACTCTGGAGGCAAAGGAAAAAGAACTTCATAGGATACAAAAGAATAGGCGCACATTCTAAGTCAACCTCAGGGCACAAAAAATCTGGAGCTGACAACAAAGTTATGTTTTATGAATGCAAAGAGCTTGGTTATTACAAGAATGAGTGAGTGTCCCAGACTCTCCAAAGAAAAGCCAAAGAAGAATTTATTTAAAGACAAGAAAAAGGTTCTAATGGAAACGTGTCACGACTATGACTCCTCAAATGATGACTCTGAAGAAGAACAAGCAAATATGGCCCTAATAGAAAAATCATAAGTGATAACGTGAAATTATATCCAATTTTTTGGCTCGACTTGCATGCATTTTATTATCGTTTTATTTATTTGTGTCATATTGTGCTGGTATTTTATTGTATTTCAGGTATATGCTAGAAATGAACCTAAATATGAAAAGGAGAAAGAAACAAGAAGAAATGACCAAAAATGTGTGACTTTGCAGCAGAAAAAACTGCATCAGAGGACTGTGATGGTCGTCACTGTCCCATGCCGCTCGCCACAGATTCAATTAGTGTTCCCCTTGGCACACAACACGTCCCGCTCGCCACAAGATGAAAATATTATGACGGTCGTCACAGCTCCATACCACCCACCACAGATTCAATTAGTGTGTCCCTCGGCACACAACACGTCCTGCTCGGCACAAGATGAAAATATGTGTGCCCCACGGCACACATTGTATGCCATTCGTCACAGGCTAATTTCAGTGTTAAAAAAAAGTTCTTCTCCATGTCTTCTTCACATAACCACTCACGAAGCCCATTATCACCCCATGATCTTTTCAACTTCCCATTTTTTCACTTCTTTCTCCACTTTCTCCATTATCTCCACTACTTCTCACGTGATAACTTCTAGCATTTCTCACTATATAAAGAACCTAGCACTCATTGAACCGGAAATCCAAGTTTTGTACGCAGAAGTGTTTCATAGTTTTAGGCAGCATATTACTCATGTAAAAGTGGTAGTTTCTCACATTGAGGAACTACCACACTATTAGTGTAGGACTATAATTTGTGTAACGCTTTGATCAATGTTGTCGACATTATTTCAAAGCTCTATTCAAGTTTCAAGATTTATTTTATTCAATTTTTATTCTAGGTTTATTTATTTGCAATTATTTTAATTTGTAGTTCTTATAATATTGTTTTATTATTACAAATCTAAATATGCCCATGTTAATGGTTAATAATTATAATTATATGTTTGTTTCTTTAAGTATGTCTGGCTAAATAGTTTTGAGTCCGATATGTGAGGATTGTCGTTCCCGACGGAACTTGATAATAAGTTAGCTTAATTATTTGTTTGAAAATTTAGTTTTCGTCTTTGTTTTTAAACTTAATTTAAATAACTTTGTCACAAGATTGAGAGGTTACTTAACACGATTTTGCCACGAGAGTGGGAAATTAACTAAGGTTTGAGTTGGCACTGCGAGAGTGTGGGGGTCATACCGGATAATAGAAACTAGACATTATTTCTAAACACAACGAGAGCGCTTTAGGATTAATTAGAACTTGTTCAGTTTTCAAAATGCATTCCTTAATTAAAATGGGCGAGCGAGGGCAAAATCTCATGGTTAAGGAATGTGACTTTATTCAAAATCATGAGAGTGTGAGGTTTAGTCTTTAAATTGGTATTTTCTACTAAACACATTTTTAACATCAGTATAAGAAAATGAGTTACAGAGTCCCAGAGGTACGCTGAATACACATTCATGTCTCTCTTTTCACATATATTTCCTTAATCTTATTTTATTTCAATTTTAGTTATTAGTTTCCCTTATATTAATCATTCATTAGCCTTAGTGTTACAAAGCGATATTAGATAACAGTAGGTTGACATTGGTCTATGTGGGTTTGACAATCTTTTATATTACTTCGATATTTTCGTGCTCTTGCGGATGCACCAAGTTTTTGGTGCCGTTGCCGGGGATCAATAGTCAATATTATTATTTCCATTGTTGCACCATATAGACTAAGGCACTCTTACTTAATTACTATGTATCACCCAAAAAATTTCTACAACTCCCATTCTCAGTATTTCGAGGAATCACAAGAATCCCATAAATCCGACCTCGAAATACTGATGGGAGATTTCAATGCTTCACTAACTCACTCTCACTCAAATTACCTCTACAACTACTAATCTCAATATTTTGAGGAGTCGCAAGAATCCCATAAATCCGATCTCGAAATATTACTGGAGGATTACAATACAACGCTAACTTATGCTCAACCAAATTTCCTCTACAATCACCATTCCCAATATTTTAAGGAGTCACAAGAATCCTAAAACTCCACTCTCGAAACATTAATGGAGGATATGACTGTGACACTAAATCGCTCTAGGCTAGAAACTATGATGATGGAGCGCTTTATAGAAACACAAAATGTGACTCTAACTCACTTTGAAGAACCACAGAAATCTCATAATTTTAACCTTGCAACATCAATGGAGGATTTCGATGCGACGCTAACTCCCTCTAGGCTAGAATCTATGATAGAGAATTTGGTAGAGACACAAACTGTCCAAAATGAAGAGATAAGAAATCAAAGTCTTCAAAATAATGAAACCCTTAGGCATCTAAACAATGCGGTTGAGTCCCTCGCAACTCACAATATAGCCTTGGAGACCCAAATATCCATGCTTGCACAAAATCCTCTAGGACCCTTCCCCGAGGAGCATATCGATGTTGAAAAAAACAGTAGTGAAAAACAAATCGAAAATCCTAAGGAGAGTGATAATAAGGTTGAAGAGAGTAGTAATGAGGTTGAGAAGAGTTCTGATGAGAAAAGAGTAGAGATTGAGAAAAATACACCAACCATGTCTGAAAGGGAGGTTTTCGAATAGGTAGAGAAGGAAACATCCATTGTTGTTCCTCCTCCCTATAACCCACCTATTTATTTTCTGCAAATATTTGTGGAAGCTAATGTAGACGCCCAATCCAATAAGTATATGGAGAATATCCACACCAATGCACCTTTTTTTGAGGTCCCACATAAAAAGAGAAAATTTGAGGACCATGAAACTAGGGAAATCATTAGCATTAAGAAGGGAAGGTTAACATTCGAGATGGTTGGTGAAATAACTAAGAACAAACTTGAAAATATGATACTCAGGATAGATCCTGAACCATCACAAGTTCAAAAGAATGAACCACCCCGTAGAAGAAAGAAAAGAAAAGGTGAGGGATATGTGAAGTGGCTTGATAAATGGCCATGGAAACCAAAGATGATTAAAAATTCGATCGAGGAGTCATTCTTGAGAGAATCACCATAAGTAATGATACTCTTGAGTCGTCAAGCTACTGACGTTAAAGAAGCGCTGCGTGGGAGGTAACCCGCGAGTTTTAATTTAATGTTTTTGCTCTTTTTTTTTAGTTTGCAGAAAATAAAGATATCAATTGCTTGACACCTATCAGTTGCATGTAGGCAAATATCGAGGCGAGCATTGATCAGGTTCTTATTCCTTTTCCCACTTTTACTGAAACATTGAGGATAATGTTTGGTTTAAGTGTAGGGGAGGAACTTTACCGCTTTCCATTTATCGCTTCTTTTTTTTTTTCTAGTTTATTTCATGTTTTTAAATTTTTTATCTATTTATAATATTTGGTCGAGTCATTGCATGTGATGTCAAGTTTGTATGCATGTTTTTCAATTGTTACTGAACTTCCCCTAATTCTTAAAATTTTGACCTCCCACAACAATTTTCTTGTTGATGCATGACATACACACTCTGAAAGTATATAGGTTATCACACTTTATGTTGTGTTGGAGAGACTTAGGAAAGTTTCAATAAAATCGATATCATTATGACACCCTAAACCCCCTCATTATGTGATATCAATTGGGTATCCATTATACCGAGACCTTAGGCTCAAGTTTTCAAAGTAGCTCCTAAGTAGTTTATTATATTAGCAGTCAGCACCATCTTAAGCACAAATTACGTAGGGAGTCGATGTATAAAAGTGAATGATCCTAAATTTTCTAGAAAATTAGTTGCCATAATAAATTTAAAATAGGGAATGCACTATTAAATTAAGTGACCCTGACTCGGTCATTTAATCCAACAGTTGTGGAACCTACAAAAATATAATAAAGCAACCCGTCGTCAGTTGGTTCAGAGGTGTCTGGTGCTGAACTTGGTAGGGCGGACTACGGTCCGATCCCTTGCAACTGCGATTGGTTAAATAAAAGAGGTTACTAAACTTATGTACCCTAACCTCGCGACAAAGGATCATAGTCGCTAACCAATTTCCCTACTATGTGTGTTTACAGATAACGGGCTTAATGTGATTGCGCTTGAATGGATAGAGTGAAATAAAAATGAGAGATATATGTTGAGTTATAATGGCATGATTCAAATTGGTTTGCATAAAGAGGGAGTCTTTGAACATTGTTTCATTATGGTGTCCTTGGTATTGGACAGTTAGTACCTATCATTCTAACATTAGCCTAGCAGCCGACTATGATTAGGAGTTGTGTTGTGACATTGTTTCAAATCACGCTTAATCATTTCTTTTACCGTGTTGGTCGATTTCTTGAGGACAAGAAATAGTTTAAGTGTGGGGGTATTTGATAACGCGAAATTATATCGAATTTTCTGGCTCGACTTGCATCATTTTTTATTGTTTTTATTTATTTATGTCATATATTGCTAGTATTCTATTGTATTTCAGGTATATGCTAGAAATGAACCTAAATATGAAGAAGAGAAAGAAACAGGAAGAAATGAAAGAAAATGTGTGACTTTGCAGCAGAAAAAACTGCATCAAAGGACTGTGAAGGTCGTCACAGCCCCATGCCGCTCGCCATAGATTCAATTAGTGTGCCCCTCGGCACACAACACGTCCCACTCTGCACAAGATGAAAATATTGTGACAGTCGTCACTTCCCCATGTCGCCCGCCACAGATTCAATTAGTATGCCCCTCGACACACAACACGTCCCGCTCAGCACAAGATGAAAATATGTGTGCCCCACGGCACACATTACATGCCACTCGTCACAGGCTAATTTCAGTGTTAAATAAAAAGTTCTTCTCCACGTCTTCTTCACGTAACCACTCACGAAGCCCATTATCACCCCCATGATCTTTTCAATTTCCCATTTTTCCACTTCTTTTTCCACTTTCTCCATTAACTCCACTACTTATCACGTGATAACTTCTAGCATTTTTCACTGTATAAATCACCTAGCAATCACTGAACTGGAAAATCCAAGTTTTGTACGTGGAAGCGCTTCATAGTTTTATGCAGCATATTACTCATGTAAAAGTGGTAGTTTCTCATATTGAGGAACTACCACACCATTAGCGTAGGCCTAGAATCTGTGTAACGCTTGGATCAATCTTGCCGATATTATTCAAAGCTCTATTCAAGTTTCAAGATTTATTTTATTCAAGTTTTATTCAAGTTTTATTCCAGATTTATTTATTTGTAATTATTTTAGTTTCTTGTTCTTATAATATTATTTTATTATTACAAATCTAAATATGCCTATGTCAATGGTTAATAATTATAATTGCATGTTTGTTTCTTAAAGTATGTACGGCTAAATAGTTTTGAGTCCGGTATACAAGGATCGTCGTTCTCGACGGAACTCAGTCTTTGTTTTTAAACTTAATTTAAATAGCTTTGTCACGAGAGTGAGAGATTACTTAACACGACTTTGCCACGAGAGTGGGAAATTAACTAAGGTTCGAGTTGGCACTACGAGAGCGTGGGGGTCGTACTGGATAGTAGAAATTAGGCATTAATTCTAAACACAACGAGAGCGCTTTAAGATTAATTAGAACTTGTTTAGTTTTCAAAATGCATTCCTTAATCAAAATGGGCGAGCGATAGAAAAATATCATGGTTAAGGAATGCGACTTTATTCAAAATCACAAGAGTGTGAGGTTTAGTCTTTAAATTGATATTTTCTACTAAACACATTTTTAACATCAGTATAAACCAACGAGTTAGAGTCCCAGAGGTACGCGGAATACATATTTCGGTCTCTCTTTTTATATATATTTCCTTAATCTTATTTTATTTCAGTTTTAGTTCTTAGTTTCCCCTATATTAATCATTCATTAGCCTTAGCATTACAAAGCGGCAATAGATTACAGTAGGTTGACATTGGTCTATGTGGGTTCGACAATCTTTTATATTACTTCGATATTTTCGTGCACTTGTGGTCGCATCAATAGGCAAGTAACTTTGGGTCAGAATTAAAATCAGACACTAAAGAGGTATTTTCTCATTTATCTTATTTTGAACTTGAAACATCCTCCGTTGAGATTCTTGAAAAGAATCAGAATCTTCAGAGAAGTTGTAAGACTCTAAAAAAGATTCTTGTAAGTTATTCTGAAATCCATAGTGAGCTGATGAAAGGAAATATTATTTTAAAATAAAAAATTGATTGCTTTAAAAATGAAAACTTTTCTCTCAAAAGCAAGAGTGATATTTTAGAAAAAGAAATTCTTATCAATGCTCCAATGAACTCTGAATGTGCTTTAAAGAAGTATGAGACTTCTTTTCAAAAAATTTTAGCTAAAAACCTAGATAGAAGCAAGGTGGTTTCCATGATCGATGGTGTTAGTGAAAATGAGAAAAGAGGCATTGGTTATATCAGACCATGAAATGAAATGCTTGATCCCAAACCACCTGAATAAATGGTGATTGATCGAAAAGCCTTATACTTTCACTTTACTTATAAGCACACATGTGAAACTGATTATGCTCTAAGACCATGGGTTGATAAAACCTCTGGGAAGTCTAACCATAAAGGACCAAAAAAGATATGGGTACCTAAAGATAAAATAGTATATGTTGCAGACATCTTTAGCAGCCAAGTTAAAATTCCAGTCATGGTACCTAGACTCTGGATACTCATGACACATGACATGAAGAAGACATATGTTCCAAAGTCTATAACGAAAATTTTGCACCAGTGGCCAGGTTAGAATCTACTCGTCTTTTGATCTTGTTTGCAGTTAATGATAACATTATTTTATCTCAAATGATTGTTAAGAGTGCATTTTGAAGGTGAAATTCAAGCACACACAATGTCAGATGTCAAGACTGATGTCTTAACAACATACAATGTCACAGCATATGTTACGACATCTGATGACAGCAAATAGACTTGATAAAAACAGAAATATTATGCATGAAGATAAAGTATAAAAACTTAAAGAACACATGAAATTGTTAATCCAATTCGGTGCAAACTCACCTACTCTGGGGCTACCAAGCCAGGAAGGAAATCCATTATTAGTAGTATCAATTCGAAACTAAACAGACCCAGTTTACACTCCTCACTTAATCCCTTATTTACAATGTTACTTTATGCTATTATGGCTCTATTTACCTCTTCCGCTTTTGAACACCATTTATTGTCAAGTTTGAAATTGGTTCCCTCACAGATTTACCCTGTATCTTTGACCCATGTCCAAGCTGTTTAATATCTATGTGGTTATCTTAAAGTGAAAAATCGTGCTTCAATATTTTTCACAATGTTCCATCTTAAATGGAAGTTCTCTAGACAATCTTAAGGTTTAATTATTTTTGTGTTGATGTTCATGATTTTCAAGCTTTTGTTGCACCTATATAATGACTTTCACTATTTTGTACTTATTTATTCTCTTTCCAAAATCTAGCATGAGTTGACGTGCATTGTTGGTGGGCCTAGCAAATTTAACTTTAACCAATGTTGATCTAGTAGCTATTTTAAGTCAAATACGGAGGACTTTTGTTTAAAATATGGGAGGTTGAAGGAAGGGGACACAAAGTCTTTTAGGAGACTAAGAAACTATGTGTAATCTCTGAGTAGGAGGACCCCTCCTTGTCACATAGGTCATGTATCCCTCCTTACATTGTAAAGGATGGCGATATTGTCATGTCATGTGGACTTGTCTTCTTTTACCTTACAATACATTTTTCTTATTTCTTTATCATCCTTCTTTTGTTGTTTGGCATCTAATATGGAGGGTGTGAACTTACTTAAGAGGATCATGGAACAAAATATGTTTCCTTTAGTTCTAGTTCTTTAATTCCTATATATGCATCCATTAACCAAGAACCCAATAAGGAAGTTACCAGGATCGGCTATGATGAAGATGGAAGTTCGTCTTTGTCTTCCAAATGAATGAAAGACTGTGTGTTTTTTGGAAAAGGATTGGCTGACTTTGAGATTTCATGCCTTTGTGACTTTACTACTATGTGTTTCTTACCTATTCATTTTTTTTAATTAATTATTTTTTAATCATACATTTATCTTCTAATTTGCACTAAAGGTACAAAGGTACCAAATATTAAAGGTAGCATATCCAAAGCCATGTTTTTCTATGCTAAGAAGCGTCCTGAGATGGAAATTTACGAAGATGGTGGTGATTTTGAATTTTTTGTCTTCGGTCGAACCTCCCTTCTTCTGAATTTGTTAAAAAATTGAGCATTTCTCCCATATGTAGATGGCAATTTGGTGGTTGATTTGAGACATTTGGGTTGTCATTCAGCGCTTGTTGAATGCATCCTTCATATGGGTCGTTTAGTGGCTTTAACTTGTTACTCTTTTGAGTCAGATTATCCTTGATCAAAGAGGAAGAAATGTATCTATAGAAAGTTAAGATAAGTTAACCAAGGTGCATACAATAGAATCGAGAAAGCCTTGCAAGCATTGGTTAAGCTAGAAGAATTATGCAAGAAATTGAGATAGTGAGAGGCGGAGTTAAGACTTTCTTGAAATAACTTAGATATGGTCGTGGAGATTTATCGAGCATCACAGAGGTATCTGAAAGATCAAATTATGTTTCTTGACAAAGAAAAAAGTAGGGATAAGGAAACAACCACTATATATACTAAGCAACTAAATATTATAAAGGCTTAATTACAATTTTAGAGAACATGATTGCTTCTATTAAATGATAACATGCACTTTTGAATAAATATTTTGATAAATTTAGGTTCATGAATGATGAAAATAAATTTATTTTGTTGCCTCATAAAACATTGAATTAAAGAGGTTTCATCAAGATGTCTACTTCTAAGATAAGGGGAAGATTTATGCACTGACCTCTGAAACTATTCGGATTGGTCAGGTATGCTCTAAATATGAGCGGATATTATTATTGTTGGTATGTAAAGCTTCAAAAATTTCCTTGCCCAAATCTACACATTAAACTCCGACGTTACTTTGAAGATTACTTGTGTTTATGCTTGCAAAATCATGGTGCACGGTAGGATTGAGTGAACATTCGTCTTTAAGTATGAGGAATATGTTTTCTTCATTTTCCATGAAATTGAAGTTCAGGTATGGGATGCTCTATGTTTATAATGTAAACATAGTACCGTGATCCTTATCCCGACTTATGATTAACATTAATGTCTAGGCCATTTTTTATGCATTTTTCTTTGCATGTTATTATGTTATGGTAATGGTTTTGTACATCTTTTTAACTAATGTAGATTTTCCTTATATTCCAAATTCTCTTTTGTAACTTATTTAGAAATGGTTGAATTTTTGGTCAAGTTAACTTATCTGATAGCGATTGATTTGACTTCTTTATGTATGATTTTTGTTGTCTTTGTTTCTTGTTGTTTTGGTGATAAACATGTATTTCTGAAATATGGGCATTATTGACCAAGGGATACTCTTGGTGTTCCCATAGTCTAGCTTTGATCTTAGATAAAGGGTTGATTGATAATGCATGACCATTCGGATGACAAGTCGAGGAGTAAGGTCATTATGCCATTATAGGTGATTATTTGTATTTTTAATATTTCTCATGTTGTAAGTGAGGTACTTTGTTTGTCGGTGCCTTCATAATGTCCTACTTCTTTATGTTTTTGTTTAGTGATCCAATGATATTTTCATTTGAGAGTAACTTAAAAGTTTAAAGATTTTTACTCGATCATCATGCTTAAAAAGGAAAGTTTAATGTGATTAATAATTGAAAATATAAAATGGAATTGAAAGAATGAAAAAGTCGTCTGTGCATAACGAAAAGTGTGACAAAATTAAAACATAAATGAATAAAATCAAGAAAACTCGCAGTCTTTCAGGTAGGGACCTAACTACTTCGTCATCCCCCTTGGCCTTAGGTTGAGTTAGATCCACCTACATTGACATTGAGTATGACCCATGCATTTCCAGCTTGATGGTAGTGTATTTGGTGTCTTTTTCTTCTTATTTCTCTTTCCCTTCAATGAGTAAGGGCTCATTCTCTTTATTCATGAGTTTCACTTCTTATAAATTCTCCTTCTCCTCGAGGAGCAAAGGCTCATTCCCTTTTCATTGGTATTTAATGGGTAATATAGAAAGTGTACTAGATAGCTACAAGTAATAATGTGACATCGACGAGTACCACACGATATTGAACACGTAGGTCGAAATTAGTGTTGAATTTATTTTTATACTTATTGAACAAAGTTTTGGTTTGTTTGGTTAGATGTAGAATGATGATAAATAATGTTTGTAAAATTAATAATAAAATATTGCCAGTGATGAGTATGTCCTAAGTTTTCCTTTGTACACGTTATATGACCTTGCTAATTAATTAATTCATTCCCTACAATTTCATATTCCCTAGATTATTCAATCCTAAATTCTTAATGATTAAACTTTTATCCACTCAGATGGACCATTCAAGTTCTTGGTAAGTCACTACCCAAGACTAATCAATTAACTAACAAGAATATAAGATTTTCACGGTCCCACTTCTAGTCCTAGGTGGTTATTGACTAGAATATACTCCCTCCGGTCCTTTTTATAAGGAACACTTTGTAAAAATCACACAAACCAAGGAAGCTAATTCTTTTATTAATAATTTTAAAAATGATTATTTCATTCCAAAACTAACCTTCAAATATTAATCATAGTCATTATTATTCTTGTCTCTTGTAATTATCAATACACCACTATGCTTAATTCCAATAATATCTTTTGCTATTCACAAGAAGAGTTATGTTAATTACCACACATATTACTCCATTGCTACTCAAGCTTCACGTTGGATTTAATTTCAGAAAAACAAAACTTTTGTTAATTTGGCTTTCCCACCATTTTATATTAGCAATTTACCTCCAAATTTTTAGCAAGTAAACTTTTGAAATTTCAAAGGTTAAATTTTGAAACATTATCACAAAAACTCTACACTTTCAATCACTCTCTATATAAAGAGATTGAGCTTTCCATATTTACTTTCATTCATCCTAAAAAATGCCTCTTGACATAGACTTAAATATCACTTTCTCTTTTCCAGAAGAACAATCATCTTCTATATGTGAGTCTATTGCACCATCAAATATTGAAACACCTCAATTTGAGTTTGAGCTAAATCATCCATCAAATCTCATTGTTGAAGATAACATGAACCAAGATGTGCCATCAAATATAGAATCATCTGAATTTGAGTTTGAGTTAACTCATTTCTCATATGTCAATGATGAAGGTAACATGAATCAATTTTTTTCCATTCAAGAAGAAACAAGCAACAATGATTCTTTTTCAATTGAAAATGGTGAGTAATTATTTCAAATAATAGTAGTGACACTATCATTTTATTTTCTTTTCTTATTTTAATTTTCTTTCGTATTTTTTTGAATTACAAGTGTATTATGAGTAGCATGAAATTATAAAAAGTAGGTTGAAATTATGTACAGTAGCATGAAATACATATATGCAAATTATCATGTTTATGGATGAAAATACATGCATGAAATTATACTATTTGTAGGCAAAATTATCACCTTTAATTGATTCTTTAACTCTTCCATCACATTTTTATCATTTGTGCAGACTCATTGACAAGTGAAATCAATTCAAGAAAACGGGGATTTCTAACTAATGAACAAAGGAAGGCTATATATCATATACTGTTGAGTTTGAGTCCGGATGGGAAGTCACATAAATATGGAGTAATACCACGAATAGCTGCACTATACAATGTTCATAGAAGTGTCATTTACCGTATATGGAATCAAGTAAAGGACACAGGTAATGTTTGTCATAGAAAAACATTGTGTGGAAGGAAAAGGGTCCAATTGGACTTTGAGAGAATGCGTCAAGTACCGTTATCAAAACTATCAACCTATCGAGCTCTATCTAATCCTCTTAACATTCCTAAGACGTCATTGATAAGGTTGCAAAAGTCAGGAGTTATACGACGTCATTCAAGTACGCTTAAGCCGTATTTAAAAGAGGATAACATGATTAATCGTTTAAGGTTTTGTAAGGATATGCTTGATAGTAACAGCTTGCCTCATGATCCAAAGTTTATTTCTATGCATAATATTGTTTTCATCGATGAAAAATGGTTTTATATTACCAAAACCAAAAAGGATGAAGAAGAGCCATATAGAACATGCAAAAGCAAGAACTTTATTGGTAAGCTTATGTTCTTAGCTGCTGTGGCTAGACCTAGGTTTGACGATGAAAAGAATGTGACGTTCTCAGGGAAGATTGGTATATTTCCATTTGTGTATGAACAACCAGCTAGAAGAAGTAGTGTCAATAGAGTAGCAGGGACATTAGAAAGGAAACCTATAACTTCGGTTACAAGAGAGGTGAATAAATCTTTCTTAATAAGTAAAGTCCTACCAGCCATTAAGAGTATGTGGCCAAGAGAAGATGTAGGGAAGATAATCTACATTCAGCAAGATAATGCAAGGTCACATATTTCTACAAATGATCCCGATTTTTGTAGAGCAGCAAGTGAAGATGGGTTTGACATTCAAATGACTTGCCAACCACCAAATTCACCGGATTTGAATGTATTGGACTTAGGCTTTTTCAATGCCATACAGTCTTTGCAGCAACAAGAAGCGGTGAATTCAATTGACGAACTTATTGATGCGGTGCAAAAAGCATTTGATGATTTTTCCTGTCAACAATCTGATAAAAATTTTTCTACTCTTCAATCATGCATGATTGAGATAACGAAGATCAAGGGATCAAACAAGTACAAAATTCCTCACATGAAGAAAGACATGATGTATAACCAAGGTTGTATACCTACTCAATTAAGTTGTGATTCTTTGTTAATTCAAGAAGTCACTGAATATCTTCAAAGTTTTGATGATTAATTAGCAGGTGTTTGTTTTGTAATTTTCAGAATTTTTGATTGGATGATGAAATGTTTTGATTCATTATATTGTTACTTTCAGAGCTACTTGAGAGCTACTTTCAGAATCTTTGTTTTAATTTATATTGCCTCTTGAGAGCTACTTTCAGAATTTTCTATAATTTTAACTAAAATGTTTTAAAGTCTCCAAACTAGATAACTTGTTCAAACAAAAAATAAATGACCATGAAAACAACACAATGGATAAATAGCCTAAAATCAAATGCAAATGTAACCTCCTAAGATTTAACTAAACAGAATAATTTTGCAAGTGGTTTTTTTGTTGTATATGAATGTACTAATTAACTCCACAAAACTTTACCAAAGTTACTTGTAGTAGCAGTAACATAAGACTTTATGTATTGCCTTGGAGTATAATTTTATCGTTACAGTGGCGCCGAGGTTGCGTATTGACATTTCAATTTCGTTTTGTATAAAAATAACGAGAGTTTTGTTTTGTTCAAATTAACATAGTAAATCAAAAGTGAAAGTTTTATTCTGTTCGATGTTCGACATAACATAGTACCACAAGAACATTACTAAAATGAAAAGGATTTATCAATATCCATAAAATTTCCATATTTCAAAAACAAAATATCCATAACATTTCTTTTCAACTAAACTCGATGAAAATAAATTCGCAGAACATTCATAACCTCATCCTTCACAGCTTCACGTTCAAGGCTGAAAGGTTCTTCTTCCTCTGCATCTTTGTTAAGTTCTTCCTCTGCATCTTTGTTAAGTTCATGAAGATTATCAATCATGTCCAAGGAACCAGAAGTTGAGTGAGAACCATCTCTAGAATTTACCTCTGTAATTTCTTTTGCATCTTTCTCATTCCATATTTGCATCTTCCTTCTAATGATTGGTTGTCTACCTTCATCCTTACCCTTGATATCAGATTCCTCAACAATCTCTTCAACAGTTGTAGTAGAATCAAGTGAATGTTCAATAGTCTCACTTTCCACTTCAAAAGAATCTTCAATATCTGGAAACTTGTTCAAATCAATATGAAATTTCCGTTTCCCAGCAGAAGACTTAAATCCATCTTCATTAGAGTTATGAGATTCCATGTGTATGCTAATGTGAGAAACAATAGAATATTACAGTGAAGAAAAAGAAAACGTGAATATATTGAATTTAGGTAGTGCCTGTTTGTGTGCTTGTAACTTTCCCTCCAAATTTTTGCATGGGGAGTATGTTTATGTAACTAATGCACTTACATTGAAAAGTGTTATCTAATTTTATTTAATAAGGGTAGAAATGGAATTATGTATTTAATAAAATTTAAATTTAAAGAGTGTTTCTTATAAAAAGGACCAATTTTTTTTTGCAAAGTGTTCCTTATAAAAAGGACCGGAGGGAGTATAATTTAAAGTATTTATCTATTCCACGACTAGTTTCATAAGGTAAACCACACATTAATTCATTGATGATAGATCAATAAAAATATTAAGAGTACATATTAGATAATTAACAAAACACAATACATTAACATGAAAATTGCATACAAGGTACTTGGTTATTCCCTAAGAAAAAAATTCCTAACAAGTTTGGAGTTTAGCTACTCATAGGGTAATCAAACATGAAAATATAATTTAAGAAAGAAATACATAAAGCATACACTTAATGGGTGAACTTCAATGGGAAAGACTACATAGTTTCTTTAGAAAAGCTCTACATAATTATCTTTAAGTTAATGTTTGTAACCTTTATGTTTTGCAAAAAAATTATCTTAAATATTAGGTTATTTTATCGCGCAATCGCGGTCTAAGATGCAGTGCCACGACCAGTCACTTATGTTGATGTGGCAAGTGCACTAGACTTTGAATCACGTCGTGTATGATATTTAATAGCAACATAATTTTTCAAAGAGCTTAAAATGTTGATTGCTTTCATGAATCGTGTTGCACTTCTAAGTTGTAGCGTCGTGATTAGCCAAGTTCTTCTTTCTTCTTTCTTCTTTTCTCCAATTTTGTGTGTCACACTCTCTCCGCTTCTTATTAATGTAACTTTTAACATTTAAAAAACCATATAATTTGTATGGTTAGAGTGATTTTGACTTGCTTCTAGCTATTCCATAATATATTGAATCATGTTATGCTTTTCACTATTTCATGCAATATTAACTACAATTATAATCAATATACAGATAAAATGCTAGAAAAATATAGTATGATAAAGTCTAATCAATTTTCTTCTAATGGAGCTTGAAGAAAGCTAACAGACGATATTAATGATCTTGTAAGACAAGAGTTACTAATGTAGGTGTGGAGTGAGTCAGATCTTGGATAAACTATGAAATTTTCTGATATCTTCCATGTTTTGGTCCTGCATCAGGGATGGTACCTACAAACACTCTAGCGCTCAAGCCAATGTTCGTTGATAGTGTGATGTATTTTAGGGCTAGAATGTGTGTACCTTGATTGATGTTTTAATTTCTTTTATAGTACGGTCGTAGGGTTTCAAGGACCAAGAGTTTTTTATGTGAGGAAGTTGTCCAAGAAAGTACATTTGTCAATTCTATCCTCTCACAGTCATCCTTCAATCATTTACCTTGATCAAACATCCTTCTAGGACATGTCCATGTTTGGTCCTAAGTTCTTAAAACCTTATCAAGGACTATAGTTGGAAATGTGACATCCTTGATTTGATGTCATTTTGATAACATCAGGATTCAATGATTATAAATAGATGGCATGATGTCTTCTTAGAGGATTGAAGCCTCTAAGAGATTTCATATTGAGTAAGACCATGGTTATTGACATGCCTTATGTTTAGGCTGGAACATAGTCTCCTTCTAGTTTGTTCTAGTTTTTTTTTTCTTTTGCTTTTTTCATGTAACAACAAAAAATGTAGTTAAACGTTAGTTTTATGGATATTGGGGAAGTCCGGGGAAGCATAGGAAACAATTGGTCAATGCTCCAAGACCACACGAGAGGAATATGCCATTTTCACTTGAACCTAATAATTTTTCATTAATGTGAGTTCTCACCTCTTATAACACGAGGTTACACAAAATTATAGTCAACTTAATTAAGAGAAACAACATGTCAATACTTCTAGATCACAACAAAGAAAAATGTCACATCTGCTCTCAAAATTTTAAGATTTAATTTAAGTGTTTCAGTCACCTATCTCATATTTTCTTTGACACTATTTATAAGAAAAAGTTTATTTTTCAGATGTATTGAATAATATATATATATATATATATATATATATATATATATATATATATATATATATATATATATATATATATATATATATATATATATATATATATATATATATATATATATATATATATATATATATATATATATATATATATATATATATATATTATATATATATATATATATATATATATATATATATATATATATATATATATATATATATAATATATATATATATATATATATATATATATATATATATATATATATATATATATATATATATATATATATATATATATATATACGATGCGATCTCACACGAATTAAGAATGAGAAAATTGTTAGATATACTATCTATGATCTTATTTATAAATAAATAAATAAATATATTAATTTATTTAATTAATATATTTATTTATTTATTTATAAATAAGATCATAGATAGTATATCTAACAATTTTCTCATTCTTAATTCGTGTGAGATCGCATCGTGTATATATATATATATATATATATATATATATATATATATATATATATATATATATATATATATATATATATATATATATATATATATATATATATATATATATATATATATATATATATATATATATATATATATATATATATATATATATATATATATATATATATATATATATATATATATATATATATATATTGATTATTTAATTAATATATTTATTTATTTATAAATAAGATCATAGTATATCCAACATTTTTCTTTTTCTTAATTCGTGTGAGATCGCACCGTATATTTAAAATAAATAAATAAATGTAAAACTGTTTGTAGTGTCATTTTTTCTTCAAGTAGGTTAGCAAGTCTTAATTACTTTTCCACTATGCTTCAATGAAATTTGGTGCCTACTGCATGCAGCTTTATTTATTTCCAACAAAACATGGAAGGAAGAATTAATGAGGAAAAGGATAAATTAAATCTTTTGGAGATTCAAGGAGAAAGCACAGATTTTACTGAAGCAGATTTGATAGTTAGGAGTGAGATTGCTTCAAAGTTATACAAGCTATCTACTCTTACTTGTAGCATTCAATGGCAAAGAGCTAGATCGATGTGGTTAAAGGAAAGGGATGCAAATTCTAAACATTTCCACAGCTGCATTAATAAGAGAAGAAAAAGAAAATGGAATTTTATGTATTGACTTGAATGGTAGAAAGGTTACAGAGGTGAAGGAAATTAAAGAAGAGATTTTCAAACAATTTAGTCGTCAATTATCTCATAGAGGAACTAGCACAATATCGGAGACCATTTGTTTCAATAAAATTGAAGAAGCTCATAATGCAGATTTAGTGTGCGAATTTTGAGAAGAAGTTAGAAGATCGGTGTGGGAGTGCAACAGTGATAAAAGTCCAAGGCCAAACAAAGTTAATTTCGGATTTATGAAAGATTTCTGGGAGGAAATCAAACAAGATTTCATGAGGATAATGATTGAATTTCATGAACACTGAATGATGGTGAAAGAGGCAATTTTCTCCTTTATTGTGTTGATCCCCAAGAAGAGCAGACCTTTAAAAATATCAGACTTTTAAGTCGATTTCTCTGATAGGATGTATTTACAAGGTGATAGTCAAAGTCCTCGCTAACAGATTAAAAAAGTGATCGGAACTATTATCTCTGAAAACCAGTCAGCCTTTTTAGCCGAAAGACAGATTCTGGATGGCATCCTAATTACAAACGACATCAAGGATGAGGCTAGGAGAAAGAAAAAGGAAATATTGATGTTTAAAGTCGATTTCGAGAAGGCGTATGATTCAGTGGACTGAAATTTTCTAGATTATGTGATGTCAAAAATGGGTTTTCATGAGAAATGGAGGTATTCGATAGCAGAATGTTTAAAATACACGATGATATCTATTCTAGTTAACGGCAGTCCGACTAACGAGTTTAAGATGGAAAGAGGATTACGGCAAGGCGATTCGTTGTCACTGTTCCTTTTCCTTATTGTTGTTGAAGGTTTTAACTTGTTGATAAAAAAGCGGTCAAATCTGGTAAATTCTTTGGATACAAATTCGAGAATAGGGCAGAAAGGTTCTCACACCTACAATACGCCGACGAAACATTGATTAGGGGGGAAAGGTGGTCAAGCATCCATATTATTAAGGCGATACTTTTGCTCTCCGAAGTTATGTCGGGACTTAAGGTCAATTTTAATAAAAGCATGATAGTGGGCTTAAATATTGATGATTGATGGCTTGAAGAGGCAGCAAATATTCTGAATTTTCAGAAAGGTTCTATTTCGCTCAAATATTTAGGTTTTCCCTTTGGTTCTAACCCGAACAAAATCGCTACTTGGCAGCCGGTGTTAGATGTCGTTAGATATAGACTTTTGAGTTGGAGAAAATATTATCTTTCATTTTATGGTCGGGTGGTGCTTATCAAAACAGTCCTTCATGCGCTTCTGGTCTACTTTCTCTCGTTCTTCAAGGCTCCGACAAGTATTACTTTTAAGCTTGAATCCATCTTTAAACAATTTTTGTGGGGCGGGAGTGAGAATGAAAAAAAAATCAACTGGGTAAATTGGGAAAAGGTGTGCACCCCAATTGAGAAAGGGGGATTAGGAATTAGAAATTTGAAATTGTTTAACTTGGCTCTCCTAGGAAAGTGGAAGTGGAAAATTAAATCGAAAAGAAACGGGTTATGGATAAAAGCATTGAAGAATAAATACGTGGAGGTAGAGGTTATAAGGGGTATGTATAGAAGCAAAGATTCAATTTAGTGGAAAAGAGTTTATGATATAGAAATAGGAGATTGAGAAAATTCGAATTATTTTTCTGTTAAAGAGATGTATAAGGAATTAAGCAATGTTGAGCCTAATCAGTCTAATTTTAGTTGGCTTAAGACTTGACACAAATCAATTCCATTGAAAGTAGCATATTTTGGATGGAGGATTTTTCAGAATAGTTTAACTACAAAAAATAATCTCTTTAGAAGGAACATCATCGGTCCATGATCTCTTAGGTGCATTGGGGATTGTGGGACTGATGAAACTATATCTCATCTTTTTTCGAGTGTCCTTATTTTTTAGGTATTTGGAACTTTGTTTGCAATTGGTTGTGGATATCCACTATCCTTCATAGAGAAAGTACGATTCATTTTATTCAATTTGAAGGACTGATTGGAGGGGATAAGGAAACATCATTGAAAGTGTGCATGATTTGGTTTGCTTGTATATGGAGTATCTAGAAAGCTAGGAACGAAAAAAATATTTCGCAACAAAGAAGTGGATATTGATAAGATGATTGAGGAGATCGTTGAGTATTCTTGGAGATAGCTGTCAATGAAAATCCTCGTGTTAAATTCAATTATGCCCATTGGAGAACTAATCCCAGGGCATGTATTAGTATTCATGATCTTTAATATTTGTTTTTTCTGGTCCCGGTTTGGTGCTTCGGTCGATATCGTCCCAGGGGCTATTTTCTCCATTCTCTTGGTGCTTCAGGTGTAGGTTGCCTCCATTTTCAGCGTTATTTTTGGTTTAGTTGCGGGGATCTGGTGGCCTTGCCGGTTTTTTATTTAATTTGATGTTCGTTATTTTGGGCTCGATGTAGTTGTCGTTTTCTGTTAATTTTATCTGAATTGGTTGGTGGAAATCTTGTATTAGTAACTACATGTGGTGCAGGACTTAAATTCATTTTTTCTATTTGCACCTCTGATGCTTATTTAAATAAAATTTGGCTGTTTTAAAAAAAATCGAACAAAACAAATCTTGATGTTACCTACCATCTTGCACCAGCAACAACAAAATAAAATTGAATTGTTAAATACTTCATTCACACCTATGTCAATATTTATGTGTTCATTATAAATTTATTTTATTATTATTTCATGTATATTAAAAAAATGATTTAAATGTATCTTTAGTCCTCTTATTTTCAAGTATTTTAAGTTTTAAAAACTTTACCTCACAATTATTTTTAGTTACATGGTATTAATAACTGGATAAATATATTAATTAATATTTTTTAATTAATTTATTTTCTAATTATAATTAATATATTTAATTAATTTGTTTTTTTATAAATACAAGTTTTAAAAGGATTTACTAGGCCTAAAGGCTGATGTCATTCAAGAATCTCACCAGCCCACATGTACTCATTATGTGGGATTCTTTTGGACTATATAAACACTTGAACATTTCTTTATAAAAATCTTGTGGGACTATTCTCTTTCTCTTTCTGCAACCTACTGCATAATCATCTTCCTCAACCTTACTCCACTGTATGAGTTTGGTAGTTTGTATCAATATAGTCAAAGTTTTGTTGGGGGTGATACTAGGAGCATTGATACATAGTGTAGGACTAGGCACCTTTGTGAGAGACACACCACTTATCCACCTAAAACCTTAAGGTGATAGGTGAGTGGGTTCTCTAACTTATATATGTTTAAGTCTCCACAATTCTATCTAATGTGGGACTATTTCTCCAATTACTCACACTTACTATTATTCCAACACTCCCCTTCAAGTGTGAGTCCACAATGCTCCCTCACTTGTACCTCCATTGACATCTTGCAAACAGAACACCACTTCCTGGGCGCATTTCGATACAAGTCTCTTTCGGTCCCTTTCTCGAACCAAAGGCTCATGATACCATGTTAGGGGGAGATACTAGGAGCATTGATACATAGTGTAGAACTAGGAACCTTTGTGAGAGACACACCGCTTATCGACCTAAAACCTTAAGGTAATAGGTGAGTGGATTCTCTTACTTATATATGCTTAAGTCTCCACATTCCTATCCAATGTGGGACTATTTAATTGGTATTAGCGAATTGTTGGAACAAATGATTCAAGAAAGATGAATATTGTGAAAAACAAGAAGAAGAAGAAGAAGAAGAAGAAGAAGAAGAAGAAGAAGAGAGTGAGAGAGAGAGAGAGTTGAGTTAGTTAAGTGTAACTAACTTTGAACTGAATTCAGTTATTATTCTTGCTTACTATTATAAACGCAATGGCCCTTTATATAGGCAAAATAGCCCAGACCCAAATACATGCTAAAAATCCCAAATAACCAAATAACAAGAATTAACCAACTAACACACCCCCTAATTCATGTTATCAAGAATTCTCATCCCAATGCCTTTCTTTAACTCTTCGAATTTCACTTTCTTCAGAGGTTTGATGAATATGTCAGCTAGTTGCACTTCTGTCTTGCAATGTTTTATTTCAAGATTCCCTTTGTTGACTTGATCTCTCAGAAAATGATACCTTCGTTCAATGTGCTTACTTAGGCCATGACATATTGGGTGATTTGCAAGGTTTATAGCTGACTTGTTATCAAGAAACAACTTCATCTTCGATTCCATTATTATGAGTTCTTCAAGTAGAATTTCGATCCATGCTGCTTGGCATGCTGCATATGATGCAACCATATATTCTGCTTCACATGATGACAAAGACACAATTATTTGCTTCCTCTAACTCCAGGAGATTGGAGCTCCTTCGATCATGAAAATATATCCTACAGTACTCTTCTTTTCATCTTGATCTCCACTGAAATCTGAGTCAGTGTATCTTTGCACTTCGACATTTGTATTATTCTTCGACTTCTTTGCTAACAGCACACCATGATCAATGGTTCCCTTGATGTATCTCAACACCCTCTTTACTGCAATGAGATGACATTCCTGAGGCTTCTCCATAAATTTGCTCAACAATCCTACACTTTGGCAGATATCTGGTCTAGTATTGCAAAGATACCTCAAAGATCCAATGATTTATTTGTAAAGTGTCAGACTTACAAACTCATCATTCGATTACTTTTTCAGCTTTGCTCCAGTCTCTAATGGAGTAACAGTTCCCTTACAGTTTCTCATATTGAACCTCTTTAATATATCTTGAGCATACTTCGTTTGATGCAAGAACACTCCTTCTTCGACGTCTTTGAATTCCATTCCCAGGAAATATGAGAGATTCCCTAAATCATACATTTCGAAATCCTGCATTAACTTCGACTTTACCTTCATTATCTCAGCTTCGTCTGCTCCTGTAATGAGTAAGTCATCAACATAGAGGCATAAAATGATTCGATTGACACTTTCGACATCATTTACATACACTCCATGTTCAGAGACACACTTTGTGAAACCTGCTTCAATTAGGAAGCTATTTATCCTTTTATTCCAAGCTCTAGGAGCTTGCTTCAAGCTATAGAGAGCCTTCCTTAATCTATACACTTTCGACTCCTGCCCTTTAACGTTGAAACATGGTGGTTGAGTAACATAGACTTCTTCTTCCAATGGACCATTCAAATATGTTGACTTTACATCAAGTTAGTGCATTTTCCATCCTCTATATGCAGCTATTGAAATAACAATCATGATTGTTTCGATCCTTGCAACAGGCACATATACTTCATCGAAGTCAATACCTGGTTGTTGTAGAAAACCTCTGGCCACCAGTCTTGTCTTGTACTTTGCAATCTCACCTTTTTGCCTTTGTTTCACCCTGTAGATCCATTTAAAATCAATTGGTTTCTTGTTGGTTCTTTCGACAAGCTCCCAAGTGTTGTTCTTCTCAATGACTCTAAGTTCTTCTTTCATGGCTTCACACCAATTCGAATTTCTCAAGGCTTCACCCAAGTCAATTGGTTCTGCTTCAGCCATCATCATGGCTTCTTCAATTAAGTCACCATCAACATCGATTTCTTGATCTGGAAACCTCTCATATCTAATCAGCCTAGTCGACTCAGTTCTTGTTCTTGTGGACCTTCTTTCATTCTGCACAGGTGGTTCTTCATTTCGATCAGTCGAAGTATCACTTTGTTCATTTTGACTTGTTGAAGCTTCGTTCTTTTCATCTTCTTCGAACACAGTTGTGACTGTGTCTGATTCTTGTTGAACCTAACTTCGAATCCAATCCAATCCTTTACTTTTGTCTACAAGAACATCTTTACTGGTCACTAGTTTATATTCAACTGGTGAATACAACTTGTGTGCACCAGTCGAATGATAAGTTATGAGCACTATGACTTCACTTCGATCATCCAGCTTCTTTCTCAATTGTTCAGGTACATGCCTGAAACACATTGATCCAAAAACTCTAAGATGACTTACATTTGGCTTCGACCCTGTCCAAGCCTCATGTGGTGTCTTTTCGAACATTTTCTTCGTTGGGCATCTATTTAGAATGTATACTGTTGTCAAAGCTGCTTCAACCTAAAATCTCTTAGGCATATTCTTAGCTTTCAACATACATCTTGTCATGTTCAGTACACTTCTATTATTTCTCTCAAGTATGCCATTATACTGAGGCGTATAGGGTGCAACAACCTCATGCTCTATACCTCCCTCATTGCAAAATCTGGCAAATTTAGCAAAAGTATATTCACCACCACCATCAGTTCTTAACTTCTTCAATTTGCAGCCACTTTGTTTCTCAACATGCAACTTGAACTTATTGAACTGTGTGAATACCTCACTCTTCATTTCAATAAGGAAAATCCACATATGTCTGGTGAATTCATCAATGAAAGTAACGAAATACATGTTACCTCCATTGGACTTTACTTCAATTGGTCCACACACATCTGAATGAACCAGCTCTAGTTTTTGCCTTGATCTTATAGGCAAGTCACGTTTGAATGCCTTCCTTTCCTGTTTAGCTTTGCAGCATTCCTCACATATCTGCTTTGGTTCCTTCACATACGGCAACCCAAGCACCATTCTTTTCTGATTGAGCATACATAAACTCTTGAAGTTTAGATGTCCATACATGTGATGCCATTGCCAGTTCTTGTCTTCTTTTGTAGTTAAAGTGAGACATTTGTTATCTGATGTGTTGAGTTCGACTTTGAAGATTTTGTTTTCTGCCAATGGTACTTTCATGATTAGCCTTCCATCAGTCCTATATACCTTCATCTGATTATTCTCCAACTTCATATTGAAGCTTTTTACAAGTAATTGACCTACACTTATCAAGTTACTTGTCATCGAAGGTACATATAGAACTTTAGTGATATTAGCCTTTCGACCATCCTTTCTGATAATAGAAATATCTCCTTTACCACCTGATTTGATATACCTTCCATCTGCAAACTTTATCACCTTTTCGACTGACTCATCTAACTTGGTAAACCAGTTTTTATTGTCAGTCATGTGGTTGCTACATCCTGAATCCGGATACTACATATTGTTTTTCTCAGTGTTCGATTGAGTGTTCACCAGCAACAACACATCATCAGAATCACTACTTCCAGCTCGTGCATATTGAGCTTCATCACTATCTTTCGACTTTGCAGCTTTCTTTCTTCGACAGTCTCTAGCATAGTGGTCAAAACCTTGACAATTGTAACGTTGCACCTCTTTCGTGTCAACTTCCTTCCCAGAGTACTTGTTGCCCACTCCTTTTCGAATTTGTATTCTTACTTGACTTCTCATCACCAGCAAGATTCTTTCGCTGCTTCAATTTCTCTTTTCCAACTTTCTTGCTGAATCTTGATTGCAATGCTTGTTCAGCTGCTTTCTCCCTTTTTGAGTTTCTTTGTTGCAGTATTATTTCATGAGCCTCCAAAGAAGCTTGAAGTTCTTCAAACTTTATCTCAGATAGATTCTTGGCCTCTTCGATTGTTACAACGAAGTAATTAAAATCTGCAATTAGAGATCTCAATACCTTTTCTATCTTTTACAGACCCGTTAGCGCTTCACCACACGCCTTCATCTAGTTTGTTAGCATCACTACACTTGAGAAATATGCAGAAACAGATTCATCCTCTTTCATCTGCAGCATCTCATACTGCTTTCTCAGAGTCTACAACTTCACTTTCTTCAATTTCTCATCTCCACTATACAAGGACTTCAGCTTTTCCCAAACTCCTTTTAATGTTTCTTCTTTGATTATCTTCTCAAATACATCACAATTCACACACTGGTGAATCAAGAACAGTGTTTTGCCATCTTTCTTCCTCTGATCTTTATGCGCATCTGTCTGGGCTTTCGTAGAATTCATTTCCAGTTGTGATATTCCATCATTCAAGATTTCTAGAAATTGTGTTGATTTTGTTGATTCGTTTGCCATTAGATTCACTCTAAATCACAAACAAGCTCTTGATACCAATTTATTTGAACAAAAGATTTAAGAAATGTGAATATTGTGAAAAACAAGAAGAAGAAGAAGAAGAAGAAGAAGAGAGAGAGAGAGAGAGAGAGAGAGAGAGAGAGAGAGAGGAGAGAGAGAGAGAGAGAGAGAGAGAGAGAGAGAGAGAGAGAGAGAGAGAGAGAGAGAGAGAGAGAGAGTTGAGTTAGTTAAGTGTAACTAACTCTGAACTGAATTCAGTTATTATTGTTGCTTACTATTACAAACACAATGACTCTTTATATAGGCAAAATAGCTCAGACCCAAATACATGTTAAAAACCCAAATAGCCACATAACAAGAATTAACAAACTAACTAAATAGTCCTATGTTGAATAGAAATGTAGAGATTTAAGCATATATAAGTGAGAGAACTCACTCACCTATCACCTTAAGGTTTTAGGTGGATAAGTGGTGTGCCTCTCACAAAAGTATTTATTCCTATATTCTGTATCGATGCTCCTAGTATCCCCTGTAACAAATTTTAGGATGCAATTGAATTGAACAACGTGTTAAATTATTCCATAATGATGAAGTTACATGCTTCAAGTCTGCAATCTCCAACTTATTTGTTCATTCATTTATGATCTATTTTTAAAATATCAAAGAACTAAATGAGCACCATATTGCAGCTGAAGTGTAATTATCATAGCAGAGGCATGCGTATAGGATGGTGAAAGTTCAAATAATGTTCCAGAATCATTGCTATTGCGATCTTTGCTTCCATCATAATCACCATGGAAAATTTGTTATTACATTACAAACTACAAACAAAATACAAATGACAAGTACAAATAAGTTTCTAAATAATGGCCTCAAAACTAAGATATGAAATCAAATTTCAATTCAAAACCTTTTGTTCGTCCCATAAGTTGTTACATTCATCTTCTTTCAATGAACTAACTGATAATAATGTCACTTTTTTAAACATGTCTTATCTTATGCATGCTATACCTAAAATTTTATATTCAAAATGATTATTCTCCTTTGTAGTAGGAAAATCTTTTTAGTTAAATTAACGTGCAAAGATTAAGGAGTTAAAAATGAGTCATTTAAGGAGTTGGAAAAATAAGACTTCATAATCAATGAGAACAACTCTCCTAATGAGAATAACATGATAATGAGAGTTATTCTCCTTAACTGAAAATATAGCATGATAATGAGAACAACTCTGCTATATTTTCAGTTTATGGCTGCATGAAGTTGGAAAAATAAGGCTTCATAATCAATTTTCACGCCTTGCTTGTCATATTTGGTTTTATATTGCTCTTTCTTGTTCACCAAATTGTCAACTTGGATATTGGGCTCATGCTACAATATGATATGATTTAGGCCCATTTTTTTTTTTTAAGAATCTTATTTAATTTCTAAAATAAATTATTAAAAAGTATTAATTTATTAAATAAAATATTTAATAATAAATTTCTAAAAAAAATATTTAAAAAATATTAAAAAAATATTAATTTAATTATTAAAATAATTAAAAAATATATTTAATAATAAATTATCCCAATCAACATTGACACATTAAAAAATAAAATTTATCCTAATCATCATTGACATGTCTACAAAAGTGGAGGGAGCCCAACAAAATCCCGAGTGAGGTAAAGTTTAGAGACCAGAATAATGAATTTTAAAATGAAGGGATTAAAAGTTTAAAAAACATCAAAATAGGAAGATTAAAAGTGCAATTAAGCCTAAAAAAATAACAATAAATTAATCCAAATGAGATGTGGTCACCAACTTTTGTGTGAAGAAAATTTGATTTTGAAGAGAAGAAACCATCTTGTATGATTCAATGATTCTTTACGAGATTGATTAAGATTATAAGAATTGTTTTTTTAATAACCACTTTTTTTAAAATAATTTCTTAAATAACCACATTTCAAAAAATTACTAAAGTAACCATTTTTTAAACAAAAAAAGTTCACCACAGAGGTTAAACCACTTTGTGTGACACATACGTGTAAAATAAAGAGGAGGTGTCACACTTCATGGCTTGTCCTCCTATGTAGTTCTATGCAGTGTGGTCCATCCATGTACTTTTTAAGGAGGAGGTGCCAATCTAGCTGGCTTGACAGTTGTTTTTAGTATTCTATAAATACAACCACCCGTCTTCACCATTTTTCACACCTCTTCTCATATCACTCTTAAAAATATCTTTCACTCCCTTGCCAAGATTTTTCACTCCTTTGCCAAGGTTTTCACTGATCAAAAGAGATGCTCATGTTATTTTTTCATCGACAAAGTCTTCGATAAAGATCAAACTCTAGAACACACAGACATTTGAGCATTTGCAGAGGCACTTGATTCGCTAGTTAGAAGGAGACATTCCTGATGGTGAACAAATCATAAAAATTGAAAGGCAAATTACGACGAAGAACGAAAATAGAGTAATTCGTTCATGGAAAACCATGAGATGTGACGATGATTTCCTTATGATGATGCTTGGACTAAACAATATTGTGTTGATGGTTTTAGTCTCTTAGTTATTATAATGTGTTTAGTTGTTTTGTCTGGTTATCGTGTTATGTTTTGTGTAGTTGTCTTGAGTTTATCGTGTTGTAATTTTTTGGGTCATTGTCTGAATGTTGTTGTAATCAAATTTAACTTAAACACGAAATAAAAAGTCGAATTTAAATTGAAATTTCTTGCTTACAACAAATAAATTACTCCAGAAAATTTACCATAAAAAAATTATGTTGCAGAGCTAGACCTAATATTCAAACAATTTTTTTGATTGTGTCCGGGAAGACGACATGTACTGGATAACCTTATCCTTTTTTGTCGTATCTGTAACACCCTCTAAAATCCCGCGGAATAATACAACATAAATCAAAGTAATATAAAATGTACATCAATCGAGGATGTCACACTTAATTCAAACATCACATACACCTGTCATTCTTAATAACACTTAATTAAAATTCATGTTTTCCATACACTTTCACATAGCATGTAGCAGCGGAATAAACCTTCATTTAAATAAGCATGATGTTTTAGTCTCATAATAAATTCATTCAATTCACCACTTAGGCATAAAAGCCAACTCACCATATAAATTCAAATAAATCATAACAAAATAAATAGAGTATATAATGTATCTTTCAAAATATGAATTAAAACGTTTTTCCGTGTTACAAAATTAGAGCATGATTCAAAATCACAATACGAAAATAAAATAACCTAACTCTTCCAACTACTCTCTTGCTAGAAGCAACTCTAATCTTCAGTACATGAGCGATGTCGTATAAAACATCATTCCAACAGAAGGGTGGGAATTCACATAATTATCGAAATCATATAATAATATATAATGTGATAACATACATACATAAAGACGAATTAACTCACTCTTCATATGCTTTATAACATAGCATCACCTAATCAATCATACTATCCACAATCCACAAGTATACACTCGCAAATTCACAATTTCACAAATACATCACATTCACATAGTGCACATAACTTCATATTATGGTATAATACAATGTGACTCAAATGCAAGACTTGAATGCAATACTCATGCATGTGGTACCAATCACTGTTATTTTTATTTGGTTTTTACTTTAAATCGGGTCCATTTCCTAGACCAATAACACAAAAAAGACTGTCCCTAAGATTTCAAACTTCGCTCTAGGTTTGGGACAAATCACTAGCTCCCACGAACTAACAAGCATTGCCTCTTGACAATAATGATGCATGTGCAATTTCAACAACCATATGCAATTAAGACCATCCCTCAATGTTAACATCCATGCATATCTTCAGTAATTCATCACAATTGAATTATCATACAATTACACATACATGCACGCATTCATGAATTGAATTAGCCACATACAATTCATATTTATAGCATAGCTGGTCCAAAACATCATAACAACACATAGCAAACAATGTACAAAGTATCATTATAATCTAATACCAAATCACAAACCACACAACATACAAATACAAGTCATTTTACACAAACATACAATTATTAAATCACCTATTTCAAACAATCCCATTTTTATTGAAAAGGATATGGCACTAGCTTCCTAACACTTCGAACGGTGACTCAAACGGAGCTACGGCTCAAAAGTTATGAAGTTTTGAAAATTTACAAAATTGTTGTCCAGGTGACTTTCGCTAAACAAACTCTGACTCCCAGGTGACTTTCTCTAAGCGGACTTATTTCTCTAACCGAACTCTGCGATTTGCATAAAAATTCTTGCGGTGACAACACTGTTCCATGTGCGATTTTAACCCCCAAAACACATTTTTGACATTCAATTGCTACAATTTAAGACATTATAACTTATATCTAACATATATTTTTAAATAGAAACATCACAACACCATTACTCATCATATTCAAGTATTTCTCATCAAAATCTAACAATTTCAAAACCATGGAAATTTAGGGATTTCATCCTAAATATGAATCTATCTATCATTCATCATCATACAATTCCCATAAAAATGTAAAAACCCACCATTACCTTGATTCTGATGAACTCTTGAATTTTCTCCTCAAGATTCCTCTTATCCTCTTTTCTCCTTTTTCCTTTGTCTCTAGGTTTGTCTCTTTTTCCTCTTTTCCCTTTACTAACCTTATTTTCTCTTTTTATCAAACCCTTAACAAAATAATGTTAACCCAACAACCAAGCTAATGGACTCACTATCCACACACCCATTAACTCTTCACATTTCCACATATTAGGCCCAATTACAATATTCCAATATTTCTCTATAATTCTTACTAATTAAATAATTCCTTCACTAACTGACATCATTTCCTAACGATAACTCAATGGTTCTACAATCTCACCCCGACAAACTCGTCACATGTAACATGCATCAAATAATTTAAATTAAATCATTTAGTAACAAAATCAAACAAATAACTAATTAATAAAATATATAAATAGTTAATAAAATTGGGGTGTTACAATATCCATTTCGGTTCTAATACATGTACTATTTGGACGACCCTTTTTCTTCCTTCGTATTTGTTCATTGTGCCAAACAATGCTCAATTGATAAGCAGGCCATTATCCTCCTTTGCCAACACAGAGAAGGTAATGATGTACACACTTAATACGGTTTTGGCTTTGTAAAAGGGGGATATATGTCCTCTTGGGTCCATGCCAACATTCAAACATGACGCTGTGACATTATAGCCAACCTACATACATCCAACCTACATACAATCAAACCTATATACAACCAACCTACATACAACCAAACATCACACCATCAAAACACCCAACCATCCTAGAGTTTTTAGAAACCGCAAGAACCTTTGCTTCGTTTCCATAATGATTCAACATCCCAATTGTATCAACCACCTTATCCACACATATCCCAACCAATAAGACCAAACTTCAACAACATCAACACCAATCTCTTTGGAAGCACAACACATTGAGGGGAAATGATCGATGAGATGTATGATCCAAATGTACCAGGACCATCACATCAAGAACATCATCATTAAGTGAGTTAGAACATACCCTAAAAACCTCACTTAATTCAATAGAGACCATTGAGGTCGGTGAGGCAAAGGCGAGGGCATTTTTGTCACACAAGTGAATGTTTAGGTGGAGGAGAAGTCAGTAAAAATATGTATCTATACATTGTGTAATGCTTTCCAACTTAGATATTAATATAAAATATTTTCATTTACATTTTTTTTAAAAGTAAAAAAAAACAGAAATGTCAAGCCACCAGAGGTGGCACATTCCCTTTAAGTTATCTGCATGTGCCACACTGCATCACACTATTGTTGCACCCCAAAATTTTCCATGTGGATTTTATTCACAATTGACTTATGCTTCACATTCATCTGCATCACAATCATTCATAACATTTGTTCTTGAGGCATGGGATCACATTTCTCTCGAGAAGAGGGGCTCATCTCTCAAAGGATTACATCATCATGATCATTTTCTTCAAGTGGTTAAGGTTTCGTCATTGGTTCATCAGTTGATTTGAAGTAAACTAGAGTTTTGGCATTCATCAGAGAAAATCAGGAATTATGGTTTTGAGGTTTAAGCCTTAAGGGATATTCACTCAAAGTATCATCAATAATATCATTCCATGGCCTCAACTTATTTTGCCTTACAATCACAAGATTCCACTTATTATAGGAGAGTGGAATTCATCTAAAGAAAAGTCATTTGCAAAGTAAAACTTTGACTTTTTGGTCAAACAAGGGTGTATCAAGTCAAGAATTATGGAAATATGATTAGTATCATCATTTGATTATTTAATTAAAAAAATCAAGAAATCAAGAAAAGGATTCAAAATCATGAATTGGATTTGAAAATTTCACTAAGTGTAGTGAAATTCCATGTGTAAAATGTCATACTTTGCAAAGTCATAACTTCTTCACCAAGCTATCATTTTTCATGCTTCAAAGCTCAACTTAAAGAGAATGATGATTTCTGCAATTTTGTCAATGAGGGTTGATTCCCAAAAAGTGCTTTAATTAATAGATATGAGCTCATGAAGTTATGATACTTTTTATCCAACACTTAGAAATTTTCTCAAACAGTTTTGATCATTTTTTTATCTCAACTTCTTGACCATTTTTCACCAAGATCCAGAATGATTCAAGGAAAATGTTCAACATGAAAGTTGTAGATAATATTTCAAGCTTTCCAAAATGCCAAAGAGCATAAGTTTATCATGCTTAAGAAAGTAGAATCAAAGAGATGAAGTTAGGAATTTCATGCTTGAATTTCAAGTCATTTTGTGAAGAACTCAAGAGCAAATATCATAACCTTACCATGAAATCTCAATTTTCAGGCCATGTTGTTTCTAAATCTCCATATAATCAGAAGATTACACACTCTTTTTGGCTATTATCCAATTGATTCAATCCTTATCCAATGCATCATTCCATTTTTGGAACTAAAGCTAACACTTCCATTCTTGTAAAGTGACTTTAATCACAAAGTTCACTCTCCTTGAGCCTCTAACTTGTTTCCTCTGCACACGCTCAACATAAAAGCAATAAGTAACATCTTTAAAGTATGTCAACCGCCCTAGAAAGCTTGTACTTCATATTGGAACTATGGAATGACTATGTACCTTCACTTACAATCCAACTAAGCCAACTTTTGTTCTACGACTCCAATTAAACCAATTCCTTTTCTCACAAACCAGAAATATTTTCTATAAATAGAGGATTTTTCTTCCAAGTTCAAACACACATAAATGCTCAAAGTCACTACCTCACAAAAAGCTTGATTTTTGCACAAAGTCACAAACTTGTGAATTTGCACAAACTCTTAAGTTATTTGCAAACCAACCATCCAAACACTTCATATACATCCTATAGAAGCTATCCAAACCATCATTTAGCTTCTGTAACATCATCATCATCATCATCCTCTATTTTCACTTTGACCATTTGCAAGTGGAGTTGGTTAGAGAGATTCAGGAACTTTTAGCACAAAGTAAGCATACCATTAGCTTCCTAAAGGTTCAAGCAAGATCAATACATCCTTATTTTATTTCTAGAAGTGCGTTTGAAGATGCAACTGACACACTTTGTTTGGTAAAAAAATTATATTTCAAACTCTACCATTCAAGCACCATTTTGAATATTTCTTGATAATATTTTGCTTGTTTAATTGCCATGAATAAAATCCCTATGAAAATAGACATTGGTTGAGCTTATGTGAAATTTAATTTATCTTTGAAAAAAATTAGGTTTTTCTAGTTTTGATCAAAATTCGTGAGTTACAGCGGAAATAAATAAAAACTAATTACATATTTTGAATCTTTAAAAAATTATGGGCAACTTTCATTTTACATCATTGAAATTGGTTGAGAATTAGAGAAGTTACAAATTTTGGTCATATTTGTTATAGTTACCGTAACAAATCGTCAAAACAAGGAAGATGATGATGATGTGGCGCCATATTCCATTTTCAAAAATGTTTTTATTACTTATTTAATGGTTTGTGTTATAAACATTGGATGTATCACCACCTTAGTGGCTAGGGTGTGCGTTTTCAAGTCTCTTTGTCTCCAAGGATGTGGGTTCCATTCCCCTTTTTTGCATATTTTCAAATCTTTTTTTTCTAAGCATTTAACACTTATTTTTAAATATATTTTTATGGGTGTGTTTGTTATCACTTATTAGTATTTTGTGTGGTAATCATAAGGGCACAGGTTCAAGCCTTGGCAGCCCCTTTAGTTAATTTTTATCACTTGTTTTTTTTTATAGTTTATTTAATCATTTTTCTTTTAATTAATTAATATACAAACCAGCTTATTTTAAATTAATTTTTTGCACACTCCTTATTTATTTACCCTATTTTGTGAATATATGAAAAATATCAAAAATATTTATTTGTTTTGCCTTTTCTATTTAATTTAAAATATAGTCCTTTTAGTGGGTTATTTAGGGTTTTCTTCCTTGTTGTCCTTGTTGATTTCTCAATCAATTTCATTTTAACATGACTTGTGGTGCATAAATTTATTGAACACTTAAATCACCCATGTTTCAAAACTTATTCTTTCTTTTAGGATGTATTTCCTTCATAAACTCCTTTTAACCATAAACCATTTCATTAAAAAACATGTCTTGCATCTTTCTACATTTTGTCACAACTTTTACTTGATAAACATGTTTGTTTGAATCCTTTATTTGATTGTCCATTATTTGTGTGAATACCATTCTCCCTTAGGCTTGCTTTATTCATCTTAAACCTTTGGTAAAGATTTGAATCAAGATAGACATTAGGACTTTAATCCAAGCATGACAACATTAGGATATAAGTTCCCCGTTTCAATCCAAACCCTAAATCCATCATTACATGATAATATTAAGTTAAATTCCCCATAATCTCAACGTTAGGTCTACTTTGCATGACAACATTAGGATCACAAGTATCCCCATTAGACTTTTTTTTCTTTTCCTTTTGCATTGCATCATTAAGACTAAAATCTTTTCTCAATCAAAACCCAAAAACACTTAACAATATTCAAAACCCTTTCAAAACTAAAGGTATGAAGGTGATGGGTGTCTCCTTGGATGATGATCCACTTAACACCTTCTTTCTAACAAAAATACAAACCAAATTCAAATCATTTTTGTCTTAGGGCTTCTTCACTTTAAAACATTTTCAAAAAGGATATGTTAACTCCGTTCTACACAAAACAACAATGTGTAGTCTCTAACGGTCGAGTGGTAACGTTAACTGTTAGAATGCGAATTTAATATCATCCATGAAAAAACACACAACAAACATAACATTTTTTAAAGAAGAACTACGGTGTTCTGATTCCCTTGTGGATACATAGGCATGGAGTTTCAATGCTTAGACGAACGCACTAATAAAAACCTTTTCTTTTTCAAAATTAATGTATGCATCAATTTCCTATTAACAAGAAAGTTTTAGATATATACACTAATTGACTAGAATAACAAGAGTGGATCTTGTGGAGTACCACAGACGTGAGGGGTGTTAATACTTTTCCGTTGCGTAATCGACTCCCTTGTCCAAGATTTGTTTGCGAGACCATGTTCTTTTCCCAATATAAAAGGTTTTCTCTATATTTTCTTTTCCCTATATTTTTGGGATAAAAAAATTTAGGTGACGACTCTATTTGTTCCATTCGAAGTTATTCCATTTTATTTTCGAGTATCTTCAACTACATAGGAGGACAAGCCATCCAGTATGGCGACTCCTCCTATTTTTGCATGCATGTGCCTCACAGAGTGGCTCATCCTCTGTGTGGCAACTTTTTTTTGTTTGAAAAATGATTACTTTGGTTTTTTTATTGAAAAATGGTTATTTAAGAAATATTTTTGAAAAAAAGTGGTTATTTAAAAAAAAAAGATTATAAACTCCGTATCTATAGCATAGTTAACTGGAAAAAATATACCAATATAATATGACAAGTAGTAAATACTTGAATCCTTATAATCATTTGATCACTTACAAGTGTGTATAGAAAAATATGTTATGAGATATTAAACTCTTATATAAATTGCAGTTATTTCAAAATATTAGTAAAAATCTCTACAATAGTTCTTAAGCTCAGTCCAATTAAAAGCTTTATTAGTTTGAGATTGGTCCAATGTAAAATTTCTCTTGGTTTTTTAGTTAATTTTGGTATAAAAATTCAGTAGGTTTGATCAGCTCAGTAAAAATCTCGATTCAATTCATAGTCATCTTATGTAAAACCACGCATGAGGGACTTAGAATTCACATGTTATTTAAACACTCTTCCTGGAGGACTTAGAGTTTCCTCGGTCGGGACCAAAGTATATAAATCTTGCCTAATAATCGCCTTTCCTAAGGGCCTGCTTAGGAGTTTGGAGGGGAGTGATTTGAAGAAAAAAAGAATGAATGAGTGGAAAGAATTGAATGATTTTGGTTGGGAGGGGTTTAGAGGGTTTGCTTTTATTTGTAACACTAAAAACCCTTTAATTTGGGAGAACTCAAAATTTGTATTGAAGGAAGATTTTGAAGAGTTTTAGAGGGATTACATAAAATTTTCAAATATCTTTTATGTTGTTATAGCATTCTGAAAAGTTAAAATTTTAGTAATGATAAACACTATTTTATCATTCTATACAAAATCATTTTTTCAAAAAATGTCAAATATTTTCCAATATTAAAAAAAAAAAAATTATTTTCGGAAGCCTTCTCTTCCCCTCCCCTTCTAACTACCCAAAAACCCTAAAAAACTTAGTCTTAAGTCTTGTGTGAGGGCTTGATAAGAGCCTCTCCCAAAAGGGTAAATACCTTGTCAGAAGGACATATAGTCTTATCAGCTTGACCATATTTAACCTCGCATGAGGGACTTAGAATTTCCAGGTTATTTAAATTCTCCGCCTGAGGGACTTAGAGTTTCCTCGAGCGAGACAAAAGCATATAAATCTTTCCAAAGAGGCGCAATCAAAGTCTTGTCTAAAAGATTTAGTCTTAAGTCTTATCTGAGGGCTTGATAGAAGTCCTACCCAAGAGAGTTAATTCCATACCTGAAGGACATATAGTCTCATCAGTCAGGCAACATTTAACCTTGCCTGTCTAATATTAAATTTTTATGAAATAGTGGAGCGACAACACCACTCCCAATACATATTCAGATATATCTATACTATATTAGTATCAATATATTACTAAAAAGAGAGACAACACCGCTCTCTGTGTGTAGGCGCGACCATATGTTATTTTTTCGTGAACAAGGAGGGGAAAATCCCAAATTACACTATATAATTATCCTTAAGGTCCTTATTATCACACTCTTTTTGCACCTCCTTAGGGCAAGAATAAAAAAATTTGATACCTATGTTATTCCTTATTCTAATTTTGGCTAAGGCATCCACACAACTATTCAACTCTCTAGGCCCCTGAATACAACTATACTCTCCCATTTTCTTCAACTCATGTTGAATGAGGCGAACTAGAATTAGGACGTTGTGGTTCCCTTGGTGCTCTTGCATTATTGCATCACAAGCTTCTTTCGAATCAATTAGATAACCAATTTTCTACACTATTGTTATTGTTAAACAATTTGACGCCTTCTAGAATGCCCCATAATTCAACATTCAAAAAATAGAGCAACAACATATCTACTTAGCAAATACTTGTATCCATCCACCATTAATAACCCTTAAAACTCCTCTACACTCTGCTCTTTTCTCTTGGCTAACTATTCCCATTAGAGTTGAGTGTTACGCAGTTTTCCGACGGTGGATTCTATTGGGTAACGTTGGCCACAATCTTTTCTGAACTTTAATTATTGAACCATCAGAAGACTCTCTTGATGCTGTTGCACTCTGCTAATAATAGTTTACACTAAATCAGTTGACATAATGTAGTCATTCTCATGCATCTTCTTGTTCCTCCAATACTAGAGTCGAAAACTTTCACTTCTCTTATGTCATTCCCGACATATTGTCTACTGTACTTTCCTTTGAGCATACAACACTATAAAGCATTATCCCCTTT
Source organism: Vicia faba (assembly GCA_948472305.1). Lineage (NCBI taxonomy): Eukaryota > Viridiplantae > Streptophyta > Magnoliopsida > Fabales > Fabaceae > Vicia > Vicia faba. The sequence continues at coordinate 242,708,555 of OX451735.1, forward strand.
GAAATATTTCCAACATAACTTGGCAAGACACACATTATTCATTATAACTGTATTTCTCAGACCAAGTCCTATGTGCTTCTTGGCTTTGGAAAAGTTTTTCCACTTAATGGTATGCAACTTCTTGCTAATAAAATCTCCCCATATGAATTGTCTTTGAGCTTTTTGAATCACTTTAAGACTCTTTCTAGGAACTCTATTACTCATCACTGAGTAGATTGGGATGGCTTCTAAAACAAATTTGGCAAGGGTGACTCTTCCCGCCAGGTATAAATAATTTACTTCCAACATGGCCAGTTTACTTTGCACTTTATCATTGATATTTTGAAAGTCCCTCGCCCTATGACTTTTGCATGTGAGTGTCGCTCCTAAATAAAGGCCCATCGTCTTTGTTTCATTAATCCTAGAAAGCCCAAAAAGCTCCTTCCTAGTTTTACAATCCATATTACCTGAAAACAAAAGAATAGATTTCTCTTACTTGATATTTTGTCCAAAGATACCATAGAATTTGTCCAGCACGTCTTGAACCTTTTGCATTTACATGTTAGATACTTTACCATATATTAGTAAGTCTTCGAAAAACAGAAGTCGAGATATCATATAACTATTCCTCCCTATTTTTACACCATCCCAATTACCTTTCTCTACTTCATCTTGAATTAGGTGGGTGAGTTTCTCCATACAAAGCACGAAGAGAAAGGGAGAGACATGATCACCTTGTCTTAACCCTTTTTGCATGGCAAAATAGATTCCTTTCTATCCCTTCTATAAGTTAGTCATGCTAATAGTAGTTATAGCTGACATGATAACCTGAAAGAGGTTGTCAGGGATCCCTATTTCTTCGAGCACTTTAGACACAAAATTCCAATTGAGCATGTCGTACGCTTTAGCTAAATATAATTTCAACACAAAGCATTCTTTCTCCCCTTTCATGCAATGCATAATGTGAAGGATTTCTTAAGCAACAATAATGTTGTCTTGAGTGCTACACCAAACTATGAAACCAGTTTGATAAGGTGAGATGAGCTTGTCGACCACCTTTTGCAATCTCTACACCATGCATTTACTCAACAACTTGTAGACCGTGTTACACAAAGCTATGAGCTGGGAGTAAAAAGCAGAGGATTACTTACTTTTAAGAGGTTCTTATCTCCTCAAGATTTTCTATCCAATCTCCAACATTAGTCTTAATCAAATTAATGATCTTCTTTCTTCTTCGTTGAATAGCAACCATGTGATAAAATCTCGTATTATTATTGCCATTAGCCATCAACCATCCAAGCCATTTTGGATCTTTAAAACCATATCATTTCTTCCTGATGTAGAGTCTTCTGCAAGGATTCTTGGATTTCTTTCTTGAGTTTGTGAGTCCGTTATGCCCCACCCATCCTGCATAACATTTTGAATACCCAAGAGTCTACTCATTAAGCGATTCTTTTCTTGTTGCATTCCTTTGACAGAGATCATGTTCCATTTGTTATAGGCTAATCTGACTCTCTCTAAATTGGTTGTCAGATCATACTCTTCGTCCTACGCTCAATTAATCATAGCATTGTAAGAAATTTTCTGCACCTAAGCACATTCAAATTTGAATGACTTATTGGGCCTGCAAAATTTAGCGTCTTCAAGAGAAATTTAGAGGTGATGGGGGTCCAAATAATCCACTCTAGTGAGGACTCTGACTTGAACATATGGAAATTGGATACGCCACAGATCATTGCATAAATCTTGATCAATCTTCCCATAGATTCTTAGGCCCTCGTGATGAATAGGTTCTCGCCACATGAATTTGTACGCTGTACTTCGAATATCCATAAGATTACAGTTGTTAATTTGATCCTTAAAGATATTACACTTTCGAGTTGACACTGCTCTTCCCCCTCTTTTATCTACAGCTGACCAAATGTCATTGAAATTTCCACTTATAATCCACCCCCTTATGTTATGCACCGTTAATTTTGGAATAAGAGAGAAATTATGAAATGGAGTAAACTCATTGTATTATTCTACTGTTCAATGTACAAGGGAGAACAATATATATAGTTAATTAACTAAGCATAAAATAGCTTAACTAATTCAGTTACTTCTAATCTAAGGTTAACTATAATTAGTTATTTACATCATGTAATAGTCCCCCACAAGCTGGACTATGGATGTCTAATAAGCCAAGATTGGAAACCAATGAATCAAAGGAGAGAGCGGGCAACGGCTTGGTGAGAACATCTGCCAATTGAGCAATAGAAGAAACTGGTAGGAGGTGAATGAGACCAATTTGGATTTTCTCACGAATAACGTGGTAGTCAATTTCAATATGTTTTGTCCTTTCATGGAGAGTTGGGTTGCGAGCAAGGTAGATAGCACTTTTGTTATCATAGTAGACTGAACTAGGTTGATCTAAGGAGATGTGAAGATCCTTGAACAAATACTGCAACCATTGTAATTCACAAGTTAAGCTAGCCAAAGCCCTATATTCTGCTTCTGAACTTGATTTGGATACTGTGGACTACTTTTTGGATTTCCAGGATAAGAGGGAGGTGCCAAGAAACACACAATATACGGATCTGCGAGTAGCAGGGCAACATTCCCAATCTGAATCTATGAAACCAACGAGTTTGATGTTGGAGGAGGAAGAATAGAACAAACCCTTGGCAGGAGCACCTTTGAGATACTTAAGGACTCAGATAGCTGCTGAATGATGAACTTGCAGAGGCTGTGATATGAATTGACTGAGTTGTTGAACGATGAAGGCAATGTCAGGCCTGGTGGTAGTCAGATATAGAAGTTGTCCAACAAGCCTCCTATAAGTTGTTACATCTTCATAAGGTGGTGAGTCAGTATCATGAAGTTTCAATGAGGAATCAAAGGGAGTTCAACTAGGTTTATTAGCCAATAAACCACTGTCCTCAAGTAATTCCAAAGCATACTTTCTTTGATTGAGAAAAATGCCTTGAGTGGATCTTGCAACTTCAAAACCAAGAAAGTATTTTAGCTTACCAAGGTCCTTGATTTTGAATGTGGAATCAAGGAAACATTTAACAGAGTGAATTTCCTGCAAATCATTATCAGCTAAAACAATGTCATCAACATAGACTAATAAGGCAGTAAAATGAGAGTCATGTGATTTCGTGAATAAGGAATGATCAACAGAAGAATGAGAGTAGCCAAGGGAGATAAGGGCAATGGATAATTTTGAAAACCACTGTCTGCTAGCTTGCTTCAGTCCATATAAGGACTTATGTAATTTGCAGACTTTGTTGGCAGAAGAGGCAGAGGGTAGGAATCCAGGAGGCAGATCCATATACATTTCTTCATGCATATCACCATGAAGGAAGGCATTGTTGACGTCGAGTTGTTCCAAGTGCCAACCCTTAATGGCAGCCACTGATAGTAGGGTGCGAATTGTGGTAAGCTTCGCAACTGGTGAAAAAGTGTCAAAGTCATCCACACCCTCCAGCTGAGTATATCTTTTTGCCACCAAACGGGCCTTGTATCGTTCAATGGATCCATCGGCATGATGCTTGATCTTGTAGATCCATTTGCAACCAATTGGTTGTTTACTTGCATGCAAATAAACAACAGACCAAGTGTTTGTGGATGCAAGAGCATCTAACTCAGATTTCATAGCACTATTCCAACAGTCGAACTTGCATGCTTGTTTATAGGTTTTGGGTTTTGAGAGAGAGCTAATGGACAGACAAAATAATTTGTGATATGGACTACATTGGTTATATGACAATACAAAAGAAAGAGGATAATTGGAGTTACCTGTGTCAGATGCTGGCAGCATTGAGGATAGCAAATTGCAGTGGTAATCAGAGAGATAGGCTGGAGGTTTGGTATTTCTATTTTATTTTCTGGTTGGTAAGAGGGGGTTGGAACAAGGAGAATTAGTAATGCCATTAGAAGGAGAAGAGATGCTGGTAGGAGAAGAAGTATTGGACTAGGGGAGAGAGGGAGGAGAAGAAGGTTCATTTGGTGGAGTTAAGGGTTGGGGAATGTTGGTGAGGATATCAGGTGGGTCAAGTAGAGGAGGATCGGGATTTTCAATTGTAGGATTAGGTGCAGTTGTAGGTGGGGTTGATGCAAAGGGAAACACAGTTTCATAAAAGACTACATTCCTTGAAACATAAAACTCATGTGTGATGAGATCATAAAGAAGATAACCTTTTGTGCCTTCCTTATAGCCAAGAAAAATAGATTTCCTTGCTCTTAGTTCAAATTTTGTACGATGGTTATGTAATGTGGAAGAGTAGGCAAGGCATCCAAAACTCTTAAATGGTTAAGGTTGGGAGGAGTAGAATGAAGTGTTTGATAAGGGGTTAGTGTGATACAGTGGGAAGAACTGGCTGTTTTTTGGAATCCTGGTTTGCGTTTTGCATTTTTTGTTCGCAAAAAGTCGAGGTAAGCAAGAGTCGCCACCGACTTTTATTTTATCCAACAAGGAAAGGAAAAAAGCACAGAAAAATTCCTTTTTCGAGATATTCTGAGTACGGGGGGTAGATTATAGAAAGGGAAGGTGTTAGCACCCTTTCTATCCGTGGTTATCCACGGGCTCTTAGGTACTTGCTCAATTGTTTTCAAATTGAATTCTTTGTGCTTGCGGGTTTGAAAAAGTTTTTAATTTGAAACTTCGATTTAACTCTTGCTTCTGTCCTCAAGAGTGTATGAAGTGTTTTTGAAAACTTTGTTCGAAAAAGTGTAAGTGTGAAGAGTTTTTTTGTTTTTTAAAAGAGCAAGTATCTAAGAATCATCTACCTACTCAAAAAAAGGAATCATTATATGCTATCTTCCTTTAGACAATGTTATCCTACTATTGATGAGTAGGTAGCACTGTCGTTGAAGTTTGAGGGTCAATTCGAATGAGGGACGTGCGGTCACTAAAGCAATGTTGGGACGCCTTAGCGGTAACCCTAATGTCTTAGATCATTTGTTTTGAGGCAACAATATCTGAGGCAACCGTTTCGAGGCGACTATGATCTTTAGACAAGAGGACGACCTCTAAAGTGACCTATACTCAATGACCGCGTACGAAGGCAACCAAGTGGGATGTACCCTAAGAGTGCGCATGTGCGAGTGTGTCTTTTTCAGTTATTTTTATCTTTGTACATGTTAAGGGTGATCTAAGTTGATTTTAGGTTAAAACATCCAGTCTTGTCATGCCATCCTATTATCAAACATCTAACAGTTATAATTTGCGGAAGCTAAATTGCGGAATTTAAATTACAAGGCGTCGGTTATTTACATCGCCAAAGACAAACCCTTTAAAAATAAATAAAGCGATAAAAAATAAATAAAAGTCTTATTAACTATTACAAACCAGAGGCAAGTACCTTCAGATTTGGCCTTTGGCCATCTGGCCATTGGATGCTTGATGGACTATGGTGGGCTGCATACTTGGATGTGTACATGATCACCTGAAGGGAAAAATCAAACAGAAATTGGGGGACCTGGGATTCGAACCCAGGTCCTGAATGTGATATGTTGCTTGCTTTACCACTACGATGTCTTAACTCAATTGTTAATAATATACAAATAAATCATAATATAAAAAACAAGTCAATATGCCAGCAAAATTATAAAAATGCGCGCGTGATTTGAATAAAGTAATGGGTGGATGCCACGTATTGTCTTCAACCTTTGTCCGTGGCTAAAACCCTGTAAAACCTATAGCTACGGACACAGGCCGTCACTACAAGTCTTGCATATTCCAAAATCCACTGTAGGCCATAAAAATGAATTCTAAAGGCATGGTTGTGCTCGTCTCATCATCCCGGTCACAACCATACCCTTCTTGATGGCCAATTATTCCTGAAACAAAAACACCCAAAAATATCCAAGAAAACCTAGCTATGGCATTTTGCAGTATAGGTCAGATAAACAAAATTAAATAATGCCAAAAGCTTGGAAATGTTATGAGGATCACAAATATGTCAATGATTTGTTCAAATGATGCAAGAATGAGGATTTACGATTTCATGAACAGAGCGGGTTATCGTGATACTTACAACGCTTTGTGGTGTCTAAGAACGCTTGCTTTTGATCCAAATCGCTTGTGTGAACACCCAGGAAGAGATTGGGACTGGTCTCAGCTTCTGAAAATGCCTCTAGCTATGGATTCGATCTCCAACATTTTGTGACTTTTTTCTATTTCTCTTCTGCCTATGCCAGCACCCTCCAACCCTTATTCACGTCCCTTTGGCTTGCTTATGTATGGTATAGTGTGTTAGGGTAACAAACTTGGACTGAATCTCTCTAAATCAATGCATTCATATTTGATTTGATCTCCATTATTAACCTTTCCAAATTTGCCAATTTTCAATCTTTTTACACATGGTTTGGTGTGATACGAATTTGATGATGTTAATGATGATGATCCAATCCTGAAATAGCCAAAAGATCTCATGTAATCAAAGTTTGGGATTTTATATGATTTAATTTGATTTAAAATGAATAAATTCAATAAAAAATCAAATAACATAATAAAAATAAAATATGAGCTCATGGATGAAGCTAGGACACGTGTGCAATGATGCAAGCTCAAATCAAGTGGAAAAGAATGGGCCCATTTGACAAAATTTGAAGTTTTGGGGATATTTGACTTTTGGCAATTTTGCAAAAATGTCCAACTTCAACAATGCATAACTTCTTCAATTTTGAACTTTTGGAAGTGTTCTTGGACTTTTTAGAAATATTGATATGTCCTATAACCAACCCTTTTGGTCTCATCTCATTTTGATGTTCCATTCTCAAGTTATAAGCTTTGGAAAAAAAGGTGTTTTTGTTGACTTTCAAAAATGACCTATAATGTCCAAATTTATAACTTCTTGTGAGTGCATTTTTTGATCTTGGGGTATGAAGCTGGATTGTAGAAAATTGCATCCTCTTCAAAATGATCTTTTGATGGGTCATTTCTCATAAAGTATGAGAAAATTATGCTTGGTCAAAGTTGAGTTGACTTTTCCTATAAAACCCTAATTTAGCAATTTTTGAGTCTTGATGAATTTTGAGCAATTCTTGATGAATCATGATCAACCCTTTATCAAATGATGAAATATCCTTCAAAATGAGAATATTGACAAAAAATCTTGAAGTTTAACTGTATTTGGGTCATAGTTGACTTTTGCCCTAGCACAGTCGATTTTTGGACCTTTGAGCAATTGACTGAGCAAACTTCCTCTGCAAGGCTTGAAATTTGACATGGATGACCTTGAGAACATATTAGGACATTAGGGAGAACTTGAGGTCATTTGGACTCAAGGATCTTAATGCAACACAAAACCCTAATTTGGGGTAGACTGCCTTAGGAGATGACTTGTCTGACCTACTCTTGAGCAATCTTGAGCAATTTAGAGATTTTTCTTGCAATGTTTTTTGAGAAATATGAGAGGGCAAATTTTGGGGTACAACATCTGCCCCTGTTCAATCTTCTTAAACCTGAGGATGTATATTGTCCTTCGTGCCTTTCGTGATCCGAAGGTGGAAGATGATTGAACACTAGAGTGCCCAGAAATTTGCACTCGCATGAAGCGGTATCAGCCTAGTGATGTCGGGAATGGGCTTACAGATGCCATTTGGAGATTGCTGTCGGGAGGATGGGCTTAAAGATGCCATCTGCAGGAGTGTCGATCGCATAAGAGATTCCTTAGCGAGAACTTGCATACCTGTTGTTGTGGAAGATTCCACTGGGGAAGTCTGTCGAGATTTAGAACCTTATCTGTAGTTCAACCGAGAATAATTCAGTTGAGATTTAAGAACCGATCAGTTCTTCGACTGAGGGAAACATCTTCATCAAGATCTAGGACTGTCTGTTACTTCAACGGAGGATAATTCTGTTGAGATTTAAGAACTCGTCCACACTACGACGGAGGAAAATTGTCGAGATTTAGAACCTTATCTGTAATTCAACCGAGCATAATTCAGTTGAGATTTAAGAACCGGCCAGGTCTTCGACTGAGGGAAACATCTTCATCAAGATCTAGGACTGTCTGTTACTTCAACGGAGGATAATTCTGTTAAGATTTAAGAACTCGTCCACACTACGACGGAGGAAAATTGTCGAGATTTAGAACCTTATCTATAATTCAACCGAGAATAATTCAGTTGAGATTTAAGAATCGGTCAGGTCTTCGACTGAGGGAAACATCTTCATCAAGATCTAGGATTGTCTGTTACTTCAACGGAGAATAATTCTGTTGAGATTTAAGAACTCGTCCACACTTCGACGGAGGAAAATTGTCGAGATTTAGAACCTTATCTGTAATTCAACCGAGAATAATTCAGTTGAGATTTAAGAATCGGTCAGGTCTTTGACTGAGGGAAACATCTTCATCAAGATCTAGGACTGTTTGTTACTTCAACGGAGAATAATTCTGTTGAGATTTAAGAACTCGTCCACACTACGACGGAGGAAAATTGTCGAGATTTAGAACCTTATCTGTAATTCAACCGAGCATAATTCAGTTGAGATTTAAGAACCGGCCAGGTCTTCGACTGAGGGAAACATCTTCATCAAGATCTAGGACTGTCTGTTACTTCAATGGAGAATAATTCTGTTGAGATTTAAGAACTCGTCCACACTACGACGAAGGAAAATTGTCGAGATTTAGAACCTTATCTGTAATTCAACCGAGAATAATTCAGTTGAGATTTAAGAACCGGTCAGGTCTTCGACTGAGGGAAACATCTTCATCAAGATCTAGGATTGTCTGTTACTTCAACGGAGAATAATTCAGTTGAGATTTAAGAACTCGTCCACACTTCGACGGAGGAAAATTGCCGAGATTTAGAACCTTATTTGTAATTCAACCGAGAATAATTCAGTTGAAATTTAAGAACCGGTCAGGTCTTCGACATAGCTGAGAACTTAACTGCATCTTTCCTACAAGGTAAAGGTCAATCGTATGCAATGCATGATATATATCAAGCAATGATGTTCTCAAAATAAATGAGATTGTGTTGTATGATGCGTATGTGCATGTATCATGATGTATGGAAATGTAATGTTTCTAGCTGGGGAAAATAAATCCCGAATAGCTGTTGGAGAAAAGAGTTGAATTCTTTGTTTCCGCTGGGGATGGCGAACGAAGATGATTGCGATAATAAACCTGCAGGAGAGGAAAACTCCGTTGGGGGATAAACTGATGAGGAAATTAACTCTGTGGGGAAGAGATGCTCTGCTGAGGATTCCACCGATAAATTCCACTGGGGATGAATTACCGTTGCTGGTGATACTGAATCCTGTTGGGGATTGAATTCTTGTTTGTGAAAGGGAAAAACTCTGTTGGGGATGATCTTCAGTTGCGACTTCACTGGGGATAACCTTTTAGACTCTTATGGGGATAATCCTTTGAGCTCTGTTGGGGATAATCTTCCAATGTCTACTGGGGACGATTCTCCAAATTCCACTGGGGAAGCTTTTTCAGACTGCGCTGGGAAAAATTTTAACTCCACTGGGGATATTTTGTATTCTGCTGGGGAATATTCTTATACTCCGCTGGGGAATATTTAAGACTGTCGGGGATATTAAGCCTTTTTAGTACTGATGGTAGATAAACTCTGCTTGGGGAGAATATTACCGATTCATTCACAGTTGCAAATCTCAGCTGGGGAGAGCCATCATTACTGTCTTTCTCTTACTCTGTGGGGAGTGAAAATACCCTAGCCATATTCTTTAGCTGAATCTATCTTTGTACCTAGTGGATAAAGCATCCGTACAGTTTGGACAATTCTTATTGCCCCTGTTTCTGATATTTCCAGTAATCGTCTTTTGTTTCGCATGTAAATATTTATGAGTAGCAATTAATGTCAAATGCATATATCAAAAATGAACATTGGACGTTCTTTGCAAAACAAAACAGAAAAAGGAAAAACAATTTGAAATTTCTCTGGAAATGAATTGTATTGATTCTGAAGTTTGGCCTGTAAATAGGCGTTTTTGTACAAGAGGTTGACGTCCTCGTAAGAGAACGCCGCCAAATAATAGAATTTACACAATTTGTGAAAAACTAAACAAAACAACTATGTGAATAATCCCACTGGGTTCCAACTCTGTTATTGCCTTTATGTCCTTGAGCATCTCATCACTTTGCTACTTGGTTGAAGGTAGATCAGATTGATTAGTGTCGTCCGAGCTTGATAGTCGATACCGATGTCTGGTTGTAAGGTGATCCAATGAGACATAGTGTTACGCTTTGATCCCTAATTTTTTCCTGGACCGCCCTTTCGGGTTTTCAGTCCACCGGGATACCCTTTTTTGCCCAAGTCACCTTTTCAGGTTTTCGACTTGCCGGGTGTACAGATTTTTTATTTCATCCCTTATTTTTGCCCGAACCCTTTTGGTTCACCGGGAAGCCCTTATTTTTGCCTAGGCCAGTCAACCTAGCGGGTCTTTGATTATGTATAGTATTTTTTCACTATGTCAGCATTGACGGGGTGAGGAAGGTCGTCACCGTCCATGGTGGTTAGAATCATAGCTCCTCCTGAGAAAATGTTCTTAACCACAAATGGCCCTTCGTAAGTATGGGTCCATTTTCCCCTGGGATCACCTTGAGGCAAGATGATACGCTTGATTACCAGATCCCCAACTTGATACTCTTGTCGTCTAACTTTCTTGTTAAATGCTTTGATCATCCGCTTTTGATACGTCTGACCATGACAAATAGCAGTAAGTCTCTTTTCGTCTTTTAAATTCAGCTGATCAAGCCGGGTCTGGATCCAGTCGTCTTTGCTCAAACCTGCATCCTTCATAATCCGAAGAGAGGGTATCTGAACTTCAATGGGCAAGACGGCCTCCATGCCATATACCAAGGAATATGGTGTTTCCCCTGTTGACGTCCGCGTTGAGGTGCGGTACCCATGAAGAGCAAATGGTAACATCTCGTGCCAGTCTTTGTATGTCACCGTCATCTTCTGCACGATCTTCTTAATGTTCTTATTAGCCGCTTCAACAGCCCCATTCATCTTCGGCCGGTAGGGAGAAGAGTTGTGATGTTGTATCTTGAACTGCTTGCAGAGCTCAGTGATCATATTATTGTTGAGATTGGTACCATTGTCCGTAATGATCCTCTCTGGTATACCATATCGACAAATCAGATTGTGCCGAATGAACCGTGCCACGACGTTCTTGGTTACAGTAGCAAAGGAAGCTACTTCAACCCACTTTATAAAGTAATCAATTGCTACCAGGATGAAACGATGCTCGTTGGACGTTGTAGGTCTGATCTCACCGATCATGTCAATGCCCCACATTACAAAAGGCCACGGAGCTGTCAAGACGTTCAGAGGTACTGGAGGTATGTGCACCTTATCAGCATAGACTTGGCACTTGTGACAGGTCCGAGAATGCTGATAACAGTCGGCTTCCATTGTGGACCAAAAGTATCCTGCCCGAAGGATTTTCTTTGCCATGGTGTGTCCACTAGAATGAGTTCCAAAAGTACCTTCATGTAACTTTGTCATGATCCTTTCTGCCTCATTTTTATCCACACATCGTAGTAAGGTTGAATCATGGTTACGCTTGTAAAGGATACCATTGCTGATGAAGAACTTCTCCGCGAACCTCCTTAGAAACTTCTTGTCATTAACAGATGCACCCTCGGGGTACGCCTGAGCCTCGAGATATATTTTTACTTCGTGAAACCAAGGTTTATTTGCTACCTCTTCAGTTTCAATGTCATAGCAGTGCGCAGGTTCGTCCAATCTTTCAATGACAATCCGGGGAGCTTCGTTGTCCCAATTGACTTTGAACATAGAAGACATCGTAGCCAGCGCGTCCGCCAACTGATTCTACTCTCTAGGGAAGTGTTCAAAGGTTATCTCTTCGAAGTGCGGAAGCAATGTCAACACATACTCCTTGTAAGGAATAAGATTAGGGTGTTTCATATCCCACTCGCCTTTGATCTGACTGATCACGAGAGCGGAATCTCCGAAAACACTCAAGAACTTAATCCTTAGGTTAATTGCTGCTCGAAGACCCATGATGCACGCTTCATACTCCGCCATATTGTTGGTGCAGTTGAAACATAGTCGGGCGGTAAACGGAATATGAAAGCCTTTAGGAGATATGATCACGGCGCTAATGCCATTACCCAAAGCGTTCGAAGCTCCATCAAAGTACATAGACCATCGGGATCCTTCCTCAGGTCCTTCATCTGGTCCAGGTGTCTCACAATTAATTACCAACATGATATTCTCATCAGAGAATTCAAAGTTCATAGACTGGTAATCATCCACTGCCTGATGTGCCAAATGATCTGCCAATACACTTCCCTTGATTGCCTTTTGGGTCGTATACTGGATTTCATACTCAGTCAAGATCATCTGCCATCTTGCTATTCTTCCGGACAAGGCAGGCTTCTCGAAGATATACTTGATTGGATCCATCTTTGATATCAATAGAGTAGTGTGAGTCAACATATACTGTCTCAGCCGGAGAGCAGTCATTGCCAAAGCGTAGCAATTTTTCTCAAGCAACGAGTATCGGGTCTCGCAGTCGGTAAACTTTTTGCTAAGGTAATAAATAGCGTGCTCTTTTCGGCCAGACTCGTTATGCTGCCCCATCATGTACCCCATTGAGTTGTCGAGTACTGTCAAGTATAAGATCAGAGGTCTCCCTTCAAATGGAGGCATCAGAATGGGTGGCTCTTGGAGATACTCTTTGATCCTTTCGAATGCGGCCTGACATTCATCATTCCATCTTACCACTTGATCTTTCTTCAGTAGCTTGAAGATTGGCTCACAAGTAGCAGTCAGGTGTGAGATGAATCGGGCAATATAGTTCAGACGTCCCAGAAAGCCTCTGACTTCTTTTTCTGTTTAGGGAGCTTGCATTTCCTGTATAGCCTTCACCTTGGCAGGATCCACTTGAATACCTTTATCGCTTACGACGAAACCCAACAGCTTACCAGATCTCACCCCGAAGGTGCACTTGTTCGGGTTTAACCTCAGCTTGTACAACTTCAACCTGTCAAATAGCTTCTGAAGGTGGTCCAGATGTTCTTCCTCAGTCTGAGATCTTGCAATCATTTCGTCGACGTATACCTCAATCTCGTGATGGATCATGTCATGAAACAAAGCAACCATGGCGCGCTGATACGTTGCCCCAACATTTTTCAATCCGAAAGGCATGACCTTGTAGCAAAAGGTGCCCCATTGAGTAACAAAGATTGTCTTCTCCATGTCTTCGGGAGCCATTTTAATCTGATTATAACTGGAGAAACCATCCATAAAGGAGAATACCTTATGCTAAGCGGTGTTGTCAACCAGAACGTCGATATGAGGTGGAGGGAAATCATCCTTAGGGCTCGCCCTGTTCAAATCCCTATAGTCAACGCACATTCGAACCTTACCATCCTTCTTCGGCATATGAACCACGTTGGCCACCCACTATGGGTAAGAAGTAACTGCTAGAAAATCGGCATCAAATTGTTTCATCACTTCAGCCTTGATTTTCTCAGACATCTCTGGGCGTATTCGGCGAACCTTCTGTTTCACTGGAGGACAGTCTTCCTTGGTAGGCAGGCGGTGAACCACAATATCAGTATCCAACCCAGGCATATCTTTATAAGACCGGGCGAAGATCTCAACGTAGTCACGCAGCATCTGAATCAACCGTTGTTTGACATTAGACTCCAGATTTGCACCGATCTTGACCTCTTTCTTGTCTATCTCTGTACCCAGATTCACTGATTCCACCGGCTCTTCATGCGGCTAAATGGCCCTCTCTTCCTGGAGTAACAGTCTAGCAAGTTCACCAGGCACTTTGCAATCCTCTTCACCTTTGTCTTCAGCTAAGTTGATCGGACTTTCGAAGTCATAGCTGGCAGTAGCAGAGTCGTTACCAGTGAGATCCAGAGTGGATGTAGACCTGTATATGTGAGTGTGTGTAAAATAGTTGTTTTGCAATATATAATAAAAGAAAACAAGGAGCACAAAATTTGAAATGCAATAAACGTCCAATGCTTTTATTAATGATATATGTAGATGACATACACAAAGCCTTCACAAATAAAGCCACAGTGCCCCGGGTAAGGCACCAGGCCGTAAAGTTTAAAACATTGTCTGTTACAAATTCAAAACAAAAGTCTCATTACTGGGTAACAAAAGAAATTGGGATGAAGTCCTTTGCTATCCAGTTGCTTAGTCCACCATCAGTAGTAGGATAGATCCAACTGTCGAACTCAGAATCTCCAACATCGTCTTCAATGGCATTCACTCCTGAATTGCTGATAAACAAGGGAGGTATTCTGATCTGTGCATTCTGAATAGCCCTTTGAGCTTCTGCAGTGAAACCCAAACCAAACTTGTTAGTCTTATGTGCAAAATCAGGGAGTTGGCCCCAATTTGCACACCCACCTTTCTCGACAACAGCCCGGGCATCCTTGAAGGAAGCCATCTTCATTGGAGGATCTTCAACAACAGTTTCAGTTGACGCCAACGTCTGGGGAACCTCTTCAAAATGTTGAAACGGGGTCTCAATGAACTCCTCATCCATCTCTACATATAGGAAAGAGTTGAGGTGGCTCACCATGTACTCCTCTTCTCCTTGTACTGTCACAATTTTCCCTTTGACCGGGTACTTCAGCTTCTGGTGGAGCGTTGAGGTTACTGCCCCAGCTTTGTGGATCCACGGACGACCCAGCAAACAGGAATAAGATGTCTGAATGTCCATCACATAGAATGTAGAGGCAAAAACCTGAGAACCAACCTTAATCGGAATATCCACCTCTCCATGCACCATTCTCTTAGACCCATCAAAGGCCCTGACTACAATTTTACTTGGTTTCAACTCCAACCCTTCACAGTCTAACTGGTCCAGAGATTTCTTAGGTAACACATTTAACGAAGATCCAGTATCTACCAATACATGAGCAAGAGTAGTGCCCCTTCACTCAATGGAGATATGCAGGGCATCATTGTGATTCTTCCCCTTAACAGTCAAGTCGGCGTCAGAGAAGCCCAGCCCATTATCTGCTGTCAGACTAGCCACGCAATCTTTAAACTGATCAGCTGATGTCTCTTGCGATACGTGTGCAGTCTTCAGGAAAGCAATCAGAGCCTTGGCATGGGCTTCTGATCATAGCAACAGTGACAACATAGAGATTTTGGATGGGGTTTGCCCCAGCTGCTCGACTACATTGTAGTCACTCTTTTTGATAATCTTCAAAATCTCCTTCATCTCTTGTCGAGAGGCTTCAACGGTAATCGCCTTCGGTGCCTCCGTCTGGGGCAGGCTCACCGGTGGTCCCTTTGCCCCGAGCGTCAGACAACTCGGCAACAGGGGTAAGAATTGAAACTTGAATGGGGACAGTAGCAGGTACACTGGCAGGTGTAATAACAACAGGCTTCTGGGCAGTTGGTGGAGAGATATCAGGGGAGAAAAGTCTTCCGTTGCGGGTGACTTTGGCAGGTCCAACAATATTGCTGACGTCAGTATCAGCATCCAAATCTTGTTTAACTCTGTGATAATACACGTCAGCCCCGTAGTGCCAAGGGACAGCTTTATTGGATGTATAGGGGATAGGCCCTAGAACAGTGATGATCAATGGTGCGATTCTTGGAACAGATGTAATTCTAACAGGCTTTCTCGTGGAAGCCTTGGAAGAATTGTCGAAAATGGTAATTATAGCAACTTCTTCAGTAGGAATTAAAGGAACAAGAGTCTTCTCAAACAGGATTTCTTTATTATCCATCAGGCGTTGGACACCTGACTTCAAAAGATGGCAACTGCTAGGTAGAACAGAACACATACGGCAACCCTCGTCATAGCCTGGAAATAAACCGGCTAACAGAAGGTTCTTCTTTACAGTCATCAATGGGGTAACAATGTCTTTCACGAGAAACCACAAATGAGTCTTCATCTATAGCATTCACTCCATGCTTGGGCATAGGAGCTGTCACAACATTAGGTCTTTTAGGTGCTTCGAACTCGATCTCTTTAGCATCAATTAAGTCTTATACCTTATTCTTCAAAACCCAACAATCATTCGTATCATGCCCCGGGGTATCAGAGTGAAAAGCACAGCGGACATTAGGGTTGTACTTCGGTGATGTTGTATTTGGATTCTTCGGGGCCTCCTTTGAAATCACTAGATTGGTCTTTAATAATTGCGGCAGAATCTGGGATAAAGTCATGTTGAGCTGAGTGAATTGTCTTCGCGGTTTCTTGGCCCTTGACTGATTGTTGCGCTGAGGAGCACCAGCAGGTCTTGAAATAACCACCGCATTGACAGCTTGGCGGCGTTCAGGTCTATTCTGGCTTTTTGAACTGTAGACAGCACTGGATTCCTTCTTAAAAGGCTTCTTCTTGGTGCCTGATGAAGCACCCTTCTATATTTTACCAGATTTGATACCGGCCTCAATCCTCTCCCCGGTCATAATCAGCTCTGTAAACCCGGACGAAGAACTTCCAATCAGATGGTTGAAATACGGACCAGACAAGGTCCCCAGAAACATATCCACTAGCTCCCTATCAGCTAGGGGTGGTTGCACTCTTCCAGCAAGGTCCCTCCACTTCTGAGCATAATCTTTGAAACCTTCGCCCGCACCCATTGACATACCCTGGAGTTGGGTACGCGTGGGAGCGAGGTCGGCATTGTATTGGTACTGCTTGTAGAAAGCAGCGGCCAAATCTTCCCAATTACGGATACTAGATCCTTCTAGCTGGTAAAACCATTCAAGCTGAGTCCCTTAGAGACTGTTTTGAAAGAAGTGGATCCAGAGATTCTTGTCAACGGTGTACGACTGAATCTTCCTAACATACGAACGGAGGTGCAGTTTCGAACAAGAAACTCCGTCGTATTTAGCAAAGGCTGGTGCTTTGAACTTGTGGGGAATTACCAACCTAGATGACATACCCAGATCACCAATGTCCAGACCAGGCACTTTCTGAACTTCCATCGCACTCAACCGGTCTTCCAGTTGCTTGTATCTATCCTCAGCCGGAGGATACTGGTCTTCGTCAAAGTTAGTCTCGTTGTCTGAAACCATAGGGCTAGGAGCCCTCCTTTCTTCCTGATTATTTTCCCCTCCAGATGAGGGGGTCAAATCAACCTCTTCTCACAAATAGTTTCTGAATCTACGACCCATATTGAATAGGACCGCCTTCTTCTTCTTCTTCTTCTCTTTCAGGATAAGGGTCTTCAGATCTTGCTGACCCTTAGCCAAACTCATGAACAACTCTTGGAACTGGGCGTTTTGAGCCTGTAGAGCCTTGATTGCTTGTTCAGTGGATGGTTCAGAAGACATGATGCTGAAATAAACAACGAAGAAGATGAGAAGACCTATAAGGGTACCTGTTATGAGGTGCATGGAATGATATGCGCATGATATGATTTCAAAGACGTCGAGAGATTCAAATTCGTAAACAAGAAATGAAACACACTTTTATTAGATAAACTTTGAAATCAATTGTTCAACAGATGCCTTTAAGGCATTACAGGAAAGAGAAACTGAAAAGTAAATCAAAACTAGAAATAATCAAAAGACAATCAGTGCTTCCATGGTCGTTTCTTGTCGGTGCGGACATAGTCATTGAGGATCCGCTCGTTCT
The DNA here is from genome assembly GCA_948472305.1 of Vicia faba. Lineage (NCBI taxonomy): Eukaryota > Viridiplantae > Streptophyta > Magnoliopsida > Fabales > Fabaceae > Vicia > Vicia faba. Next base: position 242,726,100 of record OX451735.1, read on the forward strand.
CTAGCTGCCTTGTCAACTTCTGAATCTTCAGCTCTTGCTCGTGATACTTTTCTCTATAAGTATCTCGTTCTTACCTCAGCTGCATCCAGGACCTCTTCAATGCCCCAATGTCAGTAGGCATGTAAGGGTGTAGGATGGTAGGAGGAACCCCCTCTTCATCAGCAACTTCAATAGTTATAGGCAAGACGGCTTCATACGGCATTCCTAGCTTTTGGGCGCGGATTCGAACCCATCGGAGATATGGCTCCATCGAAAGAGAAGTCTTTGCACCCAGCTCGTGCGGGTCAGACCTGTGTACTCTATCCCAAGCTCTTATGAACCTGCGGCATTGCTCGTCACTATCCCCTTGAAAATCAAAGACAATACTCGGCATCAGCAGCTCATGAGGCCCTTCCCTCCTAGCTCGCCCAAATTGACGTAAGGCCAAGCACGGATTATAAGTGATCCCTCTATTGGTTCCTATCAGTGGAACATTGGGGTATTCCCCACAGCGATCAATAATGGCTACATCCTCCATACCCTTGATAGTCCAAATGATGTTATTATGGGAGAGAGACATAATCCTATAGGCCCAGCCCATGCCTTCCTTGTTCTTCAAAACTGATTTGGGGAGGTGAGAAATAAACCACCTCGCCAACAATGGAGCACAGCACATCAGGGTTCCCCGCTTCCGAGCAGTACATGCATAAAGAGAGTGAAGAATGTCACCCAAGAGAGTGGGTACAGGATTACCGGACATAAAAATCTTCATTGCATTCACGTCGACGAACGTATCTGAGTTAGGAAACAACACCAAACCATATATGAAAAGAGCCAAAATGTCTTCAAATGCCTGGAAGTCTAGACTGTCCCAGAACTGATTAGCTTTACCGACCAAGAATTTAGTCAAAAAGCCCTTTGCTCCACTTCTAGTCTCCCAATTAGACATTACCTCGGCCTTTGTCAGATGGAGGGCTGAAGCAATCTCTTCCGGCCTAAGGACCTTCTCCTAACCTGTGAACAGGGTCCGCTCCAGAATAGAGATACCAAGCAGATCAAAGAACTCTTCCAAGGTAGGGACCAACTGGTAGCCTGGAAAAGTAAAGCAATGGTACAGAGGATCAAAGAACTGGACTAAGATACTCATCATCTGCTCGTCCAATTTGGAAGTGACCAAACCAAGAAGGTGACCATGTCTTCTGATAAAGGAAGTAGTATCTGAAATCTTTGCAACCAATTCCTTAAGATGAGTGGGAACCTGGACAAAGTTGATCCGAATGGTGTTTCTACGCATGGGTGCCATGACCTACAAAACAGAACAAAGATGAATCCCTCCTGTCTTTGAAATAGGTTAGTCCAATGCAAGATGTATGCAATGTTATGATGTCATGATGTCATGATGTCATGATAGAAAACACACCACAAGTATCCATAAATAGCAAACATGGTAAGGCACACAAGTCACACAGAGAGCCCTTAGATTTCAGGCTAACAAGGAGCTTAGGTACTACCCTCTTTCAGTTCAGTTGGTTCAACCTGTCCTAGAAATAGTAACCGGGTTCTAGAGGATCTCAATATCACTAACTACCCTCGATCGGTCATAATTCCAATTTAAAAACCTTTTCTTGCGGCCGGAATCATCGCGAGAGTTTAGTCTCAATGAGTGTAGCATATTGCTACTGTTCTATGGCCAAGTTGGTCAATTTAAAGGTTCTAAGGTTAGTTGGTGCTTAATGACCCCTTAGAAGACGCATATTCTCCTCGTTGCTCCACAAGGGATATCGGTACAAACTAAAGTGCCACACCAACGTAGCTACTGCTTCAACCGTATCGGTCTACACCGTACAGTTCCCTCACAGTTTATTGTTACTTACCTAAAGGGTGTACCCTAGATCCGGGTTAGGATCTATAGTAACTCCAATTCAAACCCACAAAGATAAAACATACAAATCAAGCAATTGAAAACATTATGAACTAATCCTAAGGTACACCCCACTTATTCATCCCCAGCAGAGTCGCCAGTTCTGTGATACGGTGGGAAGAACTGACTGTTTTTTGGAATGCTGGTTTGCGTTTTACGTTTTTTGTTTGCAAAATGTCGCGGTAAGCAAGAGTCGCCACCGACTTTTATTTTATCCAACGAGGAAAGGAAAAAAGCACAGAAAAATTCATTTTTCGAGATATTCTGAGTACGGGGGGTAGATTATAGAAAGGGAAGGTGTTAGCACCCTTTCTATCCGTGGTTATCCACGGGCTCTTAGGTACTTACTCAATTGTTTTCAAAATTTCCTTCTTTGTGCTTGTGGGTTTGAAAAAGTTTTTAATTTGAAACTTTGATTTAACTCTTGCTTCTGTCCTCAAGAGTGTATGAAGTGTTTTTGAAAACTTTGTTCGAAAAAGTGTAAGTGTGAAGAGTTTTTTTTGTTTTTTAAAAGAGCAAGTATCTAAGAACCATCTACCTACTCGAAAAAAGGAATCATTCTATGTTATCTTCCTTTAGTCAATGCTATCCTACTATTGATGAGTAGGTAGCACTGTCGTTGGAGTTTGAGGGTCAATTCGAATGAGGGACGTGCGGTCACTAAAGCAATGTTGGGACGCCTTAGCGGTAACCCTAATGTCTTAGATCATTTGTTTTGAGGCAACAATATCCGAGGCAACCGTTTCGAGGCGACTATGATCTTTAGACAAGAGGACGACCTCTAAAGTGACCTATACTCAATGACCGCATATGAAGGCAACCAAGTGGGGTGTATCCTAAGAGTGCGCATGTGCGAGTGTGTCTTTTTCAGTTATTTTTATATTTGTAGATGTTAAGGATGATCTAAGTTTATTTTAGGTTAAAACATTCAGTCTTGTCATGCCATCCTATTATCAAACATCTAACAGTTATAATTTGCGGAAGATAAATTGCGGAATTTAAATTACAAGGCGTCGGGTATTTACATTACCAAAGACAAACCCTTTAAAAATAAATAAAGCGATAAAAAATAAATAAAAGTCCTATTAACTATTACAAACTGGAGGCAAGTACATTAATATGATAAAAGAAAATAAATCGCGTGCGGGAAATTAGATCGAGTGTAAGATTAGGGTTTTGACCCTTTAAAGAAAACATCTTTTTTGGTTTTTATTTTAAGAAGGAAATTACCTTAAATTAATTACTAAATTACTAAATTAATTAATTAATTAAATAAAAAAATTATTTTTGGTATTTTTGTTATTTTAAGAAAGAAAATAAAATTAATTGAATTAGTAAAAACCTAATTAAGTCTAATTTAATTTTAATTATTTACAAAAATATGTTAATGTTATTCTAATTAAAACCTAAACTAATTTAATTAGTATTTATTAATAAAATTAAAATTAAAATTTGATTTGATAAAGAACATATTTTTTGGTTTTTTATTTTATAAAGAAAAGAATTTTTTTGATTGGTTAGAAAATAATAAAACAATAAAATCAATAAAACAAATACTAAATAAAATAAATAAAGAGAAGAGGGGTTTGGGCCTGTATTGGGTGTCTGAATAGCAATGCTGAGGCCCAAGACACGCTGGCCTTGTTGACTTTTCCTAATTCAGTGGGCACACGTTGACCAATGCTCATGGTGGTCCCTCAGCTTGGACCTTCAGATTTGGCCTTTGGCCATCTGGCCATTGGATGCTTGATGGACTATGGCGGGCTGCATGCTTGGATGTGTACATGATCACCTGAAGGGAAAAATCAAACAGAAATTGGGGGACCTGGGATTCGAACCCAGGTCCTGAACGTGATATGTTGCTTGCTTTACCACTACACTGCCTTGACTCAATTGTTAAAAATATACAAATAAATCATAATATAAAAAACAAGTCAATATGCCAGCAAAATTATAAAAATGTGCGCGTTATTTGAATGAAGCAATGGGTGGATGCCACGTATTGTCTTCAACCTTCGCCAGTGGCTAAAACCCTGTAAAACCTATAGCTACAGACACAGACCGTCACTACAAGTCTTGCATATTCCAAAATCCACTGTAGGCCATAAAAATGAATTCTAAAGGCATGGTTGTGCTCGTCTCATCATCCCGGTCACAACCATACCCTTCTTGATGGCAGTTATTCCTGAAACAAAAACACCCAAAAGTATCCAAGAAACCCTAGATATGGCATTTTGCAGTATAGGTCAGATAAACAAAATTAAATAATGCCAAAAGCTTGGAAATGTTATGAGGATCACAAATATGTCAATGATTTGTTCAAATGATGCAAGAATGAGGATTTAAGATTTCATGAACAGAGCGGGTTATCAGGATACTTACAGCGCTTTGTGGTGTCTGAGAACGCTTGCTTTTGATCTAAATCGCTTGTGTGAACACCCAGGAAGAGATTGGGACTGGTCTCAGCTTCTGAAAATGCCTCTAGCTATGGATTCGATCTCCAACTTTTTGTGACTTTTTTCTATTTCTCTTCTGCCTATGCCTGCACCCTCCAACCCTTATTCATGTCCCTTTGGCTTGCTTATGTATGGTATAGTGTGTTAGGGTAACAAACTTGGACTGAATCTCTCTAAATCAATGCATTCATATTTGATTTGATCTCCATTATTAACCTTTCCAAATTTGCCAATTTTCAATCTTTTTGCACATGGTTTGGTGTGATACGAATTTGATGATGTTAATGATGATGATCCAATCCTGAAATAGCCAAAAGATCTCATGTAATCAAAGTTTGGGATTTTATATGATTTAATTTGATTTAAAATGAATAAATTTAATAAAAAATCAAATAAGATAATAAGAATAAAATATGAGCTCATGGCTGAAGCTAGGACACGTGTGCAATGATGCAAGCTCAAATCAAGTGGAAAAGAATGGGCCCATTTGACAAAATTTGATGTTTTGGGGATAGTTGACTTTTGGCAATTTTGCAAAAATGTCCAACTTCTACAATGCATAACTTTTTCAATTTTCAACTTTTGGAAGTGTTCTTGGACTTTTTAGAAAGCTTGATATGTACTCTAACCAACCCTTTTGGTCTAATATCATTTTGATTTTCCATGCTCAAGTTATAAGCTTTGGCAAAAAAGGTGTTTTTGTTGACTTTCAAAAATGACCTATAATGTCCAAATTTATAACTTCTTGTGAGTGTATTTTTTGATCTTGGGGGTATGAAGATGGATTGTAGGAAATTGAATCCTCTTCAAAATGAGCTTTGGATGGGTCATTCTCATAAAGTATGAGAAAGTTATGCTTGGTCAAAGTTGAGTTGACTTTTCCTGCAAAACCCTAATTCAGCAACTTTTGAGTCTTGATGAATTTTGAGCAATTCTTGATGAATCATGATCAACCCTTGATAAAATGATGAAATATCCTTCAAAATGAGAATGTTGACAAAAATTCTTGAAGTTTGACTGTATATGGGTCATAGTTGACTTTTGCCCTAGCACAATCGATTTTTGGACCTTTGAGCAATTGACTGAGCAAACTTCCTCTGCAAGGCTTGAAATTTGACATGGATGACCTTGAGAACATATTAGGACATTGGGGAGCACTTGAGGTCATTTGTACTCAAGGATCTTGATGCAACACAAAACCCTAATTTGGGGTAGACTGCCTTAGGAGATGACTTGTCTGACCTACTCTTGAGCAATCTTAAGCAATTTGGAGATTTTTCTTGCAATGTTTTTTTGAGAAATATGAGAGGGAAAATTTAGGGCTACAACAGTTAGGTTATTTAGGATAGGAGTGGGAAGACTGTTTATAATGTGAATGGCTTATTGTATAGAAAGGTGCCAAAGGTTATGAGGAAGGTGAGAGTGAAACGAAAGGGCACGTGCAACATTCAGAATGTGCTGGTGCTTTCTTTCCACAATACTATTTTGTTGAGGTGTTTCAACACAGGATCTGTGATGGATAATACCTTTAGAAAGGTAGAAGTTAGTCATGAGAAACTCAGGGCCATTATCACTACGAATGCATTTGAGTTTCTTACTAAATTGAGTTTCTATGAAGGAGATGAAATGAACTAAGTGAGTTCTGGTTTCACGTTTATTGGTCATAAAAATTGTCCAAGTAAACTTGTTGTAGTCATCTACAAGGGTTAAGAAGTACTTATGGCCACATATGGAAGGGGTGGAAAGAGGTCCCAAATATCAGCATGAATTAAATAAAAAATGGCGATAGATTTAGTAGTACTATGAGCAAAAGGCAAATGTTTTTGTTTAGCCAAATGGCAAGTATTACAAGGTTTATGATTGTAATTGAAAGTGACAAAAGGAAATGAGAGGAAATACATTTGTGTATATAAGGACTTAAGTGTCCTAGTCTAAAATGTTAAATAGTGGCATGATCATGCCTGGAAGGATCTAATTGAGGAGAGATGGAGGTGTTGACGGAACCAGGTGTGTGTGGTAAGGCTTTAGGTTGGGTAGTGTGATCGGTGGATCTGGAACTGACTGTTTAACGCTGGTTTCGCGAAATGTCGCGGAAGCAAGAGTCGCCACCGTCTTTTATTTTCTCCAAATGGAAAGGACAAAAGCACAGAAAAATTCCTTAAAGAGATTGCTCTCGGTCCGGGAGGTAGATTATAGAAAGGGAAGGTGTTAGAACCCTTTCTATCCATGGTTATCCATGGGCTCTTAGATACTTGCTCATTTGTGTTTTCAAAATTTGTTTGCTTTTCAAAGTGTGAGTGGGTTTGAAAAAGTTTCGTTTAAAGTTTCAGATCGACTCTTGTATCAGTCCTCAAGAGTGTTTGAAAAGTTGTTTTGAAAGCTTTTTGAAAAGTGTAAGGTGTGAAAAGTATTTTGATTTGTTTTTGAAAGGAGAAAGTATCCATGAGTCATCTACCTACCCTAAGGAATAAAGCTGTGTAATTGTCCTTTAGGTAGTGCCATCCCACCATTGAGAGGTAGGTAGCACCACCGTTGGAGGTGTTCGGGTCAATTCGAGGTTCAATTCGAGGTTCGGGACATGGTGATCACCGGAGTAATAGGAAGACACCTTAGAAGCTACCCTCATGCCAGGTTCCCGGATCATGAGGACTTACTAAGACATCCTCTACTCGACGATCACCTTTCGAGGCAAGGCAACAGTGAGGCGTACCCTAGGGGTGGTGTGTGATTTGTGTGTCATTTTCAGTTTATTATTTGTCTTGTCATGCAATGGTGATCTACGCTTTGATTTTATTTTTGGGCATCCATTCTTTCATGTTATTGTTTAACAGTTAAAGGTGCGGGAATTTAAAGTGCGGAAAAGATAAAGGTCCTACGCTATTACAAAGGCGCGGGTCTACATCGCCAAATTAATACAAAACCCGATTTAAAATAAATTGCAGAAAATAAATATCTAATTAACTATTACAGGGCTTTGGAGCAAGTACATTATATTCACAAAAAGAAATAAATAAAACGCGCGAAACAAAAATGTAATCGAATGCGAGGGCGTTGAACCCTTTGAAGGAATTAAAATAAAATTATTAAAATAATTGAGTTAAATAAAAAGGAACTTATTTTTTTGCATTTTTTAAATTAATATTAAAAAGAAACAAGAAAAAATAAAATATTTTTTTAATGACTTTTTTTTTAAAGTTATAAACAGAAATTACATTTAAATTGAAATAAACATTTTTGGTGATTTTAATTATATAAAGAAATTGGATTTTAAGAAGAAATAAATTTATTTGTAATTTTTGTTATAAAATAGAATTGTTTAGATTAAAATAAAATTGCAAAATAAAAAGTAAATAAAACTACTTTTTGTTTTTTTGGATTTATTGAGAAAGATATGTTAAGTTAAAAATGAAAGATAAAAATAACCTAAAGTCTAGTGATTGGTTTTAAAATTAAAATATTTTTAGTTGATTTTTATTTAATAAAGAAAAGTAAAAATTTGTTAAAAATAGAAAAGAAAATGCTGGTTATTAAAATTGGTCCCGGGGGTGTTGAACCCGGGACCTCAAGATCACAACTCTACAGACTTACCATCTGTACCAGCGCATTTATCCGATTTATAATGAAAACAAAAATATAAGAATGAAAAAACCTGGATTCTGGAAATCTCAAAAATGAAAACGCGCGGGATAAACATTTAAATGGTCCAATGGTTATGAGCCACATATCATCCCTAACCTTTGGCCCGTCGCCTTAGGTCGAAGGGTTTTACCTACGGATTTCTTCCGTGGCTGAAAGTCCTGAAAAATCAAACATGAAAATTAAGTACAATCGAAGAAAATAAAAGATCCTTCTTCACTAATCAAAGCCTCCTGGGTTCAATGAGATGGTTTTTAGAACTTGAAACGACCTATAACCCAGAATCCGAAACTTCACCATGCTTGCCATGGTCATGGTGATTTTGATTCTAGACACATAATCATTCAAAAGATGGACCAGAATCAATCCATGTACTCATATAAACATGTTAGCATTAATAAAATAGAGTAAATCATAAGACAATGTAAGAATCAAAACCAAAAAGATAAACACACGGATGTCCATGAGCATGGTGTTCTAGCATGTATTGGCCATAGAAATTGGTTCAAACATGTCACATACTACCTTATAGACATGAAAGAATAGTCAGGAGACCTTGAAGATGGCTGTATGAGATTTTGGAGTTTCAATTTTTTTTGACAAAAACTCAAGTGTGAGTTTATGGATTCTTTTGTTCTGGTGTAGCTTAGCTCCCAATTTCATTTTGTCTCACTTGTATATGCATTAGGCAATGTGAATCAAAAGGAATTATGGCCTCTTAATGCAACACATTCAATTTCATGATTCTCCATAAACCTCCATAACCAAATTTCCTTTTTTGACTCATTTTTGAATTCTTGCTCTTTTGGCCCTTTGCACGAATTTGGTAGGTTGCATAATGATAAATCAAAGTTAGTTAAGGCCAAATATTCCATTTAATTAAGCTTTTTGATTTTCTTTTGATTTTAAAAGATTTAAAATTAATTAAATCCAATAAAATCAATTAAAAATGAAAAAATTAATTAAAAAATATGAAATAAAAGGTGGGACACGTGAGAAGCATGGCCAAGTTAATTCAAGTGGAAAAAGTGGGCCCCTTTTGTCAAAAATGAAATTTCAAGGATAAATGACTTTGGCCATTTCACAAAAATTTCCCAACTTCTCCAATGCATATCTTGCTCAATTTTTAAGCTTTGATCATGTTCTTGGACATTTTGGAAAGGTCTTTGAGTCCTCTAACCAATGTCCTTGTTCCCATGTCATTTTGATTTACCAATCTCAAGTTATGGCCTTTGACTTAAAGTCCCTTTTTGTTGACTTTTGAAAATGACCTATATTGTTGAAATTGATAACTTTTTGTGAGAGCATTTCTTGGACTTGGAGTGTGAATATGAGTTGTAGGAAATGTCTTTCTCTTCAAAATGAGCTTTGGATGGAATTTTTCTGATAATCCATGTGAAAGTTATGCTCTGGTCAATTTACAGTTGACTTTTTCAGCTGTCCAAATAAGGAAACTTTTGCATCTTGATGATTTTTGAGCCAAGCTTTGAGAATCATGATCAAGCATTGATCAAATGATGTTTGTGGCTTCAAAATGAGATGTTTACCAAAAATTTGAACTCTTGACTGTCAAATGACCATTTTGCCCCTACAGTTGACTGTAGTACAATTAGGGTTTTGACTGTGCAATTTTGTGCTGAAAGTCTTGAAACTTTATATGAGGATGCTTGACCATTTTTATAAGCATGTGGGACTTGATTGGACCCTTGGAAACTTCATTTTCTTGATCAGAACCAAAACCCTAATTTTGACTGCTTAGGAGGCCCTTACACTGTGCAACCCTTGGGGAATTTTGAAGCTTGACTTGGCAATTTCTTGGAGAATATGGGAGGGCAAATTTTGGGGTACAACAGTTGCCCCTGTTCAATCTTCTTAAACCTGAGTATGCAGATTGGCTGACGTGCCTTTCGTAATCCGAAGGTGGAAGATGATTGAACACTAGAGTGCCCAGAAATTTGCGCTCACATAGTGTGATGGTGGGAACGGGCTTATAGATGCCATGCTGAGAGATGCTAGAAGGTGGATGGGCTTATAGATGCCATCTGGATGTTGATCGTGTAAGAGATTCCTTAGCGAGAACCTGCATACCTGCAAAAGAAAAATGAGTACCTGACATGTTGCAGGAGCTGGTTTTTAGATGCTTTGTATAGATGTGTCCCGACTGGTTACAGGAGTTGAGTCTGGAGCTTCAAACGGCGATGAATGAACCAGGGATGGTTACTACCTCAACAGGAATGGTGAGAGAACCTTGGGTGACTTTAACTTCAACAGCAATCATTGAGCAAAATCTTGGGATTACCACCTCCGCAGGATCGGGAAGAGAACCATAGGCAATTATAATCTCAAAAGCGGACGTTTTGAGAAAAACCTGGATTGGAATTATCGTCTCCGCAGGATTGGGGAGAGAACCATAGGAAATTATAATCTCAACAGCGGACGTTTGAGAAAAACCTGGGTTGGAATTATCATCTCCGCAGCATCGGGGAGAGAACCATAGGAAATTATAATATCAACAGCGGACGTTTGAGAAAAACCTGGGTTAGAATTATCATCTCCACAACATTGGGGAGAGAACCATAGGAAATTATAATCTCAAAAGCGGACGTTTGAGAAAAACCTGGGATGGAATTATCGTCTCCGCAGCATCGGGGAGAGAACCATAGGAAATTATAATCTCAAAAGCGGACGTTTGAGAAAAACCTGGGTTGGAATTATCGTCTCCGCAGGATTGAGGAGAGAACCATAGGAAATTATAATCTCAAAAGCGGACGTTTGAGAAAAACCTGGGTTAACTTCTACTGAGTCTTCATCAGAAAAATCTGTTTGGGGTCGATTTAGCTGGACTAGAGAAGGCCTTGGACTGGATAAGAAATCTTTGGAGTCGATTAACTGAACCGGTCTAGGTCTTGAAATATGATTGAGAACTTAGCTGAATCTTTCCTGAAAGGTAAAGGTCAGTCATATGCAATGCATGATATGGATCAAGCGATGATGTTCTCAACATAAATGAGATTTGTAAGATATGATGCGTATATGCATGCTAAAATGATGTATGAGAATGTTTAGGAGTATATGTTTTCGTCTAGGAAAGTAAATCCTTGACAGGTGCCGGGAAGTCACTCCTGGGCTGACGTGGAAGAAAAGAGCTTCTTGTTTCCGCTGGGGATAATGGTTGCAAGAATACCGGTAGGAGAAGATAACTCCGTTGGGGGATAAACTTGGCGAATGGATTACTCTGCGGGGAGAAAATCACTCTGACGATCTTGCTGGGGAACAATACTCTGTGGGGAGATAGGTACTTTGCTCGGATATTGATGGTAACTTCGATGGGGATACCATTGTTATGTTGGAAGTGTGATGAACTCCGCTGGGGATGGGGAGACTTCGCCGAGGACAATCTTTCTGTGGCTTTTGGCTGAGGATAACCCAGTTATATCCTGGTAGGGAAATAACCTTTGAAGAAAGCCGGGAGACGCGTTCGTGCTCTGCGGGGAAGAAGCTTCCAGAATCTACTGGGGAAATTTTTGAGATGTACTTTTTGTAAGTTGAAAGAGGGAACCTATGTAGGGTTACTTTGAGGTTGGGCTCGCGTGAAGCTGCATTTGGAGTTGAAGGAAACCTGTGTAGGGTTTCTTGATGACGAGTTCGTGTAAAACTTCATCTTTGGAAAGAGAGGACCTGTGTAGGGTTTCTTGATGGCGAGTTCGTGTAAAACTGCATCTTTGGAGGGAGGAAACCTGTGTAGGGTTTACTGACAATGAGTCCGTATAAGACTGTATCTAGAGCTGAGAAGGAAACCTGTGTAGGGTTTACTGATGACGAGTCCGTGTAAAACTGCATCCTTAAAAATAGAGAACCTGTGTAGGGTTTCTGGGTGACGAGTCTGTGTAAAACTACATCTGGAGTTTTGAGAAGGAAACCTGTGTAGGGTTTACTGATGACGAGTCCGTGTAAAACTACGTCTGGAAAGAGATAACCTGTGTAGGGTTATTTCAGGATAAGTCCGTATAAAACTTCTTGATGAACCGGGGTAAGGTTATCTTTGAGGTAAGTCCGTGTAAGACTTCCGGATGAACCGGGGTAAGGTTATCTTTGAGGTAAGTCCGTGTAAGACTTCTGGAGGAAACCGGGGTAAGGTTACTTGTGGAGGGTGAGTCCGTGTAAGACTTCGTGATGAACCGGGGTAAGGTTATCTTAAGATGAGTCCGTGTGAGACTTCGTCTGAAAATTGAGAAGGAACCGGTGTATGGTTACTTTGATGATAAGTCCGTGTAAGACTTTTTTGAAAGAAAAGGAACCGGTGTAGGGTTACTTGTGGATGAGTCCGTGTAAGACTTTGTCTGAAATTTGAAAAGGAACCGGTGTAGGGTTACTTTGATGATAAGTCCGTGTAAGACTTTTTCTGAAAGAAAAGGAACCGGTGTAGGGTTACTTGTGGATGAGTCCGTGTAAGACTTTGTCTGAAAGTTGAGAAGGAACCGGTGTAGGGTTGCCTGATGATGATCAAGTGGATGATTGTCCTGTTTGGTTTCGGATGTTAACCCTTGATCTGGAATTTGTAAAGGTAGATGATAATCATCTTTGTATTAACCTTTCCTTGGTACTTTGGTTGACAGAGCAACTGGATCGCCTGGACGACTCATTATTGCCCCTGTTTCTGAGGTGAGGGGAAAAGATATCTTGTGGAGGTGCTGGATGAATGCCTATTGACAAATCTTCCTTTTGGTAGGCAAGTGACGAGATGCCGGGACATAGTCGTACGCTTTGATCCCTAACTTTTGCCTGGACCTCCCTTTCGGGTTTTCAGTCCACCGGGATACCCATTTTTGCCCAAGCTGCCTTTTCAGGTTTTCGACTTGCCGGGTGTACAAATTTTTCTTTTTCATCCCTTATTTTGCCCGAACCCTTTTGGTTCACCGGGAAGCCCTTATTTTTGCCTAGGTGTGTCAACCTAGGGGGTCTTTGATTACGCGTAGTATTCTTTTTCGACTATGTCCACGCTTTCAGGGTGTAGGGGGGTGCCCCTGTTGATAGTGTTGTGTTGCCCTGCTACCAGAAGATGTCCGATCGTGCAAGATTCGTTGCTGGAATGCCACCAGTGACTCGGGCGGAGGTTTGCCCCAAGCTAGTTGGCCTTGAGAGATTCCTCGAATCTTGACTGGACTGCCCCAGATGATAGACACTGATCATGCCATGCCCCTTGATTGGAAGTGTTTCTTCCACTTGAGGTGATCTCTTTGTTGAGAGGACTTTTGTTCATTAGATGTTCGTCGTGCGAATTTCTCTGCTATTCAAACAAATAGTCATATGCAAACAAGGTTATTTTAAGAATGCAAAGGCTTATGTCTGTCTTGAAGTTTTTTTGAAAAATGCATTTTTTCAGTAAAAACAGCAAATTTTGTAAAATGTGATGTCAACTCGTTATTTTACCGCAAGCCTTAAGGAGTCAGGATACTTTTCGTAACAGTATGCTTTTGAACTAACCCATGCTTCAGCTAGGACTTTTAAGGGTTATAACGTGGCCTGGTTCATGGTTCAAGAAACAAAGGATAAAGGCTCAAATTATTTGTACCCACCCGCTCTTCGTGATGTTCTTCAATCCTAAACTCAGTCGATCGTGCGCTAGACTTTGTTTAAGTCTTTGCCTTGATGTTCCAATGATGATTCAGATATTGATGATTCATTCTGAATAGGCAGTCTTTTTTTTTTGTTTTTGTTGAGGGTTTGTGCTACCTCTTTCTTTTTGATTTTGCTATCCCTAAATTTTGCCTGAACTGTTTCTTTTGTGATTACAGTCAGCGGGATGCCCCAGTTTTGTAAGTCTCCTTCATAGGTTTTGACTTATTGGTTTTTTATTTTTGAGATATAATGACTTCCTATCTTTATGGTTATTTAGAACCATCACTGTCTTTTGTTTCAGAAGGACTTCTTTTGATGCCATTCGTTGTGCACTTGGATCAGCTGAGAGAACTACTCTGCCCCAGGTTATGATTAAGGGTTTTAATTTTCGAAAAGAAAAACTCCTACTTCTTTGGCTCAAAGGGGTCGACGAGGGATTATCTTCCTTATAACTCCAGTGTTTAGGGATTGAAACAATGCTTGTACCTCATCAGCGGGGTCTGTTCAAAAGCATACTGTAAAGATCGTGGTATCGTTTTCGTCATCCTCCCTCAAGAGGCTTAGAATTTTCAGTCAAGAGTTGATCATCACAAAAATATGAAAGCAGTTTTAAGTACAGTAAACATAATTAATTCAAGACAGACATGTGTAATGCATTCATGAAATAAAAGAGTTTAACATGATAAATGTTTGTTTGAACAAGAAAAGAAAAATACAACTTGAATTCAAATGAACAAAAATCTCTCAATCCTAGCCATGTTTTGGCAAAGGAGCAGTGGTCACAACGGGAGTCTCAGCAGGCTCGAACTCGATCTCCTTAGCGTCGATCATATTCTGGATCTTATACTTCAGCGCCCAACAGTCCTCAGTATCGTGCCCCGGGCTATCAGAATGATAAGCACACCTCGCTTCTGGATTGTAGTTTGGAGAGGAGGTCTTGGGATTTGCAGGAGGGTTGATCACCGCAATCAGGTTCATTTTCAACATGTGATGTAATGCTTGTGACCATGGCATGTTGATGTTGGTGAATTGTCTTTTAGGCTCGTCCGGCCTTCGCTGATTTCCCTTTTGTGGTTGGCGGCGTGGTGCAGAACCAGAGATCATGACTGCCCCTGCCTGTTGGTCACGACGACTCTTTTGACCGTATGCAGCATTAGACTCTTTCTTGCCCATGTAAGGCTTTTGGTGAGTATCCGAAGGTGTGGCCTCCTGAATCTTCCCACTCTTGATACCAGCTTCAATTCTTTCCCCAGTCAGAATGAGGTCGGTAAACCCTGCAGATGAATTACCAATGAGATAATTGAAGAACGGCCCGGATAGGGTCCCTAAGAACATATCAACGAGTTCCCGGTCGGTCAAAGGTGGTTGTACCCTTCCAGCAAGGTCCCTCCATCTCTGCGCATATTCTTTGAAACCTTCTCCCGATCCTAACGACATACCCTGGAGTTGGGTACGTGTAGGAGCGAGGTCGGCATTATACTGATACTGCTTGTAAAAAGCAGTAGCCAACTCCTCCCAGTTACGAACCTTGGTCCCATCCAGCTAATAGAACCATTCGAGGCGAGTCCCTGAAAGACTCTCCTGGAAGAAGTGGATCCACAAGTTCTTGTCTACAGTGTATGGTTGAATCTTCCGCACATAAGATCTGAGATGCAGCCTGGGACAGGATGCCCCATCATACTTAGCAAAAGAAGGAACCTTGAATTTGTGTGGGATCACCACACCAGAAGATAGACCCAGGTCCCCGAAATCCAACCCAGGCACTTGTTGAATTTCCATGGCATTCAGACGATCCTCTAGTTGCTTGTACCGGTCCTCAGCAGGGGGGTACTGTTCATCATTGAAGTCTGTCTCGGTGTCGGAGACCATAGGGCTAGGAACCTCTCTCCCTTGGTGACGGCCTTCCCCCACAGATGGAGTAGTCCTCTCAGCTTCATTCTGCAGTGTGTTCCCAGATCTGCGTCTAGGGTTGAACAAAACAGTCCTCTTCTTCTTCTGAATCAGAGTCTTCAATTCCTTTTGACCTTGGGCTAGGCTTATAATCAACTCCTGGAACTGGGCATTCTGGGCCTGGAGGGCCTTGATAGCTTATCCATCGGATGATTCAGGATTCATGATGACGGCTGTAATAAACAGCGAAGAAGGTAAGTGACCTGCAACAAGTGTACCTGTAATGAAATGATATGTATGATATGCATGCGATGTTTTCTAGGATCTCGCGGGGTAGACAAGAAAAATTGTTAGAGTTGAATTTCGTAGCTTGGTTGAAGGAACTGCATGTTGTTGAGAGTCCTTCTTCAAGGGTCAAAGGCTCACCATATCCAGTGGGTCATAGCCTCTGACAACCTTGGCTTAGAGGAAAATAAATCCCCTTTGCCCCTGGCTAGGTAGTTTGGTCCATCGTGACCTGCACCACAGACCCTTGAGATCCTTGAAATGGATTAGTCCTTATGTAGGATGCATGCAATGGCATGATGTCATGATGTTATGCTATGCGTGGGGTAATATAGGTAAACCCTGTTATGAGTCCCATTTAAGGACTGTAAACAAAACTTGTGAGAAACTTAGTAAACCCTGTTATGAGTCCCAATTAAGGACTATAAACAAAACCGGCAAGAAACTCAAATGTCAGATAACAAGCATGCAAGTAGTCAAGTTGGAAGGCACACAAGTCACACAAGAGAAGCCCTTAGAGTTTAAGGCCAACATGAGGTCTGGGTATTACCCTCTTGAAGTTGGTGGGTTCATACCTGTCCTATCAAAGTAACCGGGTTCTTAGAGGATCCCAATATCATTGACTACCCTCAATCGGTCATAACTCCAGCATCGCAATCTTTTCTTGCGACCAGAACCATCACGAGAGTTTAGCCTCAATGGGCGTAGCATACTGCTACTGTTCTAATGGCCAAGTTGTGTCATTTAAGGTTCTAAGGTTGTTGGTGCTTAATGACTCCTTAGAACACCCATATTCTCCTCGTTGCGACACAAGGGATATCGGTACAGACCAAGGTGCCACACCAACGTAGCCACTGTTTCACCCGTGTCGGTCTACGCCGGACAGGTCCCTCACAGCTTATGCTACCTAAACAGAGTATCCCCAGATCCGGGTTAGGATCTATGTAACTCCCATGCAACCCACAATAGTAAAGCAAACAAATCAATACAATCGAAAACACAGTTATGAACTAACCCTAAGGTACACCTCACTTTAAGTTTAAGTCCCCAGCAGAGTCGCCAGTTCTGTGATCGGTGGATCTGGAACTGACTGTTTAACGCTGGTTTCGCGAAATGTCGCGGAAGCAAGAGTCGCCACCGTCTTTTATTTTCTCCAAATGGAAAGGACAAAAGCACAGAAAAATTCCTTAAAGAGATTGCTCTCGGTTCGGGAGGTAGATTATAGAAAGGGAAGGTGTTAGCACCCTTTCTATCCATGGTTATCCATGGGCTCTTAGATACTTGCTCATTTGTGTTTTCAAAATTTGTTTGCTTTTCAAAGTGTGAGTGGGTTTGAAAAATTTTCGTTTAAAGTTTCAGATCGACTCTTGTATCAGTCCTCAAGAGTGTTTGAAAAGTTGTTTTGAAAGCTTTTTGAAAAGTGTAAGGTGTGAAAAGTATTTTGATTTGTTTTTGAAAGGAGCAAGTATCCATGAGTCATCTACCTACCCTAAGGAATAAAGTTGTGCAATTGTCCTTTAGGTAGTGCCATCCCACCATTGAGAGGTAGGTAGCACCACCGTTGGAGGTGTTCGGGTCAATTCGAGGTTCAATTCGAGGTTCGAGACATGGTGATCACCGGAGTAATAGGAAGACACCTTAGAAGCTACCCTCATGCCAGGTTCCCGGATCATGAGGACTTACTAAGACATCCTCTACTCGACGATCACCTTTCGAGGCAAGGCAACAGTGAGGCGTACCCTAGGGGTGGTGTGTGATTTGTGTGTCATTTTCAGTTTATTATTTGTCTTGTCATGCATTGGTGATCTACGCTTTGATTTTATTTTTGGGCATCCATTCTTTCATGTTATTGTTTAACAGTTAAAGGTGCGGGAATTTAAAGTGCGGAAAAGATAAAGGTCCTACGCTATTACAAAGGCGCGGGTCTACATCGCCAAATTAATACAAAACCCGATTTAAAATAAATTGCAGAAAATAAATATCTAATTAACTATTACAGAGCTTTGGAGCAAGTACATTATATTCACAAAAAGAAATAAATAAAACGCGCGAAACAAAAATGTAATCGAATGCGAGGGCGTTGAACCCTTTGAAGGAATTAAAATAAAATTATTAAAATAATTGAGTTAAATAAAAAGGAACTTATTTTTTTGCATTTTTTAAATTAATATTAAAAAGAAACAAGAAAAAATAAAATATTTTTTTAATGACTTTTTTTTTAAAGTTATAAACAGAAATTACATTTAAATTGAAATAAACATTTTTGGTGATTTTAATTATATAAAGAAATTGGATTTTAAGAAGAAATAAATTTATTTGTAATTTTTGTTATAAAATAGAATTGTTTAGATTAAAATAAAATTGCAAAATAAAAAGTAAATAAAACTACTTTTTGTTTTTTTGGATTTATTGAGAAAGATATGTTAAGTTAAAAATGAAAGATAAAAATAACCTAAAGTCTAGTGATTGGTTTTAAAATTAAAATATTTTTAGTTGATTTTTATTTAATAAAGAAAAGTAAAAATTTGTTAAAAATAGAAAAGAAAATGCTGGTTATTAAAATTGGTCCCGGGGGTGTTGAACCCGGGACCTCAAGATCACAACTCTACAGACTTACCATCCGTACCAGCGCATTTATCCGATTTATAATGAAAACAAAAATATAAGAATGAAAAAACCTGGATTCTGGAAATCTCAAAAATGAAAACGCGCGGGATAAACATTTAAATGGTCCAATGGTTATGAGCCACATATCATCCCTAACCTTTGGCCCGTCGCCTTAGGTCGAAGGGTTTTACCTACGGATTTCTTCCGTGGCTGAAAGTCCTGAAAAATCAAACATGAAAATTAAGTACAATCGAAGAAAATAAAAGATCCTTCTTCACTAATCAAAGCCTCCTGGGTTCAATGAGATGGTTTTTAGAACTTGAAACGACCTATAACCCAGAATCCGAAACTTCACCATGCTTGCCATGGTCATGGTGATTTTGATTCTAGACACATAATCATTCAAAAGATGGACCAGAATCAATCCCTGTACTCATATAAACATGTTAGCATTAATAAAATAGAGTAAATCATAAGACAATGTAAGAATCAAAACCAAAAAGATAAACACACGGATGTCCATGAGCATCGTGTTCTAGCATGTATTGGCCATAGAAATTGGTTCAAACATGTCACATACTACCTTATAGACACGAAAGAATAGTCAGGAGACCTTGAAGATGGTTGTATGAGATTTTGGAGTTTCAATTTTTTTTGACAAAAACTCAAGTGTGAGTTTATGGATTCTTTTGTTCTGGTGTAGCTTAGCTCCCAATTTCGTTTTGTCTCACTTGTATATGCATTAGGCAATGTGAATCAAAAGGAATTATGGCCTCTTAATGCAACACATTCAATTTCATGATTCTCCATAAACCTCCATAACCAAATTTCCTTTTTTGACTCATTTTTGAATTCTTGCTCTTTTGGCCCTTTGCACGAATTTGGTAGGTTGCATAATGATAAATCAAAGTTAGTTAAGGCCAAATATTCCATTTAATTAAGCTTTTTGATTTTCTTTTGATTTTAAAAGATTTAAAATTAATTAAATCCAATAAAATCAATTAAAAATGCAAAAATTAATTAAAAAATATGAAATAAAAGGTGGGACACGTGGGAAGCATGGCCAAGTTAATTCAAGTGGAAAAAGTGGGCCCCTTTTGTCAAAAATGAAATTTCAAGGATAAATGACTTTGGCCATTTCACAAAAATTTCCCAACTTCTCCAATGCATATCTTGCTCAATTTTTAAGCTTTGATCATGTTCTGGGACATTTTGGAAAGGTCTTTGAGTCCTCTAACCAATGTCCTTGGTCCCATGTCATTTGGATTTACCAATCTCAAGTTATGGCCTTTGACTTAAAGTCCCTTTTTGTTGACTTTTGAAAATGACCTATAATGTTGAAATTGATAACTTTTTGTGAGAGCATTTCTTGGACTTGGAGTGTGAATATGAGTTGTAGGAAATATCTTTCTCTTCAAAATGAGCTTTGGATGGAATTTTTCTGATAATCCATGTGAAAGTTATGCCCTGGTCAATTTACAGTTGACTTTTTCAGTTGTCCAAATAAGGAAACTTTTGCATCTTGATGATTTTTTAGCCAAGCTTTGAGAATCATGATCAATCATTGATCAAATGATGTTTGTGGCTTCAAAATGAGATGTTGACCAAAAATTTGAACTCTTGACTGTCAAATGACCATTTTGCCCCTACAGTTGACTGTAGTGCAATTAGGGTTTTGACTGTGCAATTTTGTGCTGAAAGTCTTGAAACTTTATATGAGGATGCTTGACCATTTTTATAAGCATGTGGGACTTGATTGGACCCTTAGAAACTTCATTTTCTTGATCAGAACCAAAACCCTAATTTTGACTGCTTAGGAGGCCCTTACACTGTGCAACCCTTGGGGAATTTTGAAGCTTGACTTGGCAATTTCTTGGAGAATATGGGAGGGCAAATTTTGGGGTACAACAGGTAGCATCAAGGACATACAATTTGCCAATCCTCCTAGTTGTAAATCTAGTCATCTTGGGATGGAACAACTGCACAATTTGACAATAATTAGGGAAAAGTTTCACATCATATAAGGTAGAGTCAAAAAGAGTAGTGACTGATATAATATTGATATGAAACTAAGGAAAATAGTAAACATTGTGAAGAACAAGGGATTCACATAGCATAATTGAACCAGCAATAGTGGTAGTGACAGTGTCACCATTAGGCATGGTCATAGATTTAGGTGCAATGTGATATGTTGAAAGAAAACTAGTAAAGGTATGAGTGATGTGGTCAGTGGCACCCGTGTCAATGATCCACCAATTATGACAATAAATATTGGAGAGATTCTTACCAGAGGAAATGTGGGGAGAGGTATGGGATATAGAATTGGCAGTAAAAACATAATTAACAGATGAAGATGGAGGGGATTGCAAGTTGGATTGTTGAAGTAGCTGTAAGATCTGAGTATATTGATCTTGGATCATGGACAAAGTGCTTGGGCCATTGGTTGATGTGGAAGCAGATGTGGATGATGCCTCAAGTTGAGTAGAACCAGCATCTTGAACAGAGTTCACCGCAGATTCAGCCAAATTCCCCACAGATGTAGTAGGCTGACGCTGACGAAAACCAGGAGGATAACCATGCTTCATGAAGCAAGTCTCAATAGTGTGGTTGGTGCAACCATAATGGGTACAAAGTCGGTTACCACGGCCACCGGAGGAATATCCATGGCCATGACCACGACTAGAGTTGTTAGAAGGACGAGAAGGTGCCTGAGAGAAGTGATTCACCGATGATTGAGACTCAATTGAGGAAGCAGAGGTTGAATGAAGGTTGAATTGACGTTCTTGCTGAAGAACCATATTGAACGCATTATCAAGGGTTGGTAGTAGAGACATCAGCATAATCTGTGAGCGAACATGAGAGTATTGATCACCAAGACCTTTCAAGAACTTGATCACCTTATCTTGCTCCTTGAATTTGTGTAGATATGAAGCAGCAACACAAGAGCACGGTATAGCGCAAGTACAGTCACGAATTGGGCGGAAATTCTCGATTTTTTCCCAAAGCGTCATCAATTTTATGAAGAACGAAGAAATTTCGAGAGTTCCTTGTTGTGATACGGTGGGAGAACTGACTTGAGGTTTTGCGTTTGTTTTCGCAAATGTTTCGGTTGAGCAAGAGTCGCCACCGACTTTTTATTTTATCCTAAGGAAAGGTTAAAAAGCACAGCAAAAACCTTTGAGATGTTTTCTTGGGTTCAGGGAGTAGATTATAGAAAGGGAAGGTATTAGCACCCTTTCTATCCATGGTTATCCATGGGCTCTTAGTTACTTGCTTAGATCAACTTGCCTTGATTTTCAATTGTTTGAAATGGTGCTTTCAATTGTTTGAAATGGTGCTTTCAATTGTTTGAAATGGTGCTTTGTGTGTGGGTTTGAAAATGTTTTTGAAAAGAGGCCAATGTGGTGGAAACCTTTGTAATGATCCATGTTGGGATGTATACAAAGGTGTACTTATCTTTTGAAAAGTTTTCAATGTTTTTGAAAGTTGTTTTGAAAGTGTGTTGTGATGTGTGTTTTGAAAAATAGGCAAGTGTTTTTGTTTTGCAAGTTGGCAAGTAACCAAGAGTCTGTCTACTCTAAATTTCTCAAAGATCTTTGCTATGTTTTAACCCTTTTAACAATTTTGTTCCACCATTGTATTTGATGAACAATCTTGTGTTAGGATGTGAACGGGACGGGCGCGGGTCATCGTTTAGACCATGATTGCAATGGTGCCAAATATCTTTGGGCAATTTTTCCTTTAAGGGACTATGATCATTTTTAGGCAACTTTTGAAAGCGTCATCGAGGGACTATGATCATTTGAATTGTTTTGTTTTTGCCAAAGATACCTAACATGCAATATGACCCATTATTGAAGGCAACAAGTGGAATACCCTAGGGGTGCAAGTGTGATGAGTGTTTGTTCATTTTCATGCTTGTTTATCTTGAATTTAGGTCAAACTATTTGTTGTTTTTGATTTGCATACAAAACCCTAATTCTATCATGGCATATTTAGAAAGCTTTTAAAGTGCAGAATTTAAAGATCCTAAGTTATTACAACACAAATATGGGATGGGGGGTACAAATATTCAAATGGGGATATTTTAGCAAGAAATTAAACCTAAACTATTACATCCAAATTGAAATTTTATAAGGTATTTAATTGCACAATAACTAAATAAAATAAAATAAATATGCAAGATGCAAAAAATGATTTTATATGTATGAAAAAAAAGTATTTTTTTATGTGTCAAATAAACAAAAATAAAATGAATTAATTTTTGGTATTTTTATGTTTTTAGGGCAAAACCCTAATTTTATAAATAAAAGGTATTTATTATATAATATATGCAATATTTATTAATTATGTACAAAAAATAAATAAAAAGGAAGTATATTATCAAAAAGTGATTTTTTAGTTAAATATTAATAAAAAATAAAAATGTATTGTTTTTATGTTTTTAACCTAAATATACTAATAAATATATAAGTATTTACATTATTTATTAAATATATTAAATGTATACAAAAATAAAATATTTAATATTTACAAAAAAAAGTTTATTTTTTTATAAAATGTTTTCAAAGGTAAAATAAAATAAAAATCAGAAAATAAAAGTGTTTGTATTATTTTTAGTCATTTTAAATAAAAGTATATTTATGTTTATTTATGTACAAAACTAAATGAAATCAAATAAATATCAAATAAAATGCAAAAAAATATGAGAAAAATGTTTTTAATGTTTTTTATGCTTTAATAAAAAAATAACAAATCAGAATCAAAAAGAAAAAGTTGAAAATGACAAATAAAACTCAAAATGAGCCAGGGGGTGCAAATGTAAAAACATGGTGCAAAAAGGAAAAAAAGTCAGGCCCAGCCCATAGGGGTTATCTTCAACCTCCAGACAACAAAAATGTCCAAAAAGCGCGCGCCCTTCATCCTTGTTCAAACATCCTGATTCTTGGACTTTTAGCAAAAACTCATAACATGAAAAATGTCAAGCATCAAGCCACGATTCCATACATATAAAAAACTTAACTTAACTCTCAGAAATGAGAGAGAATTTCTCCATTCCTAATTCTTGACCTAAGTTTTTGTCAATGTTCAGGTCCTAAATTCTCTCAACATATGCAATATAAATGGAAAGTGAGGATATGAGTGGCTTCAGGGACATGAGTATGACACTTTTCATTCATAAACTTAAAGCTAACTCTTCCTAGATTGAGAGATAGAAGACCATGAACTTACCTGTTCAGCTTGGATCGTGTCTGGCAATGGAGGCACTTTCAGGGCAAGGTGAGGATTGGTACAGCTTGCTTGAAGTTCAGGGATGCTATTCCAACCTTTAACTTGCTTTGAAACCAAGTGAATCAAGCTATGGCAATCAACCTGCAAAACAGAAAAAGTGAAAATGGTGAAGTTGGTTAGAGGTGTTACAGGTCGTGTCTAATGCTTGGGATAGCTTGTATATGTGGTATGGAGTGTGTATGAACTGGTTTTAGCAAAAATGCACGAGTGGATGGAGTTATGGAAGTCCAACTGCAGAGGTGACTCTGTTTTCTGTAGTAGGATGGTGTTTTTGTGAATGGTGAGGTTTTGAAGGTGTTTTGGTCGTGCCTTAGCTCAGTTATGTTGTTTGGAATGTGTCTAACAAGTTTGCTTAAGCTTGTGTTGGCAGAAATGAGAGTTGTTGTGAGTTATGCCAAGTTTCTTCACACTTAAGCAAAAAATGTCAACTTGGTTTCTAGACTTGTGCAGGCCCCTCAAATGTGCTGCTAAGCCTTGTCTTGATCAGGGGGATATATCCCTGAACTTGTGCCAAAAGGATTTGCATTGTACTTCAAAGATTGCAATCTTGACATAAAGTTCAACTTTTCAAAAATGGATAATTTGCTTTTTCCATATTAAGGTTAATCTTGTATGCAATGGTTAAACACACAAGATAAGGCTTAAAAATAAAGGATTGGCATTAAATTTATGAGTGTGGATGAGATAAAAGACCTGTAATCTAGCTTAGAGCATGCTGAGTTCAAAAATGCAAAGTTATGGACATGGAAATGGCTCATGAACAAAGTGAGTTTTGCCTATATTGCCAAATTCGATTCTCCCTAACCACAAGATTGTTTGATGAGTTCTTGGACATTTTGGAAAGCTTGGAATGTGTACTACAATCAATATTTGTAATGCAATTTGAAATTCCAAGTGGAAGCATGTGAAAAGTGTCCATGAAGTTAGGCAAAAATCCTGCCTAGAATAGGTCAAAAATTTTCTAAGTTAAGAAATGTTTTGCACCCTTATTCCAAAAATCATAACTTGAGCTACAAGCTTCTTTTGAGGAAACTTTGTGAATCAAAGTTGTAGATTTTGCAATGGACTATAACTTTCATGTTTTGAGTTTTCCTTGAATCGAAATGTATCTTGATGGAAAAAATGGGACAAAGTTAGGAAAAAATTAGGGATTTTCATAACTTAGAAAAATTCTAAGTTATGAAAATTCTTCATTTTAAACCCTAACTTGCAATTCTTGATTTCTTGATGAACAAGTTTCATAATTTGGCATGTTTTAATGAAAAATGAATCTTGACACTTGATTTTGACCAAAAAGTCAAAGTTTGACTTTTCAGTATACAGTCAAATTTGGCTCAGTTGACTGGAAAATTCATCTGTCAATCTTGTACATTTGGGATATTTTGAACTTGTTGAACATGTCAAGACAATTCCATGGGGTCCTTGAGTCCATATGTGAGCTTTCATTGCCATTGGCTAGGTCAAACAATCAAAAATTGCCTTTGTGCAGTCAAAACCCTAAAAATGACCATTTTGCCCTTTTGGTGATCTAATCAAATTTCTTGTGGAATTGTGATCCAAACTTGACCAAATGGTTAATATGAGTTCATAATGTTGATGTGGGTCAAAAATCATGAGGTTTGACTGTCAATTGACCACAGTTGACTTTTTCCCCAATACAGTTGATTTCTAGGTCAACTGTCCAATTGACTGGGCAAAACTTGGAATCAAGGCTTGAAATTTGGTATGGATAAACTTGGGAGTTCAATATGAAGCATGAATGTCATCTTAGGCATTTTAGGTCAAAACATCTTTGTGCAAACTCAAACCCTAATTTGGGTCAACAGTGCAAGGAGAGGTCTTGAGCAGAGGAAACCCTAACTGGATCTTGAGCTCCAAGGGTCTTGTGGTGAGAAAATGTTGAGGAAATGGGAGGGAAAATTTTGGGGTACAACAGTTGCCCCTGTTCAATCTTCTTGAACCTGAAGAGTTAGATTGGCAAGTTTGCCTTTCGCGACTCGAAGGTAAAAGGAGATTGGACACTAGAGTGCCAGGAAATTTGCACTCGCATGCTGGAGTATCAGCAATGTGATGTCGGGAATGGGATTATAGATGCCATTTAGAGAGATGGTGGATAGGGGGATGGGCTTATAGATGCCATCTGGAGACGTGACAGAACCTTGTCGGGAATGGGCTTATAGATGCCATTTGGAAGTGTTGATCGTGTAAGAGATTCCTTAGCGAGAACTTGCGTACTTTGAGAAAGGAAGATGTTTCCTGGCTTGTTACAGGTGTTGATCTTCAGTCTCTTCATGCAGATATGCCCTGGCTAGATACAGGTATCGAATCTACAATTGGTTGCTCACAGATGTTCCCTGGCTAGATACAGGAATCGAATCTACAATTGGTTGCTCACAGATGTGCCCTGGCTAGATACAGGAATCGAATCTAGAACTGTTGTCGACAGATGTGCCCTGGCTGGATACAGGTATCGAATCTGGAATTGTCGTCTACAGATATGCCCTGGCTGGATACAGGTATCGAATCTGGAATTAGTTACTCACAGATGTGCCCTGACTAGATACAGGAATCGAATCTGGAATTGCAAAAGGTTGGTAGAGATAGCTTTCCTGGATGGATACAGGTGTAAACCTCTGACCTGAGAATGAAAGATAATTTCCTGGCCTATTACAGGGGTTGATCTTCAAACTCTTCATGCAGATGTGCTCTGGCTAGATACAGGTATCGAATCTACAATCAATCACTCACAGATGTGCCCTGGCTAGATACAGGTATCGAATCTGGAATCGTGATAGTTGATAGCAATCATCTTTTGGATTGATCTTTTCCTGAAAAGGCAAAACATCAGTTGTATGTAATGTCATGATGTATGAGATGCATGATGTCATGATGCTCAAAATGAGATAGTGTTGTATGCACTTTATCATGTATGTAAGCAGGATGTATGAAATGTGAAATGTTTATGAATGTATATTCGTCTAGGAAAGTAAATCCTTGACGACTGGCTGGGGAATCAAATCCTGGGCTGATATTGAATAGTAGAGTTCTTCGCTTCCGCTGGGGATGATGGTTGCAAGAATAAACCGGTAGGAGAAGATGACTCTGTTGGGGAATAAACTTGTTGGAGAGATTACTCTGAGGGGAATTACTCTGTGGGAAGAGATACCTCGCTGAGGTTTTGATGAGAGCTCCGCTAGGGATTTCAATGATAAACTCCGATGAGGATATTAATGATAAACTCCGCTGGGGATTCCGTTGATAAGTTATGTTGGGGAACTTGATGAACTCCGCTGGGGATAAGAAGAACTTTGCCGAGGACAGACTTTCTGTGGTAATTAGCTGAGGATAACCCAGTTACAAGCTCTTGTGAGGAATAACTTTGAATAAAGTCTGGGAGAGACGTCTGTACTCTGCAGGGGATAAGCTTCCAGAATCTACTGGGGATAAGCTTCAAGACCTGCTGGGGATATGGATTCCACTTTCCTGGGGAAACTTTTAGACTGTACTGGGGTGTTGGTATTCCGCCGGGGAACAATCTTAGATTAAGACTGTCGGGGATGCTTGTTGAGGAATGTCTATACTCTGTTGGGGAATGTTGAGATCTTCTGGGGATGCTCAACTTCCTTTAGGCTGGCCGTAGACTAACTCTGCTTGAGGAGAGTATTGCTGACTTGCTAGGGGAATATTGTGCCTTTTCAGGGTTGATAGGAAACCAACTCTACTTGGGGAAAGTATTGCTGAATCTTCTCTTACTCTGTGGGGAGTTGAGGTAACTTGGTTACATTCTTCAGCCGAACCTACCTTGGCACCTTGGTGGACAGAGCAACTAGATTGTTTAGACAATTCTTTATTGCCCCTGTTTCTGATGTCACCTGTAATTAGTCCTTTATTTCGCATGCAGATATTCATGGTTATAAATTAATGGCAAATGCATATATCAAAAATGAACATTGGACATTCCTCGCAAAACAAAACAGAAAAAAGGAAAAACAAATGGATAATTTGTCTGAAAAATTGCACTTGTATTGATTTTGAAATTTGTCCGTAAATAGGCGTTTTTGTACAAGAGGCTGACGTCCTAGTAAGAGAACGCCGCCGATCAAAATAGAGTTTATACAATTTTGTAAAAAGAAACAAAACAGCTATGTGAAAAATAATCCCACTGGGTTCCAACTCTGCTATCGCCTTTATGTCTTCAAGCGTCTCATCACTTTGCTGATTAGTTGAAGATGAAGTTGATTGATAGATGCCGTCTGAGCCCGATAGTTGATGCCGAATTCTGGATGCAAGGTGATCCAATGAGACATAGTATTACGCTCTATCCCTAACTTTTGCCTGGACCGCCCTTTCGGGTTTTCAGTCCACCGGGATACCCATTTTTGCCCAAGCCTCCTTTTCAGGTTTTCGACTTGCCGGGTGTACAGATTTTTTCATTCGTCCCTTATTTTTGCCCGAACCCTTTTGGTTCGCCGGGAAGCCCTTATTTTTTCCTAGGTGTGTCAACCTAGCGGGTCTTTAATTCATGCGTAGTATCTTTTTACTATGTCTGCATTGGCGGGGTGAGGAAGGTCGTCACCATCCATGGTGGTTAGAATCATAGCTCCTCCTAAGAAGATATGTTTAACCACAAATGGCCCTTCGTACGTAGGGGTCCATTTGCCCCGGGGATCACTTTGAGGAAGAATGATGCGCTTGATTACCAGGTCTCTGACTTGATACTCTTGTCGTCTGACCTTCTTGTTAAATGCCCTGATCATCCGTTTTTGGTACGTCTGACCATGACAAATAACAGTGAGTCTCTTTTCGTCAATTAGGTTTAATTGATCAAGCCGAGTCTGGATCCAGTCATCTTCGCTCAAACCTACATCCTTCATTATCCGGAGAGAGCGTATCTGGACTTCAATAGGCAAGACTGCCTCCATGCCGTAGACCAAGGAAAAGGGAGTTGCCCATGTTGACATTCGTGCTGAGGTGCGGTACCCATGAAGAGCAAACGGTAACATTTCGTGCCAATCTTTGTAGGTCACTGTCATCTTCTGCACAATCTTCTTGATATTCTTATTTGCTGCTTCTACAGCCCCATTCATCTTCGGCCGGTAAGGAAAAGAGTTGTGGTGTTGTATCTTGAATTGCTCGCAGAGCTCAGTGATCATCTTATTGTTAAGATTGGTACCATTATCCGTAATGATCCTCTCAGGTATACCGTATCGATAGATCAGGTTGTGCCGAATGAACCGTGCCACAACGCTCTTGGTTACGATGGCGTAGGAAGCTGCTTCAACCCACTTTGTGAAGTAATCAATCGCGACTAGGATGAAGTGATGCCCGTTGGATGCCGTAGGTCAGATCTCGCCGATCATATCAATGCCCCACATTGCAAAAGGCCAAGGTGCCGTCAGGACGTTCAGGGGAACCGGAGGAATGTGCACCTTATCAGCGTAGATCTGGCATTTATGACAAGTTCGAGAATGTTGATAACAGTCGGCTTCCATTGTGGACCAAAAATATCCTGCCCGGAGGATTTTCTTTGCCATGGTATGTCCACTGGAATGTGTTCCGAATGTACCTTCATGTAGTTCTACCATAATCTTCTCTGCTTCAGTCTTATCCACACAACGCAGTAAGGTTGAATCATGGTTTCGTTTGTACAGAATGTCGTTGCTGAGGAAGAACTTTACCGCGAACCTTCTCAGGAACTTCTTGTCATTAACAGAGGCACCTTCGGGGTATTCTTGAGCTTCCAAGTATCTCTTCACCTCATGATACTAGGGTTTTTCAGTTACCTCTTCGGCCTCAAGATCACAGCAATATGCAGGTTCATCCAATTTCCAGATAATGATCTGGGGAGCCTCATTATCCCATTTGACTTTGAACATAGAAGACATTGTAGCCAACGCGTTCGCTAACTGATTTTCCTCTCTTGGGAAGTGTTCAAAAGTTATCTCTTCGAAGTGGGGAAGCAATGTCAGCACATACTCCTTGTAAGGAATAAGATTCGGGTGTTTCGTATCCCACTCGCCTTTGACCTGATTGATCACGAGAGCGGAATCTCCGAAGACACTCAGAAACTTGATCCTTAAGTCAATTGCAGCTTGCAGACCCATGATACATGCCTCATACTCTGCCATGTTGTTGGTGCAGTTAAAACATAACCGGGCGGTAAGTGGAGCATGAGTGCCTTTAGGGGATATGATCACAGCGTCGATACCATTACCCAAAGCGTTCGAGGCTCCGTCAAAATGCATAGACCATCGGGATCCTTCCTCAGGTCCTTCATCTGGTTCAGGTACTTCACAATCAATCACTACCATGATATCTTCGTCTGGAAATTCAAAGTTCAACGACTGGTAATCGTCCACCGGTTGGTGTGCCAAATGGTCTGCCAATACACTTCCCTTGATTGCTTTTTGAGTCGTGTACTGGATGTCATATTCCGTCAAGATCATTTTCCATCTTGCTATTCTTCCGGACAAGGCAGGCTTTTCGAATATGTACTTGATTGGATCCATTTTTGAAATCAACAGAGTAGTGTGAGTCAACATATACTGTCTCAGCCGGCGAGCAGCCCATACCAGAGCGCATCAAGTTTTCTCGAGCAGTGAGTACCGAGTCTCACAGTCGGTAAACTTTTTGCTCAGGTAATAAATGGCGTGCTCTTTTCGGCCAGACTCGTCATGCTGCCCCAGCACACACCCCATTGAGTTGTCAAGTACTGTCAAGTATAGTATCAGAGGTCTCCCTTCAACCGGCGGCATAAGAATGGGTGGTTCTTGGAGATACTCTTTGATCTTTTCGAAAGCAGCCTGACATTCATCGTTCCAACGTACTACTTGATCTTTCTTCAGTAGTTTGAAGATTGGCTCATACGTAGCAGTTAGATGTGAGATGAATCGGGAAATGTAGTTCAAACGTCCTAGAAATCCTCTGACTTCTTTCTCCGTCTTGGGAGTTGGCATCTCTTGTATGGCTTTTACCTTGGCAGGGTCTACTTGAATACCTTTGTCACTTACGATGAAGCCTAACAATTTTCCAGATCTCACCCCAAAGGTGCATATGTTTGGGTTCAACCTCAGCTTGTACAACTTCAGACGGTCAAACAACTTCCGTAGATGGTCAATGTGTTCCTCCTCAGTTTGAGACCTTGCAATCATATCGTCGACGTACACTTCTATCTCGTGATGGATCATATCATGGAATAAAGCAACCATAGCACGTTGATATGTTGCCCCAACATTCTTTAACCCAAAAGGCATGACTTTGTAGAAAAAGGTGCCCCACTGAGTAACAAAAGTGGTCTTCTCCATGTCTTCAGGAGCCATCTTGATCTGATTATAACCGGAGAAGCCGTCCATGAAGGAGAATACTTTATACTGAGCAGTATTATCAACCAGAACGTCGATATGAGGCAGAGGGAAATTATCCTTAGGGCTCGCCCTGTTTAAATCCCTGTAGTCAACATACATTCGGACCTTACCATCCTTTTTCGGCACCTGAACCACGTTGGCAACCCACTGAGGTTAAGAAGTCACTGCTAGAAACCCGGCATCAAATTGTTTCATAATCTCAGCTTTGATTTTCTCGGAAATTTCTGGACACATACGGCGGACCTTTTGTTTAACCGTAGGGCAATCTTCCTTGGTAGGCAAATGATGAACCACAATGTCGGTATCCAAACCAGGCATCTCTTCGTAAGACCAAGCAAAGATTTCCACATAGTCATGCAGCATCTGAATCAACCGTTGTTTCACACTGAGCTCTAGATTGGCACCAATCTTGACTTCCTTTCTGTCTGTCTCAGTACCCAGATTTACCGTTTCCACTGGCTCTTCATGTGGCTGAATGGCCCTCTCTTCCTGGAGTATCAATCTTGCAAGTTCACCAGGCACTTCGCAATCATCTTCACCTTCGTCTTCGGCTAAGTTGATCGGATTTTCGAAGTCATAACTGGCAGTAGCAGAGTCGTTACCAGCGAGATCCAGAGTGGATTAGAACCTGTATAAGTAGTGTGTGTAAATATAGCTGTTTTGCAATATATGATAAAGAAAGAAAAGGAGCACAAGATTTGAAATGCAACAAACGTCCAATGTTTTGATTAATGATATATGAAAATGTCATACAAAAGCCCTCACAAATGGAGCCACGGTGCCCCGGGTAGGACACTGAGCCATAAAAGTTTCAACATATTGTTTATTACAAATTGAAAACAAAAGAGTTCATTACTGAGTGACAAAAGTAATAGGTGTGAAGTCTTTGGCAGTCCAGTTTCTTGGTCCACTGTCGGTTGTTGGATAGATCTAGCTGTCGAATTCAGACTCCTCCACGTCGTCCTCAATAGCATTCACTCCCGGGTTGGTGATGAATACAAGAGGTCTTCCAATCCTTGCCTTACGAACAGCCCTTTGAGCCTCTGCAGTGAAGCCCAAACCAAACTTGTCAGTCTTTGGAGTGAAGTCAGGAAGTCGGCCCCAGTTTGTGCACTCGCCCTTCTCAATCACAGCCCGGGCATCCTTTAAGGAAGCCATCTTCAAAGGAGGGTCTTCAATCACAGTTTCAGCTGATGCCAATGTCTGAGGCACCTCTTCAAAGTGTTGAAAGGGGGTTTCAATGAATTCCCCATCCATTTCTATGTATCGGAACGAGTTTAAGTGGCTGACCATATACTCTTCTTCCCCTTGAACTGTAACAATCTTCCCCCTAACTGGGTATTTAAGCTTCTGATGTAGTGTGGAGGTCACAGCTCCAGCCTTGTGGATCCATGGACGACCCAGCAAACAAGAGTAGGATGGACGGATGTCCATCACATAAAAAGTAGAATCAAAAACTTGAGAACCAACCCTGATTGGAATGTTAACTTCACCATGTACCATCCTCTTCGAACCGTCAAAGGCTCGGACCACAATGTTACTAGGCTTGAGCTCCAGACCCTCACAATCCAATCTGTCTAGGGCCTTCTTGGGCAATACATTCAATGAAGAACCGGTGTCTACCAACACATGGGCAAGAGTAGTGCCCCTGCATTCGATGGAGACATGCAGGGCGTCATTATGGTTCTTTCCTTTTGCAGTCAGATCGGCGTCAGAGAAGCCCAAGCCATTATCAGCAGTCAAGTTGGCCACACAATCAGTAAATTGATCAGCAGATGTTTCTTGTGGCACATGGGCCATCTTCAGGAAGGAGATCAGGGCCTTGGCATGGGCCTCTGAACACAACAACAGTGATAGCATAGAAATCTTTGATGGGGTGTGCCCGAGCTGCTCAACAACATTGAAATCACTTTTCTTGATAATCTTGAGGATCTCCTCCATCTCTTGCTGGGAGGCTTCAACAGCGGTTGTCTTCGGTGCCTCCGTCAGGGCAGGCAAATTAGTAGCAATCCCTTTGCCCCGAGCATTAGAGGACTCGACGGCAGGGGTAGAAACAGGAACTTGATTAGGAAGGGAAACATGCACACTTGCGGGTGTGATGATAAGAGGTTTCTGAATAGCTGGTGGTGCGATATCTGGCGAAAACAACCTACCACTGCGAGTAATTTTGGCAGGCCCGGTGATGTTGCTGACACTGGTACTTGTATCAAACTCTTGTTTTACTCCAAGAACATAAACATCTGCCCCATAGTGCCATGGGACAGCTTTGTCGGATGTATAAGGGAGAGGCCCCGGAACAGTGATGATGATAGGAGCAATCTTCTGAGTGGACATGATTTTGACAGGCCTCTTTGAAGGAGCCTTGGGAGGTTTGTTGAAAATAGTGACAATAGAAACTTCTTCGGCAGGGACAGCAGGAACAACAATCTTCTCGAACAAGATATCTTTGCTATCCATCAGGCTTTGGATACCTGATTTTAGCAAAGGACAACCAAAAGGGGAAACAGCACATAGAAGGCAATCTTCACCACATCCCGGAAATAAACCGGCTAGCAACAGATTCCTTTTAACAGTCGATAACGGAGTAACAATCTCTTCCACGGAGGCTACATATCGGTCTTCTTCCAAAGCATTCACTCCATGCTGAGGCATGGGAGCAGTCACAACATTGGGCCTTTCGGGCGCCTCAAACTGTATTTCCTTAGCATCAATAAGGTCTTGAACCTTATTCCTCAGAGCCCAGCAATCGTCCGTAGTATGCCCGGGGCTATCAGAGTGATAAGAGCAACGGGCGTTGGGGTTGTACTTTGGAGAAGCCGTGTTCACTACCTTCGGAGCTTCTTTGACAGTTACCAAATTGGTTGACAGTAGCTGCGGCAAAATCTGAGACAGGGTCATACTAAGCCGAGTGTATTGTCTTTTGGGTCTCTCACCCCTTTGTTGATTATACTGCTGAGGAGCAGCAGCAAGCTTTGAAATTACCAATGCATTGACAGCTTGGCGGCGTTCTGGCTTAACTTGTCTTCTGGGACCATAAACAACACTGACTTCCTTTTTGAAAGGCTTCTTTTCAGTACTAGCAGCGGCACCTTTCTGTATCTTCCCCGACTTGATACCAGCTTCTATCCTCTCACCAGTCAAGATCAAATCTGTAAACCCAGCAGAAGAATTACCAATCAGATGGTTAAAGAATGGACCAGACAAGGTCCCTAGGAACATGTCAACAAGTTCACGGTCAGTTAGCGGTGGCTGCACCCTGCCATCCAGGTCTCTCCACTTTTGCGCATACTCCTTGAATCCTTCGCCTGTCCCCAGTGACATACCCTGAAGTTGAGTATGCGTGGGAGCGAGGTCAGAATTGTACTGATATTGTTTATAAAATGCGGTGGCCAAGTCTTCCCAGTTTCGGATACTGGCTCCATCCAGCTGATAGAACCACTCGAGTTGAGCCCCATAAAGGCTATCCTGAAAGAAATGGATCCAAAGGTTCTTGTCTGCAGTGTAAGGTTGGATCTTCCTTACATATGATCTGAGATGCATCTTCGGGCAGGATAGCCCGTCATATCTTGTAAAGGCTGGCACTTTGAACTTCGGGGGGATCACAATTCCAGCAACTAATCCCAAGTCTTCGAAATCTAAGCCGGGAACTCTCTGCAGCTCCATAGCTTCCAACCTGTCTTCCAAACCTTTGTACTTATCATCGGCGGGCGGGTATTGTTGATCAGAGTAGTCTTCGTCCTCTTCTTCAACCTCGGATTCGGAAGGTACTGCAGCCGCATTCCCTTTACTGGTTCCCTCCTCAGAGGTAGGGGAAATTCAAGCACTCTTCTGGCTTCACCCTCAAACCTTCTTCCTAGGGTAGCCACCCCGATTCTCTTCTTCTTCTTTTTCACTTGGTCTTTGTTCCCCAGCAGGGCCTTTAGATCCTCCTGACCCTTAGCCAAGGTCATCAGGAGTTGTTGAAACTGTGAGTTCTGAGACTGCAAGTCCTTGACCGTCTGTTCGAGATCCATCTTACTGAAATAAACAACAGAAAGATAAGGAAACCTGGTGTGGAGACCTGCTTATGCGTATGATGAATGATATGCTTATGTATGCAATGCATTCAAGGATTTAGCAGATTCAAAATTGTTGCAAACAAAAAGAACGCACTTCATATTAATAAGAAGAAATTTGTCAGTACATAAAT
Organism: Vicia faba; assembly: GCA_948472305.1. Lineage (NCBI taxonomy): Eukaryota > Viridiplantae > Streptophyta > Magnoliopsida > Fabales > Fabaceae > Vicia > Vicia faba. The sequence continues at coordinate 242,761,338 of OX451735.1, forward strand.
GCCCCATGGGCCAAATATTACAAAAAAAACTTCTCAAGGTAAAAAGACATTGCGCATCCTCTTTGGCGCGATGTAGGTCTTGAGAGTCTCTTCCTCATGAAGTCGGCGGGTGAGCTCTAGAACCTTCTTCTCACTGGCGTAGAAGCTGGCTTCAAAAGTGTTCAGTTCCTCCTTGAGTTGGATCCAACTCTTCTGCATCTCCTCCCACGATGTAGGCATGTCAGGATATAGGACGGTGTAGGGAACCTCTCCTTCCTTAACGGGCTCTTTAATCACAGGGAGAACATGAGGATAAGGCATCGTTAGACTCTAGGCTCGGGTTCGTACCCACTTGAGATAAGGCTCAAGAGGGATGGAATTCGTGTGCCCCAGTGTCTTGCTGTCAACCTTGTTAGGCATCCTCCAAGCTCTGATGAATCTTTGGCGAAGTCCTTGCGCATCGTTGTCGAAGTCAAAAACTAGGTCAGGAATCAACATGTCGTGAGGGCCATCTCTTCGTGCATATCCAAATTGTCTCAAGGCTAGACAAGGGTTGTAGGTGATGCCTCCCCTAATGCCAAGTAATGGAACATTAGGGAACTCTCCACAATGATCGACGATGATGACATTTTCTCTGGACCGAGAACACCAATGTACATCAGAGTGAGTAAGGGTCATCAACCATTGTGACCACCTTAAACCTTGGTCATTCTTTAAGACAGATTGTGGAAGGTGCGAAATAAACCACTTTGCAAGAAGAGGAGTACAGCACATGAGAACACCCCTCTTTCTCATTGTTCGTGTGTAAAATGTGTGAAGAATGTCCCCAAGCAATGTTGGTATTGGATTTCTGGATAAGAAGACCTTGACGGTGTTGACATCTACAAGCTGGTCAGGATTTGGGAACAAGACCAACCCATAGATAAGGAGTGCCACAATTTCTTCAAAGGCTTGTAAGTCCAATGAATTCCAACACTCTTGTGCCTTCTCAAACAAGAATTTTGCTAAGAAGCCTTTGACACCGCTTCTAGTTTCCCAATGCCCCTTGATGTCAGATGGCTGTAGGTGTAGTGCTTGAGCAACATCTTCAGGCTTTGGTTCCTTTTCCGTACCGTTGAAAGGTAGTTGATTAAGGATAGGAATTCTTAGGAGTTGAGAAAATTCCTCCAAAGTGGGCACCAATTGGTAGTCGGGGAAAGTGAAAGAGTGGTGAAGAGGGTCAAAGAACTGGAATAGCACCTTCATCATGTCCTCTTCAATGTTGGTGTTGACTAAGCTGAGCAGTCTACCATGTCTTTCACTGAAGGGAGAGCTTTCCGGAATTCTTGATGTGAGCTCCTTGAGTTGAGGAGGGATTCTCAAAAGGTTGACTTGGATAGTTTTTCTTCGAAGAATTTCCATGACCTACAAAACAAGAACAAAGATGAAGATCTAAACCCTTGAAATGGTTAGTGAATGCATATGATGCTTTATAATGTTTATGATGTATGCATAAAACATATGTACAAGCAATTCACACCAAACCCTAATTTCAGGCTTGCATGGGGTTTCATAGGTAAGTACCCTCTTGAGTGTAGTTGGCTTAAAAACCTGTCCTAAAAATAGTAATCGGGTTCTAAGGAGCTCAATATCACTGGATTGTTTTCATTGTTCATTGTTTTGGTTTAGCCACTTAACTAGCGACCAAAATATTCCAAGAAAACAACCCTCAATGAGTGTAGTATCGAGTATCTACCAACTTTGGAATGCACCAAAGCCGGTCATCTCACTACCCCTAATGAAAGGCCAAGATGGTCAAGTAAGGTTCTAGGTCATTAGTGCTTAGTGACATCACTCAGCGGCCTCGTACTCTCCTTGATTGAACTCAAGGGTTACCGGTACTCACAAATAAGTCGCACTAATATAGCTATTGCTTCAACCATGTCGGTATACCCCGCACAGTTTCCACAACGTATTGCTATCTATGAATGTTTCCCCAAATCTGGGTGTAGGATTGCAAACCCAAACAAGAGAGCCAAGATGTAAAGCAATCAAAACAAACAATTTAGTCATGCAAGAGGGTGATCTAAGCCCTAAGGTTACTCCACTTTAAAATAATCCCCAGCAGAGTCGCCAGTTCTGTGATACGGTGGGAGAACTAACTTGAGGTTTTGCGTTTGTTTTCGCAAATGTTTCGGTTGAGCAAGAGTCGCCACCGACTTTTTATTTTATCCTAAGGAAAGGTTAAAAAGCACAGCAAAAACCTTTGAGATGTTTTCTTGGGTTCGGGGAGTAGATTATAGAAAGGGAAGGTATTAGCACCCTTTCTATCCATGGCTATCCATGGGCTCTTAGTTACTTGCTTAGATCAACTTGCCTTGATTTTCAATTGTTTGAAATGGTGCTTTCAATTGTTTGAAATGGTGCTTTCAATTGTTTGAAATGGTGCTTTGTGTGTGGGTTTGAAAATGTTTTTGAAAAGAGGCCAATGTGGTGGCAACCTTTGTAATGATCCATGTTGGGATGTATACAAAGGTGTACTTATCTTTTGAAAAGTTTTCAATGTTTTTGAAAGTTGTTTTGAAAGTGTGTTGTGATGTGTGTTTTGAAAAATAGGCAAGTGTTTTTGTTTTGCAAGTTGGCAAGTAACCAAGAGTTTGTCTACTCTAAATTTCTCAAAGATCTTTGCTATGTTTTAACGCTTTTAACTATTTTGTTCCACCATTGTATTTGATGGACAATCTTGTGTTAGGATGTGAACGGGACGGGCGCGGGTCATCGTTTAAACCATGATTGCAATGGTGCCAAATATCTTTGGGCAATTTTTCCTTTAAGGGACTATGATCATTTTTAGGCAACTTTTGAAAGCGTCATCGAGGGACTATGATCATTTGAATTGTTTTGTTTTTGCCAAAGATACCTAGTATGCAATATGACCCATTATTGAAGGCAACAAGTGGAATACCCTAGGGGTGCAAGTGTGATGAGTGTTTGTTCATTTTCATGCTTATTTATCTTGAATTTAGGTCAAACTATTTGTTGTTTTTGATTTGCATACAAAACCCTAATTCTATCATGGCATATTTAGAAAGCTTTTAAAGTGCAGAATTTAAAGATTCTAAGTTATTACAACACAAATATGGGATGGGGGTACAAATATTCAAATGGGGATATTTTAGCAAGAAATTAAACCTAAACTATTACATCCAAATTGAAATTTTACAAGGTATTTAATTGCACAATAATTAAATAAAATAAAATAAATATGCAAGATGCAAAAAATGATTTTATATGTATGAAAAAAAAGTATTTTTTATGTGTCAAATAAACAAAAATAAAATGAATTAATTTTTGGTATTTTTATGTTTTTAGGGCAAAACCCTAATTTTATAAATAAAAGGTATTTATTATATAATATATGCAATATTTATTAATTATTTACAAAAAATAAATAAAAAGGAAGTATATTATCAAAAAGTGATTTTTTAGTTAAATATTAATAAAAAATAAAAATGTATTGTTTTTATGTTTTTAACCTAAATATACTAATAAATATATAAGTATTTACATTATTTATTAAATATATTAAATATATACAAAAATAAAATATTTAATATTTACAAAAAAAAAGTTTATTTTTTTATAAAATGTTTTCAAAGGTAAAATAAAATAAAAATCAGAAAATAAAAGTGTTTGTATTATTTTTAGTCATTTTAAATAAAAGTATATTTATGTTTATTTATGTACAAAACTAAATGAAATCAAATAAATATCAAATAAAATGCAAAAAAATATGAGAAAAATGTTTTTAATGTTTTTTATGCTTTAATAAAAAAATAACAAATCAGAATCAAAAAGAAAAAGTTGAAAATGACAAATAAAACTCAAAATGAGCCAGGGGGTGGAAATGTAAAAACATGGTGCAAAAAGGAAAAAAAGTCAGGCCCAGCCCATAGGGGTTGTCTTCAACCTCCAGACAACAAAAATGTCCAAAAAACGCGCGCCCTTCATCCTTGTTCAAACATCCTGATTCCTGGACTTTTAGCACAAACTCATAACATGAAAAATGTCAAGCATCAAGCCACGATTCCATACATATAAAAAACTTAACTTAACTCTCAGAAATGAGAGAGAATTTATCCATTCCTAATTCTTGACCTAAGTTTTTGTCAATGTTCAGGTCCTAAATTCTCTCAGCATATGCAATATAAATGGAAAGTGAGGATATGAGTGGCTTCAGGGACATGAGTATGACACTTTTCATTCATAAACTTAAAGCTAACTCTTCCTAGATTGAGAGATAGAAGTCCATGAACTTACCTGTTCAGCTTGGATCGTGTCTGGCAATGGAGGCACTTTCAGGGCAAGGTGAGGATTGGTACAGCTTGCTTGAAGTTCAGGGATGCTATTCCAACCTTTAACTTGCTTTGAACCAAGTGAATCAAGCTATGGCAATCAACTTGCAAAACAGAAAAAGTGAAAATGGTGAAGTTGGTTAGAGGTGTTACAGGTCGTGTCCAATGCTTGGGATAGCTTGTATATGTGGTATGGAGTGTGTATGAACTGGTTTTAGCAAAAATGCACGAGTGGATTGAGTTATGGAAGTCCAACTGCAGAGGTGACTCTGTTTTCTGCAGTAGGATGGTGTTTTTGTGAATGGTGAGGTTTTGAAGGTGTTTTGGTCGTGCCTTAGCTCAGTTATGTTGTTTGGAATGTGTCTAACAAGTTTGCTTAAGCTTGTGTTGGCAAAAATGAGAGTTGTTGTGAGTTATGCCAAGTTTCTTCACACTTAAGCAAAAAATGTCAACTTGGTTTCTAGACTTGTGCAGGCCCCTCAAATGTGCTGCTAAGCCTTGTCTTAATCAGTGGGATATATCCCTGAACTTGTGCCAAAAGGATTTGCATTGTACTTCAAAGATTGCAATCTTGACATAAAGTTCAACTTTTCAAAAATGGATAATTTGCTTTTTCCATATTAAGGTTAATCTTGTATGCAATGGTTAAACACACAAGATAAGGCTTAAAAATAAAGGATTGGCATTAAATTTATGAGTGTGGATAAGATAAAAGACCTGTAATCTAGCTTAGAGCATGCTGAGTTCAAAAATGCAAAGTTATGGACATGGAAATGGCTCATGAACAAAGTGAGTTTTGCCTATATTGCCAAATTCGATTCTCCCTAACCACAAGGTTGTTTGATGAGTTATTGGACATTTTGGAAATCTTGGAATGTGTACTACAATCCATATTTGTAATGCAATTTGAAATTCCAAGTGGAAGCATGTGAAAAATGGCCATGAAGTTAGGCAAAAATCCTGCCTAGAATAGGTCAAAAAATTTCTAAGTTAAGAAATGTTTTGCACCCTTATTCCAAAAATCATAACTTGAGCTACAAGCTTATTTTGAGGAAACTTTGTGAATCAAAGTTATATATTTTGAAATGTACTATAACTTTCATTTTTTGAGTTTTCCTTGAATCCAAATGTATCTTGATGAAAAAAATGGGACAAAGTTAGGAAAAAATTAGGGATTTTCATAACTTAGAAAAATTCTAAGTTATGAAAATTCTTCATTTTAAACCCTAACTTGCAATTCTTGATTTCTTGATGAACAAGTTTCATAATTTGGCATGTTTTAATGAAAAATGAATCTTGACACTTGATTTTGATCAAAAAGTCAAAGTTTGACTTTTCAGTATACAGTCAAATTTGGCTCAGTTGACTGGAAAATTCATCTGTCAATCTTGTACATTTGGGATCTTTTGAACTTGTTGAACATGTCAAGACAATTCCATGGGGTCCTTGAGTCCATATGTGAGCTTGCATTGCTATTGGCTAGGTCAAACAGTCAAAAATTGCCTCTGTGCAGTCAAAACCCTAAAAATGACCATTTTGCCCTTTTGGTGATCTGATCAAATTTCTTGTGGAATTGTGATCCAAACTTGACGAAATGGTTCATATGAGTTCATAATGTTGATGTGGGTCAAAAATCATGAGGTTTGACTGTCAATTGACCACAATTGACTTTTTCCCCAATACAACTGATTTATAGGTCAACTGTCCAATTGACTGGGCAAAACTTGGAATCAAGGCTTGAAATTTGGTATGGATAAACTTGGGAGTTCAATATAAAGCATGAAGGTCATCTTAGGCATTTTAGGTCAAAACATCTTTGTGCAAACTCAAACCCTAATTTGAGTCAACAGTGCAAGGAGAGGTCTTGAGCAGAGGAAACGTTAACTGGATCTTGAGCTCCAAGGGTCTTGTGGTGAGAAAATTTTGAGGAAATGGGAGGGAAAATTTTGGGGTACAACACTTGTTGAAGGCGAGCAACTTCTTCTTGAATATCAGCAATACGAAAAATGTCTCCCTGAGAGAACCGATTTTCCAAACTTTTCCATACAAGAGAAACGCGATCATACCAGAGAAGAGATTTTGAGATTTCCCCAAAAATAGAGCGTTGAAGCCATGAAAGGAAGAGATTGTTGCACCGAAGCCAATGTTCATATAGAGTATTAGAGATAGGCGGAGGAGAAAGAGTACCATCAACGAACTTGATCTTATTCTTGGAGATAAGAGCCACTTTCATCGATCTAGACCATATCTGGTAGTTTTTGTTATCAAGAACAGGTTGAACAAGGACGAGGGAAGGATTCTCATTAGGATGCATGTAGTAGGGATTGGACGGATTGGTAGCAAAATCCGAGTAAGGAATCGCCATAGTCAAGGTGATGCAGCAAAAGGGAATGAAGGGGCGAAGGCGCGAAGACGAAGAAGAAGGCGCAAAGAAGATGAAAAAGAAGCGCAGAAAAAAAGTTTCAAACTAATACCATGTTAATTTTGGAATAAGAGAAATTATGAAACGGAGTAAACTCATTGTATTATTCTACTGTTCATGTACAAGGGAGAACAATATATATAACTAACTAACTAAGCATAAAATAGCTTAACTAATTTAGTTACTTCTAATCTAAGGTTAACTATAATTAGTTATTTACATCATGTAATATGCATAATACTATTGATTTTGTCCTAAAGCTCTTTACGGCCCACTTCCCTGGGGGCCCACATAGATCGGAGTAAAATACCATATTCGGCCATCTTGAAGCTGCATTTCGGTATGCAGAAATTAAAAGTGCTTTTGCTCAACAATAATTGAGACCTTGTTCTTCTGCCATCCTATATCAATGCCTCCTGAATAACCAAGAAATTGGAATAGTCGTAGCCATCGAAATCTAGAAGCGTAAACTTTTTCCTCATTTTCTATGAATCCACTCTCATTTCCATAATGACGAAGATGCATGGATGTACCATTATGATATAATTCTTGCATACTCTAAGGAAAGCACTACTCGCCGCCCACCACAATTCCAGATGGAGATTTTAATTTGTTCCCCAATCATGAATGTAATGTGTTAGTATAAACCTCTCATTGCCTCTGATTAGGAGTTTCCTCCTCCAACACCATATATTCATCCTCTTCCTCACTTGGATTTTTCATATCATTTTCGTTGTCCTTATTGTCAATGTCTTCCACTCTCTCTTCTGCTGCTATAGTAGGAACAAAAGTGACAGGATCAACCCTAGCTTTAGGAAGTTAGGCCTCAATGTACTTTGGATCCAATGAAAGCTCATTAAAGGATTCTCTGGGTTCAAAGTCCCCTATGAGAAGTCCACCCTTCTTTTGCAAACCTTTGTGCCTTGGTCCATGTTCAATGTCCTCAACCAGTTGCTCCATACTTTTTTGTATTCCTCCACGTGTTGTTCCTCCTTTATGCTTATCCTTCAATATACCTTTAGATGGAGTATTTCTAGGTTACTCTGTGATCTAGATTGGGCTGGAGCTTGCCCCATCGTTGGAGAGGCTCAATCTAACACCTTTGCACAAGGCCCCAAAAGCGAACAGTCCAAGTTGGGCACCGTTGGACAACACCCCATGTATCTGTTAGGGAACACGGCTCACATGCCCTTATCGTCACCACCTTCTTGTCCTCCGAGAATACCGGGTCCAGCTTCTGCTTTCTAGGGGCAACCAACCAGGAGGGAGGCCACATGCTGGCCTCCATATGCACGTAAGCCATATAAGTCTTCTTTATTGGGCCTCATCATGGCCCAACATTGGACACCTTAGCCTAACGCTGGGGGCTATAAATACCCTCTCACTTGAGAGGGTTAGGTATTGAAATATTCTTACTCACTCTCACGTGCTTGCATTATTCCGAATCTCACTTGCTTGCATTATTCCGAATCTCACTTTGGCATTGGAGTATCTTGCAGGTATCCCTCATCTCACTTCCAACCTCTGCTCGACGTAAGGCTGTGATGATCCATTTTGGTCAGGTACGATCAGTGGCGCCGTCTGTGGGAAACAAGCTTCCCCGTATTTCATTTACATGAGACAAAATAAACTCCAAATTCTTGATTGTCATGGCCGACGCAGCTGCAGAAAAAACCAAAATCCTCATCCCGTCGACATCAACAACAGCGTCGGTGATAATAATGCTGGCCATAACACTGGTAATAATAACACTGGCAACAACAACACCGGCCACACCGTCGACATGCATGGTCCCTTGCTTAAATATAGAGACAGATCGACCGCCTCTTCATCATCCTTATCCCGACTAAACAAAGACGATCATCGTCCTGCCCAATACTATCAACCAGACGCGTTCTAGGAGGTCCCCGTCCCTGTGGGCGCTGACGCCAAGACCAGGGCTCTATTCGCGACCATTAACCAGACAAATTACTTAATCTTCTTACAAGGTGAATGCTTAAGAGTGCTCGAGGACTCTCATCGAGCCCCCAGAAGACACGGGAGACTTGATTCTCCTCCTCCCCTACAGATAGAAGAACATCCTCAATCTCCCTTGTGGAGATGCAGACGAGACACCTCACGAATCCCTTCTCCCCGACGAACTGGGTGATGCCCCGTGTTGGAGAGGAATCATCCCGTTGATACAGGGAGACGCGACCACCTCCCCCGCACCAAGAACGACGACCCCTGGAAACAGGAATAGGGGAAATGAAGAACCACGACCTCGATCGCCACTACAACAGGTCACCTTCCCGCTCTCCGGACAGAAGTGCCAAAGACGAACTCCACAGTCTGTTATCCCAGAAAATTATGGAGGCATCCATTCCCCCATGGATGGAGAAACCTTCCTAACTAAAGGAATACGACGATATTGCAGACCCTGTCGACCACATCGACAAGTTCGAGAGAATGCTCCACTACCATAACAACAGGGGACCAATCAAGTGTCGTTTGTTCCCCGCGACATTGAGAAATAATGCGATAGACTGGTATAAGAACCTCGCCCCAGGGTCGATCACCTCCTGGAGAAACCTAAAGAACCAGTTCTTCATCTCCTTCACAACCTCTCGTCAACATCCGAAGACTGAGGTCGCTCTCGAAGCTATCGTCCAAAGAAGCGACGAGACCCTCATGGAGTTCATAGATCGATTCAACCGCGATGCCATTCAAGTCCCCTGTACCGATCACATGAAACGATATCTTCTTGAGAGAGGACTCCTCCCGGGCACGAAGTTCAGGAAGGCAGTTGGCATCAAACCACCCCAAACATTCGATGCTCTCCTCGAAAAGGCTAGGGCTTATATGGAATATGAGGAGAGGGAAGCGACTAACAAAGCCCGCGACCCAAGGAATCACGGACCAACCAACACCCTGCGACACCAGACGCATACCCTCCTCGACGAACGGGCGAGAAGAGAAGGGACGACAAGCCCCATGATCTCTGCGAGCATAGGGGGCCGCAAGGAGATTCACCGAATACACTCTGCTGACCGCTTCCTGCGAGCGCATCCTGGCAGAGTGCTCCAATATCGACTTTAAGGATGGCAGGGTCAAACGTCCTCGATCTGCTCTCGCGAAGCCCGAGGCTGACAGGAGAAAATATTGTCAGTACCACCGGAGCCACGGGCATATGACTGAAGACTGTGTCCATCTCAAAGACGCCATCGAAACCCTCATCAAGGGTGGCAGACTCGAGAAATATCGATGCAATGACGCCCCTCCTCAGGATGCCCGCGAGACAAAAGAGGTCGAGGAGGAAACCCGACCATCAGATGAGTCGGCCTCCATCCAGATAGTTTTATCCATTACAAGGCCAGAGGACTTCTACGTCTCCAACAGATACGAGTAAAAACCTCTGTCCACACATAACAGGTGGGAGAAATTCCCATTTGTCATGGTTATAACAGGCGAGGGGTTCAACGACATCTCCATAAACTCCGCAAAAAAGAAGCTCGACGAGTTGGTCGACGCTGCTCCGACTCAAGCAGTGACATTCAAGAAGGTCAAGGGTAGATTAGAACTAATCACGTTATACCTCGAAGAGTTGCCTGGATGGGCCCCTAACTCGAGCATCCCTCTTCTGGTGAAGGAAGGAATGGATAATTTCAATGTTCACTGTGTCTTGATCGACGAGGGGAGTTCCGTCGATGTTATGTACAACCATCTATTCTGAACCTTACAGCTCGATAATACTCACATTTCTCCATACATGGTGTTGTACCCCAAAATTTGCCCTCTCATGTTTTCCAAAGTCTTCCCCTGCATGGTTGATCATAAACTCTTGCCTAAGGAAAAGGAAAAAATTTTAGTGGTGCTTTAAGTACATTCCGATTGGCATTCTGAAGGAGCATTTCGATTGGCATTCTGAAGGAGCACTTCGATTGGCATTATGAAAGACCCTTCGATTGGCATTCTGAAGGAGCATTTCGATTGGCATTCTGAAGGAGCACTTCGATTTGCATTCTGAAAGACCCTTCGATTGGTGTTCTGAAGGAGCCTTTCGATTGGCATTCTGTCAAGCCTTTCGATTGGCATTCTGGACAAGCACTTCGATTTGCATTCTGAAAGATCCTTCGATTGGTGTTATGAAGGAGCCTTTCGATTGGCATTCTGGACAAGCCTTTCGATTGGCATTATGGACAAGTACTTCGATTGGCATTATAACAGTGTCCTTCGATTGGAATTCCAAAAAGGTCCATTCGAAGAAGCATTCAAAGGGTCCATTCAAAGAAGCTTTGGAAAGTATTCGAAGGAGGCCATCAGCCCATTCGAAAGGGAGCATTCGAAGGAGACCATCAGCCCATTCGAAGGGGAGCATTCGAAGGCCAGCTGCAGGTCATTCAAAATTCAAAAAGGGACAGGATCCCATGAGTTTAGCCAACGTTACAAACTCTTATTCATGGCTTTCAAACACATAATTAACGTTACAAATCCTCCTTCATGGCTGTCAAAACACATAATCAAGGTCATTTAAACCTTTGTCTTCCTGTCCCCTCCACCCCCTCTATATAAAGAGATCACAAATGCTGCAAAAACACACGGAAAATATACAGAAAAATAGAGAACTTGGAGAGACGTTGCCCAGAATTTTCCAAGCCAAAGCTGCCACCCAGTGAACACCTCCACCCTCAGAACTACAGACCGAAGCACCTCTGTTTGGTAAAAAAGGATCTAATCTCAAACTCATTTTTAAATTCATTTTGATTGCATATTCATATTATTACTGCTGCTTGTGAATGATTTAATGTGCTACATATAAGCTACAACGCAGAGATGAGATTGTGCCATTGCTTGGGCATAATCTGAGTTTCTCCTTCGAATCCCAGGATAAAACAAACCCAGACCCAGATTCAGCAGGTTCGAATAAGGGGGAGATTCGAACCACGGGGGTAAAATCCCCCCTGGACCTTTAACATGTTTTTCGTTTCTTGCAGGAAATACATTCTCAGATTCCTGTTCAGAGTTTCGAAGCTCAGCAGTTTAGCTTCGAACTGGACCCAGGACTTCCAGTTCGAAGGATGACATGTCCAGATCGAATACCCTCAGAGTGAAGCCCCTCACGCACCTTTGATCCAGCTTCTTCACTGGGTCGAAAGACAGCCTGCACCTCTTTCGACCCAGACTTCCAGAATTTTTTTTTCTTGTTTTGCTGCCTGGCCCATTTGTACTTTGTTTACTTCGTTTTTGTCTATTTCTTTTAGTTTTTTTATTTTTCTAATCAACATAAAAATCATAAAAATAAATAACTTAGAATTAGGATTTAATTTAGTTAATCATTTTGACTTATTTTCTCCAATTTTAAAATCAGTAGATTTAGAATTTATTTGAATTCAATCCTTTTCATAAACAAAAAATGCAACAAATATTAGGTATGCTTTAGAGTTAATTTTAATCCATTTTTTTAATTAATTAAATTTGACTTAATTGAACATTTAGCATTTTCCCAATAAATAAAATAAAGCAATAAAAAGATTTTATTCTTAGAATTTTTAGAGTTTATTTTCACGCGCGTTTATTTTATTGTAACTGCTTACTGGGATGTAATATCTTAAACTAAGACCTTTTTTTACTGCTTTTATTTCCCCAATTTTTGGACATGTAAATAATCTCCCTCCCCGAAGCCTTGTAATAGCGTAGGATTTACAATTTCCGCACTTTAAATTCCTGTACATATATTGACTGTTTAGATGTATGCTAACTAGGCTATGCATGACAAGATTAAACTCCTAACTTAAAATCAACAGTAGCTCACCATGACATGCAAAGATAATATAACTGAAAATTGACACACTTGCACATGTCACTCTTAGGGTACACCTCACTTGGTTGCCTCGAACATGGTCATTAAGTATATGATGTTTTAGAGGTCATTCTTTTGTCCCAAGATCATAAGTTGCCTCGAAATGGTTGCCTCGATAAAAATGATCTAAGACATTAGGATTACCACTAAAGTGTCCTAACGTTGCTTTAGTGACCACACGTCCCTAAAATCAAATTGACCCGAAAAACTCCAACAACGGTGCTACCTACTCTTCAATAGTGGGATAGCACTGTCTAAAGGACATTTGCACAGTTTAGTTCCTTTTTGAGTAGGTAGAGGTTCTTAAGTACTTGCTCTCTTTTAAAACAAAACAAAAACTTTTCGCACTTACACTTTCTTCAAAAAAACGAAACTCTTTTCAAAACCCACAATCACAAAGAAAAGCAAACCTTTTGAAAACATAGTGAGCAAGTATCTAAGGGCCCATGGATAACCACGGATAGAAAGGGTGCTAACACCTTCCCTTTCTATAATCTACCTCCCGAACCCGAGAAACATCTCGAAAGGAATTTTTCTGTGCTTTTGTCCTTTCCTCGTTGGATAAAATAAAAGACGGTGGCGACTCTTGCTTACCGCGACACTTTGCGAAAACAAACGCAAATGTGAATCAGCATTAACAAACAGTCAGTTCTCATTCCCACCGATCACAGAACTGGTGACTCTGCTGGGGAGTATTATTATAAGTGAGGTGTACCTTAGGATTAGGTCACTTGTGTTTTCCATTGTATGCTTTGTATGCTTTAAATTTTGTGGGCTTGTATCGGAGTTCTATAGATCCTAACCCGGATCTGGGGGTACCCTTTTTAGGTAAGTAGCAATAAACTGTGAGGGATCTGTCTGGCGTAGACCGACACGGATGAAGCAGTAGCTACGCTGGTGTGGCGCCTTGGCCTGTACCGATATCCCTTGTGTTGAAACGAGGAGAATATGGGTCTTCTGAGGAGTCATTAAACACCAACTGACCTTAGAACCTTAAATTGACCAACTTGGCCATAGAACAGTAGCAGTATGCTACACTCATTGAGGCTAAACTCTCGTGATGGTTCCGGCCGCAAGAAAAGGTTGCTAAGCTGGAATTATGACCGATTGAGGGTAGTCAGTGATATTGAGATCCTCTAGAACCCGGTTACTATTTTTTAGGACAGGTCTTAACCAACTGAAACTGAAAGAGGGTAGTACCTGAACTTCATGACAGCCTGAAATCTAAGGGCTCTTTTGTGTGACTTGTATGCCTTTACCATGTTTGCCTTTCGTGAAATATTTGTGGTGTGCCTTTACCATGACATCATAACATCATAACATTGCATATATCTTGCATAAGGACTAACCTATTTCAAAGACAAGAGGGTTTCATCTTTGCTCTGTTTTGTAGGACATCATGATACCCATGCGTAGGAATACTATCCGGATCCACTTTGTTCAAGTACCTACTCTGCTTAAAGAGTTGGTTGTCAGGATTCCAAACACTACTTCCTTCATCAAGAGGCATGGTTCTCTTCTCAGTTTAGTCACCTTAAAGTTGGACGAACAAATGATGAGCGTCTTGGTCCAGTTTTATGATCCGCTATATCATTGCTTCACCTTTCAAGACTTCCAGCTGGTTCCTACCCTGGAAGAGTTCTCTGAGTTGCTTGGTATCTCTGTTTTGGAGCAGACTCCGTTTACTGGTTGGGAAAAGACTCTCAAGCCTGAAGAGATTGCTGCAGCCCTTCGCTTGACCAAAGAGGAGGTAATGGCCAACTGGGAGACTAGAAGTGGAGCTAAGGGTTTTTTGGCTAAGTTTCTGGTTGACAAAGCTAATTACTTCTGGGATGGCCTAGACTTCAAAGCGTACGAGGACATTCTGGCTCTCTTGATCTATGGTCTTGTATTGTTTCCAAATCCTGACACTTTTGTTAATGTTAATGCCATAAGGATCTTCATCTCTCGGAACCCTGTACCCACTCTCTTGGGTGATATCCTTCATCAGCTCTATACTCGTACTGCCCAAAAGCGGGGAACTTTGATGTGTTGTGCTCCTTTATTGTCGAGGTGGTTTATTTCGCACCTCCCTAAATCTGTGCTGAAGAACGAAGAAGGAATGGGCTGGGCTTATAGGGTAATGTCTCTTACTAATAATGACATTATCTGGACTCTCAAAGGCTTGGGTGAGGGGACTGTCATTGATCGTTGTGGAGAGTATCCTAATGTTCCATTGATCGGAACCCATGGAGGAATTTCTTATAACCCATGTTTAGCTCTTCGCCAGTTTGGAAGAGCCAGAAGAGAAGGGCCTCATGAGATGTTGATACCTTATATCATCTTTGATTTTCAGGGAGATAGCGACGAGCTGCGTCGTAGATTCATCAGGGCTTGGGATAGAGTTCACAAATCTGACCTACATGAGTTGGGACCAAAGACTTCTCTGCCAATGGAGCCATACCTCAGATGGGTCTGCATTCGTGCCCAGAAGTTAGGTATGCCATACGAAGCTGTCAGGCCTATTACTCTTGAAGTTGCTATAAAGACGGGGTTGTTCCAACTATTTTCCATCCTCATATGCCCACTGATATTGGCACACTGAAGAGGTCTTGGACGCAACTACGGGAAGAACGGGATTCTTATCGGGTGAGGTCCAATGAACAAGAACAGAAGATCCAGAAGCTGACTAAGCAACTGGAGAACGAGCGGATCCTGAATGATTATATCCGCACTGAGAAGAAGAGGCCATGAGAGCATTGATGGACCTTGGATGATTTCTTTTACAGTTTCTATTTACTTTTCAGTATTTCCATTCTTGTAACGCCTAAGGGCAATTTGTTGAACAATTTAAATTCTGAAGTTAAATCTAATAAAGTGTGTTCCATTTCTTGTTTACAAATTTGAATCCCGGTTGTCTTTGAAATCATAAATCATGCGCATTTTATATCATGCACTTCATAAACAGGTACCCTTTTACAGGTCTCTTATCTTCTTCGTTGTTTATTTCAGCAATCATCATGTCTACTGAAACTTCCACTGAGCAAGCTATCAAGGCCTTCCAGGCCCAAAATGCCTAATTTCAAGAGTTGGTCATGAGCCTAGCTAAGGGTCAGCAGGACCTGAAGACCCTGATCCTGAAAGAGAGGAAGAAGAAGAAGAAGAGGACCATCCTGTTCAACACCGGACGCAGGCTTGGAAACGAGTTGCAGAATGAAATTGATCTGGCCACCCCGTCTGGAGAGAAAGACAGTCCACAAGAAAGGAGGGCTCCTAGCCCTATGGTCTCCGACAACGAGACAGACTATGATGAAGAACAGTATCCTCCTGCTGAGGATAGGTACAAACAGCTGGAAGACTGTCTGAACGTTATGGAAGTACAGAAGGTGCCCAGTCTGGACTTCGGAGATTTGGGTTTATCATCTAGGGTGGTGATTTCCCATAAGTTCAAGGCGCCTGCCTTTGCCAAGTATGACGGAGCTTCCTGTCCAAAACTGCACCTCCGGTCATATGTGAGGAAGATCCAACCTTACACTGCTGATAAGAACTTGTGTATCCATTTCTTTCAAGACAGTCTTTCAGGGACTCAGCTTGAGTGGTTCTATCAGTTGGACGGAGCCAGTATCCGCAGCTGGGAGGATTTGGCTACTGCGTTCTATAGGCAGTATCAATATAACTCCGACCTCGCTCCTACGCGTACCCAACTCCAGGGTATGTCAATCGGGACGGGTGAAGGATTTAAAGAATATGCTCAAAAATGGAGAGACCTGGCCGGAAGGGTGCAACCACCTTTGGCTGATCGTGAACTGGTTGATATGTTTCTAGGGACCCTGTCTGGTCCGTTCTTTAATTATCTGATTGGAAACTCCTCCGCCGGATTTACAGACCTCATCTTAACTGGTGAGAGGATTGAAGCGGGTATTAAAGCTGGGAAGATACAGAAGGGTGCCTCATCGAGCATCGAGAAGAAACCATTCAAGAAAGAGTCTAGTGTTGTCTACAGTTCAAGAAGACAGAGCAAACCTGAACACCGCCAAGCTATCAATGCGGTTGTTATTTCAAAACCTGTTGGTACTCCTCAGCATCACAACCAACAAAGGGAAGAGATACCTCGAAGGCAATTCACCCGTCTCGGCATGACTTTGTCTCAGATATTGCCACAGTTGCTGAGTACCAATCTGGTGACTCTAAAAGAAGCTCCAAAGAATCCAAACACAACGTCATTAAAGTATAACCCCAATGTCCGCTGCGCTTATCACTCTGAGAGCCGGGGGCATAATACAGATGATTGTTGGAGTCTGAAAAACAAGGTTTAAGACCTAATCGATGCAAAAGAGATTGAGTTTGAGGCGCCCGAGAGACCTAATGTTGTGACTGCTCCCATGCCCAAGCATGGAGTGAATGTTGTAGAGGAAGACTTGTTCGTAGTTTCTGTGGATGATGTTGTTACTCCTCTGATGACTATCAAGAAGAACCTGTTGCTAGCTGGTTTATTTCCGGGTTGTGGTGAAGGTTGCCCTATGTGTTCTGCTTTACCTGCTGGTTGCCCATCTCTAAAGTCAGGTGTCCAGAACCTGATGGATAGTAAAGAGATTCTTTTTAAGAAGACTGTTGTTCCACCCGTTCATTCTGAAGAAGTTTCAATCATTACCATTTTCAACAATTCTTCCAAGGCTCCCTCGAGGACGCCTGTTAGGATTACATCTGTTCCGAAGACCGCACCTATAATCATCACTGTTCTGGGTCCCATCCCCTATACGTCTAACAAAGCTGTCCCTTGGCACTATGGGGCAGATGTTTATGTTCTTGGAGTTAAGCAAGAGTTCGGTGCTGATACCGGCGTCAGCAACGTTACAGGACCTGCTAAAGTCACCCGCAGCGGTAGACTTTTCTCACCTGATATTGCTCCACCAGCTGTCCGAAGACCCGTTGTCATTAAGCCTGCAAGTGTGCCTGCTGCCATTCCTGATCAAATCCCTATTTCTACCCCTGTCACAGAGTCATCTAATGCTCGGGGCAAAGGGATCACCACTGATATGCCTGCCCAGATGGAGGCGCCAAAGACAATCAATGTTGAAGCTTCTAAACAGGAGATGGAAGAGATTCTGAAGATTATTAAGAAGAGTGATTATAATGTAGTGGAGCAACTGGGGCAAACCCCATCCAAGATTTCTATGTTATCACTGCTATTGTGTTCAGAGGCCCATGTCAAGGCTCTGATTACCTTCCTAAAGACGGCCCACGTGCCACAAGAAACATCAGCTGATCAATTTACCGATTGTGTGGCCAATTTAACTGCTGATAATGGTTTGGGTTTCTCCGATGCTGATCTAACTGCTAAAGGGAAGAACCATAATGATGCCCTGCATGTCTCCATTGAATGCAGGGGCACTACTCTTGCACATGTGTTGGTTGACACTGATTCCTCGTTGAACGTCTTGCCCAAGAAAGCTCTAGACAGGCTGGACTGCGAAGGTTTGGAGCTAAAGCCAAGTAACATTGTTGTCCGGGCCTTTGATGGGTCTAAGAGGATGGTGCATGGTGAGGTTGATATTCCAATCAAAGTTGGTTCTCAGATCTTCAATTCTACATTCTACGTGATGGACATTTGGCCATCCTATTCTTGTTTGCTGGGTCGTCCGTGGATCCACAAAGCTGGAGTCGTAACCTCGATGCTCCACCAGAAGTTGAAGTACCCGGTTAGAGGGAAGATTATGACAGTACAAGGGGAGGAGGAATACATGGTCAGCCACCTGAACTCGTTCTGGTACGTAGAGATGGATGGGGAGTTCATTGAGACCCCATTTCAACACTTTGAAGAGATTCCTCAAACATTGGCATCATCTGAGACTGTGATGGAAGATTCTCCTATGAAGATGGCTTCCTTAAAGGATGCCCGGGCTGTTATTGAGAAGGGTGAGTATGCAAACTGGGGCCAACTTCCTGATTTCACTCAGAAGACTAACAAGTTTGGGTTGGGTTTCACTGCAGAAGCTCAAAGGGTTGTTCGAAGTGCAAGAATTGGAAGACCTCCTGTATTCATCAGCAACTCGGGAGTAAATGCCATCGAAGATGACGTAGAGGAGTCTGAATTCGACAGTTGGATCTATCCTACGACCAATGGTGGACCAAACAACTGGACAGCAAAGGATTTCGTCCCTATTACTTTTGTTACCCAGTAATGAACTCTTTGTTTTAAATTTGTAACAGACAATATTGTGAAACTTTTTGGCCCGGTGTCTTACCCGGAACACCGTGGCTTCATTTGTAAGGGCTTTTGTGTGCCACTTTCATATATCATTAATAAAAGCATTAGACGTTTTGCATTTCAAATTTTGCGCTCCTTGTCTTTCTTTATTATATATTGCAAAACAGCTATTTTACACACACTCACATATACAGGTCTCAATCCACTCTGGATCTCGCTGGTAACGACTCTGCTACTGCCAGTTATAACTTCGAAAATCCGATCAACTTAGCCGAAGACGAAGGTGAAGATGATTGCGAAGTGCCTGGTAAACTTGCAAGACTGCTACTCCAGGAAGAGAAAGCCATTCAGCCACATGAAGAGCCAGTGGAAATAGTGAATCTGGGTACCGAGACAGACAAGAAGGAAGTCAAGATCGATGCAAATCTGGAGCTTAGTGTGAAACAACGGTTGATTCAGATACTGCATGAATATGTGGAAATCTTTGCTTGGTCTTACGAAGATATGCCTGGGTTGGATACCGACATTGTGGTTCATCGCCTGCCGACCAAGGAAGACTGCCCTCCGGTAAAACAGAAGGTTCGCTGTATGCGTCTAGAGATGTCTGAGAAAATCAAGGCCGAGGTTATGAAACAATTTGATGCCGGTTTTCTAGCAGTAACTTCTTACCCTTAGTGGGTTGCCAATGTGGTTCCGGTACCGAAGAAGGATGGTAAGGTCCGAATGTGTGTTGACTACAGGGATTTAAACAGGGCAAGCCCTAAGGATGACTTCCCTCTACCTCACATTGACGTTCTGGTTGACAATACTGCTCAGCACAAGGTATTATCCTTTATGGATGGTTTCTCCGGTTATAATCAAATCAAGATGGCTCCCGAAGACATGGAGAAGACCACCTTTGTTACTCAGTGGGGCACCTTTTGTTACAAGCTCATGCCGTTTGGGTTGAAGAATGCTGGGGAAACATATCAACGTGCCATGGTTGCTTTATTTCATGACATGATCCATCATGAGATTGAAGTATACGTCGATGATATGATTGCGAGGTCCCAAACTGAGGAGGAACACCTTGACCATCTACAGAAGCTGTTTGACAGGTTGAAGCTATATAAGCTGAGATTGAACCCAAACAAATGCACCTTCAGGGTGAGGTCTGGAAAACTGCTAGGTTTCGTCGTGAGGGACAAAGGTATTCAAGTGGACCCTGCCAAGGTGAAAGCCATACAAGAGATGCCAGCTCCCAAGACAGAGAAAGAGGTCAGAGGCTTCCTAGGACGTCTGAACTACATTGCCTGATTCATCTCGCACCGAACGGCTACTTGTGAGCCAATCTTCAAACTACTGAAGAAAGATTAAGTGGTATGTTGGAACGATGAATGCCAGGCCGCTTTCGAAAGAATTAAAGAGTATCTCCAGGATCCACCTATCCTGATTCCACCAGTGGAAGGGAGACCTCTAATCTTATACTTGACAGTACTTGATAACTCAATGGGGTGTTGTTGTACCCCAAAATTTTCCCTCCCATATTCTTCAAACTTTTGACAAGCATCATCTCAATTTGCTCAAGTCTACTCAAGGGTTGCACAGTCAACCACCCTCCTAAGCCAGTCAAAGTAGGGTTTTGGTTCTTGCAAGGAAGTTGATGTTTCAAGGGCTCAATAAAGTCACATATGCCTATACACATTGCCAAGCACCTACATGTCAAGTTTCAAGGCTCACAAGGTCAAGTTGCACAGTCAAAAACCCTAATTGCTTCACAATCAACTATAGGGGCAAAATGATCATTTGGCAGTCAAAAGTCAAAAATTTTGGTCAACATCTTATTTGAGGCCACAATCATAATTTGATCAAGTCTTGATCATGATTCCTCAAGCATGGCTCAAAAATCATCAAGGTGTCAAAAGTTTATATTTTTGGACAGCTGAAAAGTCAACTGTACCTTGACCAAGGCATAACCTTTTCATGGTTCATCAGAAAAATCCCATCCGATGCTCATTTTGAAGGGGATGACATTTCCTACAACTCATCTTCACATTCCAAGTCCAAGAAATTCTCTCACAAAAAGTTATCAATTTCAACATTATAGGTCATTTTCAAAAGTCAACAAAAGGGCACTTTAAGTCAAAGACCATAAATTGCGATTGGTAAATCAAAATGACATGGGACCAAAGGCATTGGTTATATGACTTCAAGACCTTTCCAAAATGTCCAAGAACATGTTCATATGATCAAAATTGAGCAAGATATGCATTGGAGAAGTTGGGAAATTTTTGTGAAATGGCCAAAATCAACTATCCTTGAAACTTCAATTTTTGACAAAAGAGCCCACTTTTTTCCACTTGGTTCAGCCTTGTCATGCCACCCACGTGTCCCATGATTAATTTCAAGATTAAACATTAATTTTTCTATTTTTTATTTAATTTTATTGATTTAATTCATTTTAAATCCATAAAATTCAAATAAAAATCAAAAAAATTAATTCAATGATATCTTGTGGTTTGAATGACCTTGATGAAGCATAATGCACCTACCAAATTCATGTAAGGTCCATTTTAAGCATAAAATTCAAATTTGAACAAAATTGGCAAATTGCTTTAATGGTGGTTATGGAGAAATCCAAAGTTTAATTGAAATGGTTAAGAGCTCATAATAGTGACTGATTCTCACTCATTACTATATATACAAGCCTTGCAAGCCTCATTCAAAAACGAAAAAAAGTGCACAAACGGCCAGAGCAAAGTTCAAAATTTGTCAAAAAAAGTGTGAGATCAAAAGGAGTTTTGCAAGCATTTTCAGGCCAAAAGGAGAACGTGACTCTCTTCTTTGCCATACCCTGAAGCTAAAGCAACCCTTGCCACGTCCTAAGGTCCATTATCAAGCACTGTAAGTATTCCCAGGTCCCCTCAAAATCCCATATTATTTTTTCTTACATTCTTGTGTGCAGGCTTCAAAGAAGGCTTATCATGCGCCTCACAAATCAAAAGCGCCAAGTGTCTCCAAGTGCAAATCCAATGGCCACAAGGGAAGGAGCATCATGTTCTCAGGTCAACACAGGCGCAGGCAATCTCCAAAGTCAAACCAAGCTGGCTTCTGAATGGGCCTCACAATTCCATTAACACCTCCAATCTGGCCCAAAACCCCCCTTGGGTTTGCAATTTTTATTTTGTCATTTTTATATTTTGTTTGTCTTATTTTATTTTTTCCCTTTTATTAACTATTAACATAATTAATTTATTTTCTATAAAAAAAATCAAAAAAGAACTAATATTATTATTATTATTAATTTCATTTTATTTTTGTAAATAAATACTAATAAATTGAATTAATTTTAATTAGGCAACTTTAACTTTTTTTCTTAATAACTAAAATAAATTTAGAATTAGGTTTTATTAACTTTTAATTTTATTTCCTTTTATTTTATTTCATTAAAAACATAAAATACAAAAAAAACTTTTATTTTTTTTAATTAATTAATTAATTAGATTAGTTATTAATTTTAATTTCATTTAATCACAAAAAAGGACAAAAAAATTCAATTCTTTTCTTAAAAGGGTCAAAACCCTCATGACGTTCCCGATTTAATTCTTTCGCGCGCATTTATTTTATTTTGATTATTTATGTAACTGTCTCCAGCTATGTAATAGTTAATTAGGAATTTTACCGCTTTATTTAAATTTCTTGCACTTTATTTTACAAAACGGGTCTTTGTTTTTTTGGCGATGTATAGACCCGCGCCTTGTAATAGTTAGAATTTACATTTCTGCAATTTACTTTCCGCACCCCTAACTGTTAACAATGCATGAAAGAATGTATGTAAATAAAACCAATCCGCAGCTCACAAATAACATGTACAAAGACAATTAACTGAAAATAACACACAAAGCACATGCCACTTCTAGGGTACGCCTCACTGGTTGCCTCGAACGTGGTCATCAAGTATAGATTGTCTTAGAGGTCGCCCTTCTGTCCAAAAGATCCAGTTTCCTCAAAACGGTTGCCTCGGATACAAAGGATCTAGGACATTAGGGTTACTTCTAAGATGTCCTCCCATTGCTTCGGTGACCACACCTGTCCCGATAATCGAATTGACCCGAACACCTCCAACGATGGTGCTACCTACCTCTCAATGGTGGGATAGCACTGTCTAAAGGACTCTTACACAGTCTAATTCCTTAGAGTAGGTAAATTCTCTTAAGTACTTGCTCTTTTCAAACAAACAAAACAACTTTTCACACCTCACACTTTCAAAAGTTTTCAAACAAATTTTTCATACACTCTTGAGGACTGATACAAGAGTTACTTAGAAATCTTTCAAAATAACTTTTTCCAAAACCCACACACACTAGAAAAGCAAACCATTTTTGAAAACATAAGAGCAAGTACCTAAGAGCCCGTGGATAACCACGGATAAAAAGGGTGCTAATACCTTCCCTTTCTATAAATCTACCTCCCGAACCGAGAAACATCTCGAATAAGGAATTTTGTTGTGCTTTTGTCCTTTCCATGTTGGAGAACATAAAAGACGGTGGCGACTCTTGCTTACCGTGACATTTCACGAACCAGCTTAAGAAACAGTCAATTCTATTTCCACCGATCACAGAACTGGCGACTCTGCTGGGGATACATAAGTGAGGTGTACCTTAGGATTAGACCACTCTTATGTTTTCAATTGTATGTCTTGATTGCTTTTATATTGTGGGATTGCATCGGAGTTTCATAGATCCTAACCCGGATCTGGGGAATACCCTTTTAGGTAGCATAAGCTGTGAGGGACCTATCCGGCGTAGACCGACACGGGTGAAGCAGTGGCTACGTTGGTGTGATGCCTTGGTCTGTACCGATATCCCTTGTGTTGCAACGAGGAGAATATGGGTCTTCTGAGGAGTCATTAAGCACCAATCGAACTTAGAACCTTAAAATGACCCAACTTGGCCATAGAATAGTAGCAGCATGCTACACCCATTGAGGCTAAACTCTCGCGATGGTTCTGGCCGCAAGAAAAGATTGCGACGCTGGAGTTATGACCGATTGAGGGTAGTCAGTGATATTGGGATCCTCTAGAACCCGGTTACTTTTGATAGGACAGGTCTTAACCAACGAAACTGAAAGAGGGTAGTACCTGAACTTCATGCTGGCCTAAACTCTAAGGGCTCTCTGTGTGACTTGTGTGCCTTCATACTTGAACTACTTGCATACTTGTTATCTAACAACACGAGTTTCCTTGCAGGTTTTGCCTACAGTCCTTAATCTGGACTCATAACAGGGTCTACTTACATCACTCCATGCATAGCATAACATCATACCATTGCATACAACCTACATAAGGACTAATCCATTTCAAGGATCTCAAGGGTTTGTGATGCAGGTCATGATGAATCAAATGTCTAGCAAGGGGCAAAGGGGATTTATTTTCCCCTAGCCAAGGTTAATGACTTGAGTCAGGGGCTATGACCCACTCGATATGGTGAGCCTTGACTCTTGAAGAAGGACTCTCAGCAACATGAAGTTCCTTCAATCAAGCTACCCAAATTCAAATTCTAACAAGTTTCTCTGTTTCCCCTGCGAGATCCTTGAAAACATCGCATGCATACATACATATCATTGCATTACAGGTACTCTTTTCCACAGGTTGCTTAATCTTCTTCGCTGTTTATTTCAGCCATCATCATGAATCCTGAATCATCCAATGAACAAGCTATCAAGGCCCTCCAGGCCCAGAACGCCCAGTTCCAGGAGCTGGTCATGAGCTTAGCCCAAGGACAACAAGAATTGAAGACTCTGCTTTTGAAGAAAAAGAAGAAGAGAACTGTTTTCTTCAACCCTAGACGCAGATCTGGGAATACACTGCAGAATGAAGCTGAGCGGACTACTCCATTTGTTGGGGAAGGCAGTCACCAAGAGGGAAGGGTTCCTAGTCCCGTAGTCTCTGACACCGAGACAGATTTCAATGATGAACAGTACCCTCCTGCTGAGGACAGGTACAAACAGCTGGAGGACCGGTTAAATGCTATGGAAATTCAACGTGTGCCTGGGTTGGACTTTGGGGACCTAGGTTTATCTTCTGGGGTGGTGATCCCTCACAAGTTCAAGGCACCTGCCTTTGTAAAGTACGACGAGGCTTCCTGTCCTAAAATGCACCTCCGCTCTTATGTAAGGAAGATCCAGCCTTACACTGCAGACAAGAACTTATGGATCCATTTCTTCTAGGAGAGTCTTTCGGGGACTCATCTCGAATGGTTCTATCAGCTGGATGGAACCAACATTCGTAACTGGGAGGATTTGGCCACTGCTTTTTACAAGCAGTATCAGTACAATTCCGACCTCGCTCCTACGCGTACCCAACTCCAGGGTATGTCGCTAGGATCGGGAGAAGGTTTTAAGGAGTACGCACAGAAATGGAGAGACCTGGCTGGCAGGGTGCAGCCACCGTTGACGGATCATGAACTAGTGGACATGTTCTTGGGGACCCTAGCTGGTCCATTCTTCAACCATCTCATTGGTAATTCCTCTGCTGGGTTTACAGACCTGATCCTGACTGGCGAGAGAATCGAAGCTGGTATTAAATCAGGGAAGATACAGAAGGGTGCCTCCTCAAATACTGAAAAGAAGCCCTTCAAGAAGGAAGCTAGTGTTGTGTATGGTCCCAGGAGACAGAACAAACCGGAACGCCGCCAAGTTGTCAACGCGGTGGTAATTTCAAAGCCTGTTGCTGCTCCTCAGCAGTACAACCAGCCAAGAGTTGAGAGGCCCAAAAGGCAATATACTCGGCTCAGCATGACTCTCTCTCAGATATTACCGCAACTGCTGTCAACCAGCCTGGTAACTGTCAAGGAAGCTCCGAAGGTGGTAAACACAGCATCTCCGAAGTACAACCCCAACGCCCATTGCGCTTATCACTCTGATAGCCCGGGACATTCTACTGATGATTGTTGGGCCCTAAGGAATAAGGTTCAGGACCTTATTGATGCCAAGGAAATACAGTTCGAGGCGCCCGAAAGGCCAAATGTTGTGACTGCTCCCATGCCCCAGCATGGAGTGAACGCTGTTGAGGAGGATCTGTATGTAGCTTCTGTGGATGATGTTGCTACTCCGCTGCTGACCGTCAAGAGGAACCTGTTGCTAGCTGGTTTATTTCCGGGATGTAGTAAAGGTTGCCATCTGTGTGCTGATTCACCTGCTGGTTGTCCTTTGCTGAAATCAGGTGTCCAAAACCTGATGGATAGTAAAGAGATCTTGTTCAAGAAGATTGCCGTTCCTGCTGCCCCTGTTGAAGAAGTTTCAATTGTCACCATTTTCAACAACCCTTCCAAGGCTCCTTCAAAGAAGCCTATCAAAATTATGCCTGTTCACAAGATTGCTCCTATAACCATTACTGTTCCGGGGCCCATCCCCTACAAGTCTGATAAAGCTGTCCTGTGGCACTATGGGGCAGATGTTTATGTTCTGGGAGTGAAACAAGAGTTCAATACTAGTACCGGTGTCACCAACATCACCGGGCCTGCTAAGGTCACTCGTAGTGGAAGACTGTTCTCACCAGACATTGCACCTCCAGCAATTCAGAGGCCTCTTGTCATCACGCCTGCCAGTGTGCCTGTTTCCCCTCCTGATCAAGTTTCTACCCCTGCTGCCGAGTCATATGACGCTCAGGGCAAGGGGATTGCTACTGATGTGCCTGCCCGGACGGAGGCACCGAAGACCACTGTTGAGGCGTCCAAGCAAGAGATGGAAGAGATCCTCAAAATTATCAAGAAGAGTGATTTCAACGTCGTTGAACAGCTGGGGCACACCCCCTCTAAAATCTCTATGCTATCACTATTGTTGTGTTCAGAGGCCCATGCCAAGGCCCTGATTGCTTTCCTGAAGACAGCCCACGTGCCCCAAGAAACGTCTGCCGATCAATTCACCGACTGTGTGGCCAACTTAACTACTGATAATGGTCTGGGTTTCTCTGACGCTGATCTGACGGCCAAGGGGAAGAACCATAATGATGCCCTGCATGTCTCCATTGAATGCAGGGGCACTACTCTTACTCATGTGCTGGTTGACACTGGTTCTTCATTAAACGTGCTACCCAAGAAAGCTCTAGACAGGTTGGACTGTGAGGGTTTAGAGCTCAAACCAAGTAACATTGTTGTCCGGGCCTTTGACGGGTCTAAAAGGATGGTACATGGTGAGGTTGACATCCCAATCAGGGTTGGTTCACAAGTCTTTGATTCAAAATTCTATGTGATGGATATCCGTCCATCCTATTCTTGTTTGTTGGGTCGTCCGTGGATCCACAAGGCTGGAGCTGTGACCTCCACGTTGCATCAGAAGCTCAAGTACCCGGTCAGGGGGAAGATCGTAACAGTGCAAGGGGAAGAGGAATACATGGTCAGCCACCTCAACTCGTTCCGATACGTAGAAATGGATGGGGAGTTCATTGAGACCCCCTTTCAACACTTTGAAGAGGTGCCTCAGACATTGGCAGCTGCAGAGACAGTGACTGAAGAGAGTTCTCCTTTGAAGATGGCTTCCTTGAAGGATGCCCGGGCTGTGATTGAGAAGGGTGAGTGTGCAAACTGGGGCAGGCTTCCTGATTTCACTCCAAAGACTGACAAATTTGGCTTGGGTTTCACTGCAGAAGCTCAAAAGGATGTGCGCAAGGCAAGGATAGGAAGACCTCCCATATTCATCACCAACTCGGGAGTGAACGCTATTGAAGAGGAAGTGGAGGAATCCGAATTTGACAGCTGGATCTACCCAACGACCAACGGTGGACCTAGCAACTGGACTACAAAAGACTTTATACATATTACTTTTGTCACCCACACTCAATCATCATGAATCCTGAATCAACTACTGAACAAGCTATCAAGGCCCTCCGGGCCCAGAACGCCCAATTTCAGGAGATGGTCATGAACTTGGCCCAAGGACAATAGGAGTTGAAGGCTTTGCTCCTGAAGAAGAAGAAGAAGAAGAGGATTGTGTTGTTCAACACTGGGCGCAGACTCGGGAATACATTGCAGAATGAAGCTGAGAGGACCACCCCATCTGCTGGGAAGGACAGCCCACAAGTGAGAGAGGTTCCTAGTCCTGTGGTCTCCGACAACGAGACAGATTACAATGACGAACAGTACCCCCTGCCGAGGACAGGTACAAACAGCTGGAGGACCGGTTAAACGCTATGGAGATTCAACATGTGCCTGGGTTGGACTTTGGAGACCTAGGCTTATCTTCTGGGGTGGTGATCCCTCACAAGTTCAAGGCACCTGCCTTTGCAAAATACGACGGGGCATCTTGTCCTAAGCTGCATCTCAGATTATACATAAGGAGGATCCAGCCCTACACGGCTGACAAGAATTTGTGGATTCACTTCTTTCAGGATAGTCTGTCAGGGACTCAACTCGAGTGGTTCTATCAGTTGGATGGAGCCAGTATCCGCAACTGGGAGGACCTTGCTGCTGCCTTTTACAAGCAATACCAGTATAATGCTGACCTCGCTCCTACGCGTACCCAACTCCAGGGTATGTCACTAGGGACGGGCGAAGGATTCAAAGATTATGCGCAAAAGTGGAGAGACCTTGCTGGAAGGGTGCAACCACCTCTGACTGACCGTGAACTCGTTGATATGTTCTTGGGGACCCTGTCTGGTCCGTTCTTCAACCATCTGATTGGAAATTCCTTTGTTGGGTTTACAGATCTGATCTTGACTGGTGAAAGGATAGAAGCTGGTATCAAGTCTGGAAA
Organism: Vicia faba; assembly: GCA_948472305.1. Classification (NCBI taxonomy): domain Eukaryota; kingdom Viridiplantae; phylum Streptophyta; class Magnoliopsida; order Fabales; family Fabaceae; genus Vicia; species Vicia faba. The sequence continues at coordinate 242,789,828 of OX451735.1, forward strand.
GATACAAACTGGTGACTCCTCGAACACTGAGAAGAGACCATCCAAGAAAGAATCTAGTGTTGTCAACGCGGTGGTTATTTCAAAACTGGCCGGTGCTCCTTAACATCGCAACCAACAAAGGGAAGAGAGACCTAAAAGGCAATTCACTCCCCTCGGCATGACCTTGTCCCAGATATTGCCACAGCTGCTGGAGACCAAGTTGGTAACTCTAAGGGACCCTCCTAAGAATCCCAACAGGACACCTTCAAGGTATAACCCCAACGCTCGCTGCGCTTATCATTCTGACAGCCCGGGGCATGCTACAGATGATTGTTGGACTTTGAGAAATAAGGTTCAGGATCTGATCGACGCAAAGGAAGTCCAGTTTGACTCTCCAGAGACTCCCAATGTGATCACTGCTCCCTTGCCAAAACATGGCTAGGATTAGAAATTTTTTGTTCATTCGAATGTTCAAGTTGTATTTTTCTTTGATTGTTCAAACATTGTATTCATGTCAAATGATGTTATTTCATTAATGCATTACACATGTCTGTTTTGAAGTAATTATTTCGTATTCACTATATGCCAAATGTTTTCATATTTTTGTGATGATCAACTCTTGATTGAAGAATTCTAAGCCTCTTGAGGGAGGATGACAAAAACGATACCACGACATTTACAGTATGCTTTTGAACGAACCCCGCTGATGAGGTACAGGCATTGTTTCAATTCCTAAACACTGGAGTTATAAGGAAGATAATACCTCGTCAACCCCTCTGAGCCAAAGAAGTAGGAGTTTTTTCTTTTCGAAAATTAAAACCCTTAATCATAACCTGGGGCAGGGTAGTTCTCTTTGTTGATCCGAGTGCACAACGAATGGCACCAAAAAGTCCTTACAAAACAAAAGACAGTGATGGTTCAAAATAATCATAAAGATAGGCAGTAATCATTTCTCAAAATAAACGCCCATTAAGTCAAAACTTATGAAGGAGACTTACAAAACTGGGGCATCCCGCTGACTGTAATCACAAAAGAAACAGTTCAGGCAAAAACAGGGATAACGAAATCAAAAAGAAAGAGGTCCTACAAACCCTCAACCAAAAAAAGGAATGACTGCCTATTCAAAATAAATCGTCAATGTCCGAACCATCACTGATATATCAAAGCAAAGATTCAACAAGGTCTAACGCACGATTGGCTGAGTTTAGGATTGAAGAACATCACGAAGAGCGGGTGGGTACAGATACTTTGAGCCTTTATCTTTTGTTTCTTAAGCCGTGAACCAAGCCACGCTATAACCCTTAAAAGTCCTAGCTGGAGCATGGGTTAGTTCGAAAGCATACTGTTACGAAAGGTATCCTGACTCCTTAAGGCTTGCGGTAAAATAACGAGTTGACATCACAGTTTACAAAAAATACACTTGTTTTTATGAAAAAAATGCATTTTCAAAAACGTCAAGACAGACATAAGCTTTGCATTCCTGATATAACATTGTTTTCATATGACTATTTGTTTGAACAGCATAGAAGTTCGCACGACGAATGTCTAATGAACAAAAGCACCTCCAATCAAGGGACATGGCATGATCATTTTCCATCATCTGGGGCAGTTAAGTCAAGATCCGGAGAATCTCTCAAAAGGCCAACCAGCTTGGGGCAAATCTCCGTCCGAATCACTTGGGGCATGGGACATGAATTCCAGCAACGAATCTTGTCTGATCAAACGAAGATCTTCTGGTCACATGGCAAACACAACAACAGGGGCACCTCCCTACATCCTGAGGGCGTGGACATAGTCAAAAAAATACTACGCATAATCAAAGACCCGCTAGGTTGACACACACCTAGGCAAAAATAAAGGCTTCTCGGCGAACCAAAAGGGTTCGGGCAAAATAAGGGATGAAAATGAAAAAATCTGTACACCCGGCAAGTCGAAAACCTGAAAAGGCGGCTTGGGCAAAAAAGGGTATCCCGGTGGACTGAAAACCCGAGAGGGCGGTCCAGGCAAAAGTTAGGGATCAAAAGCGTACGACTATGTCCCGGCATCTTATCACTTGCCTACCAGAAAAAGATTTGTCAATCGGCAGTCATCAAGCACCTCCACAGGTATCTTCTCCCACAGAAACAGGGGCACTAAGGATTGTCTGAATGATCTAGTTGTTTTGTCCACCAAGGTACCAAGGTAAGTTCGGCTGAAGAACGTAACCAGAATACCTTCACTCCCCGCAGAGTAAGACAAGATTCAACAATTATCCCCGAACAGAGTTGGTCTCTCATCATCCCCTAAAAAGGCACAGTTTCCAGTAAGTCAGCGACACTCTCCCCAAGCAGAGTTAGCCTACAGTCAGCCTTATGGTAATTGGGTATCCCCAGAAAATCTCAATATTCCCCAGCGGAGTATACAGATGTTCCTAAGCAAGCATCCCCGGAAGTCTTAGTATAAGATTGTTCCCCGGCGGAATACCAGACACCCCAGTGGAATTAATCTCCCCAGTACAGTCTCAAAAGTCTCCCCAGGAAAGTTGAATCAATCTCCCCAGTAGATTCTTGAAGCTTATCCCCAGTAGATTCTGGAAGCTTATCCCTTGCAGAGTGCATAGCATCTCCCCGGCTTTACTCAAAGGTCATTCTCCACCAGAGCCTATAACTGGGTTATCCTCAGCTAATTACCACAGAAAGATCGTCCTCGGCGAAGTTCTTCCTATCCCCCAGCGGAGTTCATCAAAACTTTCAACAAAACATATCAACGGAATCCCCAGCGGAGTTATCATCAAAACCTCAACGAAGCATCTCTTCCCACAGAGTAATTCCCCGCAGAGTAATCTCTCCAACAAGTTTATTCCCCAACGGAGTCATCTTCTCCTACCGGTTTATTCTTGTAATCATCGTCCCCCAGCGGAAACGAAGAACTTTGTTCTTCAACATCAGCCCAGGATGTGACTTCCCGGCATGCGTCAAGGATTTACTTTCCTAGACGAAGATGTATTCATAAACATCACATTGTCATTATACATGCATCATATCATACAATCTCATACATGAGAACCTCATTGCTTGATCCATATCATGCATTGCATGTGACTGACCTTTACCTTTCAGGTAGGATGCAGTTAAATGATCGATCCAGTCAAAGAAGACAAATCCAGTCAAAGAAGACAAATCCAGTCAAAGAAGACAAGTCCAGTTAAATCCCAATGGTTTTTCTGATGCTCATCCAGTCAAAGAAGACAAATCCAGTCAAAGAAGACAAATCCAGTCAAAGAAGACAAGTCCAGTTAAATCCCAAAGGTTTTTCTGATGCTCATCCAGTCAAAGAAGACAAATCCAGTCAAAGAAGACAAATTCGGTTCCTAAAAGATTTTTCTGACGCTAATCCAGTCAAAGAAGACAAATACAGTTAAATCAATTCCTAGAGATTTTTCTGACGCAAATCCGTCATCATAGACATTTGTCATCATAGACACCCGTCGTCATAGACACCCGTCATTGAAGACAACCCGTCAGTATAGACACCCGTCAGTGAAGACAACCCGTCATTGAAGACAACCCATCAATATAGACACCCATCAGTGAAGACAACCCGTCATTGAAGACAACCCGTCATTGAAGACAACCCGTCAATATAGACACCCGTCAGTGAAGACAACCCGTCATTGAAGACAACCCGTCAATATAGACACCCGTCAATATAGACACTCGTCATTGAAGATAACTCGTCATTGAAGACAACCCGTCAGTGAAGACAACCCGTCATTGAAGACAACCCGTCAATATAGACACCCGTCAATATAGACACTCGTCATTGAAGACAACTCGTCATTGAAGACAACTCGTCATTGAAGACAACCCGTCAGTATAGACACCCGTCATTGAAGACATCACGTCATTGAAGACAACCCGTCATTGAAGACAACTCGTCATTGAAGACAACTCGTCATTAAAGACAACTCGTCATTGAAGACAACTCGTCATTAAAGACAACCCGTCATTTAAGACAACTCGTCATTGAAGACAACTCGTCATTGAAGACAACTCGTCATTGAAGACAACTCGTCATTGAAGACAACTCGTCATTGAAGACAACTCGTCATTAAAGACAACTCGTCATTGAAGACAACCCGTCATTGAAGACAACCCGTCATTGAAGATAACTCGTCATTGAAGACAACTCGTCATTGAAGACAACTCGTCATTGAAGATCACTCATCATTGAAGACAACCCGTCCATGAAGACAACCCGTCCAAAGAGACAACTCGTCAAAAAAGACAAAACCTCCTCTGGTTCAGTTAAATCCTAAAGATTTTTCTGAGATAAACCTGGCAGTAGAGACAACCCATCAACCTTTTGAAGTTCCAGATTCGATACCTGTATCTAGCCAGGGCATGTTTGTGAGCGACTGAGTGAGGATCAACACCTGTAACAGGCCAGGAAATTATCTTTCTCAGGTACGCAAGTTCTCGCTAAGGAATCTCTTACGCGATCAACACCTAGATGGCATCTATAAGCCCATCCACATACCAACAGTCTCCAAATGGCATCTATAAGCCCATTCCCGACAAGGTTCTGTCACAGCTCCAGATGGCATTTATAAGCCCATCCTCCTATCTACCATCTCTCCAAATGGCATCTGTAAGCCCATTCCCGACATCACATTGTTGATACTCTACTATGTGAGTGCAAATTTCTGGGCACTTTAGTGTTCAATCATCTTCCACCTTTGGATTACGAAAGGCACACAAGCCAATCTACATCCTCAGGTCTAAGAAGATTGAACAGGGGCAACTGTTGTACCCTAAAATTTTCCCTCCCATATTCTTCAAAGTTTTGACAAGCATCATCTCAATTTGCTCAAGTCTACTCAAGGGTTGCACAGTCAACCACCCTCCTAAGCCAGTCAAAGTAGGGTTTTGGTTCTTGCAAGGAAGTTGAGGTTTCAAGGGATCAATAAAGTCACATATGCCTATACACATTGCCAAGCACCTACATGTCAAGTTTCAAGGCTCACAGGGTCAAGTTGCACAGTCAAAAACCCTAATTGCTTCACAATCAACTATAGGGGCAAAATGGTCATTTGGCAGTCAAAAGTGAAAAATTTTGGTCAACATCTTATTTTGAGGCCAAAATCATCATTTGATCAAGTCTTGATCATGATTCCTCAAGCATGGCTCAAAAATCATCAAGGTTTCAAAAGTTTCTATTTTTGGACAATTGAAAAGTCAACTGTACCTTGACCAAGGCATAACTTTTTCATGGTTCATCAGAAAAATCCCATCCAATGCTCATTTTGAAGGGGATGACATTTCCTACAACTCATCTTCACATTCCAAGTCCAAGAAATTCTCTCACAAAAAGTTATCAATTTCAACATTATAGGTCATTTTCAAAAGTCAACAAAAGGGCACTTTAAGTCAAAGACCATAACTTGAGATTGGTAAATCGAAATGACATGGGACCAAAGGCATTGGTTAGAGGACTTCAAGACCTTTCCAAAATGTCCAAGAACATGTGCATATGATCAAAATTGAGCAAGATATGCATTGGAGAAGTTGGGAAATTTTTGTGAAATGGCCAAAATCAACTATCCTTGAAACTTCAATTTTTGACAAAAGGGCCCACTTTTTTCCACTTGGTTCAGCCGTGTCATTCCAACCACGTGTCCCATGATTAATTTCAAGATTAAACATTAATTTTTCTATTTTTTATTTAATTTTATTGATTTAATTCATTTTAAATCCATAAAATTCAAATAAAAATCAAAAAAAAATAATTCAATGATATCTTGTGGTTTGAATGACCTTGATGAAGCATAATGCACCTACCAAATTCGTGTAAGGTCCATTTTAAGCATAAAATTCAAATTTGAACAAAATTGGCAAATTGCTTTAATGGTGGTTATGGAGAAATCCAAAGTTTAATTGCAATGGTTAAGAGCTCATAATAGTGACTGATTCTCACTCATTACTATATATACAAGCCTTGCAAGCCTCATTCAAAAACGAAAAAAAGTGCACAAACGGCCAGAGCAAAGTTCAAAATTTGTCAAAAAAAGTGTGAGATCAAAAGGAGTTTTACAAGCATTTCCAGGCCAAAAGGAGAACGTGACTCTCTTCTTTGCCATATCCTGAAGCTAAAGCAACCCTTGCCACGTCCTAAGGTCCATTATCAAGCACTGTAAGTATTCCCAGGTCCCCTCAAAATCCCATATTATTTTTTCTTACATACTTGTGTGCAGGCTTCAAAGAAGGCTTATCATGCGCCTCACAAATCCAAAGCGCCAAGTGTCTCCAAGTGCAAATCCAATGGCCACAAGGGAAGGAGCATCATGTTCTCAGGTCAACACAGGCGCAGGCAATCTCCAAAGTCAAACCAAGTTGGCTTCTGAATGGGCCTCACAATTCCATTAACACCTCCAATCTGGCCCAAAACCCCCCTTGGATTAGCAATTTTTATTTTGTCATTTTTATATTTTGTTTGTCTTATTTTATTTTTTCCCTTTTATTAACTATTAACATAATTAATTTATTTTCTATAAAAAAAATCAAAAAAGAACTAATATTATTATTATTAATTTCATTTTATTTTTGTAAATAAATACTAATAAATTGAATTAATTTTAATTAGGCAACTTTAACTTTTTTTCTTAATAACTAAAATAAATTTAGAATTAGGTTTTATTAACTTTTAATTTTATTTCCTTTTATTTTATTTCATTAAAAACATAAAAATACAAAAAAAACTTTTATTTTTTTTAATTAATTAATTAATTAGATTAGTTATTAATTTTAATTTCATTTAATCACAAAAAAGGACAAAAAAATTCAATTCTTTTCTTAAAAGGGTCAAAACCCTCATGACGTTCCCGATTTAATTCTTTCGAGCGCATTTATTTTATTTTGATTATTTATGTAACTGTCTCCAGCTATGTAATAGTTAATTAGGAATTTTACCGCTTTATTTAAATTTCTCGCACTTTATTTTACAAAACGGGTCTTTGTTTTTTTGGCGATGTATAGACCCGCGCCTTGTAATAGTTAGAATTTACATTTCTGCAATTTACTTTCCGCACCCCTAACTGTTAACAATGCATGAAAGAATGTATGTAAATAAAACCAATCTGTAGCTCACAAATAACATGTACAAAGACAATTAACTGAAAACAACACACAAAGCACATGCCACTTCTAGGGTACGCCTCACTGGTTGCCTCGAACGTGGTCATCAAGTATAGGTTGTCTTAGAGGTCGCCCTTCTGTCCAAAAGATCCAGTTGCCTCGAAACGGTTGCCTCGGATACAAAGGATCTAGGACATTAGGGTTACTTCTAAGATGTCCTCCCATTGCTTCGGTGACCACACATGTCCCGATAATCGAATTGACCCGAACACCTCCAACGATGGTGCTACCTACCTCTCAATGGTGGGATAGCACTGTCTAAAGGACTCTTACACAGTCTAATTCCTTAGAGTAGGTAGATTCTCTTAAGTACTTGCTCTTTTCAAACAAACAAAACAACTTTTCACACCTCACACTTTCAAAAGTTTTCAAACAAATTTTTCATACACTCTTGAGGACTGATACAAGAGTTACTTAGAAATCTTTCAAAAGAACTTTTTCCAAAACCCACACACACTTGAAAAGCAAACCATTTTTGAAAACATAAGAGCAAGTACCTAAGAGCCCGTGGATAACCACGGATAGAAAGGGTGCTAACACCTTCCCTTTCTATAAATCTACCTCCCGAACCGAGAAACATATCGAATAAGGAATTTTGTTGTGCTTTTGTAATTTCCATGTTGGAGAACATAAAAGACGGTGGCGACTCTTGCTTACCGCGACATTTTGCGAACCAGCTTAAGAAACAGTCAGTTCTATTTCCACCGATCACAGGTGTGTGTTGGGGCAGCATGACGAGTCTGGCCGAAAAGAGCATGCTATTTATTACCTTAGCAAAAAGTTTACCGACTGTGAGACCCGATACTCACTGCTCGAGAAAACTTGCTGCACTTTGGCATGGGCTACTCGCCGGCTGAGACAATATATGTTGACTCACACTACCCTGTTGATTTCAAAAATGGATCCAATCAAGTATATCTTCGAAAAGCCCACCTTGTCCGGAAGAATAGCAAGATGGAAGATGATCTTGACTGAATATGACATCCAGTACACGACTCAAAAAGCAATCAAGGGAAGTGTATTGGCAGACCACTTGGCACATCAGGCAGTGGATGATTACCAGTCTATGAACTTTGAATTTCCGGACGAGAATATCATGGTCGTGACTGATTGTGAGATACCTGGACCGGATGAAGGACCTGAGGAAGGATCCTGATGGTCTATGCATTTTGATGGGGCTTCAAACGCTTTGGGTAATGGCATCGGCGCTGTGATCATATCTCCTAAAGGCTCTCATACTCCGTTTATCGCTCGACTGTGTTTCAACTGCACCAACAATATGGTGGAGTATGAAGCATGCATCATGGGTCTTCGAGCAGCAATTGACCTAAGGATTAAGTTTCTGAGTGTCTTCGGAGATTCCGCTCTCGTGATCAGTCAGATCAAAGGCGAGTGGGATACGAAACACCCAAATCTTATTCCTTACAAGGAGTATGTGTTGACGTTACTTCCCCACTTCGAGGAGATAACCTTTGAACACTTACCAAGAGGAGAATCAGTTGGCAGACGCGTTAGCTACGATGTCTTCTATGTTCAAAGTCAAGTGGGACAACGAGGCTCCCCAGATCATTATTTGGAAATTGGATGAACCTGCACATCGCTGTGATCTTGAGACTGAAGAGGTAACAGAAAAACCGTGGTATCATGAAGTGAAGAGATACCTTGAAACTCAAGAATACCCCGAGGGTGCATTTGTTAATGACAAGAAGTTTCTGAGGAGGTTCGCGGCAAAGTTCTTCATCAGCAATGGCATTCTTTACAAATGTAACCATGATTCAACCTTACTGCGTTGTGTGGATAAAATCGAAGCAGAAAGGATCATGGCAGAGCTGCATGAAGGTACTTTTGGAACTCATTCTAGTGGACATACCATGGCAAATAAAATCCTTCAGGAAGGATATTACTGGTCCACAATGGAAGCCGACTGTTATCAGCATTCACGGACATGTCACAACTGCCAGGTCTATGCTGATAAGGTGAACACACCTCCAGTTCCTCTGAATGTTTTGACAGCGCCTTGGCCTTTTGCAATGTGGGGCATTGATATGATCGGCGAGATCAGACCTACGGCATCCAACGGGCATCGTTTCATCCTGGTAGCGATTGATTACTTTACGAAGTGGGTTGAAGCAGCTTCCTTTGCTACCGTAACCAAGAACGTTGTGGCACGATTCATTTGGCATAACCTGATCTGTCGATACGGTGTACCAGAGAGGATCATTACGGACAATGGTACCAATCTTAACAATAAGATGATCATTGAGCTCTGCGAGCAATTCAAAATACAGCATCATAACTCTTCTCCCTACCGGCCGAAGATGAATGGGGCTGTTGAAGCAGCAAATAAGAACATTAAGAAGATTGTGCAGAAGATGACAGTGACATACAAAGACTGGCACGAGATGTTACCATTTGCTCTTCATGGGTACCGTACCTCAGCACAGATGTCAATAGGGGAAACACCCTATTCCTTGGTTTATGGCATGGAAGCAGTTTTGCCTATTGAAGTTCAGATACCCTCTCTTCGGATCATGAAAGATGCAGGTTTGAGCGAAGATGACTGGATCCAGACCCGACTTGATCAATTGAATCTAATCGACGAAAAGAGACTTACTGCTATTTGTCATGGTCAGACGTACCAAAAACGAATGATCAAGGCATTTAACAAGAAAGTCAGACGACAAGAGTATCAAGTTGGGAACCTGGTAATCAAGCGCATCATTCTACCTCAGGGTGATCCCAGGGGAAAATGGACCCCTACTTACGAAGGGCCATTTGTGGTTAAGAACATCTTCTCAGGAGGAGCGATGATTCTAACCACCATGGATGGTGACGACCTTCCTCACCCCGTCAATGCAGACATAGTAAAAAGATACTACACATAATCAAAGACCCACTAGGTCGACTGGCCTAGGCAAAAATAAGGGCTTCTCGGCGAACCAAAAGGGTTCGGGCAAAAATAAGGGATGAAAATAAAAAAATCTGTACACCCGGCAAGTCGAAAACCTGAAAAGGCGGCTTGGGAAAAAATGGGTATCCCGGTGGACTGAAAACCCGAAAGGGCGGTCCAGGCAAAATTTAGGGATAAGCGTAGCACTATGTCTCATTGGATCACCTCGCATCCGGACTTCGGTAGCAATTATCATGCTCGGACGACACCAGTCAATCAGATTCATCTTCAACTAAGCAGCAAAGTGATGAGATGTTTTAAGATATAAAGGCAATAGCAGAGCTGGAACCCAATGGGATTATTCACATAGCTGTTTTGTTTTCACAAATTGTATAAATTATATTTGTTCGGCGGCGTTCTCTTACTAGGACGTCAGCCCCTTGTACAAAACGCTTATTTACAGGCCAAACTTCAAAGTCAATACAAATTCATTTTCAAACAAATTTCAAATTGTTTTTCCTTTATCTGTTTTATTTTGCAAAGAACGTCCAATGTTCATTTTTGATATATGCATTTGACATTAATTGCTGCTCATAAATAATTACATGCGAAACGAAAGATGAATTACTAGTAATATCAAAAACAGGGGCAATAAGATTTGTCCGGGCTGTCTAGTTGCTCTGTCCACCAAGGTACCAAGATATATTCAGCTGAAGAATATGGCTAAGATACCTTCACTCCCCGCAGAATAAAAACAGTAATGGTAGCTCTCCCCACTGAGACTTGCAACCATGAACAAATCAGCAAGACTCTTCCCGAGCAGAGTTGATCTACCATCAGCCCGAAAAGGCTTGGTATCCCCAGAAGGTCTTAATATTCCTCAGCGGAGTATAAGAATGTTCCCTAGCGGAATACAAGATACCCCCATTGGAGCCGTTTCCCCAGCGCAGTCTAAAAAGGGTCCCCCGCCAGGATTAAGTCATCTTACCCAGTAGATCCTGGAAACTCATCCCCTGCAGAGTACAAGGTAAATCTTCCCAGCCAAATTCAGAAGGTTATCCTCACAAGAGTCTAACTGGGTTATCCTCAGCAAGTTGCAACTGAAAGATCATCCCCAGTGAAGTTCTTTCTTTCCCCAAGCAGGACTTCTATCCTCAATAAATTCAATATCACCAACAACGGTAATCCATCCCCAGCGGAGTTCATCATTGAAATCCCCAACAGAGCTTATCAGCAGAATCCCCAGCAGAATTATCATTAAAATCATCAACAGAACATCTCTCCCCCACAGAGTATTTCCCCTCAGAGTAATCTCTTCATCAAGTTTATTCCCCAACAGAGATCTTTTCTCCTGCGAGTTTATTCTCACAACCATCTTCGTTTGTCATCCCCAGTGGAAATTAAGAACTCAACTCTACTCTCCAGCAGCTATCCGGGATTTATTTTCCCCAGCTAAAACATCACATTTCTATACATCATGATACATGCATATACGCATCATACCATACAATCTCATTTATGTTGAGAACATCATTGCTTGATCCATATCATGCATTGCATATGACTGACCTTTACCTTTCAGGAAAGATCCAGTTAAGTTCTCAGCTATGTCAAAGACCTTCTCTGGTTCAGTTAAATTGATTCCTAAAGATTTTTCTGATGCCGATCCAGTTGAAGTTATTCCAAGACCTCCTCTGGTTCAGTTAAATCGATTCCTAAGGATTTTTCTGATGTCGATCCAGTTGAAGTTATTCCAAGACCTCCGCTGGTTCAGTTAAATCGATTCCTAAAGATTTTTCTGATGCCGATCCAGTTGAAGTTATTCCAAGACCTCCTCTGGTTCAGTTAAATCGATTCCTAAGGATTTTTCTGATGCCGGTCCAGTTGAAGTTATTCCAAGACCTCCGTTGGTTCAGTTAAATCGATTCCTAAAGATTTTTCTGATGCCGATCCAGTTGAAGTTATTCCAAGACCTCATCTGGTTCAGTTAAATCGATTCCTAAAGATTTTTCTGATGCCGATCTAGTTGAAGTTATTCCAAGACCTCCGCTGGTTCAGTTAAATCGATTCCTAAAGATTTTTCTGATGCCGATCCAGTTGAAGTTATTCCAAGACCTCCTCTGGTTCAGTTAAATCGATTCCTAAAGATTTTTCTGATGCCGATCCAGTTGAAGTTATTCCAAGACCTCCTCTGGTTCAGTTAAATCGATTCCTAAAGATTTTTCTGATGCCGATCCAGTTGAAGTTATTCCAAGACCTCCTCTGGTTCAGTTAAATCGATTCCTAAAGATCTTTCTGATGCCGATCCAGTTGAAGTTATTCCAAGACCTCCTCTGGTTCAGTTAAATTGATTCCTAAAGATTTTTCTGATGTCGATCCAGTTGAAGTTATTCCAAGACCTCCTCTGGTTCAGTTAAATCGATTCCTAAAGATTTTTCTGATGCCGATCCAGTTGAACTTATTCCAAGACCTCCTCTGGTTCAGTTAAATCGATTCCTAAAGATTTTTCTGATGCCGATCCAGTTGAAGTTATTCCAAGATCTCCTCTGGTTCAGTTAAATCGATTCCTAAAGATTTTTCGGATGCCGATCCAGTTGAAGTTATTCCAAGACCTCCGTTGTTTCAGTTAAATTGATTCCTAAAGATTTTTTCTGATGTCGATCCAGTTGAAGTTATTCCAAGACCTTGTCTGGTCCAGTTAAATCGATTCCTAAAGATTTTTCTGATGACGATCCATTCAATGGAGACAAAATCAGTTAAATCGATTCCTAAAGATTTTTTCTGAGGCGCAACCCGTCAACAAAGACAGAACCACCTACCAACAATCTCCAAATGGCATCTGTAAGCCCATTCCTGACATCACAATGTTGATACTTCACCATGCGAGTGCAAATTTCTGGGCACTCTAGTGTTCAATCATCTTCCACCTTCGGATCACGAAAGGCCCGTAAGCCAATCTACATCCTCAGGTTTAAGAAGATTGAATAGGGGCAACTGTTGTACCCAAAAATTTGCCCTCTCATGTTTTCCAAAGTCTTCCCCCTGCATGGTTGATCACAAACTCTTGCCTAAGGAAAAGGAAAATTTTTGAGTGGTGCTTTAAGTACATTTCGATTGGCATTCTGAAGGAGCATTTCGATTGGCATTCTGAAGGAGCACTTCGATTGGCATTCTGAAAGACCCTTCGATTGGTATTCTGAAGGAGCATTTCGATTGGCATTCTGAAGGAGCACTTCGATTTGCATTCTGAAAGACCCTTCGATTGGTGTTCTGAAGGAGCCTTTCGATTGGCATTCTGTTAAGCCTTTTGATTGGCATTCTGGACAAGCGCTTCAATTTGCATTCTGAAAGATACTTCGATTGGTGTTCTGAAGGAGCCTTTCAATTGGCATTCTGGACAAGCCTTTCTATTGGCATTATGGACAAGTACTTCGATTGGCATTATAACAGTGTCCTTCGATTGGAATTCTAAAAAGGTCCATTCGAAGAAGCATTCAAAGGGTCCATTCGAAGAAGCTTTGGAAAGTATTCGAAGGAGGCCATCAGCCCATTCGAAAGGGAGCATTCGAAGGAGACCATCAGCCCATTCGAAGGGGAGCATTCGAAGGCCAGCTGCAGGTCATTCAAAATTCAAAAAGGGACAGGATCCCATGTGTTTAGCCAACGTTACAAACTCTTATTCATGGCTTTCAAACACATGATTAACGTTACAAATCCTCCTTCATGGCTGTCAAAACACATAATCAAGGTCATTTAAACCTTTGTCTTCCTGTCCCCTCCACCCCCTCTATATAAAGAGATCACAAATGCTGCAAAAAAACACGGAAAATATACAGAAAAATAGAGAACTTGGAGAGACGCTGCCCAGAATTTTCCAAACCAAAGCTGCCACCCAGCGAACACCTCCACCCTCAGAACTACAGACCGAAGCACCTCTATTTGGTAAAAAAGGATCTAATCTCAAACTCATTTTTAAATTCATTTTGATTGCATATTCATATTATTACTGCTGCTTGTGAATGATTTAATATGCTACATATAAGCTACAACGCAGAGATGAGATTGTGCCATTGCTTGGGCACAATCTGAGTTTCTCCCTCGAATCCTAGGATGAAACAAACCCAGATCCAGATTCAGAAGGTGTGAATAAGGAGGATATTCGAACCAGGGGGTAAAATCCCCCCTGGACCTTTAACATGTGTTTCGTTTCTTGCAGGAAATACATTCTCAGATTCCTGTTCAGAGTTTCGAAGCTCAGCAGTTTAGCTTCGAACTGGACCCAGGACTTCCAGTTCGAAGGATGACATGTCCAGATCGAATACCCTCAGAGTGCAGCCCCTCATGCACCATCGATCCAGCTTCTTCACTGGGTCGAAAGACAGCCTGCACCTCTTTCGACCCAGACTTCCAGAATTATTTTTTTCTTCTTGTTTTGCTGCCTGGCCCATTTGTACTTTGTTTACTTCATTTTTGTCTATTTCTTTTAGTTTTTTTCTTTTTCTAATCAACATAAAAATCATAAAAATAAATAACTTAGAATTAGGATTTAATTTAGTTAATCATTTTGACTTATTTTCTCCAATTTTAAAATCAGTAGATTTAGGATTCATTTGAATTCAATCCTTTTCATAAACAAAAAATGCAAAAAATATTAGGTATGCTTTAGAGTTAATTTTAATCCATTGTTTTAATTAATTAAATTTGACATAATTGAACATTTAGCATTTTTCCAATAAATAAAATAAAGCAATAAAAAGATTTTATTCTTAGAATTTTTAGAGTTTATTTTCACGCGCGTTTATTTTATTGTAAATGCTTACTGGGATGTAATAGCTTAAACTAAGACCTTTTTTTACTGCTTTTATTTCCCCAATTTTTGGACATGTAAATAATCTCCCCCCCGAAGCCTTGTAATAGCGTAGGATTTACAATTCCCGCACTTTAAATTCCTGTACATATATTGACTGTTTAGATGTATGCTAACTAGGTTATGCATGACAAGATTAAACTCCTAACTTAAAATCAACAGTAGCTCACCATGACATGCAAAGATAATATAACTGAAAATTGACACACTTGCACATGCCACTCCTAGGGTACACCTCACTTGGTTGCCTCGAACGTGGTCATTAAGTATAGGATGTTTTAGAGGTCGTTCTTTTGTCCCAAGATCATAAGTTGCCTCAAAATGGTTGCCTCGATAAAAATGATCTAAGACATTAGGATTACCACTAAAGTGTCCTAACGTTGCTTTAGTGACCACGCGTCCCTAAAATCGAATTGACCCGAAAAACTCCAAAGATGGTGCTACCTACTCTTCAATAGTGGGATAGCACTGTCTAAAGGACATTTGCACAGTTTAGTTCCTTTTTGAGTAGGTAGAGGTTCTTAAGTACTTGCTCTCTTTTAAAACAAAACAAAAACTTTTCGCACTTACACTTTCTTCAAAAAAACGAAACTCTTTTCAAAACCCACAATCACAAAGAAAAGCAAACCTTTTGAAAACATAGTGAGCAAGTACCTAAGAGCCCGTGGATAACCATGGATAGAAAGGGTGATAACACCTTCCCTTTCTATAATCTACCTCCCGAACCCGAGAAACATCTCGAAAGGAATTTTTTTGTGCTTTTGTCCTTTCCTCGTTGGATAAAATAAAAGACGGTGGCGACTCTTGCTTACCGCGACACTTTGCGAAAACAAACGCAAACGTGAACCAGCATTAACAAACAGTCAGTTCTCATTCCCACCGATCACACATGGGGTCCGACCTGCAAGGCTTCAATGGCTCGACCTCCAAACCATAGGGGTACGCTGATCTTTCCGTCACCTTCAGGGAAGAAACAACATCCCGATAGGTCAAGGTGTGATTCCTGGTCATCAATTGTCTATCTCTCTACAACTGCATCCTAGGGAGACCAACGCTGGACAAATTAACCGTTGTGCCCTCCACCGTCCATCTAAAGATGAAATTCTACACGAAGAGGGTATGCGTCGTCACCATCCATAACGACATCTCAGCTGCCCGAAGATGTTTCAACGCAACTTCTAAGGGACAGAGTAAGTTCGACATTGGGGCACGACCTGCTAAAAGAGCTGCTACTACTCGACCTGAACCACATCCTATCAAGACAGAAGTGCAAAGGGATCCACCCAAGGTCGACTCCATCTCACTCGACACCCGCTTCGACAAGGACACAACCCCCAGCGGAAAACAGGAACTCCTCCGACCAATCCCGGATGGAGACTTCGAGTTCGTACCCCTTGGTGAAGACCCTCAGAAAGACGTGAAGATCGAAACGGACTCCACGGCTTAGCGAGGAAGCAGATCAAAGCTTGCTTGAGGGAGAATGCAGACCTATTCGCATGGAGCACCGCAGAGATACCCAGACTCGGCCCCAAGGTCACCTGTCACCAATTGGCCATTGATCTAGCCGCTAGGGCACTAGTACAACGTATACGTAGGCAGTCTCCCGAGAAAGCGGAGGCTGCTGAAAATGTTTTAAAAGACCTCCTAGAGGATAATTTTATTTCTGAGGCCTGGTATTCAACCTGGCTCTCAAATGTTGCACTTGTTAAGAAAAATAATGGAAAATGGAGAATGTGTGTTAATTATACTGATCTTAATCGGGCATGTTCCAAAGACGTTTTTCTTTTACCTAATATTGACATGCTGGTCGAAAATTTAGTCAACTATAAAATTTAATCGTTTATGGACGCCTACTCGGGCTATAACCAAATCCCAATGGCGATGAGCGACAAGCGTTACACTGATTTCATGACCAGCTCAGGCAATTACTACTACAATGTAATGCCCTTCGGCCTGAAAAATGCGGGGGCAACGTACCAGCGGATGATAAATAGAGTCTTCCGTGACGAGATCGGGGATACGCTCAAGGTATGCATGGATGGCATGATCATTAAATATCGAACAAATACCGACCATGTTGCCCATCTCAAAAAGATCTTTGCCCAAGCGAGACAATGCAGAATGAGATTCAACCCTGAGAAATGCACCTTTGGGGTTAAGGCAGGCAAATTCCTCGGTTTTTATCTAATGGAATAGGGAATTAAAGCCAACCCCGACAAGTTCCAGGCATTCTCCGAGCTCCCTACACCTAGCTCGAAGAAATCCATATAAGTCCTAAACGGCATGCTTGCCTCGCTCTCCTGATTCATGGTGAAATCCGCACAACACGCTCTTCCATTTTTCAAACTTATGCGTAAAGAGGAAGCCTTCGAGTGGACTGAGGAATGAGAGCAAGCCCTCCTCCATCTCAAGCAAAGCCTTTCACAACTGCCTATGTTGTCGCAACCTGAGGACGGGGAAACCCTGTTCCTTTACCTAGCTGTCTCCACCGAGGCCGTAAGCGCGACCCTCGTTCGTGAGACTCCAGATTGGCAAAAGTTAGTGTATTTCATGAGCAAAGAACTTCAAGGGCCTGAGTTCAGGTATCAACAGATTGATAAGGTGGCCTTGGCCCTCGTCAATGCGGCGAGGAGGCTTAGATATTACTTCCTGGCACACACGATCATCGTACGAACAGACCAACCCGTAAGACAACTCCTATACCGACCAGACATTGCAAGTAGAATGCTAAAATGGTCCTTGGAGCTCTCGAAGTTCGACATCCAGTATGAGAGCAGAAAGGCCCTCAAGGCCTAAGCACTGTTTGACTTCGTCATAGAGATGACCGCTCACGATCCCCCCATAGGGAAGCACAAGTGGACCATGTTTGTGGATGAAGCTTCCATCTTGACAGGGAGTGGAGTGGGAATCCTCCTTGAGAACGAGGAATGCGTTGTGATCGAACACTCCCTCGCCCTTTCTTTTCCAACGTCGAACAATCAGGCTGAATATGAAGCCCTGCTCGCAGGATTAAGACTGACCGAGGATTTGGGCGCCCGAGAGGTAAAAAAAATTCACTGATTCTCAACTTGTTGCGTCTCAAGTTCAAGGGGGATACCAGGCTAAGAACAACAGCCTCATAGAATATGTAAACCTGGTCAGAGAACATATGAAGAAGTTTGATCGGGCAGAGATCACACATGTGCCACGCAAAAAGAACACGCGGGCCGACATACTTTCAAAGCTCGCGAGCACAAAGAATAAAGGCGGGAACAAATCTGTCATCCAAGAATCTCTTTCTCACCCGAGCATTGAAAAGTCCACTATGCCACCCGAGGTAAATGCCATCGGAGACAGCTCGTGTTGGATGACCCCGGTGTTCAACTTTCTGACAAAGGGGGAACTTCCCGTGGACCAAAGAGAGGCATCCGCGACCAAACAAAGAGCAAGTTCGTATGTGGTACTCAAACACAAACTTTACCGTCTAGGATTCCCCATCCCACTCCTAAAATATGTTAAAGAATCTACAATCCCTGAGATACTGCGGGAAATCCACGAGGGGATCAAGGCCCAACACATGGGCGGAAGATCCCTAGCACGAAAGGCGCTGCGAGTAGGCTACTACTGACTGGCCATGCAACAAGACTCCAAGGGGCATGTCAAGAAATGCGACAAGTGTCAGAGGCACACAGACATGCACCTCGCTCCCCCGCACGAGCTCAACACATTATCCTTCCCATGGCCTTTTGCCTGGTGCGGGATGGACATCCTCAGACCTTTCATGCAAGGGACATATCAAAACAAATTTTGGATTGTGGCCGTCCACTATTTCATGAAATGGATAGAAGCCGAAGCTATGGCAAAAATCACATCACACAACATCCTCCATTTCTGCAAGCGAAACGTGCTTGCCCGATTTAGAATACCACAAGCGCTTGTCACCGACAACAGGACCTAGTTCATTGATCAAGGTTTCCAAAACTTCGTCGCCAAACTCGGCACCAAGCAACACTTCACTTCAGTCAAACATCCCCAAACTAACGGGAAAGCCGATGTCGCAAATAGGGTCATCTTACGAGGTCTCAAATGTAGGCTAGGAGAGGCCAAAAAAGAGTGGGTCGAGGAACTCCACAACGTCCTATGGGCGTACCGAACAACATCCCACTCGACGACGGGAGAGACCCCATTCTGGCTAACCTATGGCACCGAGGTTGTCATCCCTGTAGAAATATTGGAACCTCCCAGAAGAACTGAGGCCCCTCTAGACGAGGAACTAAACAACGAGGCCCTAAAATAAGAGCTCGATCTAGTCGAGGAAATCCATTCAGGAGTAGCTCTTCGCGAGACCATACTGAAACAACAGATAGCCCTTCGTCATGACAACAAAGTCAAAAAGCGTGAATTCCAGCTCGGCAGCCTAGTCCTGTGGAGAAATCAGAAAGATTCCTGCAAAAGGAAGTTGGTTGCAAATTGGGAAGGACCATATCGTGTTCGAAGAGCTACAGGCACTGGGGCATACTACCTCGAGCATTTAAATGGAGAACCACTACCTCGACCATGGAACGCAACAAAATTGAAACCATATTACAGCTAAGTCCTTATCACACTATAAGCATTAGTAGTCAACCAGTCCTCTTCAACCGACGATGGGACAAGCTCGACCATGAAAGCATGTCGAGGTATGAACATGGCCTCCAAACAAAACGAAAGGCGAGTTTAGTTGTTCATTTCTCAAGCCAAACCTTAGCCCGACAGGGACATCTCGATCGAGCTCTACTATCAAAGTACCCAACAGGAAGAACACCCAGCTCACGATGGGAAATTCATGCCACGAAGTCAAGATCCCGACCGCGATCTTGAGTTCGCCTCGTGGTTTCCCGCACTACTTCCTCGACACATTCCAACATGTGTCGAGCACAACCAAGGTCGAGCATAATCTCCACTCTTGGAAATACAAACTTTCAAGAGACAAATGAGTCAAGCACAATGAAAAGCGAGTATTTATAAAGAGAGACAGCAGAGTACTTATAAATAAAGAAAGGCATTCATAAATGCCAACCACGAGGGTCGGTGCTGTTTAATATTTACAAAATATAGGCACGAAGGCCATAAATCAAACTAAACAAAAAAAGGCACGCATGCCCGAAACATTTCAGATCTCGTCTTCCCCGTCACCATCCTCAGGAGGATATAAGATTTTTCCATCAATCACTTGATTAAATGGTCCCGCTCTTTCAACCACCAACTCGACCTCCGGGTTCAAAAATTTTAGCTGCTCCACGGCCATGTTGAAACCATAGCAAATGGTGTCCATGACATCTTACTCGAGCACCCGGATGCGCGTGATCAGATCTCCCCTTGTCGCCATGGCTTTCTTCGTGTCAGTCTCTTCGTAATCTGAGGCCACGATCCCTTCTAACTTTTTTACTCTGGCGACCAGGTGCTCGTTCTCCTTAGTCGCAGCATCCAGTTGGGGATGCAGCTCATTGAGATCCTTGAGGAGTCGAACTTGGGCCTCGAACTTTGTTTCATGGTTGAGGATGTCGCCCTTCAGCTTCTCATTTTTGGCCTTCAGCTTATCAATCTTAGCATACGCTACATCGAGGGCGGCTTGAGAGCCCGTAGCCTCATCATTTAGCGTCAAGGTCGTCTCGAGCACCCTCATCACAACGGCCATATCCTCCGCCAAGCTTTTTCATTGGATATTCTTATCCTCGGACAAAATCTCTTCCTTCTCTTCCTCGTGAACACCTATTGAGCTCCCCCGCCGAAGATGTCACGGTTTAGGTAACAGGGAGGCAACACGAAGACTTCTCCGTGCCCCTTATCACTTTCGGGCACATTGCGCTCAGTTTCCTCCGCACACTTCCTCTTTGCCAAAGGCTCGAAAGGGGGAACCTAGGTATTTAAGGAAGATGGGGAACCACTTGGATGGGCAGCATATTTGGTCTTCTCCTGGAGTTGGGTGAGCCTGTTCTTTGGCCCTGAGGTAGAAGCATTCTTGGGCCTCGGCTTTAAGAGACCCTCAGAAAGGGACGCCATCCGACCTACAATCAAAAGGAAACTGTCAGTCACAGGATAAAATAAAGACAAATATCGCGAGCATGTCCCGCATGAAAGGCAAGCATGCAAATAAGACCGCAACCATATCCCCTACCTAAAAGCCTCATGGCTTCCTCGTCTGAAGAACATTCGAAAAAATCCTTTGTATTGATAAACCTTTTAACGAGGAGATACTCCATGTCATTGTCGAAGAGGAGGTTGTTGTTCACATCTACACACCTTGTTGGGGAGAAACTTTTCACATAGGACGCCAGCTTCTCATAGGAGAGTTGATCTTGTGCGTCTAAATCCTCAGGTTTTATCGCATAATATTCGGGTCTTTGCTCGAAATGTTTCCACTTCCATTCTAGCGAGAATCTGGCCATCATCCGAACTACTGGCCGACCATCTTCCATCTCTTCCACCCGGTTATATAAGGAATCTATGGCTGCATCCATTAGAGGCTTCACGACGAAGTACCTCTCTTTGAAATGGCAGACAGATTCCAAGTATGGCTGAAAAGGTTTCCCAAATTGCTTAAAAGAAACCCAGGCCTGTCCTACTCTGATGGACTGCCTTTGTAAGTGCAAAATACGAAAGAAGAGTGGCAATGTTGCGCCGATTTGAAGATATTGGCAGACGAGCTCGAATGCCCGCATGAACGCAAGCGCGTTCAGATGAAGCTGAGAGGGCGCTAGTTGTAGCCACTGAAAAACCTCCACCTGGAAGTCATTGAATGGAAAACGCATCCCCGCCTCTTTGAAAGAAAATTCGTACATGGGGAATCACTTTCTCGGATACGACGAGCATATCCTCCGGTTACGGAGAGGGATTTGTAGCATCCAGTTGGCGGGCGCTCCCTCAACCTGAACCTTTAGACAGTTAAACGTGTCTGACGCATCGTGCAAGAAGCACGACCTTTTATTTCTTGATTCAAGTGCGACCCAGGCCAAAGGGTCCTCGACGTTGGCTTCATCTTCATGGTTGGCGGGCACAACGTCTTCCTCGATAGGATGCGCCATTATACCTGAAAAGCAGGGAAAACAGTGAATTCATATCATCAAATTCACCTTTCCACCACAAATCAAGTGAAAGGGCGATGAATTCATTGAGGAACAGACTTTGACCCAAGCCCTCAACTGCTATACTAAAACAAGCTCGGGGACATTCAGTCAAACATACACACTGCCTGGATTAGCTCTGTTATCCGTGGAAATTGTCTCCGACACGGGGAAATCGTCCCCGACACCATGAAAATTAGCCCATATCATGAACTTTAATAACATTCATGAGTGTTTATCGTAGAGCTCATGAATTTCCATCCAAGATTCATCCAGTCAAGGCAAAAACTGGGTGTTTAATCTATAAATGCTAAGAAAACATGTTATTAAAGGGATATGACTTACATGGATGAAGGATACTTGGAAGAAATCTGAAGAGAAGTTGGGAGGAGAAGATCCACGCGCGAACAAGGAAGTTGCAGAAGAAAACTTGAGAAATAATAAATGAAACCATGGGGTCCCCCTTTTTATAGGTGGCTCGCACCCCACGAGGTTTATCACGAAAAGTCATCATTGGATTGAGCCTTTTGGACTCCCCATGAAAAGATGGCACCCCAAAGAAACAACCACGTGGCCCAATAATCAGCCACATATTCATTCTCAATAGACGAACACGTTCCCAACTTCAACACGAAACATCATGCGCGAGCATGATGCAGATGCCTCACATGCAGAAATGCTCGACACCGTGGCTAAAACATGCATACGGGCATATTCGTCGTGATCCACCTCGAGGGCAAAATAACGCTCGACATCGTAATAACCTCTTGAAGACGGGCATGTCGAAAGAGAGTTCGTGGAAGCTCCTCGTAGCCTATATACTCCTACCGAACACTGGACGAACAACTGACCTAGTTGGTCTCACAACTTGCTTGTCCACGAGATCCCCGACACGGTTAAACAAATTACCCCCGACTTAGGTGAATAATTTGTCCCCGTTAGAGGGTTACGATCTCCCTACTCGAGCAAATTCTCCCTGACTGTAAATTTGAACTTAAGTCATCACCCTTTCGCCTAAGGGAAATAACTTGGGGGGCTCCTGATCTGGACTGGGCCGACGCTTTCCCCACTGTTGGAGAGGCCCAATCCAACACCTTTACACAAGGCCCTAAAAGTGAACAACCCAATTTGGTCACCGTTGGGAAACTCCCCATGTATCCATCAGTTAAGGAACGTGGCCCACGTGCCCTTATCGTCACCACCTTCCCGCCCTTTGAGAATATCGGGTTCAGCTCCTGCTTTCTTGGGGCAGCCAACCAGGGGGGAGGCCATGTGCTGACCTCCATACGCATGTAAGCCCTGGCAGTCTTCTTTATTGGGCCTCATTGTGGCCCAACATTGGAGACCTTGGCCCAACGCTGGGGGCTATAAGTACCCTCTCACTTGAGAGGGTCGAGTATTGAAACATTCTTACTCACTCTCACTTGCTTGCATTATTCAGAATCTCACTTTGGCATTGAATTATCTTGCAGGTACCCCTCATCTCACTTCCAACCTCTGCTCGATGTAAGGTTGTGACGATTCATTCTAGTCTGGTTTGATCACTCTGGTTGTTAACTTTTTTTCTACCCTTTCTTTTTCTTTTTGGCCCCACGTCTTCCACGTGTAGTCTATCAAAATTTCTTTCCTCATCGTCATCTTTAAGTTCCTCCACCATGTCTTTGTTGATTGGATCTTTGTTAATTTTTCCCACTTTCTCTATTTCCTCTATTGTTGATCCTTGGTCTTCCTATACATGTAGCAAAGAGTATCTCGAGCCAAACACCAAGTTCTTTCCTTGATCACGATCCTTTTGGTTCGCTTGAGCTCCATTTTGATCATGCATTCCTTTTTATTTCCTGATTCGCCCAATTTTTAGACCACAAGCCATGGACCCTTATTTTGATTATGCTTCATGGTCTGGTCCTTTCCTATATCCCCCTCCTTCCCTACATCTTTACTGCTTGTAACCATTGCTATCTGAGCTTTATCCATGCACCCATAGTTTTCATGTCTGAGTCTACCACATTTGATACATAGAAGATGAAGACATTCGTATTCCACTTTATAATGCTTCCCTTTAATGGAGAACATAACAAGCAATAGATTGTTAAAATTAACATGAACACATAGCCTGGAATATTTCCCTCATTCTCTTGATAGTGTGGTTCTATCAACCTTCAACGTCAACATTTTTCCAATTTGGTTTCCAACAAATGTAAGAATATAATCATCGCAATACTTTATCGATAAATCGGAAAATCTCACCCACACGGCCATATAGTCAATGGCGTCATATTAGGGAAGAAGTTGGACCTCCATTCCCTCAGTGTTGTAGTAATCGTAAATGAGCCACATGCCTTCGAAGAGCTCAATTTTTTTGATCTTCATCATTAGAAAAAGTGACAAGATATTATTCTTTCCTTAAATCAATGATGTTTAAGATTCCTCTTTTTGCCCATAGTTGGTTCAACCATGATTCCAACTCCTTATATCCAATTCTCTTTCCCAGCATCTTCACTATAACCCATTTATGTCAAGGTTTTTTTATTCTCCGTTCTTCCTCTTTAGTCAATATGAACTTCAGACACTCATAGTCCCCAACTTTTCATTCCTCCATATATGGACCTCCACAAATATCTTCAACTTCTTCCATCTCATTGAAGCAACTAGGAAAATGAACAATAAAATCACCATTGAATGTTATTTATCCCACATAAGGGAAAGGAAAACATCGAGTAAAAAGGAATTAGATCGTCGTAGTTCATCTCAAAAGTTTTGTGTTTTTTAATGAATGATGCTAATTTCACATTCTACTGCCGCTCGATCTTTGGATACTCACGCAATTGTCGTAGAAAGGAATTAACATGTACTTACTTGAAAAACTTTTCTAAAGAAGAAGGCCCGAAGGCAGCCCAGAGACAAAAGGGTTTAAATTCGTTGAGTGTTTTTGGTAAGAGAATACACCAAGTAGCACCCTTATACAAGGGTTACTTGAATACTTCTCCTTTAAGTTTTGAAAATGTTTAAGATATGTATCATGCTAAAGTCTATGATATGAATACCCTTGGATGATCGAGTCAGATGCCTCAGATCTGAAGTCCTTCCCATGTACTTAAGGCTCGTGACACATCACACGTATCTTTGTTCATTAAGTTTTTTTGAATTTTCTTTAGCAAAATGTTTTACTTTTAGATGGATGCAAAAGGGGAATGAAAAATCTAAGAGAATCTCGGTTCCTAATGTTGGCATGCAGTGGTGGTCCTAAAGTTAGGATTAACAAAGGGAAAAACTGCCTAATCTTAGCATGCATGGTTTAAAAGCCTAATGTCTACCTTGGTTATAAGATGAACTAAGTGAACCTAAGGGAACAATATAAAGACACAAGCAAGAAATACAAACAACAAAAAAGAAATAGCTTACAAGCCTACCAAACACCTAACAAGCAAGCAGTGATCAAACAAGTCTAAGCCCTAATGTATACTTCAAGTCATCAATCAATTAGCATGAATGTGTAACACACAAAACACTAATATTCTCCTAAGGATCATGCAAAATTGGTTCCACCTAAGTCATTACAAACCAAATCAAAAGTAATCAACAATTTCGCTAGCACTAAAGGCTTAGAGTGTAAAGATAACACCAATGCTTAACATATAAAGATGATATGACTTAGGCAAGGTGAAGTCCTATATAAGTCAACAAGCATATTCTAAAACTCACACACATATCCCAAAAGTGGGGAAAGAATTTCAAAGTAATCATGCAAGCATGGTGATCCTAAATTTTACAAGACTATTCCTAAGGAAACATGCAATGAGAGAGAAGTCGTTATCTCAATTCTAATCGAGTGACACATTGATCAACAATAAATAAAGTTCTATATGGAAAATGCACTGAGAGTGAAGTCGTTATCTCAATTTTAGTCGAGTGACACATCGATCAACAATAAATAAAGGAAAGCAATAAAGTCCTATAGGTAACATGCACTGAGAGCAAAGTCGTTATCTTAATTCTAATTGGGTGACACATTGATCAATAATCAATAAAGAAAAGCAATAAAATCCTATAGGGAACGTGCACTTAGAACAAAATTGTTATCTCAATTCTAATTGAGTGACATATCGATCAACAATAATAAAGGAAAACAATAAAGTCCTATAGGGAACATACAAAGGTGAGAATAAGAATGTAAATGACAAAACAAAGATGGATTACAAGCCTACCAAACACCTTTGTATCTAACTCCAACACTTGGATGCCTCCAGAACTTCAGATGCAGATGCATGAAAAATAGGTAAAAGAGATCCAAGTTGTACCTAATGAAGAAGGTTTGTTGCCTCTTAAAAGCCTCGTAAACAATAAGAAAAATCTACAAAGGCTTCACACAAGTGATCAAACAAATTATCTTCAAGCGTTTCATATTACCAAAAGTCGCATCAACATTCTATCACAAAGCTAGCAAATCGCGTGAACATTCAATGAACATAAAACCTATTTTTATCAAATTTATGAGACTTTTATGAACCTAACCACAAGTAAACAAATAATTGATCAATTAAGTATCAGGACTTGCCATTTAATCAATCATCATGCCAATAAATTGAATAAAAAATAAGAAGAATCGACAAGAACACATCAAAGCCTAATTTTTATCATATTCAATCATTAATTCAAATAATTCCTAAACTAATAGAAAAATCATGGGAAAAATATATCTAAGTTAGGGACTAAAATCCCAATGTTCACACAAAATTTCAGCAAAAAATTATACAAGAAACTCAGAAATTAATTGTATAAAATTAAGAACAAAAAGTGAAAATTAGAGAGAAGTTAGGGGGTTTGGATCAGGCAAGGGGTTGTAACACTATCAGAAGTGTTAGACTTCGTTTTCTGGCCTAAAACGAGAACGCCACTAAATCAAATGCATTAGTATTTTTAATTTTTCTGTTTACTAATTTTATTTAACAAAAAAAAACTTAAATTAATTAAAATAGAAACTAAAGAAGACGATGTCGTTTTGGAATCTCATGGGTCTTCACCTAATATCTCGTATCTCCTTACTCGTATCCTTTCTCCTGTTTCACAATGCTCCGGCAAAATGATTCTGATGTCAAATTCCACTGCGGTTCACCAGTAACCACGGCCGAAATCTCTCTTCCACCGCCGAAACCCTTCATCTTGACGATGGCGGTTTGAGAAGTGATGGAGGTGATGACAGTTTCAGTGTGAGAAGGTTGAAGATGATTAGGGATTGATGGGAGGTTGAGGTGTAGATGGATGAATGGCGTTTGGAGGGAGATTGATGATGTAGAACTCTAAAGAATGGTTCGCTTTGAGAAATGGTGGTGAAGCGTGTCAAAATGGTGTAGAGAGAGATGAAGGTTGAGTATTAGAGAGGGAAGATATTTCTGTGGAGAGTTTTGTTATGAGAGTTTGATTCAGTTAGACTGGTCATTGAATTTTGTTAGGAGTTAGTTTGAAATATGGAGATTAGAAGTTGGTTATTGGATTTCTGTTATGAATCGTTAGAAGGTTGTTATAGGTAGTTGAATTAAGTTAGGAAATTCTGTTATGGTTTTCTGTTTTTGTAAAGACCGAAATTGAGTTAGTCTATAAACGGTTATCGAATGGCAAAATTATTTGAATGGTTATGCTGAGAAGGTATACTGAACTCTTAGTTAAGTTAACAATTAGTAGTGAGGTTATTTCAACTAAGGGAGAGTGAGTGCATTTTGCTTTTAGATTCGATTCAAAATTCCCTAGATTGGTTCTTTGAACAAGCTTGTTGTGCTTTTTTTTAGGCTTAATTTCTGATGGTTAATTGAACATGTGAATGTTTTTTTTTGTTTTTTGTTATGTACGGGTTTTAATGGTTGATTTGTGAACCATTTTTGCAGTAGGTTTTTTATGGTCACCAATCAATGAAGAGCAAAGTCAAGCTTGATAAATATTGAGGAGTTTTGAAAACAACAAAGAGTATTTAGTGTTAGGTTACAATGACATTTGCTTGTAAAATTCTTTTTCTGTAATAACTTGAACCTTTGATTTGTAGCTTGTATTATTTGTACAAAACTTGTAAAACAAAATTTTCATCAATGAAGCCTTTTTCCTCTTGTAACAACTTGTATCAAAAGTCTTCACTTTTCTCTTTGAATTGAATTCAAATTTCTCTCTATTGCATTTGGAATTTACACTCTTTTCCACTTCATTTGAAATGAATCCCGAGGTGTAATAAAACAAACCATGAGCTTGAAGTGGACTTATGGTCCAAGTTTCACCGAGTGCTTCCCCGTTTGAAATGGTTCTCAATTCTTGCACAAAGTCCAAACCATATAACTTGTAATCCAAATAACCATGTGAATCTTTCTTTTTAAATTGATAACAAGAAGGCCCAAATGAATCTTGAATTAATGATTTGCTTTCAAAAAGATCTTCACAAATAGATACATATAATCTTTGATAACTTGAACAAGACTTGAACTCATGGCAATAAATATCGCTTGAATAAACATTTCCACAATAACGAATCCACACCAATTCAAATCTTCAATTTCCATAAATCTGGCACTAAAAGCACAATATGTAAAGGCGTCTGAGCAATATAATAACAATGTTTATTGTAGTATGAAAACCAATGATCCTCAGGTGAAATGTTTACAAACTCAACTAAAACGGGATATAAACCTTAGTCTTCCCGAGATAAGTCAATGAATAACCAAACCATACTTCAATTGCTTCCTGAAATCTCTTGATGAAGAGAAACTTGTAGCTTGATGGGAAGAAGTTCACAAAGATCAAGGATCCAAACCCTAGCTCCTAGTGAACTTGAGATCCTCTTGAGAACTCTAAAGTAAATGATGATCCTGTGTTTTGAGATCATAACCCCGATGATGATAATTCAACCTTGTATTGCCTTGAATGTCATATCCTTCTTTTTGAAATGGAGAAAACCCAACTCATAAGAAACCTTGATTCCATAACCATAGAAACAATGATATGCATGCATATGTATGAGGATGAAGTATAAGCCATTGAGAGTTATAAATAGGAGGAAAAATTTTGGGGTGCAACACTCGTCTTCTTACGTCTTCTCTATCATTTCACCTGTCACCATATTTTTGAAGGAGATCGTATAGTTAGTATTAAAAGCCTCGTACAATTTGTTTGCATGGAATTCTCTTTCTAGAGATAAGATAAAAAAATCATCTCCTCCTCTATCTTTGACTTTCTTGATGGATCTTTCTCACTAATTTTTTCTTGTTCAAGAGCACCATGGTTTGCAGAAGCAAACTCCATTAAGGAAGCGGACAAAGGAAACCCACCCACGTGTTATTTATTAGTTAAGCTAGTAGAAGACACGTGTGTTCGCACGAGTTCTATCATTTGTAACTTTAAGTAAAATTTATAATTGTAATGATAGAACATGTAAGTAATAAAATGTGAAATAGTAGCAAGTTGTGACCAAAATGTTATATTCATGGGAAATATTAACGTCAACAATGACATGAAAGAATGAGGTTTGTAATTTGCTCCAACAAAAAGGGATACTTTTTGGTATCTAATAGAAAAATCATGTCCCAAAAAGAAAAATAAGTTATTTCATATCTTAGATGATTCGGTAAGGTTTGGTTGTTGCTGATATATAATTTTTATTATAAAATCACGAAGAATTGTCATATACGTCAACTCTAGTACCTAAGATTTATATCATGACATAATGAGTAAAACAACACTGATATTTTCTGCATTAAAGTTGTTGCAGTGTCAGAATAATAAAATAGAATAAAATGACAAGATCACAAAGACCGTAAGATGAGACAGGTGCTTGTATCATTCAACAAACAAAGACTATAAAATATCAAGAAACTTAAGATTTGTTTGGATTGATTTATTTGAGCTTATTTTCTGGCATAAGCATAAAAAGACAACTTGAAAGAGCTTACAAAAATAACTTATGACATATCCATAAGTTCCTTACAACTTACTTTAATAAGCTTTTGAGGATAACTAAACAACTTATATAGCTTGTATACAAAATGTTTGACTTTATTTTATCTTTTGTTATAGAAATAGCTTATACACATGCATTTATATTGTTATATTCGCTTAAGTTGTTTATCCAAACACATCCTAGTATGGAAAGATAGCCGAATAATGTTTACCATAAATAAGAAGTGTGAGGACATTCTTTAATCATTATGAGATGAAGAAAACCATTTGAAAGGTATGCCTCAGAAACCAAACCATCAGGTGATTTTTTATTTCTGCAAGAGATTACCGCAACTCCAATACCAATAAACCATCCTTTGGATTTCACCCATATTTTCATTTCTGAATTTAAATAAGGCGTTAGGCTGCAAATTTCAATGGTTGCATTCTTTGGCGTTTCGTTGCAAACTTTGCAATTTATACGGCATATACATCTTTCTAATCTGCATGGAACTTTTAATCCCCATAACAAACTACTTTCATGATTTCTTTTAGCAGTCGGAATGGTTCCCTCTTATTCAACATCAAGGTACGATATTTCTGCCTCATATGACCTGAAATATATTTACACATATTATAAAAAGCGTGCAATTCAAAAGATATTTAAAGTTAAGACAATCAAAGCACTATGTCATATCCACTTGGACAATACCTGTGCCTTAAAAGCACCATTATTCCAGCATAATCATAATGTTTCAGACCCATCTAGTGATAGTTCTCGCTCTCTATGATAACATCACCATAAAATCCATACATGTGGTCATTAATGTATGTAGAATATAAGATCACTACGCATGATGAAATTGCTAGTATGTGTATTAAGATAGACATTTACATAATTAAAGAATTTCTATTTTGATTTTTCTTTTCATCGGGAAACAAAAACAGGAAGAAGATTACCTTGTTTATGCTTACCATGTAATTTGAGTTTTTTTTCATCAATTTGAATCTTGGCGTAGAAATATGCTTACCATGTAAATCGATCTTGACAAAGGCTTGTTAAGTAAACAAAAAAACAAAGAATAAAAACCAACAAAAAATGTCAAAGAAACGCTAATTTAACCCCAAATCATGAAACAAAAACACATACAACACGAAATCGACAAAACAACAATTAGATCTAAAAATAGTCAAGATAATAACTAACAAGGATGTGATCGAACAATGTTTCCTGGTCAACCTTAACAGACTCGACATCCCCCACCTTGAGTTTATCTCTAGAGGGTTTTTCATCAGAACTCACTGCATCAACATCTTTCTTACAATAGTCAATCACTTTAGCAATGATCTTTCTCGTAACGTTGGGAAGAGGAATTTTACTGTTGGTGAAACAACCAGCCGAACCGTCATCTGATAATTAAAATCAATGAAGTCTCCATTGAAAGTTTTTTATCCCACGAGAAGGGAAAGGTGAACATCGAGTAAACCTTAAGGGAAGAAATCACGGTCTTGCGACTGTAGAGATCGGGTAAGGGAGTCAGTTACGCGAGGAGAAGGTATTAGCACCCCACACGTCCATAGTACTCTATGGTATTCACTCTTGTTTGTTCTAATCTAAGAGTGTGTTCAAATCTAATGTCTAAAGCTTAAAATATAAAATAAATATGCAAAGAGGGAATGCATTCAAAAGAGAAAACACTGGGAAAAGAAAGAAAAATTATAAATTTCGCTCGGCTGAGCCCCGTGATCAGATGCCTACGTATCCCTTTTAAGGAATCAGAGCATCGTAGTTCGACTTAATAGTTTCCATTTTTGTGTGTTTTTTTTATGAATAATACTTTGAGAAGCATTCCCTTTTTGAAAAGAGTTTTAAAAGAAAAGCCACAAGCAGCAAAATGAAGTTTTAAAAGAAAAGCCACAAACGACAAGAGAATGTGAATTAGTTGGTGTTTTTTACCTTAGAAAAGGATTTGCGAAGTTAGAGTATTTTGAATGAAAAAGAAGTTTTAGTTTTAATGAGATGCAAAGGGGAAGAAAAAGTCTAAGAGGAGACTAGCAAAATAATCCTAAAATTATCATACAAAGTTGATCCTATAGTTGAGGATAAGGGAGGAAAATATTTACCTAATATTGTCATGCATGGATAAAGATCCTAAGATCTAGTTAGTTCAAACTTAGAGAATAGTGAACTAAGATCCTATGGGGAGCATACTAAAGAAGAAGACAACAAAGAAAGAATAAGGGTGACAAAACATCAAGCATAGATGGCAAAACTTCATATGAAGATGAGATGATAAAACATCAAGTAGAGAATGAGATGGAAAAACATCATGCATTCATGTATTTAGATGACAAAATATCAAGTAATAGAGAGATGATAAAACATCAGGCATGGATGAAAAAAACATCACAAAGATGATAAAACATCAGGCGTGGATGACAAAACATCGCAAAGATGATAAAATATTAGAGAAGTAAACATACAACATAGATACCTAAGCATTAAATAGGGATAAAAAAGAGATGGCGAAGCATCAACACCTAACAATGATATCAAGGATCAAAGTAGGATAGTACACATATAAGATATGGAAAAACATCGACATATCGAGAATAAAAGTCAACACATCAACAAACATACAAGCCATGGGGCAAATGGAACATACAAAGCATACAAAGGGAATTGCCAAAGGAGGCAAGAAACATTGTTCAATTTAACAAGTAAAGATCGAAAGGAGAGAGAGAGAGAGAGAGAAAGTAATTGGAGAATTATGCCATGTGTGACTTGCATAGTAAGTTAACTCAATATGAGACTCAAGAGCAACCAAGTAAGAAGATGAAACTTCCTACACAAGAAAAGTCATCTAATTGGTGAACAAAATCATCTAAGATGGATAATACTTGTCTTAAATCAAATGAAATTGATAAAGCTCAAGTAAAAGTGCAATGACATCTTGTATATCATGGGCTGATGATGATACCCTCATAAGATATCAATCATGAACTTAAAGACTCGAGTAATGTCAACAAGATTACATACTCAAGTGTCATGATATATGGCAAAGTATAGTCCTTTGATGCGTAAAAGCAGCGTGATTTAAATAAATCAAAGGTCAATGTTCTTAGATGTTATGGGCAGTTGCCATATCAAGATACATACATAGGACATGGCACAAAAGCTCGTGAGACAATCACTATACAATGATGCTCAAAACACAAATGGAATATAACTTCTCATATATCATCACGTTGGTTAGTAATGAAATACTTAACCAAGAATCAAAGAAGTTGGAGAAATAATATGAAAAAGAGATGATAAAACATCAAGATAAAGAAATGATAAAACATCACGATTAAATATGGAAAAAATCAAGTACGAACACATAGGTAGAAACCTAAATCAATAAGAGAGGAGATGGTAAAACATTACACAATAGATGAAAAAACATCAACACATAGAAGATAAGGCATTAAGCATACACATGTTAGGATGACAAAACATAACATCTTAAAGAGAGAAGAATGATAAAACATTTACACCTAACAATGATATTGAGGATCAAAGTAGGATAAAAATAATGACGAAACATCGTATGGAAAAACATAAACCTAACAATGATATCGAAAATCAAAGTAGGATGGAAAATAAGAGATGGTAAACCATCACACTTAACAATGATATTAAGAATCAAAGTAGGATAACATATAAGAGATGGTGATTAGACAATCACACATCACACATGAGAAGTAGAGACTTACTCAAGATGTAAGGTACTTAGATAAGATACCTAAAGAAATCATGCTCAAATAAGCAAATAAGTAAGCAAGAACGTGCACATAGCTAGACACCTAAGAAAGTAGTCAAGTAGAAGAAGAGATAACATTTAAACAATTAAAGCATGCTTACAAAGGTAAGACTTTCAATCATGCATCAATATGCATGGATGAGAAGTAAAGAAAGGTATGATGATACCTAATGGAGAAGGTCTGTTGCCTCTTTAATGCGCATGCAATAAGAAAACTCTACCGAATGCCTCCTTAAACATCCTCCATCAACCATCAATTAGGCATACTCGAGTTATGTTAATGATCAATCACAAAAGCATAACACAAGTGTCCACAATATAAATGGAATGCTTGGTGTACGGGAGTTGAATCAGGTTATGATTAACCAAGGGATGTACTTGATTAATCTTGTGAGAGTAGGTGCTCCTGCCTTCAACCATGAGACCTTTTGTGCATAAAGCACTTAGTATATGGACCAAAGTGATTGATTAGGGTTATGATTAATCAAGGACAAAAATTGATTAATATCGTGAGAATGGCCATGCCCAAACTCAGTTATGAGACCCTCTAAGAAAAGCTTGGTATGTGGACCAAGAGGGGACAGAGAAATTGCTTCAATGCATAAGATAGAAATCAAAATCCTATACAAGGTGGCCATATACGTGCTCCTAGAAAATGGGACTAGCGTGGCGCTAATATTATAAATGACCAATTGGAACAATCGACCGAATAGTTATCGCTGTAGAAAAGCCCATGACTAAACTACGAATATGTGCAAGTGTGTATTTGTAGGTGGATACCTTTTCATTGATGATGAGTCCAAGAGGAGGCCATGTGTTTTAATTGAACGATTATGCATGATAGCAATATTTAAACTTATAAAGAAATAACAAAGAAATAAAATTCTAATCTATTACAAACCATATGGAAATGGGGGTACAAGTTTACGAATGAGGATGTATCGAATCGACAATACGATTAAAAGTATAAATAAACAAACAATACAACCCAATCGAAATTAATTTAAATAACTAATTAAATTAAATCATCCTATTTAATATAATTAATATATTAATTAATAATATTAAATAACATTTCTCAATTTAATTGATTATTTAAAACAAATATATTTTTGTATTTTTAATTGATAGAAATCAAAACAATTAAACAAAATAATATAATACAAACAAATAAAAAGAAAAGACAAATGGGCCTGAAATTAGAAGTAGACAGGGGGGTGAACAAAAATTGGGGGTTCACCACTAACCACGGCCGAAACCTCTCTTCCACCGCCGAAACCCTTCAACTTGACGATGGCGGTTTGAGAAGTGATGGCAGTGATGGCAGTTTTAGTGTGAGAAGGTTGAAGATGATTAGGGATTGATGGGAGGTTGAGGTGCAGATGGATGAATGGCGTTTGAAGGGAGATTGATGATGTAGAACTCTAAAGAATGGTTCGCTCTAAGAAATGGTGGTGAAGCGTGTCAAAATGGTGTATAGAGAGAGAGAGATGAAGGTTGAGTATTGGAGAGGGAATAATTTTCTGTGGAGAGTTTTGTTATGAGAGTTTGATTCTGTTAGACTGGTCATTGAATTATGTTAGGAGTTAGTTTGAAATAGGGAGATTAGAAGTTGGTTATTATATTTCTTTTACGAATCGGTTAGAAGGTTGTTATAGGTGGTTGAATTAAGTTAGGAAATTCTGTTATGGTTTTCTGTTTCTGTAAAGACGGAAATTGAGTTAGTCTATAAACGGTTATTGAATGGCAAAATTAGTTGAATGGTTATGCTGAGAAGGTATACTGAACTCTGAGTTAAGTTAACAGTTAGTAGTGAGGTTATTTCAACTAAGGGAGAGTGAGTGCATTTTGCTTGGTTCTTTGAACAAGCTTGTTGTGCTTTTTTTAGGCTTAATTTTTTTATGGTGAATTGAACATGTGAATGTTTTCTTTTTGTTTTTTGTTATGTACGGGTTTTAATGGTAGATTTGTGAACCATTTTTGCAGCAGGTTTTTTGTGGTCACCAATCAATGAAGAGCAAAGTGAAGCTTGATAAATATTGAGTTTTGAAAACAACAAAGAGTATTTAGTGTTAGGTTACAATGCCATTTGCTTGTAAACTTCTTTTTCTGTAATAACTTGAACCTTTGATTTGTAGCTTGTATTATTTGTACAAAACTTGTAAAATAAAATTTTCATCAATGAAGCCTTTTTCCTCTCGTAACGACTTGTATCCAAAGTCTTCACCTTTCTCTTTAAATTGAATTCGAATTTCTCTCTATTGCATTTGGAATTTAAACTATTTTCCACTTCATTTGAAATGAATCTTGAGGTGTAATAAAACAAACCACGAGCTTGAAGTGGACTTATGGTCCAAGTTTCACCGAGTGCTTTCCCGTTTGAAATGGTTCTCAATTCTTATACAAAGTCCAAAGCGTATAACTTGTAATCCAAGTAACCATGTGAACCTTTCTTTTTGAATTGATAACAATATGGTCCAAATGAATCTTGAATTAATGATTTGCTTTCAAAAAGATCTTCACGGATAGATGCATATAATTTTTGATAACCTGAACAAGACTTGAACTCACTGCATCAAATATCGCTTGAATAAACATTTCCACATTAACAAATCCACGCCAATTCAAATCCTCAATCCTCATAAATCTGGCACTAAAAGCACAATCTGTAAAGGCGTCTGAGCAATATAATAACAATGCCTCTTGTAGTATGAAAACCAATGATCCTCATGTGAAATGTTTACAAACTCAACTAAAATAGGATATAAACCTTAGTCTTCCTGAGATATGTCAATGAATAACCAAACCCTATTTCAATTGCTTTCTGAAGTCTCTTGATGAAGAGAAACTTATAGCTTGATGGGTAGAAGTTCACAAAGATCAAGGATCCAAACCCTATCTCCTAGTGAACTTGAGATCCTCTTGAGAACTCTAATGTAAATGATGATCCTGTGATTTGAGATCATAACGCTGGTGATGATAATTCAACCTTGTATTGCCTTGAATGTCATATCTTTCTTTTTGAAATGGAGAAAACCTAACTCATAAGAAGTCTTGATCCCATAACATAGAAACAATGATATGCATGCATATGTATGAGGATGGAGTATAAGTCATTGAGGGTTATAAATATAAGGGCAAATTTTGGGTTGCAACACTCGTCTTCTTACGTCTTCTCTATCATTTCACTCGTCACCATATTTTTGAAGGAGATCGTATAGTTAGTATTAAAAGCCTTGTACAATCCGTCTGCATGGAATTCTCTTTCTAGAGATAAGATAAAAAATCATCTCCTCCTATATCTTTGACTTTCTTGATGGATCTTTCTCACTATTTTTTTCTTGTTCAAGAGCACCATGGTTTTCAGAAGCAAACTCCATTAAGGAAGCGGACAAAGGAAACCCACCCACGTGTTATTTATTAGTTAAACTAGTAGAAGACATGTGTGTTCGCACGAGTTCTATCATTTGTAATTTTAAGTAAAATTTATAATTGTAATGATATAACATGTAAGTAATAAAATATGAAATAGTAGCAAGTTGTGACCAAAATGCTATACTCATGGGCAATATTAACGTTAACAATGACATTAAAGACTGAGTTTTGTAATTTGCCCCAACAAAAAAGGGACACTTTTGGTATCTAATAGAAAAATCATGTCCCAAAAAGAAAAATAAGTTATTTCATATCTTAGATGATTCAATAAAGTTTGGTTGTTGCTGATATATAATTTTTATTATAAAATCACGAATAATTGTCATATACATCAACTCTAGTACCTAAGATTTATATCATGACATAATGAGTAAAACAACACTGATATTTTCTGCATTAAAGTTGTTTGCAGTGTCTAGAATAATAAAATGGAATAGAATGACAAGATCACAAATATCATAAAATGAGACAGGTGCCTGTATCATTCAACAAACAAAGACCATAAAATATCAAGAAACTTAAGATCTGTTTGGCTTGATTTATTTGAGCTTATTTTCTGACATAAGCATAAAAAGACATCTTGAAAGAGCTTACAAAAATAACTTATGACATATCCATAAGTTCCTAATAACTTACTTTAATAAGCTTTTGAGATTACTAAACAACTTATATAGCTTGTATAAAAAGTGTTTGACTTTATTTTATCTTTTGTTATAGAAATATCTTATACACATGCATTTATGTTGTTATATCCGCTTTAAGTTGTTTATCCAAAACATCCTAGTATGGAAAGATAGCTGAACATGCTTACAATAAATAAGAAGTGTGAGGACATTCTTTAATTATTATGAGATGAAGAAAACCATTTGAAAGGTGTGCCTCAACAACCAAACTATCAAGTGCTTTGTCATTTCTGCAGGAGATTATCGCAACTCCAACACTAATAAACCATCCTTTGAATTTCACCCATATTTTCATTTCTGAATTTAAATAAGGCGTTAGGCTGCAAATTCCAGTGGCTTCATTCTTTGGCGTTTCTTTGCAAACATTGCAATTTATATGGCATATACATCTTTCTAATATGCATGGAGCTTTCAATCCCCATAACAGACTACTTTCATGATTTCTTATGGGAGTCATAATGGTTTCCTCTTATTCAACATCAAGGTACGATATTTTTGGCCTCATATAACCTGAAATATATTTACACATATTATAAAAAGCGTGCAGTTCAAAAGATATTTAAAGTTAAGACAATCAAAGCATTATGTCATATCCACTTGGACAATACATTTGCCTTAAAAATTGTTAGAACTGGAAATAATAAAAGTACTGAGAGTGAGAAAACTACTGTTTTATTAGAAAGTGAAATCAAGCTTATATATGAATAAAATAGGACATTGCAATAAAATAGGAATAACAGAAACTGATCCTAAAATATAGGAATTCCTCCTAAAGAATCTAACTTCCCTTAGGACTAGGATTTATTAGTAAAAACATGGACTGAATCAAAAAACAAATAGACTTTGACTAACATTCCCTCCCTTAAGCTAATGACTCTGTGATTAGCTTAATTGTGTGATCTTTATTACTCCAAGCATGCTTCGAAGCTTCTCAAACTGCTCGAGCTTCAATGGCTTTGTCATTATATCTACAACTTGTTCTTCAGAGCAGCAAAAACTCAGTCTCACCACTTCATCATTTACCAAGTCTCTGAGAAAATGAAACCTTACTGCAATATGTTTACTTCTGCCATGAAAAACTGAATATTTTGGACAATTGAATAGTGGAATTATTGTCACATAAAATCACAGTTTCTTCCTTTTCTTCAGCTCCAAGTTGCTCCAAGATTCTTCTAAGCCAAATACACTGACAAGCACAAAGTGTTGCAGCAATATATTCCGCCTCAGTGGTGGATAGGCTCACAACAGATTGTTTTTCTGAAGCCCATGAAACAGCTTCAGACCCCATCATAAACACTAAACTAGAAGTGCTTCTTCGATCATCTAAATCTCCTGCGTAATTGCTGTCAGAATAAGCTACAAGACCTGTTTTTCTTCCTTCATTCTTGTAGAATATCATGTGCTCCGCGATCCCTTTTAGATATCTTAAGAGTCTTTTTGTTGCAGCCCAATGTGATTCTTTTGGATTCGCCATGAACCTGCTCATCAAACTCACTCCAAACATCAAATCCGATCGAGTTAACATTAGATACATGAGACTTCCAATGACTTGTTTGAACATTGTAGCATCTACTTTAGTGCCATCCTCATCTTTTGATAAATTTGTTCCTGGAACAATTGGATTTCTTACTGAGTTGTTGCTTCCCATGTTGAACCTTGCTAGAACTTCTTGAGCATATCTTCTTTGACAAATAAAAATCCCAGCTTCACATTGTATCACTTCTATTCCGAGAAAATGTCTCATCTTTTCCAAGTCAGTCATGTCAAAATCTAATTTCATCGACTTTTTAAATTCATCACACATGCTTCTATTATTTCCCGTAAAAATCAAATCATCAACATAAAGGCTAACTATCAAAATGTTACCTTCCTTTCTCTTGGTGAATAAAGTGTGTTCACTGGAGCACCTTTCAAATTTCTCTTTTGCAAAATATGCCTCAATTTTGTTGTACCAAGCTCTCGGTGCTTGTTTAAGGCCATATAATGCTTTCTTCAACCTGTAAACTTTGTCTTCTTCTCCTTTCTTGACAAATCCTTCAGGCTGCTGTACAAATACTTCCTCCTTGAGCTCACCATGAAGAAAAGTGCTTTTTACGTCAAGTTGATATACTTCCCATCCACGTTGAGCTGCCAAAACTAATAGTACCCGCACGGTGTCAAGTCTTGCGACTGGTGTAAATACTTCTGTATAATCCACTCCATATTGTTGTGTGTATCCTTTTGCTATCAATATTGCCTTAAACTTTTTCAATTTTCCCAGTTTCATTGAGCTTGGCTTTGAAAATACATTTAACTCCAATAGGCTTAACTCCTTTTGGTGCATCAGTTAGTTCTCATGTCTTGTTCTTTTCTATTAACTTCATCTCCGTGTTCATTGCTTCTCTCCACTACCTTGTCTTGAATGCTTCTTCAAAGAGGTAAGGATCGCTTCCATTTCCATCCATCATCATCACCATTAAGCTTTCTTCTTCCTCATAAATATTTGTTCTCTCTTCATAATCTGCCATCCAAACTGGTTTTCTTCTATTTCTTGCTGCCCTCTCTAAAAAATCATGTTCAACTTCATTTGTTTCATTTGTCGGTGACCCGATCTCATTTAAACTGCTTGAGGATGCATCTTGATTGATATCACCATTGTTTTATTCATCATTTTGTGCAGACCCTTAGTCTTCACTTCCTTCTTCGTTTTCTTCATCTTCCCAATCTAGAACATCAGCTTTGCATTCTTCTTCAGTTCTTCCCCAGTCCCAGCTCTTGTCTTCTTCAAACACTACATCTCTGTTCATAATGACTTTCTTTGCAACAGGATCAAATAACTTGTAAGCTTTAGACTCACCACTAACTCCCAAAAACACACACCTTTTACTTTTGTCGTCTAGCTTGCTTCTCTTTTGGTCTGGTACATGAGCATGCGCTACACATCCAAAAATCCGAAAATGGTCAACTCTTGGTTTTACACCACTCCATGCTTCTTCAGGGGTTTTGTGATCTACTGCTGAAGTTGGACTTCTATTCTGCACGTGAACACACCATCTAACTGTTTCAGGCCAAAATACTCTTGGAACTTGTCTCTCATTCAGTACAGCTCTTACTGCATTCATGATCGTCCTGTTTTTTCTCTCGGCGACTCCATTTTATTGAGGATTATATACAGTCGTCAATTGCCTACAAATACCTTGATCCTTACAGAATTCTTCAAACTCATTAGAGGTAAATTCACCACCTCGACCAGTCCTTAAACAAGTGATGAATGCACCCACTTCTTTCTCAACATATGCCTTGAAATTTTTGAATCTACCAAATGCTTCTGATTTTTCATGTAAGAAATAAATCCAAGCTTTATGAGTAAAGTCATCAATAAATCTTAACACATATCTCTTGTTACTATTTGAAGATGGCGTGATCAGACCACAAATATCAGCATGAACTAGCTGAAGCTTTTTCGAGGCCCTCCAGAAGCTTTTCCTTGGTATCGACTCTCTATGTTGTTTTAAAATTAGGCATGTAGTGCATATCTTCTTTGGAGACTTTAGGGAAGGTAATCCAATGACCATCTTCTTGCCTGAGAGTGTATTGAGCCCCTTGTAGTTAAGGTGTCCAAAGCGACAATGCCACAATTGAGTTTCTTTCTCCGACACCGTTTCAGCTTGTAGACACATGGGATTTTTGTTTGGTGCTGCAGAAGCTGTCAAATAGAACATCCTATTTCCCCTCATACTAGTGTGCATAATTAATCCTTTATCCAGATGAAATACTTTGCAAGTTCCATTTTGAATTAAAATTTCCAATCCCTTTTCTTGGAGTTATCCTAAACTTAGAAAATTATTCTTAAGCTCATGAACAAAGTAAGCATCGAATATTACCTGAGAAACGCCATTCATTTGCACACGTATGATTCCTTTTGCCACAACATTCATTGTTGTATCATTTCCAAGCTTCACAATTCTGCAAAATCCTTCCTCCAATTCTGAAAACCATTTTTTGTTTCCCGTCATATGATTGCTGCAGCCGGAGTCTAAGAACCAAGCTTCTTCTTGTGTGGGTTGACGCATCTCTTCATATGCCATTAATAAGAGTTCTTCTTCTTCCTCCAGCTCCGTATAATTTGTCTTCTTCTCCCAGTCAGGGCACTCATACTGAAAGTGACCCAACTTGTGACATTTAAAGCACTCAACAATTGCTTTGTTTAGAGATAATCTTCCTCTTCCTTTGCCACATCCTCCTCTGAATACGCCTCTACCTCCTCTACCTCTGATTGGTCTATCATCACTGGTTATTTTCAATACATGTTCTTCTGTTTGAAACCCCTGCATTCTTTTCTCATGAACAAGGAGGCTGTCATGCAGTTCATCAATACTCAAGGTACTCAAATCATTTGATTCCTCTATTGAGCACACAACATAATTGAACTTAGAGGTCAAAATTCTGAGTATCTTGCTAACCACCGTACTTTGCTCCATTGTTTCACCATTTGATTTCATCTTGTTTACCACATGAAGAGTCCGTCCCAAAAAGTTATCGACCTTCTCGCCTTCTTTCATGGTCAATAGCTCGAATTCTCTTCTCAATGCTTGAAGTTGTGATCTTTTCACCTTTGTGGATCCTTGATACTTCTGCTGCATGGACCTCCATATTGCCCTTGAAGTTCCCTTGTCAAGAATCGTTTCCAGAATTTCACTGTCAATGGCTTGAAACAGAAAAAAATTTACCTTCAAATCTTTAAGCTTGGCCTCTTCCACACCCTTCCTCTGCGCTTCACTTATTGTTGTTGTTCCAATTGCTGGTGTAACACCCCAATTCTACCCCGACAAATTATATAAATAAATCAGAGTTATAAAATTCAATCATGCAAACGAATCGGGACGTCACAAATTCTTCTATCAAAAATTAATTGCATTCATCGTGGATATATAACACTTTTAAAACATCGGATGAACCATCATAACATCTTTAATTAAATAACACAACATCTACGCAACGAAATTCTCAATAATAATTTTTATCATCAATACAGCAACTTCGAAACAACATAATTTAATAATAATCAACAATAAAAAACAACAATTATCAGAGCAATGACACCAACTCAAACTACTGAAGGTATACAACCTTCACTTTCGATTTCCTGCATGTTACCAACATAAGGGCAACATTCAAACAGAAGGGGTGAGATATCTAACAATATAATAAAGTGCATGATAATTAATATATTAAATTAGATCAATACACATCACCACTTCCCATCTCGTAATCAACAATAATCACAACAATAATATACATTCACATCATCACCACACACTTCTTTATGCAATCCTATAATGCGACTCAATACTATGCAAATGCATGTGGTACCATTGGAGCAGAACTCCCATCTCAAAAATTTGCCAATTAATAGAGGCATCAACAAGGCATATCCTTCATCTCAAAATTCGCCAATACAGGTCATCTCAACGAGCATAAGCTCCATCTCAAAAAATGCAATGTATGCGACACAATCATGAATGTAATAACAACACCCAAGTTAACAACATCTCAAATTTACAACATCTCAAATTAACAACATCTCAAAAGCATCTCAACTTCTCTTCATCAACATCTCATATCATCATAATAATTCATCAAACATCATTTATTTATTATAAATCATCAACACAACATCATTAACAACTTCTCATCAACAACTCAGCTGTACATTAATACCACAGTAATTCATACTGCTATTCTGTAATTCTTACATCGTTACTGTCACTAATCCTACTGTTATGATTCTAACAGTAGCCTCCAGGCATCTAATTTGCATTGTTCTGTTCAAAACCAACACAACGCTCAACATGGGAATTAATTCTAAATCCTAAATTAGTTACTAGGATTACACTTCCTATTCTTCATTTTAATCCTCTAGAATAAAGTTCATCATGTTAGCTATTCAACGCTTCGAACGACACCTCAAACGGCATTCTAAAACTCAAGTTACAGCACTTTAAAACTGAATCTGCCAAAAGTCAAACAATATGGGTCGATGCAAAACCCCTTGGATCGATGCGTACTGCTCTAACTGCACAACATGAGTCGACGCATCCTCTCATGGATCGACTCATCCTGAGTCTTGCACACAGCATGTATCGACACATGCATCCCACAGATCGACTCATCCTGAGTCTTTCAACCTTCATGTATTGATGCAAGCCTCTTTGTGTCGACTCATACTGAGTCTCTAGGCCCTCATGTATCGACGCATCAAGTTTGAGGTCGACACATCCTGATCCTTCCTGCATAATTCTACTATTTTCTCTGCATTTCACTACGGGATTC
The DNA here is from genome assembly GCA_948472305.1 of Vicia faba. NCBI lineage: Eukaryota > Viridiplantae > Streptophyta > Magnoliopsida > Fabales > Fabaceae > Vicia > Vicia faba. Next base: position 242,833,965 of record OX451735.1, read on the forward strand.
ATGTTTTTAACCCTACAAACTTAATATAATCATGATAAATCATCACCTACAATTATCCTATGATTCTATATTGATTAAACAACATCGGGATATTATTATTCATCTAAAATTCATCAAATCTTCATCATACATCATCATACACATCCAATTCAAGAACAAAACAACAATCACCTCTAACCCCACATATCAATCATCATGAACCCAATTATAAAGTCAGAACCCCACCCTTACCTTGGATTGAAGGTCGCTCTATAATTTTCCGGTTGAATTCTCGTTCTGTCGTTTTTCCACTTTTTCCAGCAGCTTCACGTTTTCCTTCTCAATCCTTATTCTTCTATTGCTTCTTTCTTTCTATTCTTTCTAGCAACAATAAAATAACCTATTATTCTTTATTCCTTATTGGGCTCAAATTAATACACCCCCCTTATTACTTTTATTCCTTCAAAATAAGCCAACACCAAATAATATTATAATTCTAATATTATTTCTCCACTTAATAAAATACTTAAATCCAATTAATCATAACACATCTTCTCAAATATTCCAAAAATAATTTAATTAAATTACGGGCGTTACAACTCTCCTCCACTTAGAATATTTACCTCAATCAAACAATTCAGGATAGGAGTCTCGCATCTTGCTCTCCAACTCCCAAGTCATGCTTTCACCAACAGCTCCTAGCCAAACCACTTTAACCAAGGCAATCTCTTTGCCCCTCAGAGTCTTCATTTCACGATCCGCGATCCGTACAGGCATCGTCTCCACCGTAAGATTATCTTGTACTTGCACATCGTCCATACGAATCACATGAGATGGATCTGAAATATACTTCCGAAGTTGCGACACATGAAACACATCATGCAAATTCAAAAGATTAGGCGGTAAAGCCACTCTATAAGCAACATTCCCCACTCTCTCCAAAATCAGATACGGTCCAATAAAACGAGAAGTGAGCTTCTTAGACTTCAATGCTGGTCCAACACCAGTCACAGGTGTAACTCTCAAAAACACATGGTCACCAGCTTGGAATTCTAAATCTTTCCTTCGCTTGTCACGATAACTCTTCTGTATACTTTGTGAAGCTTTCATCTTTTCTCGAATCAACTTCACCTTCTCAGTAGTCTCACGAACAAGTTCAGGTCCAAGTACTACACTCTCACCAGATTCATGCCAACATAAAGAAGTTCTACATCTTCGACCATACAAGGCTTCAAAAGGTGTCATCCCAATACTAGAATGATAACTGTTATTATAAGTGAACTCTATCAATGAAAGATAAGTATCCCACGAACCTCCCTGCTCAAGAACACATGCCCTTAGCAAATCTTCCAACGATTGAATAGTCCGTTCAGTCTGACCATTTGTCTGAGGATGATACGCTAAACTCAACCTCAACTTATAACCCAATGCTTCTTGCAAACTCTTCCAAAAATCAGAAGTAAATCTTGGATCTCTATCTGACACAATGCACAAAGGAACACCATGTAGCTTCACAATCACACTAGTGTAAATCTCAGCCAACTTCGACACTGGAAAGTTGATGTTAATAGGAACAAAATGAGTTGACTTCGTAAGCCTATCAACAATCACCCAAATCGAATCATGTCCTCTTAAAGTATTAGGCAACCCCGTCACAAAGTCCATTGAAATGCTATCCCATTTCCATTCAGGAACTTCCAACGGTTGCATCAACCCTGCAGGCTTCTGGTGTTCAACTTTCGACTTTTGACAAGTCAAACATGCATACACAAATCGAGCCACATCACTCTTCATCCCAGGCCACCAAAACAAGTCTTTCAAATCTTGATACATCTTTGTAGCTCCTGGATGAATACTTAACTTACTTCTATGGATCTCTTCCAATATCACCTTCTTCATCTCAACATCATCAGTAATACAAATCCGGTTATGAAATCTCAACACACCTTGCACATCTAGCTTAAAATCATTATTATCAGACTGATCAATCCCAACCATCAAATTTACCAGTTTCATATCCAACTTCTGAGCTTCTCTGATATTGTCTAGAAACTCATTATTAATCTTCAACATACACAACGTAACACTCTGCGGAGTAACCTCTCAAACTAAGCTCATATCCCTGAACTGCTCAATTAACTCCAACTCTTTAATCATCATTGCTGGCATATGTAAAGTCTTTCGACTCAACGCATCAGCTACCACATTCGCCTTTCCTGGATGATAATTCAAACTGAAATCATAATCCTTTAACAATTCCAACCATCTTCGTTGCCTCATATTCAGCTCCTTCTGATCAAATAAATACTTTAAGCTCTTATGGTCACTAAACACTTCAAATCTAGAACCATAAAGATAATGCCTCCAAATCTTCAACACAAAGACAACAACAACAAGCTCTAAATCATTCATAAGATAGTTCTTCTCATGAGTCCTAAACTGCCTTGACGCATAAGCAACTACCTTACCATTCTGCATAAGCACACCTCCTAAACCCATCTTAGAAGCATCACAATACACCACAAAAGGCTCTCTTGGATTAGGCAACGTCAAAATCGGAGCCGACGTCAACCTCTTCTTCAATTCTATAAAACTTTCTTCGCATTGAACATCCCATACAAACGCTCTACCTTTACAAGTCAACTTAGTCAATAGAAGGGACAACTTAGAAAATCCTTCGATAAACCTTCTATAATAACTAGCTAATCCCAAGAAGCTTCTAATCTCAGTAGCTGACTTTGGAGTTTCCCATTGCAACACAACATCAACCTTCGATGGATCTACAATAATGCCACTACCTGAAATCACATGACCAAGAAAACTAACCTCTTTTAACCAAAATTCACACTTGGACAACTTTGCATACAACTTCTTCTCTTTCAAAACTTGCAATACTACTCTTAAATGTTCAGCATTCTCTTCTTCTGACTTGGAGTAAATCAAAATATCATCAATGAACACCACTACGAATCGATCCAAATAAGTATGAAAGATACGATTCATATATTCCATGAATACTCCCGGCATATTAGTAACACCGAAAGGCATCACCAAATACTCGTAATGTCCATAACACGTTCTGAAAGCCGTCTTCTGAATATCTTCATCCTTAACTTCAATCTGATGGTAACCCGACCTCAGATCAATCTTACTAAACACATGAGCATCCACCAATTGGTCCATCAAGTCATCTATTCTTGGAAGCAGATACTTGTTCTTAATCGTCACTTTATTCAACTGTCTATAATCAACACAAAGCCTCATACTTCCATCTTTCTTCTTCACTAACAACACTGGAGTACCCCACGGCGATACACTTGGTCTTACAAACTTCTTCTCAAGTAACACCTCTAATTGATTCTTTAACTCTGACAATTCAGATGCAGACATCCTGTATGGTGCCATAGACACGGGTCTGGTACCAGGTACAAGATCAATTGTAAATTCAACTTCCCTCTCTGGCGGTACATCAGGAATCTCATCAGGGAAAACTTCAGGAAATTTCCACACCATCGGCAATTCCTTAATTACAGCTTGAGTCTCTATACATAGCGACGCTATCAACGAGAACATTTGTTCTTCCTCTTGCATTAACTTCCTCAACTGTCTAGCAGACAATAAACCATCTTCCTCTTCTTTAGGAGTAGAAAACTTCACTGACTTGTCATGATAGTTAATATGAACACATTTATGCTCTAACCAGTTCATACCCAGAATCACATCCAAACCTCTTAACAGTAAACAAACCAAATCAACAATAAAGTCTCTGTTGAAGATCGACAAGGGACACTTCAAACACATAGAAGAAGTAGTCACCGACCCCTTGGCTGGAGTATCGACAACCATTTCTCCATTCAAAGAAGACAACATAAGACCCAATCTTTTAACACAATCAGCAACAATAAAATAATGCGTAGCACCAGTATCAATAATAGTAATTAAAGGAGTACTATTAATGAAACATGTACCTCTGATAAGCCTATCCTCAACAGCTGTTTGATCCTCCACTAAAGCAAACACCTTTCCACTAGACTGAGATCTTTTCGGTTTCGGACACTGGCTACCAATGTGCCCTTCTTCTCTACAATTGAAACAAATCATATCTTTGTGTTCACACTCAGATACAACATGTTCGTTCTTGCCACAATGGAAACGCCTCTTCACTTCAGTAGTGCACACATTGCTCTTGTGTCCAGGTTTCCCACACTTAAAACAAACCACACCAACAGGAGCATCTCCCCCACTAGTCCTTTGAATCTGAGCAACTTTCTGTTTACCTTTATCAGCTGGGGCATCATAAGGCTTACCACGATTATGTTGGTGCTTACCCCTCTTCTCACTGATAATCTTGTAATGAGCATTATTATCCTCTTCATAAATCCTGCAGCTATCAACCAAATCAGCAAAAAATCGGATTTTCTAGTATCCAACTGCCTTCTTAATCTCCAGGTGCAACCCGTTCTCAAACTTAATACACTTTGAAAATTCAGCATTTGCTTCAGCGTAATGCGGATAAAACTTAGCCAACTCAGAAAACTTGACAGCATACTCAACAACTGACATACTTCCTTGCTTCAGCTCAAGAAATTCAATTTCCTTCTTACCACAGACATCTTCAAGAAAGTACTTTCTCGGAAATTCCCTACGGAACATAGCCCAAGTGACATTCTCACTTGCAGCTTCCAACTTCTGACAAGTCTCTAGCCACCAGTCATCAGCCTCGACTGCTAGCATATGAGTCCCATAACGAACCTTCTGCGCTGGAGTGCAGTCCATCACACGGGAGATTCTCTCAATCTCTTTCAACCACTCCAATGCTCCGCCAGGATCATACTTTCCCTTGAACGTAGGTGGATTCTCTCTCTGGAAAGTCGCCAAGCTACGAGATCCAGCATTCTCGTCAACATTCAGATGATTCTCCATCGCATAAGCCATTGCTTCTAAAGCAGCAGCAAGTGCAGCATCATTCCTTCCAGCCATCTCAACTTCTCACTACAACATAAACAATGATTAGAACTCAAATTAACAATACTTGACTGTTAGATAACTATGACTCGACGACAAGGTCGGACCAACCTTTTTCTCTGATACCAACTTTGTAACACCCCAATTCTACCCCGACAAATTATATAAATAAATCAGAGTTATAAAATTCAATCATGCAAACGAATCGGGACGTCACAAATTCTTCTATCAAAAACTCATTGCATTCATCATGGATATATAACAATTTCAAAACATCGGATGAACCATCATAACATCTTTAATTAAATAACTCAACATCTACGCAGCAAAATTCTCAATAACAATTTTTATCATCAATACAACAACTTTGAAACAACACAATTTAATAATAATCAACAATCTAAAATAGCAATTATCAGAGCAATGACACCGACTCGAACTACTGAAGGTATACAGCCTTCACTCTCGATTACCTGCACGTTACCAACACAAGGGCAACATTCAAACAGAAGGGGTGAGATATCTAACAATATAATAAAGCGCATGATAATTAATATATTAAATTAGATCAATACATATCACCACTTCCCATCTTGTAATCAATAATAATCACAACAATAATATACATTCACAACATCATCACACACTTCTTTATGCAATCATATAATGCGACTCAATACTATGAAAATGCATGTGGTACCATTGGAGCAGAACTCCCATCTCAAAAATTTGCCAATTAATAGAGGCATCAACAAGGCATAACCTTCATCTCAAAATTCGTCAATACAGGCCATCTCAACGAGCATAAGCTCCATCTCAAAAAATGCAATGTATGCGACACAATCATGAATGTAATAGCAACACCCAAGTTAACAACATCTCAAATTTACAACATCTCAAATTAACAACATCTCAAAAGCATCTCAACGTCTCTTCATCAACATCTCATATCATCATAATAATTCATCAAACATCATTTATTTATTATAAATCATCAACACAACATCATTAACAACTTCTCATCAACAACTCAGTTGTACATTAATACCACAGTAATTCATACTGCTATTATGTAATTCTTACATCGTTACTGTCACTAATCCTACTGTTATGATTCTAACAGCAGCCTCCAGGCATCTAGTTTGCATTATTCTGTTCAAAACCAACGCAATTCTCAAAATGGGAATTAATTCTAAATCCTAAATTGGCTACTAGGATTACACTTCCTATTCTTCATTTTAATCCTCTAGAATAAAGTTCATCGCGTTAGCTATTCAACGCTTCGAACGACACCTCAAACGGCATTCTAAAATTCAAGTTACAGCATTTTAAAATTGAATCTGCCAAAAGTCAAACAATATGGGTCGATGCAAAACCCCTTGGATCGGCGCGTACTGCTCTAACTGCACAACATGAGTCGACGCATCCTCTCATGGATCGACTCATCCCGAGTCTTGCACACAGTATGTATCAACACATGCATCCCACAGATCGACTCATCCTGAGTCTTTCAACCTTCATGTATCGATGCAAGCCTTTTCGTGTCGACTCATACTAAGTCTCTAGGCCCTCATGTATCGACGCATCAAGTTTGAGGTCGACACATTCTGATCCTTCCTGCATAATTCTGCTATTTTCTCTGCATTTCACTACGAGATTCATGTTTTTAACCCTACAAACTTAATATAATCATGATAAATCATCACCTACAATTATCCTATGATTCTATATCGATTAAACAACATCAGGACATCATTATTCATCTAAAATTCATCAAATCTTCATCATACATCATCATACACATCCAATTCAAGAACAAAACATCAATCACCTCTAACCCCACATATCAATCATCACGAACCCAATTATAAAGTTAGAACCCCACCCTTATCTTGGATTGAAGGTCGCTCTATAAATTTCTGGTTGAATTCTCGTTTTTCCGTTTTTCCACTTTTTCCAGCAGCTTCACGTTTTCCTTCTCAATCCTTATTCTTTTACTGCTTCTTTCTTTCTATTCTTTCTAGCAACAATAAAATAACCTATTATTCTTTATTCCTTATTGGGCTCAAATTAATACACCCCCCTTATTACTTTTATTCCTTCAAAATAAGCCCACACCAAATAATATTATAATTCTAATATTATTTCTCCATTTAATAAAATACTTAAATCCAATTAATCATAATACATCTTCTCAAATATTCCAAAAATAATTTAATTAAATTATTAATTAAATTACGGGTGTTACAGCTGGTGTCGGGATCCCTTCTTCTACGAGGTTCCACATCTCTTTACTTCATAGAAAATTCTCCATCGTCATTGCCCAAAAATCATAATGACCATCGAACCTTGGAATGACCATTTGTACGAACTTTTCAGATGTAGACATGTTGATCCTTTGGACTTTCTTCTCTCTCTCACACACACACACACTTTAGTCCCTTAGTGTTTCCCCTCACACACACTCACACGCACGTTAATCCCTTAGTGTTTCCCTTCTCACACACTCACACTCCCCAAACAATCTCAGGCCCCTTGTGGAGCTCTGATTCCAATTGTTAGAACTGGAAATAATAAAAGTACTGAGAGTGAGAAAACTACGGTTTTATTAGAAAGTGAAAGCAGGATTATATAGCCTTTACAACAGGAACTAGTCAAAAGCCAGCAATACATTGCAATAAAATAGGAATAACAGAAATTGATCCTAAAATATAGGAATTCCTCCTAAAGAATCTAACTTCCCTTAGGATTAGGATTTATTAGTAAAAACATGGACTGAATCAAAAAACAAATAGACTTTGACTAACAAAAACACCATTATTCCAGCATAATCATAATGTTTCAGATCCATCTAGTGATAGTTCTCGCTCTCTATGATAACATCACCATAAAATCCATACATGTGGTCATTAATGTATGTAGAATATAAGATTACTACGCAAGATCAAATTTCTAGTATGTGTATTAAGATAGACATTTACATAATTAAAGAATTTCTATTTTGATTTTTCTTTTCATCGGGAAACAAAAACATGAAGAAGATTACCTTGTTTATGCTTACCATGTCATTTGAGTTTTCTTTTCATCAATTTGAGTCTTGGCGTAGAAATATGCTTACCATGTAAATCGATCTTGACAAAGGCTTGTTAAGTAAACAAAAAAAAAGAGAGAATAAAAACAAACAAAAAAATGTCAAAGAAACCCTGATTTAACCCCAAATCATGAAACAAAAACACATACAACACGAAATCGACAAGACAACAATTAGATCTAAAAATAGTCAAGATAATAACTAACAAGAATGTGATCGAACAACGTTTCCTGGTCAACCTTAACAGACTCGACATCCCCCACCTTGAGTTTATCTCTATAGGGTTTTTCATCAGAACTCACCATATCAACATGTTTCTTACAATAGTCAATCACTTTAGCAATGATCTTTCTCGTAACGTTGGGAAGAGGAATTTCACTGTTGGTGAAACAACCAACCAAACCTTCATCTGATAATTAAAATCAATGAAGTCGCCATTGAAAGTTTTTTATCCCACGAGAAGGGAAAGGTGAACATAGAGTAAACATGCAGGGGAGAAATCACGGTCTTGCAACTGTAGAGATCGGGTAAGGGAGTCAGTTACGCGAGGAGAAGGTATTAGCACCCCACACGTCTGTAGTACTCTATGGTATCCACTCTTGTTTGTTTTAATCTAAGGGTGTGTTCAAATCTAATCTCTAAAGCTTAAAAGCTAAAAGAAATATGCAAAGAGGGAATGCATTCAAAAGAGAAAACACGGGGAAAAGAAAGAAAAATTACAAAGTTCGCTCGGTTGAGCCCCGTGACCAGATGCCTACGTATCCCTTTTAAGGAATCAGAGCATCGTAGTTCGACTCAATAGTTTCCATTTGTTTTTTTAATGAATAATGCTTTGAGAAGCATGCCCTTTTTGAAAAGAGTTTTAAAAGAAAAGCCACAAGCAGCAAAAAGAAGTTTTAAAAGAAAAGCCACAAACGACAAGAGAATGTGAACTAGTTCGTGTTTTTTTACCTTAGAAAAGGATTTGAGAAGTTGAAGTATTTTGAATGAAAAAGAAGTTTTAGTTTTAATGAGATGCAAATGGGAAGAAAAAGTCTAAGAGTAGACTAGCAAAATAATCCTAAAATTGTCATACAAAGTCGATCCTATAGTTGAGGATAAGGGAGAAAAATATCTACCTAATATTGTCATGCATGGATAAAGATCCTAAGATCTAGTTAGTTCAAACTTAGAGAATAGTGAACTAAGATCCTATGGGGAGCATACAAAAGAAGAAGCCAGCAAAGAAAGAAGAAGGGTGATAAAACATCAAGCATAGATGGCAAAAGTTCATATGAAGATGAGATGATAAAACACCAGGTAGAGAATGAGATGGAAAAACATCATGCATTCATGTATTTAGATGAAAAAATATCAAGTAATAGAGAGATGATAGAACATCAGGCATGGATGAAAAAACATCACAAAGATGATAAAAAATCAGGCGTGGATGACAAAACATCGTAAAGATGATAAAATGTTAGAGAAGTAAACATACAAAATAGATACCTAAGCATTAAACATGGATAGAAAAGAGATGGTGAAGCATCAACACCTAACAATGATATCAAGGATCAAAGTAGGATAGTACACATATAAGATATGGAAAAACATCGACATATCGAGAATAAAAGTCAACACATCAACAAACATACAAGATATGGGGCAAATGGAACATACAAAGCATACAAAGGGAATTGCCAAAGGAGGCAAGAAACATTGTTCAATTTAACAAGTAAAGATCGAAAGGAGAGAGAGAGCATAATTGGAGAATTATACCATGTGTGACTTGTATAGTAAGTTAACTCAAGATGGGACTCAAGAGCAACCAAGTAAGAAGACGAAACTTCGGACACAAGAAAAGTCATCTAATTGGTGAACAAAATCATCTAAGATGGATAATACTTGTCTTAAATCAAATGAAATTGATAAAGCTCAAGTAAAAGTGCAATTCCATCTTGTATATCATGGGGTGATGATGATACCCTCATAAGACATCAATCATGAACTTAAAGACTCGAGTAATGTCAACAAGATTACATACTCAAGTGTCATGATATATGGAAAAGTATAGTCCCTTGATGCGTAAAAGCAGCGTGATTTAAATAAATTAAAGGTCAATGTTCTTAGATGTTATGGGAAATTGCTAATATCAAGATACATACATAGGACATGGCACAAAAGCTCGTGAGACAATCACTAGACAGTGATGCTCAAAACACAAACGAAATATAACTTCTCATATATCACCACGTTGGTTAGTAATGAAATACTTAACTAATTGGATCAAAGAAGCTAGAGAAATAATATGAAAAAGAGATGATAAAACATCAAGATAAGGAAATGATAAAACATCATGATTAAATATGGAAAAATATCAAGTACGAACACACATGTAGAAACCTAAATCAATAAGAGAGGATATGGTAAAACATTACACAATAGATGAAAAAACATCAACATATAGAAGATAAGGCATTAAGCATACACATGTTAGGATGACAAAACATCACATCTTAAAGAGAGAAGAATGATAAAACATTAACACCTAACAATGATATTGAGGATCAAAGTAGGATAAAAATAATGACGAAACATCGTATGATAAAACATACACCTAGCAATGATATTGAAAATCAAAGTAGGATGAAAAATAAGAGATGGTAAACCATCACACTTAACAATGATGTTAAGAATCAAAGTAGGATAACATATGGGAGATGATGATTAGACAATCACACATCACACATGAGAAGTAGAGACTTACTCAAGATGTAAGGTACTTAGATAAGATACATAAAGAAGTCATGCTCAAATAAGCAAATAAGTAAGCAAGAACGTGCACATAGGTAGACACCTAAGCAAGTAGTCAAGTAGAAGAAGATATAGCATTTAAACAATCAAAGAATGCTTACAGAGGTAAGACTTTCAATCATGCATTAGTATGCATGGATGGGAAGTAAAGAAAGGTATGATGTTACCTAATGGAGAAGGTCTGTTGCCTCTTTAATGTGCATGCGATAAGAAAAATCTATCGAACGCCTCCTTAAACATCCTCAATCAACCACCAATACTCGAGTTACGTTAATGATCAATCGCAAAATCATAACATAAGTGTCCACAAGATAAATAGAGCGCTTGGTGTATGGGAGTTAAATCAGGTTATGATTAACCAATGGGTGTACTTGATTAATCTCGTGAGAGTAGGTGCTCCTACCCTCAACCATGAGACCCTTTGTGCATAAAGCACTTGGTATATGGACCAAAGTGATTGATTCGAGTTATGGTTAATCAAGGACAAAACTTGATTAATATCGTGAGAATGGCCATGCCCAAACTCAGTTATGAGACCCTCTAAGAAATGCTTGATATGTGGACCAAGAGGAGAGTGGGAAATTGCTTCAATGCATAAGATAGAAATCAAAATCCCATACAAGGTGGCCATATGCGTGCTCCTAGAAAATGAAACTAGCGTGGCGCTAATATTCTAAACAACCAATTGGAACAATCAATCGAATAGTTGTCGCTGTAGAAAAGCCCAGGACTAAACTATGAATGTGTGCAAGTGTGCATTTGTAGGTGGATACCTTTTCATTGATGATGAGCCCAAGAGGAGACCATGTGTTTTAATTGAACGATTATGCATAATAGCAATATTTAAACATATAAAGAAATAACAAAGAAATAAAATTCTAATCTATTACAAACCATATGGAAATGGGGGTACAAGTTTACGAATAGGGATGTATCGAATCGACAATACGATTAAAAAATCTAAATAAACAAACAATACAACCCAATCGAAATTAATTTAAATAACTAATTAAATTAAACCATCCTATTTAATATAATTAATTAATAGATTAATTAATAATATTAAATAACATTTATCAATTTAATTTATTATTTAAAACAAATATATTTTTTATTTTTAATTGATAGAAATCAAAACAATTAAACAAAATAATATAATACAAACAAATAAAAAGAAAAGACAAATGAGCTTGAAATTAGAAGTAGACATGGGGGTGTGAACATAAATTGGGGGTGCTGGGCCACTGAGTGTTAGGCCCAACAACAAATTTTTTGTTTGAAGCAGAAAATAAATAAAAGCAAAATATTAGAATGGGCATTGACTCAATAGAAACTAGGGGTGCTGAAAGCAGTTCGTTGGGCCCAAAGGAATGATCCGTGGAGATCCAATGTGGCTTCTCCAAGTGGGTTTAACGTGAGACGCGTTTTGGAGCCATTGGATAATAATGATGAAGATCTGATGAGATCTGATGGTGGAGACTCAAGGGAGCACGGTGTGACCGTTGGGAGTACTTGAATCACAAGACAACCACAATGGCGGTGACAAGTGTCACCGTCGGATTAGTAACTTTAATTAACATTATATTAACAAAATAAACAAGTTAATTAACATTACTCTCCAGAATCACAAAAATCCCTTTCTCTCTAAGTTCGTTCTCTCTTCTTGGAGGCTCCCGGGAGACGATACATCAGTCGCACAGGAAATTACCTCACAACGGCGACATCGGTGACGACCCACTATTTGGCTCTGATCTCTACTTTTTTCACATCTTTCTCTTCGTCTTTTCTTCCTAATCTCTAATTTGGCTTTGATTTCTGAAGCAATTGAATGAAATCGAGTAGATCTTGAAGAGGGTTATGGAAACCCTAGCGACTCAAATTTGCGATTTATGGCTTAAATGGAGCAACAATAAAGGATCTGAGCTCTGGAATGTTGAAACAACCTCTCTGAAGCGAGATCAGAGGTTTTAGCGATGATGACTCTCCCAGTAATATCTTTCTGATTCGTTACAAAAACTTATTTTCCTCTTTTCTCTCTCAAGCTTCTGAAGGATTTAGTTAGGAAGATGATGAACGAAATAGGGTTAACTTTGACTAAAGTTTGTTGCGATTTTGTTATCTGTGAAAATACTTGATTTCTGATGAATTTGAAGTGTTTGTGAATGTTAGATGAACGAAAATTAGGGTTTGTGTTGTTCTCGGCTACACAACTTTTGGTTTCATGAAAAGTCGGACCCCCCCCTGATATCAGTGCAATGATTGTTTATATAGTGAGGCTGAAATCAAGTTTCCTGTGTTGGTTTCTCTGAGATGTTAACATGCTTGAAAGATTTTTGTTTGGGATTTGGCAATTGTGTTTTTGTTATGATATTTGCTGCTTTGCGTTTACTGATACATTGCTTTATTGTTTGTTGGGCTGAACTTGAATTTTGACTTGTAATTTTTACTATTGTGCATAACTGTGATGCTGGACTGGTTTTGCAATGCTATTTCTTGTTATGTCGGGTCATGAAACACCACAGCCAGAACCTGTCATCTGGATGTTAATGAAACATCAATGAAGTCGCCACCGAACGTCTTTTATCCCGCCGAAAGGGAAAGGTAAACATCGAGAAAACCTGAAAAGGGAGAAATCACGATCTTTTGACCGAGAGATCGGGTAAGGGAGTCTGTTACGCAAGGGGAAGGTGTTAGCACCCCACATGCCCGTAGTACTCTATGGTATCCACTCTTGTTGTCTAATCTAATGGGTGTGGTCAAATCCTATGTTTATGGCTAAAAGTTAAAAAGGGAATTCATGCGAAAGAAAAGAGGAAAACAATGTAGGGAAAATAAAAGTTATGCTCGGTTGGGCCCTACCCCAATACCAACATATCCCTTTTAAGGAATCAGAGCAGTCGTAGTTCGGCTTATATGTTTTGGTTGGTTTGTGTTTTTAGTTAAGACAACAAAAACAATCAAGATGGCGAAACATCAAATAAAACAATAAAACAAAAGAAACGATAAAACATCGACTAAATAATAACAAAGTAACATGTCAAGGATGGCGATACATCAAATGGTAAAACAGATGACCAAACATCACACCTAACAATGATATTGAGAATCAAAGTAGGATAACAAACATGTGCGATGGCGAAACATCGTCGAAAGGATAACAAGGTATCATGATATAGATGGCAAAACATCGATAAAATAGATGATGAAACATCACACCTAGCAATGATATTGAGAATTAAAGCAGGATAACAAACATGTGTGATGGCGAAACATCGGCTTCAAACAAATGTGCGATGGCGAAACATCGGCTAAGAGATAACAAGGCATCATGGTAAAGATGGTGAAACATCGATAAAATAGATGACAAAACATCACACCTAGCATTGATATTGAGAATCAAAGCAGGATAACAAACATGTGTGATGGAGAAACATCGGCTTCAAACAAATGTGCAATGGCAAAACATCGGCTAAGATAGGTTTAAAAGCAGAGTCAAGAGGCATACAGACAAAGCAAGATTGGTTTGTATTTTTTACTCTGAAGAAGGGTTTAAGTTTATTAGAAATGTTTTTATGATTTGCCAAGAAACAAGTTTTTGTTTTAAAATGTGAAATGCAAAGAAAGGAAAAACAACTATGGGAAACTAGCCTAGCACTATCCCTAGTGTTATCATATAATGGTTGACCCTAAGGTTGAGGTTAAAGGAAAATCCTATCCTATGTTAGCATACATGGATTCCTATCTTAGTTAACATGATAAAGGAAGCTTAACAAAACTATCCTATAGGGAGCATGCAATGAGAGCGAAGTCGTGATCTCAATTTCTAAATTGAGTGACTCATCGATCAATAATTAATGAAGAAAAGCAATAAACATCCTATAGGGAACATGCAATGAGAGCGAAGTCGTGATCTCAATTTCTAAATTGAGTGACTCATCGATCAACAATTAATGAAGAAAAACAATAAACATCCTATAGGGAACATGCAATGAGAGCGAAGTCGTGATCTCAATTTCTAAATTGAGTGACTCATTGATCAACAAGTAAACACAACACATGTATAAGACAAAAACCAGAGGGCCTCCTGACATATATCAACAACAGAGGTCCCATCATGCAATCAGAGAACTATGCAAAATGAAAATGGGAGAAAGGAAATAGTATAATACCAAACAGATAACTATCTGTAGTAATTAAGCAAGAATAAAAGAAACCCAGAGAAACTTTAAGCAAGCTAGCATCAGTAGACAAATCGAGTCAGAAATTACACCATCAGGATATAAGTAATTTATCAGATATGAACAAATCCCATGGGCAATGTATGACATTCACAATCATATGTATGTATATCCTGCATAAACCATCAAACATGCCAAACACAAGAAAAGTGCCAATATAATAAATTGTGTTCCACAAATAAAGTGAAACACCAAAGCCTCAAGCCAAAAGTGGCAACTTTCTCAGAGTACCTCGCATATTCAACAACCAAGTTAGTATTCCATAAGGTGAATAATGACTCACATAAGGGATGGATGCAACATGATAAAATGAGAACAACATGGTTACATTTATCAAATATTAGACATGATAGACAAGAGGAAACAAGCACATACACATATTAGGTCAAAAGAATTAGAGGAAATGTTGCTCCTTTCTATCACCATGTTGAGTTGACAATTGAATATCAATAAAGGATCATAGGAGCTTGAGAATAATATAAACAAAGACCATGAAGGTCAGTAGCAAATACATTTCAAACATTCTTAAATAAATTATCACAACTCACAAGCACAATAGAAGAGGGGTTCCACACAATGCATTAGAAGGTTCAAACATTCAAGCATGGGACATTGAGTCAAAATGGATTGATGCTATCATGGATAATCAGAATCAAAATGATCATTAGGTGCCAAATTATAGGCCTCACTCAAGTTCATTGGCCATCAAACAAATTGTAACAAGATATGCAACATCAATTGGGTACCTTCACTTCAAAATTACACCAAAAATGGAAATAAGGGTCCATAATTCAAACCAAAAAAATATTAGCATCTTTGAAAGGTATAGAAGTCAGAATGCAAGCCCTAAGTTCATGAATGATTGAGGAGGAGATCAAATGAAGTCCAAAGTTCAAGACTAGTTGACAAAACTACCAAACTAGACAAGTTTTCAAAATAATTTGTGAAAAAAGGTCAAACCAAGTTGAAAAAATCAAGATAGATGGTTTTCAAATCCTCAATACATTCATGAACCCTAATCAAGGCTTGGACTCTATTGAAAATCCAGGGCATAATGATTTTGAAAATGAAACTTGCACCATAAGCAACAAAACCCTAAATTTTGATTTTTAATCTTAAATATTGATTAAGTAAGATCAAAATTCAAACAAATTAAACCAAGGCCATACCAATCACCAAGAAACCCTAAATGTCAGAAAGTATATTTTTTTATATATATTTTTAATTAAAGAAAAGTCAAAAATGAAATTAAATTCAAACAATTAGTCAATTAACAAATATTCACATATCAAAATAATATTTAAATCAAAAAATCAGAAAAATGTCCAACCAAAATTATATTCAAATTTTAGGATTAAAAACATACATCCCTGATTTTTTGTGGAATTCTTGAATTAAAGGAAATATTAAAATAAAAATTAAACCAAACAATTAACAATTAAACTATTTTTTAAGGGCAAAAATGCAAACCCTAGCCAAAAATCACAAAAAGGTCAAAATAAAAATATGTTCAGATTCTATGATTAAAAAAAAGCTCACATGATTTTTTGAGAATTTTTGAATCAAAGGAAATATTAAAATAAAAATTTCAAAGTAAGAATTCAAAATAAATCTCTCAAATTAAAATTCTAATAAAAAATAGAAAATATGCTAAACCAATTTCAGAATCAAACTTTACATTATTTTGTGAGTCTAAAACTTTTTTTGTGGAATTTTTTGGATCAAAGAAATATTAAAATAAGAATAATCTTTAAATAAACAATTAATTAGACTTACGAATTTTTTTGACCAATCAAAACATTTAAAAAATCCAAAAAAAAATATGGCAAATTCTAGAAAATAATATTGGCTTATGGTAATTTTTTTGTGATTTTTGAAAGTGTTTTAATCACAAAATAAAATCAAACAAAATGTCAAATAAAACAAATAATTCAAATAAGCCAAAAATTCAAATGGACCAATCAAACAGCGCCACCACATCATCTTCAACCTTTGGACAAACTCAAAAACGCGCGCAACACTCAGGCTTAGGGCTTATGTTCAGATCTATCATGCATACTCATTTCTACATCATTTTTTTATGAAGTCAAGCGTAAATTGAAGCCAGTATTTCATACTTCACATTGCAATTTGAATCAAATCGAAACATCAACCACACTATTCACAATCAAGTCAGGAATATGAGTAAAATCATTTTGAACCGCAAGTTTCAGGCTACTCAAACATACATAATTCACCAAATCAAACACTATGAAGCTTCAGAAACATTCTACCAACATCAATGAACACTAATCCAAGCTCAAACACCTTAATAAACGAGCACATCTCTAAAATTGAAGTTTAGAATTATTACCTCAAGGTGAAAAGTGTTCTACTGTCTCCTTCACTCCAGATGTAAACAAATGGTGCTAGCTTGATCTACTCCCTTTACTGAAGCTGAATCCACAAGAATTTTGAAGAAACCACCAATGAATTGAGAGAATCGAATCAAGTTGCAGAAGAAGAGTGTAAATCTCAGATTTAAAATTCTTGCAAATGGCGCGTTCTCTTTCTCTCTCTCTGCTTGCATCTTCTTATATAGAGTTTATAGAAGAGCATAGAAGTGGAAATGTGACCTCAAAGCCGTTGGAGGGCAGGATTGGAAATTTTGGCCAAAAATGAAGTGTGCACAGGATCAGGTGATTTGCTCGTGCATTCTTCAAACTATTATGCATTTTGTGGGCCAAATTACTTCAGAAGATCATGCTTAGAATCTTGGCCCTTAATCCCACCTGATCAGAAAGTGTTGGAGTTTTTGCAATTTTGGGCAAGTATGTGATTTTTCCAATCCAACAAATGCAAAATCAAGTGTGGCACGAAATGGTGAGTGAGATGAGCCTCAACATGTTGCAAATTGCTCATGGGCTGGATTAGAAACAAAGAGAATGGCTGAAACTTGAGTTCCCATGAATTGGCCATTTTGCACATTTGCCAAATTTCAATAAAATGCCCCCCAATTCCAAAACTCATAACTTTCTCACACTTTTGAATTTTGACACAAATGAGCATAATTTGGAAAGGTATTGAAAATATATACAATCCCATAGTTTTGGATTTTTTCAATTGAATCCATTAAGGTCCTCAAAATTGAGCTTGAAATTCACTAAATTTGAAAAATGACCTATAATTTTGTGATTTCAAAAGACCATAACTCTTGATTCCTTGCCAATTTGGACATGAGACCAAAAGGAGGTGAAAGATCATTCTCTTATCTTTCCAAGCATATTTCATTTGTATTTTCTTGATCAAAGGTGAATAAAATATGAATTTTTGAAATTAAGTCCTTATTTTCCAAAATTAGAAACTTTTAGAGTTTCTTCAAGAACAAGTTTCAACCAAAACCTCAATCTCTTTGATCCAATGACCAAAATGGACTTGAAATATGAAAAGTACATCCTTGAATTGATGGTTGGCCAAAAATTCACTTGGTCAACCTTGACTTTGACTGATTTTGACCAAAATGACCATTTTGCCCCTCTGAATCAATTGATCCACTTCCCTTCAAAATTGATGATCAAAACTTCAGACATATGATCTTCCAAATGTATAGAGGCCATGTGCAATGTTTCACTTCAAAATTATCAAGAAATCCTGATAAAAACTCAAACCCTAATTTTGGTCAACACCTTCAGAAACTGATGAATCATCCCCAAAACTTCAAATCCTCTGGGCATCTTGACCAAATCCTTGTGCAAAGACTTTTTAAATACCAATGAGATATTGTATCTCCCCAAATCAATACTTGTACATGGAACAATAGCCTTTCTCAAACAAAACCCTAATTTGACTGGTGAATCCAAAGAGTGATTCCCCTTGTAATCAAACACAAACTTCAATCCTCTAATGATCCAAAGAGATGGATAAAATATCTTGAGATATGCAATAAATTTTGAGCTTGAAAGATCCAGAGGTTTAGATAATAAGATTCTACTTGAGCAACTTGTCAATGCAACCAACCTTCAGAGCTTGAGGAAGACTAAATAACCAAAGTACTTTGATCCCATCACAAAGTATGAATGCAATGCAATATGATGTTTATGATGAAACATAAGCCTAAATCAAGAGGGTAAATTTTGGGGTGCAACAGGTCAGAGCTGTAATGAGCCTTTTTTCTGAGTTTGTAATTATGATTTGGATCTCTTTGATTTTGTCTTAATGTGAACCAAAATAAATTTGTGATTTGTAGTAGAGATGAAAGTTGGCTCATGATTATGTACTGAAATTATGATTTGCAAAATAGTGAGGCTTCTGTTGTTTGAATGTGATTGAAAACCATCCTTTATTTTCTGATTCCTTACACCGCCCTAATGATGAAATTTGGAAACTCTTAGAAAACTTTCTTCTTTTGTTCAAAGTTATTGATGATTGCTAACTAATGTCCAATTTCTTGTTTCATGAACTTGATGGATGAGCTTGAAAAAGAAGTAATGTAGAATGCTCGAAGAAGGATGCGAGAGCCACTTGAAGATGAAACCAAGGCAATGGCTATGGCGAGCTTGAAGATGGAAGAAGAATGAATCTTGGATGGAACTCGAAGAAGTGAAGATGAAGACCTCATTAGGACTTATAAATTTGAATGCTCTTGTAACACTTTATTTTTTGAGAAACTTTGAATGAAAATGTGTATTTGAAAGCATAAGATCTTTGCAACTTTTTGTGAACTTGTAGAATTTGAATAACTTTGATAAAATACCTTCATGAATTGTAATGGTTTTTGGATGATGACACTATTTGTACCAAACTTGAATGGACTTATAAATGGTAGAAATTTTTTGATGAATCATGGTGATGTATGGATTTTGAATTCCGAAAGTATGCCTTGAACACTAGTTTGAAATTAGACTTTGTAAAATAAGATCAAATGAATCTTGCACCATGAACAAATGAAATTAATCCACATGAACTCAATCTTGAAAATGAACAAAACTGAATACACGTGCCACTTTAATAAACCCCTAACTCAATTCCTTTTAACTTACAATGATGAGATTGCCTCGATCAAAAAAATGAATTCATACGTCATCTCTTGCGCTATGGCCTCAATGGTCCACGAAACATTAATGCCTCAAGCCCTTCGAAAAATGAAACAAGCCTTAAAATGTGGAAATAAAAGTGACCATAAAAATATTAAGTCCAATGAACCTCTGTTGATGATTGAGCATGCACTGAGATAAAACTCAGGGTGATAATGCTTCCAAGATTTTGTCAAGAAAGACGACACAAATTCAATAATCAATAACCCTAGCACAAGAGCCAATAGATGGGATAAACATGATTCAAGATCAAGATACTTGCAATTTTCAATTCTCTGACGATACAAAGAATCAATGGGATATCATGAGGTCTGGGAAACCGTGGCAACCTGAATACATGAGAGAGAGAGGGGGGGGGGATATAAGGATCTCCTTGGTACTGATTGACAATACAACCGAATTCCATAACTTGAAGAAAAACCTGAAAGATAAGAATACATTGATCCCGTCACAAATGCATGAATATACATGATGAAACATAAGTCATAAAAATTTTGAAATCAAGAGGGTAAACTTTAGGGTGCAACAGTCAGCACAATCATCTTCGATCACGTGCTTGATTGTATGTGACTCCAAAGCCACCACCTCGTTAACCTATAACAATACAAACCATCAAAAGATCAACAAATGATACAACAAAAAGAAGGAAGATGAAACTAACTGGAAGAATGGGAGAAATGGAGACGATGGAGAAAGGGGATGACGACTGGTTTAGGGTTTAAGGAGATGAAGGAAGGTTTTGACACAGATGAGGATAGAAAGCAAGTGAGAGAATAGTGAAATAGAGAGAGAATGTGGATATGATGAAGGAGAGAGAATGATAAGTGTGAGAAATAAAAAAAGTGTTATACACATACAATTCCTTTACCCGAGTAAAGGGTTAAAACAATACAATTTAAAAATTTAGTGTGTCACTTGTTTTAAAGGAAAAATCTGATTAGATAATATATTTCTATTTAGTCAATTATCAAAAAGAGCTCAATGTAGTGTAAATTTTTTTTAATGAAAGGATAAAATTGGAACGGTTTAAACATCTTCCCATGACAATATATTTTTATTTTATTTTAAAATAATTTAAAATTTAAAATTCATTTATACTAAGTACATACCGATTTCCAATGAAAAGAAATGACAGAAAAAATTTACATAAAAAAATCCTTTGAAACGACGGTCTCTCATTGAAGAGTGCGCAGCACAAGCAGCGGAGTAGGAAGCGAGAAACCCTGAGAAAGAGCGAAACAAATCAATGAAAATGTTGCGATCACTGATTCTTAAGCCATCTTATCTGCTTCTCAAATTCAATCACAACACAACTTCTCTTCCGATTAGAGTTCTAAACATGCAAACATTCTCCTCCGTCGTCTCACCGCCGTCGAACGCAGTCGTATACGAGGCGCACGGCCAACCAGACGAGGTCTCGAAACTGGTAAACATTCCGGGTAAGGAATTGAAAGAGAATGATGTGTGCGTCAAGATGCTGGCTGCTCCGATTAACCCTTCCGATATCAATAGGATACAAGGTGTGTATCCCGTGCGGCCAGAACCACCTGCTGTTGGTGGTTATGAAGGCGTCGGAGAGGTTTACTCCGTTGGCTCCGGTGTAACGTCCTTCTCTCCCGGCGATTGGGTTATTCCCTATCCACCTTCTTCCGGTGCTTTCTCCTTCCTTCAATTTTTC
This sequence comes from Vicia faba, assembly GCA_948472305.1. Classification (NCBI taxonomy): domain Eukaryota; kingdom Viridiplantae; phylum Streptophyta; class Magnoliopsida; order Fabales; family Fabaceae; genus Vicia; species Vicia faba. Next base: position 242,855,781 of record OX451735.1, read on the forward strand.
ATTTTCATTTATTATTATTATTATTATTATTATTATTATTATTATTATTATTATTATTATTATTATTATTATTATTATTTTGAAATTCGATGGCTTATAGCTTATAGAGTTGATTATTGATAACAGAAAAGTTAATTGAAGGGCTTGGTAAAAGTAAAAATTAGTGGCTAACTAGCTGATAAATGGAAAATGACACAATTGTTTGTTATTATTATTTGCATTTAATACATAATTGTTTTGTTTAAAATTAAAATATATTATAAAGGATAAAAGTGAATTTTAGTTAAAACAATAAGGGTAAAAATGGAAGAAAAATGATAAATTATAAGTTAAAATGCTATTTGAAATAGCGTCTGAAAAATAAGCTATAAGTTCGTGATGAAAAGACTCTTATCAGCCAGGTCTTTTATTGTCATATGAGGTTATAAGCTATAAATTATAAACTCAAAAGTATACATGCTAAACAGAGCCTAAGTTGATACAGTCTTCCAATTTTAGGAATGAAATTAAATGCTCTTATTCTGCTTTATAGTTTAAGAGGCCAAGTTTGTGACTCATGTGTTATCTATTATATTTGAAAATTTGGTTATTTATATTTTCAGGGACATGGCAGACATATATTATGAAGGATCAGAATGTGTGGCACAAGGTTAACAAGGGGGTGCCTATAGAATATGCTGCTACAATTACTGTTAATCCTCTCACTGCTCTTCTCATGCTTGAAGAATGCATTACTTTGAACTCAGGCACTGCCCCTTTAGCTGCAATACTTGTTTTTTTAGTTGGTTCTTGAGTGGAATTGTTTGTGCTTATATTATGCATTGCATATTTTTAACAGGAGATGCTATTGTACAAAATGGGGCAACCAGCATGGTTGGCCAGTGTGTCATTCAGCTTGCAAAAACTCGTGGCATTCACAGCATTAATATTATACGGGACAGGTACTCTTTTAAAGGCTCTTTGCATGTTTTTTGGTTACTATTGGGCAAAATGGGAGCAACCTGAATGTTTCTTAAACCATGTTCTTGTTTCCATTTTCTATCTCATTGGGCTTAAAGAAGATGTTTGTCATGAAACTTATTTTTTGCTTTGCTAATCCTTTTGCTTCTGTAGGCCTGGGGTGGATGAAGTTAAAGAAAGACTTAAGGATTTGGGTGCAGATGAAGTTTTCACTGAAAATGAATTGGAAGGGAAGAATGTCAAGAGTCTTCTGGTATACCTTGGATTTATTGTTCTTGTTATGGCTTATGCTATGAGATGCTATCGAAGCTGACAAACAAACAAAATTGTTTTAAGGGTTATGTTCTATACTAAAAATATAGAATTGAATGATTACTTGACATCAAATTGACATGGTAGGGTGGTATATCTGAACCTGCACTGGGATTTAACTGCGTTGGTGGCAATTCTGCTTCTATGGTTCTCAAATTTTTAAGGTATGATATGACATGAGATAACAGGTAAAGACTTTAATAACGTTTTTTCTGTTAGTAACTATCATTAGTTTGAAGATTTTAAGTAAGTTTATGCATTGCAGACAGGGAGGAACTATGGTGACCTATGGTGGAATGTCTAAAAAACCTGTCACTGTATCTACTTCATCCTTCATATTTAAGGTCAGGCTGTAACCCTCTCAAAATTGATTTCTTCAGTCTACTGTGTAGAACCATTGTTTAGTTAATATCTTTATTTATCATGGTTAACAATGGTTGACACGAAGCATAAAGATAACGAATCACGATTCACTTGTATATAAAGCAGAATCAAGTTAAAATTGCCAGTAAGTTTTGTGACTATCTGACTGAGGAGTTTGCATCTTCAACTGGTATAAATTACAGAGCAATAGTTGGAACTTGGAATTAATTGAGATGAAGGAGTTACTAAGTTGTTAAGATAATCGCAACTATGAAAATAGATATACTATATTCTGTGAAATTGAAAGTGTTGAAGCTGGGTATAAAATAAAGGTGAACACTCCGGTACCCATAGAGTTTGGTCGGGCACCTCCCCATCATCCAATCATCAAATGCCATGTCACTCTTTTATGATAATTTATTTTAAAATGGACATCTCCAAAAAAGCCTTCCTTTATTTAGTCCCTTCTTGCATCGGTACGAAACCATACGACCATCACACCCACAAAATTTTTCAGATCGAGATTTTATCGAAGAAGAAGACATAGAAACACCTTTAGATGAGTTTGCCATCTTTGTGTTTCTTAACTCATGTAAGTAATGAAAATCTGAAAATTACAACCTACTTTGATTATTGACTCATGTAACTAATGAAAAAATAAAATTATAAAGAGCTTTTCACAAGTAAGAACGGCTAAACTCGTCAGAAAAATGATTTGAAACCCTAAATGGCTAAATCGAAAAGATAATTCGCTAACTAAAAAGACTGCAATTCACAGTTAAGCTAAATTCAGTCCACCAAATAAAGAAACTATGTTATTTAAAAACATGTGAGACTAGAAATTAGCTAAGCATAGTGAAATAACAATTAATCGTTAGAAATTAAAGTGAAATTAACTTAAACTCCAACGGAAGAGTAAAAGGAAATTACAATCCATTTGTGAAAAAAACCAGATTGGATCCAAATAAGCCTAAAACCAATAAATCTGATACCATTTTCACAAAGTGGTTTACAAACCGGTTACCATTCTCCTTCAATGAAGCAACAACTCAAATAACACACACAAATCTCTGGAAATCATTCATAGTCCATTTTCAAATGCTTTTTTTTATGAATCAGTTTACAAAATATTCTCCTAATCTCTATAATTGATTATGTGTATCTCAATTGATTTTATTTGAATTAATTCAAATGTGTTTGTCAATTGTTTTTGTGAACCGTGACTCACTTGCTTTTTGCCTATGAAATTACTTCTGTTTGAATTGTATGTGCGAATCAATTTACTATTCATTGATGAAATTCAATGATAGCGCTGTTAAAAATCATTGCGGTTGTGTTATCGATATCGAAATCAGCGACGTTCATCGACAGGGTTCCATGAACCGGTGGCATTCAACTAGGATGCTCACAAACACAGTGGAAATTAGAGGCGTTAATGGGGTTCGCTGAACCAATGGCATTCAACGACGATGCTTACAAACACTCAAACACCAAACACAACGACATTCAGCAGCGAGTTAACGGAACTCATGACATTCACAGCTGTGTTCAAAAATCCGGTTTTAAACTGGACCGGTTTGAGTCCATTTCACAATCATGAACCGGTTTTCTGGAATAATGGTGAGAGTGCTATTGTTGCTAGTGACAATTATGTCATCAACATACACTAGCATGTAAACCAGATCCGAATTTTGTGAATAAACAAAGAGGGATGGATCACACTTACTAGGGATTTGATAATACATCAAGACAGTACAGTATGAGAACATGATTCATAATCAAACAAATTCAGATTTTCATTTGAAAAATAGATAAGCATTAGCAACGAGATTGTAGGGGTGTTCGCGGTGCGGTTTGGACGGTTTTGAAGCAAAAAATCATCCGAACCGCAAGAGAAAAAAACATGCGGTTCGGTTTGGTTCGGTTGACTTTTAAAAATAAATCCGAACCAAACCAAACCAAACTAATGCGGTTTGGATTGGTTCGGTTGTTTCGGCTTTTTACAAAAATAATTATTATGTCATACATACAAATATATAGGAAAATATAATTTTATATTTAATTGTTCATACATTACCATAAAAAATTTATAATTGTCAAAATAAATTTATAATTTGATACATAAAATTGCGTATTATAATTTTATCTAAATCAAAATAATGATATCAACAAGATTGCATTCTTAAATAAATATTATACAAAGAATATGATAAAATATATTTTGTGAAAATAATATTTATAAATGAATAATATTTTATTTTTTATGATTTGTAAATTAAAATAAATATAATACAAAGTATGATAAAATATACACATAATACATGTTGATTTCTATAAAGAATTATAGAAATATATATTGGTTAGTAAGATTTTATAACATAATGCGTTTTTTTTTGGTTTGGTTCGGTTTGTAAAATACAAACCGCAAACCGAACCGAACCATGCGGTTCCACGAGAAAATGACCCAAACACATCCGAACCAAATGTGGTTTTTTGCGGTTTCGGTTTGGTTCGGTTCGGTTTTGCGGTTTTCTATTGGGCCGGTTTGGTTTTGAACACCCCTACGAGATTGAACAACAACATAGCATCACATTTGCAGCGATTTAGATTTCAGGGAGGAATTGAGAAACTAGGGTTTGAAGATCATACCTGAAATGAAGATGAGTTCTGAAAAAGTGAGAGCACGAGAAGCGGAGAGGAGTGAAGAGCAGGAGGGAACAAACGCACAATGAGAGAGATGGAGTGGAGATGGAGAGGCGTTCAATTGGTGGTTATCGGTGGTGGTAGTGTGAGGTGGTTATCGGTGGTGGTAGTGTGAGGTGGTTATCGGTGGTGGTAGTGTGAGAGTAAACAAATGCGCAACGAGAGAGATGGAGTGGATGTTAGTATTTTCTCATTAGTAGTTTATTCCAATAAGTTCCTATAAAATAGGACATGATAGAATTAGTTTTACATTTGACTCATTCTTGTTTTCAGTTCACGTTTCCTAAATTTATGGGAGAAGTGGCTTTAGTTTAGATTTTCAGTTTCTTTGTAAAGCTATTTAATAGCTTCAGTTGGTTACTTTCAAAACAACAAATATAATTGCATTTGTGCAATTTTCTATTGTGTTCATTATTAACAATTGGCATCAGAGCTTGTCAGACAGGCCTGATTGAGAGAGAAAGTAGAGGTGTTCCTTTGAGTGAAACACGTGAGAAGAGGGAGAAAGAATGGCAGAGAGCAGCAACACCAACAGTACGTTTGTGCAGCCAGCCATCCCTAAATTTGATGGCTATTATGAGCATTGGGCCAAATTGATGGAGAACTTCCTTCGAGCAAAGGAATTCTGGAGTCTTATAGAAGATGGAATTACTGTGATTCCAGAGGGGAAAGAGCCATCAGAAGCAGAGGCGAAACTCATAGGAGAACAGGAATTGAAGGATAAGAAAGTGAAGAACTATCTCTATCAAGCTATAGATAGAGAAATCTTGGAGACCATTCTTAACGATGACACATCCAAGCAAATATGGGATTTAATGAAGCAGAAATTCAAGGGATCAACTAGAGTCAAGAGAGCATAACTTCAAGCTCTTAAGACTGAGTTCGAAACCTTAAGAATGAAGGAAGGGGAGACCGTCAATGCTTACTTCGGAAGAACACTCTCCATTGCCAAGAAGATGAAGGCATGTGGAGAAAATATGAAAGAAGCAGACATCACAGGAAAGATCCTACGTTCTTTAGTTTCCAAATTTAATTATGTTGTGTGTTCTATTGAAGAATCAAATAATGTTGATACACTAACTGTGGATGAACTCCAAAGTAGTCTCTTAATCCATGAGCAGAGAATGAGAGACCCAGTTGAAGAAGAACAAGCCTTAAAAGTGACATATGAAGCTCGAGGTGGAAGAGGCAGAGGCGTAACTAGAGGAAGAGGAAGACCATTTTTTGATAAGTCTACTGTGGAATGCTATAGGTGCCACAATTTGGGGCATTATCAATATGAATGTACAAATTGGGAGAAGAGAGCTCACTATGCTGAAATCAATGATGAAGATGAAATGCTTCTAATGGCACATGTAGATCTCAAGCAGAACAAAAAGGAAGGAATATGGTTTCTTGACTCCGGATGCTCAAATCACATGTCCGGAAACAAGGAGTGGTTCATGCATCTTGATGAAGGGTTCAAGCATTCGGTAAAACTGGGGAATGACTCAAAATTGATGGTGATGGGGAAAGGAAGCATAAAGCTAGAGTTTGGAGGTCAAGTTCAAATTGTAAGTAATGTGTATTTCATACCTGAGTTGCGTAACAATTTGCTCAGTGTAGGTCAATTGCAAGACAAAGGCATTACTATACTGATAAAGAATGGAGCATGCAAGCTGTACCATCCAACTCGGGGACTTATAATGGAAAGCATAATGACGGCAAATAGAATGTTTGTAGTCATCACAAACATTCTCATTGCAAATTCAGCATGCTTTAATACATATGATGAAGAGGCAAGTGAAATTTGGCACAAACGATATGGGCACTTGAGCTATAAAAGTCTTGCCTTGCTGCATAATAAGAAGATGGTTAAGGGGCTTCCAAACATCAAATCACTAACAAAGAAGTGCACAAGCTGTATGCAAGGGAAACAACACAGAAAAGTTATACCAAAGAAGAGCAAGTGGAGAGCCACAAAGCAACTACAACTCATTCACTCTGATATTTGCGGTCCTATCTCACCTGCATCTTACAGCAAAAAAAGGTATTTGCTAACATTCATTGATGATTTTAGTCGGAAATTATGGGTGTATTTTCTGAATGAGAAGAGTGAAACATTTTTTACTTTCAAAATGTTCAAAATAATGGTGGAAAAGTAGTCTGGCTTATCCTTATGTAGTTTGAGAACAAATGATGGAGGAGAATTCAACTCAAAAGAATTCACAGATTTTTGCAAATCACAAGGGATCAAGAGACAACTGACTACGGCATATATGCCTCAGCAAAACGGAGTTGCCGAGCGTAAAAACCGAACAATTCTCAACATGGTGAGATGTTTACTCGAAGAGAAGAAGATGCCTAAAAAGCTTTGGCCAGATGCTGTGAAATGGACATGCCATATTTTAAATAGAAGTCCCACTGCCTCTTTGAAAAACAAAACTCCAGAAGAATGCTGGAGTGGTTTTATACCTAATGTTGAATATTTCAGGGTCTTTGGATGCATTGGCAATGTCCATATACCTGATGCTAGGAGACAAAAATTGGATGCAAGAAGCAAAAAACAAGTGTTGATCGGTTACAGTGAAGAATCAAAAGGGTACAAGATGATTGATCCTTGCACAATGAAAGTAACAATCAGCAGGGATATAGTGTTTGAAGAAGGTGAAAAATGGGATTGGAAAAGCACAGTAGAAGAGACAAAACATGACATTTTGGACCGGGGAGAAGCCTATGAACAGACATACAATCAAGGGGAGGAAAGTGAAGATGAAGCTGCCCTAAATGAAGATGAAGGAAATCACGAAAATGACGAAACCATCTCAAATGATGCAGCAGCCTCACAAGATCAGACAGATGACGACACCAATTCCAGTGATGATGTTATTAGTGATGTCGCGGCCTTACCAACTCGAAGAAGAAGAACTCCGACTTACTTAGAAGATTATACCAGCGGAGAAGGGCTCTCGGATAATGAGGTACAAAACTTTGCTCTCTTCATTTCTGAATCTGATCCGTTGTCTTATGAACAAGCAGTAAAATCAAAGAAATGGAGGGAGGCAATGAATCTTGAGATCAAAGCGATAGAGAAGAACAATACATGGAAGCTGGTAAAAGCTCCTCCCGGAGTAAAGGTGATAGGAGTCAAATGGGTTTATCGAACCAAATTAAACGAGAACGGAGAAGTTGACAAATGCAAAGCAAGACTAGTGGCAAAAGGTTATGCTCAAGAAAAGGGGATAGACTACAATGAAGTCTTCGCTCCAGTAGCAAGATGGGACACCATTCGAACTGTGTTGGCTGTAGCAGCAAGAAATCATTGGAAAGTTTTCCAGCTTGACGTCAAAAGCGCCTTTTTACACGGCAAACTCAGTGAAGATGTGTATGTCGCTCAACCACAAGGCTATGAAGTAAAAGGGGATGAGAACAAGGTGTACAAGCTTGAGAAAGCCCTTTATGGCTTGAAGCAAGCTCCGAGGGCGTGGTTCAGTAGAATTGAGGGATACTTCATCAAAGAAGAATTTGAAAGGAGTTGTTGTGACCACACTCTATTTGTCAAGAAGCTTGAGGACAACAAAATTTTGATTGTAAGTCTCTATGTCGATGACCTTATTTTTACTAGTAATGATTTGTCGATGGTGCAAGGTTTCAAGACCTCAATGAAAAATGAGTTTGAAATGTCGGATCTTGGCGAAATGAGGTATTTTTTGGGTGTAGAAGTTAACCAGGGCAGCAATGGCATTTACATCAGTCAAAAGAAATATGTAAATGAAGTACTTGAGAGATTTGGAATGGGAGGCTGCAATGGAGTCAGAAATCCAATAGTGCCAGGATGCAAATTGACAAAGGAAGGAGGAGGAGCAAAAGCTGATGCAACAATGTTCAAACAAATTATTGGAAGTCTCATGTATGTGACAGTGACGAGACCTGATTTAATGTACAATGTTTGTCTCCTAAGCAGATTCATGTCAAGTCCAAAGGAAACACACATGTTAGCAGCCAAAAGAGTATTGAGATACATTCAGTCCACTGTAGATTTTGGTATTTTTTATAAAAGGGATTGTACAACTGAAATGATGGCGTATACAGATAGTGATTATGCCGGCGACTTGGATGACCGAAAGAGCACGTCCGGATATGTATTTATGTTGAGTGGTGGAGCTGTAGCTTGGGCATCTAAGAAGCAACCTGTGGTAACTTTGTCAACAACAGAAGCAGAATATGTCGCTGCTGCCTCTTGCGCCTTGCCAAAGTATTTGGATGAAGCGGATTTTAAAACAGATCAAATGAACTCAAAATGACTGTGTTAAAATTTTCTGTGATAACTCTTCTACTATTAAACTTGCGAAAAATCCAGTCTTCCATGGAAGGAGTAAGCACATTGACGTACGATTTCATTTTCTAAGAAATCTTACAAATGATGGATCAATCAATATGGAATACATTGGTAGCAATGAGCAAGTAGCTGACATCATGACCAAACCTTTGAAGATTGATCAGTTTGAAAAACTCAGAGAAGTAATGGGCGTTAGAAGCAGTCTTGGCATAAACTAACATGTAGCTGACATGTTTAGTTTAGGGGAGAGTTTTTGTTAGTATTTTCTCATTAGTAGTTTATTTCAATAAGTTCCTATAAAATAGGACATGATAGAATTAGTTTTACATTTGACTCATTCTTGTTTTCAGTTCACGTTTCCTAAGTTTATGGGAGAAGTGGCTTTAGTTTAGATTTTCATTTTCTTTGTAAAGCTATTTAATAGCTTCAGTTGGTTACTTTCAAAACAACAAATATAATTGCATTTGTGCAATTTTCTATTGTGTTCATTATTAACAGTGGAGATGGAGAGGCGTTCAATTGGTGGTTATCGGTGGTGGTGGTGGTAGTGTGAGGTGGTTATCGGTGGCGGTGGTAGTGTGAGGTGGTTATCGCGGTGAGGGGAAGAGAGAGCTTAAGGGTTTATGTTTATGGGTTTTTTTAGTTTTTGAAAATTCTATTTCAATTTTAAGAATAAAATTTGTATGGTATTCCTATTTTTAAAAATGATTTTTGAAAACAGAAAATTACAAATTAATCACACATGGCTTAACTAGATTTACCAAATGAAAAATATCGTCTTATAATTAGTAACAGAGAGGTTAGAGGGGTCTCATTACCCTGTTCTGACCATATTAACGTGTATGTCCTCACTAACTAGATTTTTGATACCGAGGCCACTGGCCTTGAGGAAGAGAGAGAACTGAGAGACATTATCATGATATTATGGGGCATTCCGTTCCACAGACCCGCACTCATTCACGTGCTACTGATGCATGCGGGCCTAGTAGTCGTTCACACACTGCATATTTTTCTACTGACCCTTTTGTAGGTACATACCAACCACCAGAGGAGTATGAATACATTTCCATCCGGAGTTCACTTGATGATATTCTATTCGAACTTAAACAACACATAAAAACATCTGAATGAAATGGAGGCCGAGCATGCTCTTCAACTTCGCAACATGTAGAGACAACAAGAAGAGCTGCGAGTGGCTACTGACCAAATTAGCCACCAGAAGACTGATTTCCTTGACAGGACCCAACAAGATATTGGAGATTTGATCGAGCAGATGGATGAAGTTCGCCTAGAGTTGACAGATATGAGACAGATTGTGTAACATGTCCCTCACCCATCTTTTTAGAGAGGAGGCATGGGACGATACCGCGACCGAGGTCGTCATCATTGAGATACACCAGGTTTATCTACTCCTTCTTTCACGTTGTATTAAAACATTGGGGATAATGTTTAATTCAAGTGTGGGGGAAGATCTCAACCTTGATATCTACATGACTCTCGGGTTGATCATCCATCTTATTCTATACATTCCTCTCGGGTTGATCAACCATATCTTCATGCCCCTGCAGATAGTTTATTACCAATATCCCTTCATTCTACTGGGAGAACTTCTGAAGAAAAATCCATAATTTATTGCTCAAGTTTAAAGGATTTGTCATGACGCATTGCAAAAATGTTAAAAAACTCTAATAGTGCAATATTATTTCCTCTTTGAAAATGAAGAAATTTGTATAATTAATTATATAAAATATATGCGTCATGCTGACAAAGTTATTAAAAAAAATGAACTAATGAAGTATGTAAAAATGTAAGAGGCCGGTTGAAATACGCCTCATTGATCCTCTAATTACTATGGACCTAACGTTGGGACAATGATGTAAAACAAAACCAATTCAATCGCCGAACCATTTCTCCACCTCCATCGCCGAACCATTTCTCGACCACCCTCTCCCCCAACACCAATCTAAATCCCGATTGATTCAATCCCCCAAACTGTTTTCTGTTCAATGCTCGTTACTCAATCGCTGCTCAATCGTTACTCCCCTAAATCAATCTCTTTTTCTATCAGTGGCTAGCATCAACGTGTACAGAGCATGAGGTAAACCTAATTTTATAGTTGATGATTCACATTTACTTATGAATTGAACAAAATTTGATCTGAGTTGGAATTCCCAAGCTGATAACATTATATCTTTGTTGCAGAGTGGAATATCTTTGTTGCAGAGTGGAATATCTTTGTTGCATACCTATATATTTAATATATAGATTAATATATAGGTTCTGATGTGATATTTACTTGTATATTTATTACATTTCAACTACTTAATTGATTACTTGATTGATGGGTGAGTTGGTTATAAGTTTGCTATTATTATTTAATCTAAATTCAATGGAATCAATAGCCTCAAATTCTACTCATTGCAAGAAGACACTAAGAAGGTATGAGTGGTTTTCTTTTTCTTTAAACTTATGCTATAATATTTTTGTCAGCAGTTCAGAAGCATCAGGTTGGATGTTGGTTTGTGAGTTAAGGGTGTAGTATTGTTAGATAGTGGTGTTGAGAGAATGTGAAGAAAATGAAAACTGGAATTCATACATCATCTTTTGAAATATATACAACCTAACAACCTTGAAATCTTGTATAATAGCTTTGGAATGTTGTTGTCCACTGCCTTCTTTAATTGTCAACTGAGTATGAGTTAAAGTTTTTGGGTTTATTTTAAATTTTTCAAGATTTTATTTTGAAGAATGATTTTACTTGTCTTTAATTTTTTCTTGTCAGTAGTTCTAGTTCCGACACTGAAGTATTGGAATGTTTGAGTTCAAATAATAACATGAATATTTGTTCAAAAATCAAAAGAGATTGAAACCAACCTTTCTACGCCGTTTCACGGGTTGAATATTACAACATTCCAATACTTCAGTGTCAGAATTAGAACTACTGACAAGAAAAAATTAAAGACAAGTAAAATCATTTATCAAAATAAAATCTTGAAAAATTTAAAATAAACCCAAAAACTTTAACTCATACTCAGTTAACAATTAAAGAAGGCAGTGGACAACAACATTCCGAAGCTATTATACAAGATTTCAAGGTTGTTAGGTTGTATATATTTCAAAAGATGATGTATGAATTCCAGTTTTCATTTTTTTCACATTCTCTCAACACCACTATCTAACAATACTACACCCTTAACTCACAAACCAACATCCAACCTGAACTGTTGACAAAAATATTATAGCATAAGTTTAAAGAAAAAGAAAACCACCCATACCTTCTTAGTGTCTTCTTGCAATGAGTAGAATTTGAGGCTATTGATTCCATTGAATTTAGATTAAATAATAATAGCAAACTTATAACCAACTCACCCATCAATCAAGTAATCAATTAAGTAGTTGAAATGTAGTAAATATACAAGTAAATATCACATCAGAATCTATATACTAATCTATATATTAAATATATAGGTCTGCAACAAAGATATTCAACTCTGCAACAAAGATATAATGTTATCAGCTTGGGAATTCCAACTCAGATCAAATTTTGTTCAGTTCATAAGTAAATGTGAATCATCAACTATAAAATTAGGTTTACCTCATGCTCTGTACACGTTGATGCTAGCCACTGATAGAAAAAGAGATTGATTTAGGGGAGCAGCGATTGAGTAACCAATGATAAAACTAGGTTTTGCGAGCATTGAATTGGTTTGGAGCATTGAACAGAAAACAGTTTGGGGGATTGAATCAATCGGGATTTAGATTGGTGTTGGGGGAGAGGGTGGTCGAGAAATGGTTCGGCGGTGGAGGTGGAGAAATGGTTCGGCGATGGAGGTGGAGAACCAAAACTCATGGGTACCTAAGAATTTACCTAAAATAAATTCCACTAATACTTTGCCATTTAACCTGAGTTTGGTGAAAGATTAGCGAATATTAACTTTGGGCTAGGAAAGTAGCTTAAGCTCAATATGTATTTACGACTCCGAGTTTACAAACCTTCTTGTTGCTCCATACTCCGTATGACCTAATTTTTTGCAGGGCATATAAGTCGCGTTTCTTAACAATACTTCTATCACCTATTGGTCCCTTTGTAGTGCTGGATTCTATAGTGATATGATATTTCCTTAGTAAATGCATGTTTACCTCTCCATCTGTACTCTGTAGTGGTTTTATGTTGCTTGTAGAAAAGTTAATGAAATATATAGTACCAAGATGCCTACATATTTAAATGATTGGTTGAAAAACTGAAAATTGGTTTTATATTTAGCTAACAAACCTTTCACTTGCCTGCTCGGAGGCTACATAGCATATTCTGTGTAAAGAATCAGAATGAAGTGCTGAAAAGGAGAATAGGGCTTATTTTTCTTGATTTGAAATGGTATCTTGTTAACTTTGGAATGCCAAGAGAGAAAAAGTAAAATGGAATAAACTCATTGTATTATTCTTCTTTTGGAATGTACAAGACAGTACTATATATACTGTTAAGTAACAAATTAAACTGTTAAGTAACAAACTAAACTAACTGTTAAGTAACAAACTAAACTGAATTATTTGCATTATGTAATAGCCCCCCACAAGCTGGACTATGGATGTCTAATAGACCAAACTTGGAAACAAGAGAATCGAAAGAGGGAGCTGCCAAAGGCTTGGTGAGAACATCTTCCAATTGAGCAGCAGAAGAAACTGGTAAAAGGTGGATGAGACCAGTTTGGATTTTCTCACGAATGACATGGCAGTCAATTTCGATATGTTTTGTCCGTTCATGGAAGGTGGGGTTGTGAGCAAGGTAGATAACACTTTTGTTGTCACAATAGACTGAGCTAGGTTGATCAAAGGAGATGTGGAGATCCTTGAACAAATACTGCAGCCATTGCAATTCACAAGTCAAGCTTGCCAAGGCCCTGTATTCCGCTTCTGAACTTGATTTGGATACTGTAGACTGCTTTTTGGATTTCCAAGATATGAGGGAATTGCCAAGGAACACACAATATCCAGTTACGAATCTGCGGGTAGCAGGGCAACTTGCCCAATCTGAGTCTGCGAAGCCAGAGAGTTTGGGTGGAGAGGAAGATGAATAGAACAAACCCTTGGCAGGAGCACCTTTGAGATACTTGAGTACTCGAATTGTTGCAGAATGATGAACTTGCATAGGATGTGAGATGAATTGGCTGAGCTGTTGAACGATGAATGCAAGGTCAGGTCTGGTGGTAGTCAGATATAGAAGTTTTCCAACAAGCCTTCGATAAGCTGTGACGTCTTCGAAAGGTGGTGAGTTATCATCATGAAGCTTCAAGGAGGAATCAAAGGGAGTAGAGCAAGGTTTAGTAGCCAATAAGCCACTGTCTTCGAGCAATTCCAAAGCGTACTTTCTCTGATTGAGAAAAATGCCGTGAGTTGATCTGGCAACTTCTAGACCAAGAAAATATTTTAGCCTACCAAGGTCCTTGATTTTGAAAGTGGAATCAAGGAAGCATTTGACATATTGGATTTCCTGCAAATCATTACCGGCTAAGACAATATCATCAACATAGACTAATAAGGCAGTAAAAGAAGAGTCATGTGATTTTGTGAAAAAAGAATGATCAGCAGAAGAATATGAGTAGCCAAGAGAGATAAGGGCAGTGGACAATTTCGAAAACCACTGTCTGCTAGCCTGCTTCAGGCCATATAAGGACTTATGCAATTTGCAAACTTTGTTGGTCGAAGAAGTGCAAACTTCGTTGGTCGAAGAAGCAGAAGAAGTGCAAACTTTGTTGGTCGAAGAAGTGCAAACTTCGTTGGTCGAAGAAGCAGGGGGCAGGAATCCAGGAGGCAGATCCATATACACTTCCTCATGTAGATCACCATGAAGGAAGACATTGTTGACGTCGAGTTGTTCCAAGTGCCAATTCTTAATGGCAGCCACTGAGAGAAGGGTTCGAATAAAAGTAAGCTTCGCAACATGTGAGAAAGTGTCGAAATAATCCACACCCTCCAGTTGAGTATATCCTTTTGCTACCAAACGGGCCTTGTATCGTTCGATGGATCCATCAGCATGATGCTTGATTTTGTAGACCCATTTGCAACCAATCGATTGTTTGCCTGCAGGCAAATCAACAACAGACCAAGTATTTGTAGATTCAAGAGCATCTAACTCAGATTTCATAGCATTGTTCCAACAATCAAACTTGCAGGCTTGTTTATAGGTTTTGGATTCTGTGAAAGAGCTTATGGATAGGCAAAATAGTTTGTGATCAGGACTACATTGGCTATAAGATAATACAGAAGAGAGAGGGTAGTTAGAGGAACCTGAGTCAGATGCTGGTAGCATGAGGGATAGCAAATTGCAGTGATAATCAGATAGATAAGCTGGAGGTTTAATATTTCGATTCGATTTTCTGGTTGGCACAGGAGGGGAGGGGCAAGGGGAGTTGTTAGTGTCATTTGAGGAAGAAGAGAGGTTAGTGGGAGAATTTGGCTGGGGGAGAGAGGTAGGAGAGGAAGGTTCATTTGATGGTGGAGGTAAGATGGGTGGAATGTTGGTGAAAATATCAGGTGAATCAAGGGAAGGGGGGTCAGGAGTAGGAATTATAGGATTAGGTGCAGGTGGGATGGATGCAAAAGGGAACACAGTTTCATAAAAGAATACATTCCTTGAAATGTAAAATTCATGTGTGATAGGATCATAGAGAAGGTAGCCTTTTGTGCCTTCCCTGTAGCCAAGAAAAATAGATTTCCTTGCTTTTGGTTCGAATTTAGTGCGATGGTTAAGCAAGGTCGAAGAATAGGCAAGACAACCAAAGACTCTCATATGGTTAAGGCTGGGAGGAGTAGAATGAAGTTTTTGGTAGGGAGAGTGGTTGTTTAAAAGAGGAGTGGGAAGACGGTTTATAATATGAATGGCCTGTTGTATGGAAAGGTGCCAAAGGTTGTGAGGGAGGTGAGAGTGGAAAGAGAGGGCACGGGCAACATTCAAAATGTGCTGATGTTTTCTTTCCACGATACCGTTCTGTTGAGGCGTTTCCACACAAGACCTTTTATGAATGATTCCTTTAGAAAGGTAGAAAGTGGTCATGAGAAACTCATGACCATTATCACTACGAATGCACTTGAGTTTCTTGTTAAATTGAGTTTCGATAAAAGATATGAAGTGAATTAAATGGTTTCTGGTTTCACTTTTGTTGGCCATAAAAATTGTCCAAGTAAACCTGCTGTAATCGTCTACGAGGGTTAAAAAATACTTTTGGCCACATATGAAAGGTGTGGAAAGAGGGCCCCAAATATCGACATGAAGTAAATCGAAGATGGCAACAGACTTAGTATTACTGTGAGTAAATGGCAAATGTTTTTGCTTAGCCAAATGGCAAGTATTACAGGGCTTATGATTGTCATTGTAGGTGACAAAAGGAAATTGAGAGGAAATACATTTGTGTATGTAAGGACTTAAGTGTCCAAGCCTAAGATGCCAAATAGTAGCAGGATCGTGTTTAGCAGGTTCTAATTGGGGAGAAGAGGAGGTGTTGACAGAGCCAGATGTGGGAGAGATGGCCTTAGGTGGGGTGGCATCAAGAACATACAATTTGCCAATCCTCCTAGCTGTAAATCCAGTCATCTTGGATTGGGACAACTGCATAATTTGACAGCAATTAGGGGAAAATTTCACATCATATAAAGTGGAGTCAAAAAGAGTGGTGACAGAGATAATATTGACATGAAAGGAAGGAAAGTAATAAACATTGTGAAGGACAAGTGAATCACATAGTAAAACTGAACCAGCAATAGTTGTAGTGACAGAGTCACCATTAGGCATTGACATAGATTTAGGTGCAATGTGGTATGTGGAAAGGAAACTGGCAAAGATATGGGTGATGTGATCAGTGGCACCTGTGTCAATGATCCACCAGTTATGACAAGGAAGATTCGAGGAATTCTTACCAGAGGAAGTATGAGGAGAGGTATGGGAAACAGAATTAGCAGTATAAACTAAATTAATCGAGGGAGGTGAAGGAGATTGCAAATTAGACTGTTGGAGGAGCTGCAGAATCTGAGTGTATTGCTCTTGAATCGTAGACAAAGCACTTGGACTGGTGTTTGATGTGGAAGCAGAGGAAGATAATGCCTCAAGTTGAGGAGAAGCAGCATCTTGAATAGAGTTCACTGTAGAATCAACAGAATTCTCCACAGATGTCGCGTTGTTGAAATCCAGGGGGATAGCCATGTTTCATGAAACAAGTCTCAATGGTGTGATTGGTGCGGTTGCAATGAGTACAGAGTCGGTTTCCACGGCCACCACGGCCACGACCACGACCAGGGTTGTGAGAAGAACGAGAAGGTGCTTGAGAAAGGTGATTCACAGACGATTGAGACTCAATTGAAGAAGCAGAAGGTGAAAGAAGGTTGAATTGACGTTCTTGTTGAAAAACCAGATTAAACACATTATCAAGAGTTGGTAGTGAGGTCATCAACATAATCTGCGAGCGAACATGAGCGTATTGGTCACCAAGGCCCTTCAAGAACTTGATAACTTTATCTTGTTCTTTGAATTTGCGTAAGTCTGAAGCAGCACCACAGGAGCACGATATAGCGCAAGTACAATCACGAATTGGCCGAAAGTTCTCGATTTCTTCCCAAAGCGTCATCAATTTCGTGAAGAACGAAGAGATATCGAGAGTTCCTTGTTGAAGACGAGCAACAGTTTCTTGAATGTCAGCAATGCGAAAAATATCTCCCTGAGAAAAACGATTTTCCAAACTTTTCCATACAAGAGAAGCACGATCATACCAGAGAAGAGATTTTGCAATTTCCTCAGAAATCGAGCGTTGAAGCCATGAGAGGACGAGATTGTTGCATCGCAGCCAAGGTTCGTATAGAGAGTCGGAGATAGGCGGAGGAGAAAGAGTGCCATCAACGAACTTGATCTTGTTCTTGGAGATAAGAGTCACTTTCATCGATCTAGACCAGATCTGGTAGTTCTTGGTATCAAGAACAGGTTGAACAAGAACAAGAGAGGGATTCTCATTAGGATGCATGTAGTAAGGATTGGTAGCAAAATCAGAGTAAGGAAGCGCCATAATCAAGCTGATGCAGCAAAGGAAGAAGAAGGCGCGAAGGCGCGAAGAAGATGAAAGGAAAAGGAAAGGCGCGGAAGTGAAATTTCAAACTGATACCATGTTAACTTTGGAATGCCAAGAGAGAAAAAGTAAAATGGAATAAACTCATTGTATTATTCTTCTTTTGGAATGTACAAGACAGTACTATATATACTGTTAAGTAACAAACTAAACTGTTAAGTAACAAACTAAACTAACTGTTAAGTAACAAACTAAACTGAATTATTTGCATTATGTAATATATCTCTAAAAATTTATATCGATCCCTCAATCAAAATAGAAAATGAGCTAGAAATGACAATAAAAAATAGTCATGTTGGTCCATGAGCCTTGGGAGCCCTTAATATCTGTTGCGCAGAGATCGGAGTTGGTCTCTATGCTCAGACAGTTAGTGTTACTATTTCAGGAGGCTGGGGATGCAGAAATGAGTATTTGCAAAGACACTCCAATCATCAATTAAGCAAGAAATTGTTAGGTACATTAAAAACTGGTACCTGAGGTCTATGAGGCCTGTGAATACTTTAAGTTTGAGTGTTGGGCAGTCACAACTCAATCACTCGAGGCCACATTCTCAACCTCCAAGAAGTGTAACTCCCAGGTCGGAAGTGTGTTTCTTTACCCTACCCTGGCTTCACACCGGATCAAGTTAATTACAGCTGGTTTGTGCTGAGGAATAAGACGGGCCGTATTTTTATCCAGGGAGTGGTTGGATTTAGGGTGTCCCGTAGTCAGTAGCTGTAAAATTAATCCGACGAGGATGTAGAGTACATTTAAGGGGCAAGAGCAACTTCTCCAGCACCAGGATTTGAGCCTTGGACATGTGGTTGAAGAGTCCAAACTACTAGCTACTAGGGCCATACTCTGTTGGGCCGAAACTGGGCTCTTTTGGATGTCCAAAACAAGTATCATGACTTATGGCATAACCCTTTAGTTACACGTGAATATACATTTACTAGAAATATGGCATTGCTCTGGTTTATTATATGTAACCTTAGTTTGAAATCACATATTTGCAGGAACTTTCCTTGAGGGGTTTCTGGTTGCAGAATTGGTTGAACACTGATAAAGCTGAAGAGGGCAGAAGAATGATAGACAGGCTTTTGGGTCTTGTAAAAGATGGAAAGTTAAAATACAAGTATGTGTTAAAATTCAATTGCTCATAAAATTTAAAATTTATGACCCTCTCTTTTTCTCTCATTCAGTTGACACATTAACCGGTCACCCTATTCTGCAGGATGGAATTGACACCCTTTAACGATTTCAATACAGCATTAGATAAAGCTCTAGGAAAACTTGGGAGCCAGCCCAAGCAAGTGATCAAATTCTAAATTGGGATTGGATTTAAGGCTTGTGGTTGATATTACTTTCTGCAAGGAAGTAGTTATGCATTCTATTTGGCATTTCTATCTTGCTCTTGTAGGAATCTCGTGTGTATGATCAGAGGTATGATTAGGGAAGGAACCTATTGTTCACTTGTTTTGCTAAATCCCTATGGAATTTTTTGGGGCCAGAATAATTTATGATTTTTCAATCAGCTATATTTTTGGGGAAACTGTAGTGGTGTTCCACAAATTTACACAGATTAATATCTTTTAATAATGATGAGTGATAAACTTTAACACAAGTTATAACAATTGATCTTAATTAAATTTAATGTAAACACACATTCAAGTGGTAAATGAAAAGAAGAAAATTACATGAAAATATATCAACTAAGAGTAACCAAACACCTTGTTCAAGTAGGCATAGCATAACGACACAAGGGGCATACATGACTTGTTTGTAGCCACTGCACAATACAATTATAGTGAAATATATGACCACACGCCATTGTTGAAACTTTCACGTCATCACTATCACCATCTTCTTCTAAATCATCATGAAATTTCTTCAAGCATATGGAACAATTACGA
This sequence comes from Vicia faba, assembly GCA_948472305.1. Taxonomy (NCBI): domain Eukaryota; kingdom Viridiplantae; phylum Streptophyta; class Magnoliopsida; order Fabales; family Fabaceae; genus Vicia; species Vicia faba. The sequence goes on from OX451735.1 coordinate 242,875,436, forward strand.
GGAAGTGAATAGGGCTTCAGAGACAAGATAGCTTCATTAGATGCCGGAATCATTTTGACAAATTGCAAAGACTCTTCTATCATCTCTTGATTTCTTCTTTCTTCACGTGGATACACGTCCACAAAAATGTTTACAATCACAGGAATAACCTTCTCTAGATAATCATTACTCACTGGTTCTTCAAGTCCAACAAACTGATTGGAGATGTTGAATAACTCTTTGACTTGGGGTACTAAATTTCTTGTTAACTGGCTAAGGTTTTCAAAAGTGAAATAATGGAATGACGAGATGATTCTATGTAAATGAAACCATAACAAGTATTGGTTACTTTTGAAAAAATGTTCACAATTTATAAACATCAGTTTTCTAAACATGGTTGATACATTCATAATCTGACTTTGAGGATTTGAATGCTTTCGAAGTATAGCAGAAACATCTAACTCAAATATATCTAATGAGTATGTAGGCTTTCTTGATTGGCCTTTAGAAACATTAAGAGTGAACTCAACTCTTTCTTCCACCATAGTATCCAACTATTTCTTCTCAAATTTTTGTTGATAAATTAATACTAGTTGTGACTTATTTATAGGAGAAGTGGTGAGTGTGAAGGATGGAGAAAATATAGGATCTACGAAAATAGATAAATATCTTGAATTTAAAGATAATTATAATGATATATAAAATTGTTCACCAAATCTTTCGAATAGATCATCAAATTAAAGATAAGTTTAATGCTTTGGTGAAAGAAATTAAACAAATCAGATTATTGGAGAAAAAGAAGGAGAAAATACGGGATATGTAGAAAGAAAAGGTTTTATAGTCTATAGAATTTAATTCTTGATGGAAGAGAAATTCGATTTTAAACATCAATATTTTTAATTTAAGAAGAAAAAAAGAAAATAGTAAAAATACGAGAAGAAAAATATTTGCTAAATATATGAGAAGATTTAGTATATATATGCTAATTGAATGTAAATAAGATCATTCAGTTATAAAAGATTATATTTGATAATCAATTTAACATACTTTATCTATTCCTTATATTATATTTTCACTAATTAAATAATTAAGAGGATTTATTGAAATAAATTTATTAGTAAATATAAATAAATATATTTAAACTATATAAGGATATTTTCTAAGATGAATTATGCATTAATATAGTTATCGTTGATTCTTTTCTTAAATTATAAACTTAATAAAAAATATACTTGATAATGCTATTTTTAGATTTTTGTTACAATACTATTTTTTAAGCCGATTGTTTTTACTAGAGAAAGCTAAGCTGTTTTTAAAAGTCTATTTAGCAAAACAAAACATACTTTAAATAAACCATAAAAAAATCATTTAGGCTATTATTTATATTATTACATTAACTTGAGCATTGAGTTATAAATTTGAGAACTTTTTCAGTAATTTAACCATATTAATGTATTATTAGAAAAATAATTATACTATGATATGATGTCAAATCAAATGTTATAAAATATAATTTAAATATTAAAATAGAACATAACCTCATGATTAAGTTAGTTTTAAAATCTATTTAAATATAAATAAGATTTCTTATTTAAAAATATTGAAATTTAATTCAAATGATAAGAGCCGATATTGTTAGATTGAATATTATCATCAGATTTCAAATTCAAGATTGTATCTGTTAAATTTTAGTGATTATTACCACTTTGTCTACATATTAAAAATATTTTTTTAAGAAACTAAAATGATATATTAAATATCAAAAAGCTCTTCTAACACAAGTAGTACCAGAAGGATTTCAAATATAAAGTTACACCAACAATCTGACCAAAAAATGCATCAACGAAAAATAAAACCCAACACTATAAGTCACAAGCTATTATACTCCGCAAAGAATTTAACCTTCAACTCAGGTAATCAAAAGTGAACGATCGGAAATGAGATTTCAACCACCAGAAAGATTGAAGTTTAACCTTTTCATAAATAGAAATCAATGAATAACTAATGTTCTGAAAAACCCGTTGGTTCCGCATTTTCTAAATGATCCACACAACTGCCACCCAAATGATGTGAAAGGCGTTACAACCTAATTTTGACCAACCACCAAATGCCACAAAGTGATCATGTTGTTCCTGAAGATTACCTGAAAAACCGTGAAAACCCTAACCAACCAGACATCATCGGCCAAATTTTATCATAAAAACCACACTGAACAAATATATGATTCCTGTCCTCCAACTGACCACACTCTGCTCTACAGATCTGCTCCCCAGCACTAATAATTCGACGCCTAACCAAATTATCCTTCGTCGATAGCCTGTTACAATACAACCGCAAACAAAAAGATTAATCTTTGGTGGCACCACTTTATACCACCAATAATGAGAATCACCGTATTGTTGTGGATCCGTCGATTTCAACAAAAGATTATAAACACTCCTAGCATTATACCGATTTGAAGAATTAATTTCGCTTTAACGCTACACAAGTTCTGATGAACAATAGCAAGACACTCTAAAAGACTCTGAAGTGTAGGCTCTGATATGAAGTCTAAAGAAACCAGTCAGAAGATCTGAAGACATAAGTTTCTACTTAAGTCCAGATGCTAAAGACTCAGTTTTCTGACGAAAACATGTTATAAAGAAACAAGTCATAAGATCTGAAGACAAAAGTTTCTACTTAAGTCTAGATGCTGAAGACTAATGCTTTTGAAGACAAAGGGTTTTCAAGACCAAGTGCTGAAGATTCTAATAGATGAAGTTCTAAAGACTCTGAAGACTTGAAGTTCTAAAGACCCATGGATCTAAGAAAAGGGTTCTAAAGACCAAGTGCTAAAGACTCTGAAGACATAAGTTTTAAAGACTCTAAAGACTTGAAGTTTTGAAGACCCAAGGTTCTAAGAAAAGGTTCTCACGACCAAGTGCTGAAGACTCTGAAGACGCGGTTCTGAAGACTCTGAAGACTTGAAGTTCTGATGACCTTATGTTATGTTCTCACTTCTAAACTCATGCTTGTAGAAGCCTCTGAAGTGCATAAGGAAATAAGATAACGTTAATGTGGTACAAATAGTACATGGTATAATCAATGTTTCATTCCACTACCATGAAAGGACGGACGCGTTGCATGATCTTGTCCCCCACGTGATTGCTCAAGCCGCCAATATTTATGGAAATCCCAAGAGTACCTCTCAATGAATATATTATTTTATTGGCTATATAAAGTCTTGAAGACTAAGATAAAGAAGCTAATAACTTTTACTGTATATCTACACACAAGCGCTGTTTATAGCTTTCATATTCTTAAGTCATTGTTCTTAAAATAGTTTACATATTCAGCTTGTGTAGAAGCAATATTATTATAAACAAAACTTGTATTCAAATAGTTGTTTGATTTCCTTAAGGGATCGGTTAGGTATGTATCCTTAAGAAGTCTAGGACTAGTGTGTCTTAGAAGTTTGATTTTCCTTAAGGGATCATTTAGGTCTTTATCCTTAAGAAGTCTAGGACTTGTGTGTCTTAGAGGTTGTTAGTCACTTGCGGGTAGCTTGTGCATTGTAATAATCAGTTGGATTATTGAATTACGTCCTCGATTGAGAGAGACGAAATCACCTTGGCGGGTAGACTAGACTAACTTGATAGTTTTCAAGTGAACTGGTATAAACGTACCTTGTTCTTTACTTGCTATTCTTAATTATTGTTATTATCAAGAGTGAAGGAAAAAGTATTTTAATTAAAGGGGAATATTTTTAAAATAAAATTTTTGATTTAAAACCCAATTCACCTCCCCACTTTCTTGTGTTTTTCACACCTTCAATTGGCATCAGAGGAGATAAAAAGTTTGCATTTTTATCAACACTTAACAATATTCAGTATCAATCCAGTGTGTGTGAAAAACCAATGGCTACACCTACTTCCACTGTTGATAATAGGGATAACGGTAGAGATCACTATAGTTCAAAACCTCCTATGTTTGATGGGGAAAATTTGACTATTGGAAGGATAGAATCGAAAGTTACTTTCTGGCATATGACTTGGATCTATGGGATTTAGTAGTTGATGGCTACACTCATCCAGTAGATGATAAAGGTCAGAAGATTGCAAAAAGTGCAATGACAGAAGCACAAAAGAAAGTTTACAAGAATCATTACAAAGTAAGAACTATTGTGCTTAGTGCTATTTTATACAATGAATATGAGAAGATCACAGATAGAAAGACTGCAAAATCTATCTTTGATTCTCTTCATATGATGCATGAAGGTAATACTTAAGTAAAGGAAACAAAGGCTCTGGCCTTAATTCAAAAATATGATACCTTCAAGATGGAAGACAACGAATCTGTGGAAACGATGTTTTCAAGATTTCAGACTCTTGTGGAAGGACTTAAGGTCCTGAATAAAGGTTACTGTACAACATATCATGTTAATAAGATAATCAGGAGTCTGCCTAAAAAATGGAGACCAATGGTAACTGCTTTGAAACTTTCAAAGGATCTGAACAACTCCTCTCTTGAGGAGATGATTAACTCTTTAAGAAGTCATGAGATTGAGCTTGATCAAGATGAACCCAAAAAAATAGTTAAGTTTATGGCTCTAAGGTCTAAGTTTGGAAAGACAAGGGATCATCAAGCTAAGGAAGATTCAGAAGAATATGAAGAAGATTCAAATGATGAAGAACTTTCATTGATATCCATAAGAATTAGTAAAATATGGAAGCATAGACAAAGATAATTCAGAAGTCAACGAAGAACTTATGGAAGAGGTGAATCTACTTTTGGTAAGAAGAATTCTTCTGGAAAAGAAGTTACTTATTATGAGTGCAACGAGCCTGGACATTACAAAAATGATTGTCCAAAGCTCAAGAAAGACAAGAAGCCTAAGAAGGCTTACAAAGCTAAGAAGGGTCTCATGGAAACATGGGATGATTCAGAATCAGAAGATGAATATTCTAATGAAAAGCATGCAAACGTGGCATTCATGGCCAGAACCAACATAAAGAAAGAAACATTAGAATATGAGCTGGCACTTGATTATGAGTCAGACTCTGATGACGACCAAGAGGTACTTTCTTCCATATCTCATTCTGAACTTGAAATTGGTTTATCTGAATTAATGAAAATATATCAACTTCTTCTAAGTAAACACAAAATCTTGAAAAAGAGTTTTGTAGCTACTTCTTAGAACACTTCTATAGATGAGCAAAATATTTCTAACTTAAATGAAAAACTTATTTATTTTAGAAAAATAAAATATTTCTCTAACACATCTGTTACTGACGAAGTAATCAGATACCAAAGAGCTTTTTCAACACTTCCTTGCTAAAAACATATGTAGAAGTAAAATGACTTCAATGATCTATGGTGTTAGTAGAAATAGAAGCAGAGGCTTGGGATATTCAGAAACATCAAAGAAAATTGATGAGACTCTGAATGTCAAATCGAAACCTCTTTCTGAACATTTTGTGCCTCCTAGCACAAATTTTAAATGTCAAGAACAAGAAGGTTTTAATACTATTGTAGCATAAACAGAGACACAAAAGGAAACTTCTAAACCAAAGTATCATGTACAAATTTCACATGATTATCCCGTTGCACAAAATCCCAAAAAATGGTTATCCAAAGATCAGATAATCTATGTTGTAGATGTTCTTGATGGTGCAACTGAAACACCAATTATGGAACCTGGAAAATGGATGCTTGCAACACATGATGGGAGAAAGGCATATGTTCCAATATTTGGAACTTAAGCTTAGAGGCGTTGATAGTTTCAGAAGGCGATCAGAAAAGAAAGATCATTGACTTTGGAACTATTAATGTGAAGATAATGTTCGATGAACTAAAGGACAAAACTCAAGAAGATAAAAAATTAGAATCCCCTACTTCTGATATTATTGTTGTTCCTTCTAATCAACCTCAACAAAATAAAATTATATTCTCATAATCTCTTTTCGAAGATCTAATTCTAGAAAAACAAAGATGCTCTAGTCAGAACAAGATCAACGTTTAAACCTTCTGAAGAATACTAGACTCTGATTTTAACAAAGGTATTGTATTTTTTTAGAACCTCAGTAATCAGAAGATGTTTTGGTCAGAAATGTCTTTGATTAGATGAAAACCTTTTGGTTCTCCAGACTCTGAGGATATCAAACATGTCACTTAGTTATATGTATTGATTAACATGTGTAACCTTTTGTTATGCTTAATCATCACACACTATCTAAGCTATGCAATGAGCAGTGTGCGTATTTCTTAGAATTTGATTGATATCATAATTATTACTTTCATTTAATGCTTCTAATTATTATGTTTAATTGTATGTATTTTTATTTTTATTTCTCTCACTTTTCAAACACTATAAATCACACACGTTCACTTCACTTCCATACTTTAGAAACCCTAAACCCTCCTTTTCTCTCAAACAATTCAACAAGTTCTCTGTGTTCATCATCTTTATCAACGCTCTTCATCAAAGATCATCACCCTCATTAACAACCTTCATCATCTTCAAAACTTCAACATGATGAATGCTCAATAATAAGAGGCTGTTCAGTTTGCTAAAGAAATGGAACAAGTCCTAAATGCTTATGGATCATCTTCTTCAACTATTCCAACTAGTTCTTCTTCTCCTATGGTTACTGGTTCATCCTCTCTATCAGTTATTGATGAACACCACATAACACAGAAATCTATTCAAGTTCACTGTAATCTGAAACCACACGAGTTAAATGTTCTTCGTGAATATATGGTGGATTTCAATAACCTTTCTGAAAATGGTGCAAACCTAATTGCTGACTTGAATGCTCAAGGATGGGATCACTTCTTCATGCGTCTTCATGGTCCTATTTATGATTCTTTGGTTAAGGATTTTTGGATTCAAGTGGATTGTGACAATCTTCATGTAGTTGCTCATGTGTTGGGTCTGAAAAAAGTCTATTGCTGATCTTCTGGGCATGCAACATCTGGAAGGTAAACAAATTTATAAGATGCATAGTAAATCTATATATGTTAAGGAGACGATCAACAAATCCATCTTCAAGAACTACTCTCCTGAGAAAATTGAGTATAAGAGTAAATATCTCCATGATGAACTCAAAATTTGGCACAAAATCATTCTAAATTGTACCAATCCCAGACCTACATCTAGTTCTTCTTATTATTTCAATGTCAACCAGAAGTACATGTTGTACTATTTGATGACCCATCAGAAGATGTGTCTTCCAGCTCTTCTGTTTTATTATTTGAGACTCTGTTATAAAGACCAGAACCACTGATGATCCCAAGAAGAAGATTTTAAACTATATTGCTTTTGGACATCTCATCACTGATATCCTGGTAGAAAGTGGCTTGGTGAAAACTTTGGTTGAAGAAGCTAAGTTTACATAGGATCTGGCTTCTAGTCTTGGAGATTCCTTCAATGAACAAACTCTGAAGAATATGAAGCTAATAGAGGAAGTCATTGCTAAACCTCTACTTGTTCCCTCTGAAAGCATCAGAATCTCAAGAAATCTTGTGAATAACTACCCTTTGTTTATCAAGGGAGATAACATGTCTAGCATTGCTATCTACATCAGGATGATGGAAGCTAAAGGATATGATATTTCCAGTTTCAACTATTCTGATTTACCTCATGCTCAAGTGTATGCTGACTCTTCTAGAGGTAAAAGGAAGAAGAGTTCAAAAGCTTATGAACCTGGAAAGAAGAAGAAGAGAAAGTCTGGTTTTTTGAAAGATGCCATTCTGGGAGCTGAAACTTCTGTAACATCTAGTAAGTCCAATACTTCTATAGCTGTTTCATTGTCTGCTTCTAATATTGTTAATGTATGTTTATCCACAACCTCCACTGCACAAATTAATCCTCTTCCACCATCAACCAGAAATACAATTGTTTTCGACTCTGTTAACACTTCTATCTCTTTTCCATCTATTTCCTTTACACCACCATCTTTTACAATTTCTGTGTATGAACCAATAATCACCACTCCTCCATCTAATGAGTTTAATCTTTCTCTATTCCACCATCCACCATCTCTCACTACCATCATTCCATCATAACCAATCCACACTTATACATCTCCATTAACTTCATCTCAATCACTTATACAAACTTCTCACTTTTTAACTTTTGATACCAATATTCATTTTTCCTTCTTTAACAAGGAAACCACTCTCTATGATTCACCATCATCCATCCTGATTCAATTTCTCCCTCTGATCACGAAATGTCTGAAAGGACAATTTCTGATAACCATGGAGCTATTGAAATTTTCCACAACTGAACATTTCACTTGTTCCAAAACTTTTGATATGACTGAACAATTGTAACACCCCAATTCTACCCTACAATATATATAACTTAGAGATATAAAAATTCTACAACTGAATCAGGATGCCACAAATTCAACTTAAAACAATGACATTCATTATCGATACATAACACATTAAACTTGGATGGATCAACAACAAACATAATTCAATCTTAAAAGGAAACATCATCTCTCATAACTACGTAGTGGAGTCATAATATTCAACTTAAAAGAATGTAACATCTTTGTCCCACTAAGATAACTTCAAATAACAATCATTTAAAGAACAACAACTTAAAGTTCAATCAACTGAATTAATAACAACAGTAAAACAACAAGCATTCATCCCCTGAGTGTTACGTATCAGAGCAATGACACCGACTCGAACTACTGAAGCTAAACTGTTAGAGCATAATTTGGTTCTACATCCCTGCAAGAGTTTTGATGATAACAAACACATGATATATATAAAGAATAAATATGCTCACTAATAAAAGTATCTTTATATGCAGGGAAGTTCTGATGTAAGGAGCATAGAAGATCTGCTAGAACATCACTAGAAGTTCAATTTATGCAAGCATAGAAGATGAGATTATTATGATATAATCAGACGCATCCTTCTTAGAAGCAAATATGCGTGACACACTCATATGAAGAAGTTCTGTTACAACTTCTGAATGCACCAACGCTGTGAAACAGGACCTCTGATATTCTAATCTGTAAAGTTCTGATACAAGCTGTAAGGGACTCCCAACGGTAACATTCATCCTCTGACGTAAGAAGTTCTGAAGAGATACATTTTATCAATACAACATCAAAAGTAACGACTACAAACAGACAAGAATCTCCTGGTTTGGAAAGATCATTAATTCGTGTTATGAACATTCCAAAAGCATCTTCTTATGTCACTGTTGCATGGCTTATATAAAGAAGACGAAAAGAAGAATTCAAGTGACGAACTACTGCGCACGTAAAAGAAAAGCATATTTACCCAGTTCTACCTAGAAATCTCAAATTGTGTAATACATCACGGTTGTGATATTGTTTTATTTAGAAAACATATTTATACACACTCAATTATATTATTTTGTAATTCCTTGAGAAAATCGGGTTGGGGTTTTAGACTCAAGAAGACTTTGGCAGTTGTCAAAGTAGATTTGTAATCAAGATTGATTAATGGATTAAGACCTCATTGGAGAGAGGCGAAATCACCTTGGCGGGTGGACTGGATTAGTTTGAGTTCAAACGAACCAGGATAAAAATCAACGTGTTCTTTTCATTATGTTTTGAGATCCCAATTCACCCCCTATTCTTGTGTTTTTCCATTCTTCAATTGGTATAAGAGCACCTGGATCTGGGTGCCAACACTTAACCATGTCAGAAAAAGATCCAAGGTGGAAAAACACTATGGTGGGACAAGTCAGAACATCGGCAATGATTATCAAGATGAGAAAGACAGAATCAGCAGCAGCCCCCAATATTTGACGGTGAAAGGTTTGATTATTGGAAAGACATAATCAGAAGTTTCTTTCTATCTTATGACGTTAACCTTTGGGATATGGTAACGGATGGGTGCATATATCCCGTTGATGAAAGCGGTCAGAAAATTGACAGAAAAAGAATGACATATCATCAAAAGAGGGATTTCAGAAATCATCAGAAGGCCAAAACTATTCTCTTGAGTGCTATCTTATACTCAGAGTATGAGAAGATCACAAACAAAGAGATAGCAAAGCACATGTTTGATTCCTTGAGAATGACGTATGAAGGAAACACGCAAGTCAAATAAACCAAAGCCTTTGATCTCATTCCGAAATATGAAGCCTTCAAAATGGAAGAAGATGAGACCATTGAAACAATATTCTCAAGATTTCAAATTCTGGTTGCTGGGATAAAAGTTCTGGACAAAGAATACTCAATGGCTGACCATGTAAAGAAGATCATCAGAAGTTTACCCAAGAAATGGAGACCCATGGTCACATCATTAAAACTAGCCAAAGATCTGGATAAAATTTCTCTTGAAGAACTTGTCAGCTCCCTGAAAAGTCATGAGATAGAAAAAGAACAAGATGAGCCTCAAAAGCAAGGCAAGTCTCTCACTCTGAAATATAATAAATATAAAACCAAATTATTGCAGGAAAAAGCAGAAGCAGAAAACTATGGTGAATCCTCATCAGAAGAAGAAAAATTGTTCCTTCTATCCAAAAGAATCAATCAGCTGTGGAAGCACAAGTAGAGGAAATTCAGAAATTCCAGAAGCACATGGAATCACTCTGAACAATCTTCTGGATACAGAAAATCCAATAACAGAAACATTACATGCTATGAATGCAATGAACAAGGTCACTACAAGAGCGACTATCCAAATACTCAAATAGAGAAACCTAAAAAGAAGCCTGTTGTACCCCAAAATTTGCCCTCCCATATTTCTCAATACATTTCAATTGAGGTCCTCAAATTGCTCAAGGAAGTCCAAGGGTTGATCAAACAAGCTCTCTCCTAAGGCACTCTACCTCAAATTAGGGTTTCATGTTGCATCAAGATATTTGAGTCCAAGGGATCCCAAATGCTCACCATTATCCTAATATGTTCTCAAGATCATCCATGTCAAGTTTCAAGCCCTACATAGAAAGTTTGCTCAGTCAATTGCTCAAAGGCCTAAAAATTGACTGTACTAGGGCAAAAGTCAACTGTGGCCTACATATAGTCAAACTTCAAGATTTTGGGTCAACATCCTCATTTTGAAGTATTATACATCATTTGATCAAGGGTTGATCATGATTCATCAAGGATTGCTCACAATTCATCAAAACCCAAAAGTTGCTAAATTTGGGTTTTGTAGGAAAAGTCAACTCAACTTTGACCAAGCATAACTTTATCATAATTTATGAGAAATGACCCATACAAAGCTCATTTTTAAGAGTATTCAATTCTCTACAATCCAACTTCATATCCCAAGTTCAAAATATCCACCCACAAGAAGTTATGAATTTGGACATTATAGGTCATTTTGAAAAGTAAACAAGAACACCTTTTTTGTCAAAGCTTCATACATGAACATGGAAGATTCAATTGATATGAGACAAAAAATGTTGCTTAGAGGACATCTCAAGATTTCTAAAAAGTCCAAGAACACCTTCAAAGAGTCAAAATTGAAGAAGTTATGCATTGGTGAAGTTGACCTTTTTTGCAAAATTGCCAAAAGTCAAATATGCCTCAAATTGCAATTTTTGCTAAATGGGCCTAACTTTTTGCACTTGTTTTGAGTTGGTAGCATGGTCCACGAGCCCTAGCTCTTTCCACTTGCTTTTATTTTATTTTTACCATTTATTTTGATTTTTTATTTCAATTAAATCAATTTAAATCAAAATAAATCATGAAAATATCCAAACCATTTAAGTCTTAAGATTTGGTGCATGTTTCAGGTCCCATATACAACTAGCAAGTGAATCAAATCGTGAAAGGCATAGGTGTGCATAAAAAGATTGATTTTGGCCTATTTTGGAAAGATTTTCAAGTGAATCAAATAAAGATCAAAAGCCATAATTGATAAAGATTGAGAAGACTTTTGCAACCCTAATTCAATCAGTGGTATATAGTGTACAATTGCAGACCAAAAGCACAAGGTTTAGAGGCGTGAAAAGGCAGAACAAAACTTGGAAAAATCACCAAAAAGTGCTGACTTGATTTCATACTTCCAGGAATTTACAAGGCTCCCTAACCATCTCATTCGCTTCCTGGGATTGCAAGGAAGCCGTACCAATCAAGAACAAGGATTTTTCTGCGCTAAAACCCAATGTAAGTAATCCACGACTTTGAACTTTTCTTGAAATCGAATTACATGATTTTGGCATTGATAGCATGAAATACTTACATATTCTTGTTCCTTGAAGCATTTGCAAGCTATCTATAACATTTAATTGCATTTTTGTGGACTATATCAGAATTCACCATTGTTAGGGTTCTTGGTCTCATTTTAGGATCTTTTTACACAGGCAAAATTGCTCCACAAGAAGGGCACCATGATGCTTAGCTGGCCAAGACGAATCAATCCACAACATTAAAATTCATTTATCATGCATGTATATGATTTTGCAATGTGCAGGGTTGTAGTGACGGACATTTGTCCTAGATAAAAGTCTCTGACTTTTACCAACAGAGAGAGGAAGAAGATGACACGCGTGGCATCATCCTATTCGCCTGTTTGAAATTGGGCGCGTGTTTGGTATTCAGATTTGCTTTATGTATTTTATTATTTTTGTTTCATATAATAACCAACTGAACCAAGTGGCCCAGTGGTGGCCAAGGAAGCGTTAAGGCATAAAGGGCATAAGGTCAGGGGTTCGACCCCTGCCTCCAACATTTGCCATTTTTCTTGAAATTTCTTTACAGATTCCATATCCTACAAGGCAGGGAGAACACCATGTGACCTCAAGGTTCCACCATTGGATCTCCAGATGACCAGATCTAAAGGCCATCACATGAAGGACCATCACACATCTCAGTCAACGCATAACATGAAATCCAGAAAGTCAAACGTGGACCTTTCATCTTGGGCCCATAATTGCTGTTCACCCCCCCAATTTGCTGATTCTCAGGCCCAATTTCCTTTTCATTTTCTTTTATATTTCTTTTATTTAATTTATTTATTTATTTTTACTAACATAAAAATTAATTCCTTTTTAATAAAATCACAAAAATAATATGTTCATCCAATTAGATTTAGAATTTATTTTTTATACAAAAATTAATTTAATTAGTTTATTCAATTTTAGGGTAACTTTAATTATTTTGTAAATAAAACAAGTTAGAAATTAGGGTTTTGTTTAATTTAAATTCTATTTTCTATTTTCTTTAAAAATAACCAAAAATACAAAAATAGGCCATGTAAATTATTTTCTTTAATTAATTTAATTACTAATTAGATTTGTATTTAATTTAAAATCTTATTCTTTTTCTTAAAAATAATCAAAAACAACAAAAATAATTTTTTCCTTTTAATTAAGTTAGACGGGGTCAAAACCCTAATTTCTTTCGTTCTCTATTCTTCGCGCGCTTGTTTATTTTTACCATATTGATGTAATTGCTCACAAGATGTAATAGATTAATTAGGACATTTTTCCTTTCATTTATCGTTTTAGAGGGTTTTTTGGCTATGTAATTGATACCCGAAGCCTTGTAATAGCGTAGCTTTGCTTTCCGCGCTTTAAATTCCGCAAATATTAACTGTTAGATGTATGGTAATAGGGATGCATGACAAGAATGTATGTAAACTTTAAAACAGTTAGCAAACCCTAAATGTGTAAAGATAATAAACTTGAAATTGCATCACTCGCACATGCGCACTCCTAGGGTATACTCTCACTTCAGTTGCCTTCGGTAAATGATCATTAAGTATAGGGTATTTTAGTGGTCGCCCTCTTTTCTAAACAAAAGATCAAAGTCCCATTCGGAAATGTTGTCTCGGAAAGGTTGCCTCGGAATTGTTGCCTCGAATATTGATCTTAAGACATTAGGATTATTACTAAGACGTCCTAACATTGCTTTAGTGATCGTGCATCCCTTTCGAATTGACCCTTAAAACTCCAATGATGGTGTTACCTAATCACTAATAGTAGGATAGCGTTGTCTAAAGGAAACGAACATAGAACAATTCTTTTTTCGAGTAGGTAGATGCTAGTAGGTACTTGCTCAATACAAACAAACTTCTTTTCACACTTACACTCTTTTCAAACAAAGTTTTCAAAAACACTTCGTAACACTCTTGAAGACAGAAGCAAGGGTTAAATCGAAGTCAAACAAAAACTTTTTCAAATCAAACACACACAAGCAATTTTGAAAATGATGAGCAAGTATCTAAGAGCCCGTGGAAAACTACGGATAGAAAGGATGCTAATACCTTCCCTTTCTATAATCTACCCCCCGTACTCAGAATATCTCGAAAAAGGAATTTTTTTGTGCTTTTTTCCTTTCCTGTTGGATAAAATAAAAGTCGGTGGCGACTCTTGCTTAGCGCGACATTTTGCGAACACAAACGCAAAACGCAAACCAGCATTTAAACAGTTCCGGTTCTGCCACCGTATCACAGAACTGGCGACTCTGCTGGGGAATTATATATATAAGTGGGGTATACCTTAGGATTAGTTCATCATATTGCTTCTATTGTTTGATTTGATTGCTTTATCTTTGTGGGCTTTGTATTGGAGTTACTATAGATCCTAACCCGGATCTGGGGGACACCTTTTAGGTAAGTAGCAATAAACTGTGAGGGAACTGTACGGCGTAGACCGATACGGTTGAAGCAGTAGCTACATTGATGTGGCATATTGGTTGGTACCGGTATCCCTTGTGGAGAAACGAGGAGAATACGGGGCTGCTATATGTTGTCATTAAACATCAATTGACCTTATAACCTATAATTGACCAACTAGGCCATAGGAAGTAGTGAGATAGCCGATCTCGGTATAAAACTGGGAACTGGTTGATACTCGATACTACACTCATTGAGACCATACTCTCGAGATAGTTCCATCCGCAAGAAAAGATTGCGTGAGCTGAAACCATGACTGATGGAGGATGGTCAATGATATTGAGAACCTCTAGAACCCGGTTACTATTATTAGGACAGGTTGAAACCAACTGAACTTCAAGAGGGTAGTGCCTAGACCCCATGCAAGCCTGAAACTTAAGGGCTCTTATGTGACTTGTGTGCCTTTACCATGTTTGTTACCTGCTATACCTGTTGTGTGCTTTTATCATGACATCATGCATCATGACATAGCATGCATACTTCATTACGCTAACCATTTCAAAGACCGAGGAGATTTATCTTTGTTCTGTTTTGCAGATTATAGCTTCCATACGCAGAAACACCATTCGGGTCAACTTCGTGCAAATACCTGCTCAACTCAGAGAGTTAGTCTCCAAAGTTCCTGATACTTCTTCATTTGTTAGAAGACATGGTCATCTCCTTAGCCTGGTCACTTCAAAGTCGGATGAGCAGATGATGAGCGTGCTTTTCCAGCTCTTTGATCTGGTGCATCATTATTTCACCTTCCCGGATTACCAGCTAGTTCCTACTTTGGAGGAGTTTTATGACTTACTGGGTATATCCATCCTCGAGCAAACATCCTTCACAGGTTTGGAGGAGGTTCCTAGACCTGAGGACATTGCTTCAGCCTTACATCTAAAAAGGGTTGATGTAGTATCCAACTGGGAGACACGGAGCCGGGTTAAAGGTTTCTTGGCCAAGTTTCTAATTGATCAAGCTCAACAGTTCTGGGATAAATTGGATTTTCAAGCATTTGAAGACATCTTGGCTCTCCTCATCTACGACTTGGTTCTTTTCCCGAATCCATATTCCTTCATAGATGTGAATGCAATTAAGATCTTTCTGTCCCGTAATCCTATACCTACTCTTCTGGGTGATATTTTGTATGCTCTCTATACTCGTACTGTGCGAAGAAGGGGGACCCTCATGTGCTGCATGTCGCTGCTGGCGAGGTGGTTTATTTCGCACCTCCCCAAGTCCGTATTGAAGAATGAGGAAGGTTTAGGTTGGGCTTACAGGATCATGTCCCTTGCTCATACGGACATTCTTTGGAGTTCTAAGGACATGGAAAGAGTAGCTGTCATTGATCGATGTGAGGAATACCCTAATGTCCCATTGCTTGGAATTAGAGGGGGAATAACCTACAATCCTTGCTTGGCTTTATGACAGTTTGGTCGCGCTCGGAGAGACGGTCCTCATGAGCTACTTCTTACAGATATTGCCTTTGACTACAAGGGGGACGTGGATGAGCATCACCGAAGGTTTATACGGGCCTGGGGCATGGTGAACAGGTCTGACCCTCACGAGCTAGGACCGAAGACTTCTCTCCTTATGCAGCCTTATCTCCAATGGGTTCGAGCACGTGCTCAAAAGCTGGGGATGCCTTATGAAGCTGTTTTGCCGGTGATTGTGGAGCCTACCAATGAAGAAGGTGTTCCTTATACAGTCCTCTATCCCTATATGCCTACTGATCTTGGGGCATTGAAGAGATATTGGATCCAGTTGAAGGAAGAAAGGGATACCTACCGAGAGAAGTATCATGAGAAGGAAAGGAAGATCTTGAACCTCACGAGGCATCTTGAGAATGAAAAGACAATCAATGACTATGTCAGCACGAAGGGGAAACGACCATGGGATTTCTGACATCTTTCATTGTTTCTAGTTTAGATTTGCTTTTCAGTTTATTTCTGTTGTAACGCCTTAAAAGGCATTGTTAAAAAATTTACAAGTTTAATCTAATAAAGTTTGTTTCATTTCTTGGTTTACAAATTTAAATCTCCCTAAGTCTTTGAAATCATTTCATACGCATTCCATTACCATGCACCTCATCACAGGTACCATTACAAGTTTCTTATCTTCTTCGCTGTTTATTTCAGCACAAAATGTCTTCTGAAATGCCTACCGATCAAGCCATCAAAGCTCTTCAAGCACATAATGCTCAATTTCAGAAATGTTCTTGAACTTGGCCAAAGGACAAGAAGATTTGAAGACTCTCATCCCGAAGGAGAAGAAGAAAAAGAAGAAGGTGGTTCTGTTGAATATGGGTCACAAATTTGGGAATAGGTTGCGACAAGAAACTGATCTGTCTCATTCATCCAAAGGAGGAGAGAATCAAGAGGAAGGAAAGGGTCCTAGTCCTGTGGTCTCTGATAATGATACTGATTTTGATGATGAATAGTACCTTCCTGTTGAGGATAGGTACAAACAGCTTGAATACCGTCTAAGTGCTATGGAGATTCAGAAGGTCCCGGGTTTGGATTTTGGATATTTGGGGCTAGCATCAGGGGTGGTGATTCCTCATAAGTTCAAAGCTCCGGTATTTGCTAAGTACGATGGAGTATCCTGTCCAAAACTCCATCTCCGCTCATACGTCAGAAAAATTCAACCCTACACCACTGATAGGAATCTGTCGGTGCATTTCTTTCAAGATAGTCTGTCAGGGACTCAACTTGAATGGTTTTATCAATTGGAAGGAGCTAATGTCCGAAAATGGGAGGACCTTGCTGCTGCTTTCTACAAGCAGTACCAGTATAACGCCGACCTTGCTCCCACTCATACTCAGCTTTAAAGTATGTCCATGGGTGCAAGCGATGGTTTTAAGGACTATGCTCAGAAGTGGAGAGATCTGGCTGGAAGAGTCCAACCCCCCCCTGTCTGATAAGGAGCTGGTTGATATGTTTCTAGGGACCTTGTCTGGTCCATTTTTCAATCATCTGATCGGTAGTTCATCATCTGGGTTTACTGAATTGATAATGACTGGGGAAAGAGTAGAAGCTGGTATCAGAAGTGGCAAGATACATAAAGGTGCTTCATCAAGTACAGAAAAGAAGCCTTTCAATAAAGAAGCTAGTGCAGTTTACGGCTCGAGGAGCCAAAGCAAACCTGAGCGCCGCCAAGCAGTGAATGCAGTAGTAATATCAAGACCTACAGTTGCCCCATAATGCAACAATCAGCAAAGAATGGAGAGGCCGCAAAGACAGTATACTCGGCTTAATATGACCTTGTCACAAATTCTACCCCAATTGTTGAAGACCAACCTGGTAACTCTGAGGGAAGCCCCGAAGAATCCCAGCACCACATCTCTGCTGTATAATCCGAACGCCCGCTGTACCTATCACTCTGATAGCCCGAGTCATGACACGAACAACTGCTGGGCTTTGAAGAATTAGGTGCAAGATTTGATTAAAGCTAAAGAGATTGAGTTTGGCGCTCCAGAGAAACCCAACATCATAACTGCTCCTATGCCCAAGCATGGTAATGGAGTAAATGCTGTGGACGATGATTCATTTGTGACCTCCGTGGAAGACATTTCTACTCTGTTGATGACAGTAAAGAAGAATCTATTGTTGGCCGGTTTATTTCCAGGCTGTGGTGAAGGTTGCCACCTATGTTCCATCCTGCCTGCTGGTTGCTACTTACTGAAATCAGGTGTTCAACGTCTGATGGATAACAAATAGATCTTGTTTGAGAAAACTTTAATTCCGTTGATTCTTGTTGAAGATATTTCCATCATAACCATTTCCGCCAATCCTTCCAAGGCTTCCTCGAGAAAGCCTGTTAGGATTACATCTGTTCTAAGAGTTGCTCCATTAATCATTACTATTCCTGGTCCTATCCCATACACTTCGGATAAGGCCGTCCCGTGGCACTATGGGGCCGATGTGTATTATCATGGGATCAAACAAGACTTGAAGATTGAAGAGGCTGATGCTGATGTCAGTAATATTGTCGGGTCTAGCAAGGTCACCAGAAGTGGAATACTCTTCTCTCCTGAGATTTCCCCTTCGACTGTTCAAAATCCTGTTGCCATTCCATCTGCCAGTACATCAACTACTGTTCCAATCCTTACTCCAGTTATCACCCCTGTCGCCGAGTCATCTGACACTCGGGGCAAAGAAGTTACAGGTGAGCCTGCCCAGATGGAGGCGCCTAAGAAGATCATTGTAGAAACCTCTAAACAGGAGATAAAGGAAATTCTGAAGATTATCAAGAAGAGCGACTACAACATAGTTGAGCAGCTGGGGCAGACCCCGTCAAAAATCTCCATATTATCCTTATTGTTGTGCTCAGAAGCCCATGCAAAGGCTTTAATTGCTTTCCTCAAGACTGTGTATGTGCCGTAGGAAACCTCTACTGATCAATTCAAAGACTGTGTAGCTAGTTTGATTGCCGACAACAGGTTGGATTTCTC
Source organism: Vicia faba (assembly GCA_948472305.1). Classification (NCBI taxonomy): domain Eukaryota; kingdom Viridiplantae; phylum Streptophyta; class Magnoliopsida; order Fabales; family Fabaceae; genus Vicia; species Vicia faba. The sequence continues at coordinate 242,894,454 of OX451735.1, forward strand.
AGATGCGGATCTGACTGCTAAAGGAAGAAATCACAATGATGCTCTGCACGTCTCGATCGAGTGCAGGGGAACTACTTTGGCTCACGTGCTGGTGGATACTGGGTCCTCATTGAATGTTTTACCAAAGAAAGCGCTAGACCGTCTCGACTGTGAAGGCCTGGTTCTGAAGCAGAGTAATATTGTGGTTAGAGCTTTCGATGGGTCAAAAAGGATGGTGCACGGGGAGGTGGACGTCCCTATTAAAGTTGGCTCTCAAACTTTTGCATCTACGTTCTATGTGATGGATATCCTACCATCTTATTCTTGCTTGTTGGGTCGCCCTTGGATTCATAAGGCTGGGGCAGTGACTTCTATGCTCCATCAGATGTTGAAATATCCAGTAAAAGGGAAGATTGTTACAGTACAAGGTGAGGAGGAGTACATGGTAAGTCATCTTAATTCCTTACGCTATGTGGAGATGGATGGGGAGTTCATCGAAACCCCGTGTCAGAACTTTGAAGAGGTTCCCCAGACTTTGGCGTCGACTGAAATTGCTGCTGACAAACCTCCGATGGAGATGGCATCCCTCAAGGATGCTAGGGCCGTAATTGAAAAAGGTGGGTGTGCAAATTGGGGCCAGCTCCCTGACTTTGCACACACAAATGACAAGTTTGGTTTGGGCTTTACTGTAGAGGCTCAAAGGGCTGTTCGGCACACGCGGATTGGAAGAGCTCCTCTGCGCATCAGTAATCCGGGAGTGAATGCAATTGAAGATGATGAAGAAGAGTCAGATATCGACAGCTGGATTTACCTGACTACCAACGGTGGCTTGAACAATTGGACAACGAAGGACTTCGTTCCCGTTTCTTTTATTACATAGTAATAGACTTTTGTTTTGAGATTTGTAATAGACAGTTTAAAACTTTACAGCCCGGTGCCTTGCCCGAGGCACCTTGGCTTTGTTTGGGCTTCTTATTTGTCATTTTCATATATCATCAATAAAGCATCAAACATTTTCTTGCATTACAAATTTTATGCTCCCTGTTTTTCTTTTCTATCTTGCACTTTATTAAAACAGCTATTTGTCTTACACACACTCACATATCATAATACAGGTCCACATCCACTCTGGATCCCGTTGATAACGACTCTACTACTGCCAATTATGACTTCGAAAATCCGATCAACCAAGCCGAGGACGAAGGTGAGGATGATTGTGAAGTGCCTGGAGAACTTGCTAGACTGTTACTACAGGAAGAGAGGGCCATACAGTCGCATGAAGAGCCAGTGCAATCAGTGAATTTGGGTACAGAGGAAGACAAGAAAGAGGTCAAGATAGGTGCGAATCTGGAACCTAGTGTCAAGCAACGGTTGGTACAGATGTTACGCGACTATGTTGAGATCTTCGCTTGGTCTTATGAGGATCTTCCTGGTTTAGACATTGACATTGTGGTACACCGCCTTCCAACCAAAGAAGATTGTCCTCCGGTAAAGCATAAGGCTCGCTGTATACGCCATGAGATGTATGAGAAAATCAAAGCTGAGGTCATGAAACAGTTTGATGTCGGGTTTCTAGCTGTTACTTCTTACCCACAGTGGGTTACCAACGTGGTTCCGGTGCCGAAGAAGGATGGTAAGGTACAAATGTGTGTGGACTATAGAGATCTGAACAGGGCAAGCCCCAAGGATGATTTCCCACTTCCTCATGTCGATGTTCTGGTCGACAACACCGCGCAGCATAAGGTCTTCTCCTTTATGGATGGTTTTTCTGGTTACAATCAGATTAAGATGGCTCCCGAAGACATGGAGAAGACAACCTTCGTTACGCAGTGGGGCACCTTCTGTTACAAAGTAATGCCTTTCGGGTTGAAGAATGTTGGGGAAACGTATCAGCGCGCCATGGTCGCTTTGTTCCACGACATGATTCACCATGAGATTGAGGTTTACGTTGATGACATGATTGCAAGGTCCCAGACTGAAGAAGAACACCTGGACCATTTTCAGAAGCTATTTGACAGGTTGAAGACGTATAAGCTGAGGTTAAACCCGAACAAGTGCACCTTCGGGGTAAGGTCTCGTAAGCTGCTGGGTTTCGTCGTTAGTGATAAAGGTATTCAAGTGGATCCTGCAAAGGTGAAGGCTATACAGGAGATGCCAGCTCCCCGAACGTAAAAGGAAGTTAGAGGCTTTTTGGTACATCTGAATTACATTGCCCGATTCATTTCACATCTGACTACTACTTGTGAGACAATCTTTAAGCTGCTGAAGAAAGATCAAGTGGTAAAATGGAATGATGAATGTCAAACCACTTTCGAAAGGATCAAGGAATACCTCCAAGAGTCACCTATTCTGATGCCTCCAGTTGAAGGAATACCTTTGATCTTGTACTTGACCGTACTGGATAATTCAATGGGGTGCGTGCTGGGGCAGCATGACGAGTCTGGCCGAAAAGAGCACGCTATTTACTACCTTAGCAAAAAGTTTACCGACTGTGAGACCTGATACTCACTGCTTGAGAAAACTTGCTGCGCTTTGGCATGGGCTGCTCGTCGGCTGAGATAGTATAAGTTGACTCACACTACCTTATTGATATCAAAGATGGACCCAATCAAGTATATCTTCGAAAAGGCTGCCTTGTCCGGAAGAATAGCAAGATGGCAGATGATCTTAACTGAGTACAACATCCAATACACAACCCAAAAAGCAATCAAGGGGAGTGTGTTGGCAGATCATTTGGCGCATCAGGGTGTGGATGATTACCAGTCTATGAATTTCGAGTTTCCGAATGAGAACATCATGTTGGTAACTGACTGTGAAAAACCTGGACCGGATGAAGGACCTGAGGAGGGATCCCGATGGTCTATGTATTTTGATAGAGCCTCAAACGCGTTGGGTAATGGCATTGGCACCGTGATTATATCTCCTGAAGGCTGTCATACTCCGTTCACCGCCCGATTATGTTTTAACTGCACCAACAATATGGCGGAGTATGAAGCGTGCATCATGGGCCTTCGAGCAGCTATTGACCTAAGGATTAAGTTCTTGAGTGTATTCGGAGATTCTGCTCTCGTGATCAGTCAGATCAAAGGCGAGTGGGATATGAAGCACCCAAATCTTATTCCTTACAAGGAGTATGTACTGACATTGCTCCCACACTTTGAGGAGATAACCTTTGAACACTTCCTCAGAGAAGAGAGTCAGTTAGCGGATGCGCTAGCTACCATGTCTTCTATGTTCAAGGTCAGGTGGGACAATGAAGCCCCCCAGATTACCATTGAGATATTGGATGAACCCACACATTGTTGTGATATTGAGACTGAATAGGTAGCAGATAAACCCTGGTTTCACGAGGTAAAGAGGTATCTTGAGACTCAAGAGTACCCCGAGGGTGCATCTGTCAATGATAAAAAGTTTCTGAGGAGGTTCGCTGCGAAGTTCTTCATCAGTAATGGTATCCTTTACAAGCGTAACCATGAATCAACCTTAATGCGATGTGTGGAAAAAAGCGAGGCAGAAAGGATTATGGCAGAGTTACATGAAGGTACTTTTGGAACTCATTCCAGTGGACATACCATGACAAAGAAGATCCTACGGGCAGGATATTATTGGTCTACTGTGGAGGCCGATTGTTATCTGCATTCTCGGACCTGTCATAAGTGCCAATTCTATGCTGATAAGGTGCATGTACCTTGTTATACCCCAAAATTTGCCCTCTTAATTATCAAGATTTTCCTCACAAGACTTCTTGGACTCAAGACCAGATTAGGGTTTGCTCAGCTCAAGACTTCCCCTTGCACTGATAACCTGAAATTAGGGTTTAAGTTTTCACAAGTATTTTTGGACCATAAATGCTTCATGAGACTTTAATACACCATCTTGGACCCCTAAGATTGCTCATACCAAGTTTCAAGCCTTGAATCACATTTTTACCCAGTCAATTGGACAGTTGACCTAAAAATCAACTGTATTAGGGAAAAAGTCAACCATGGCCAATTTACAGTAAAACTTCATAATTTTTGATCCACAACAACATTTTAGACTCATATGTACCATTTGATCAAGTTTGGATCACAACTCCTCAAGAAATTTGATCAAATCATCAAAAGGGCAACATGGTCAAAATTAGGGGTTTGACTGAGAAAGGGCAATTTCTGATTTTTAACCTAGCCAATGACCAATTGGGTTCAAACATGATTTCAAGGACTCAATGGCATCATCTTGACCTAATTTCATGGTTCAAAAGATCTCAAATGCATTGGATTGACAGATGAATTTTCCAGTCAACTGATCAAAAATCAACCGTACACTGAAAAGTCTAACTTTGACTTTTGGTCAAAATCAAGTGCCAAGGGTCATAATTCATCAAGATATGTCAAAATGTGAAAATTGTTGGCCAAGAAACTTAAAATTGCAAATTAGGGTTTTAATTTGAAATTTTTCATAACTTAGAATTTTTCTAAGTATGGAAAATTTCTTATTTTTTCCCAACTTTTCCCAACTTTTTCACCATGATTCAAAGAAAATTTCCAACATGAAAGTTGTAGTCCTCCATGAAATATACAACTTTTATTCACAAAGTTTTCCCAAAAGATGCTTGGATCTCAAGTTATGAATTTGTGAATAGGGGTCCATAAACTTTTTAACTTAGTGAAATTTTGCCCTAGTTTAGGCAGGTTTTTAACCTAACTTCATGGAAACTTTTCACCTAGTTCCAAGAGGTATCTCAAGTTGAATTTAAAAGATGGATTGTATAGAATGTTGCAAGCTTTCCAAAATGTCCAAGAACTCTCCAAGATCATTTGTGGTTAGGGAGAATCGAAGGAGAGAAAATGGCATTTTATCACTTTTGTTCAAGCCATTTTCACAATGCACCAACTTGCTAATAAGATCCTAGCATGCTTGTACCTTGCATTATAGGTCCTAATCCCTTCTACACTCCATAATTAAATGCTAACTCAATGGATAATGGCTTTGTTTTGGTTTTTGAGGCATTACACAAAGAATAATTCCATAAATGGCCAAAAGTTCACAATGCCATTTTGATAAAGCAAGCTTTTCCAACTTTTAAAATTCTTGAGCCATGGACCTGATCTTTTGTTGCAAGAAATATCCACAAATATTAGGCAATGTTTACCAACTCTCATCAGACCTAGAACTAACAAGTACAACACTTTGGCATAGTCACTTCAACCTTTCTTCAAAAGCAAGAAAAGAGGCAAAAGGGATCAGAACTTGCACATCTGATAAAAAGTGAACTTGGTTTCATTCTAGAAAACTACACAAACTTGTAACAAGCCAGAACATGAAAGCAAAAGATCAAAAACACTTGCAAACTCAAAAAACACAAATTTCTTCCCAAACAGGGCAGCTTCTGCAAAACTCTTGCCATTTCATTTTTGGCTCATGCGTTTCTTGATTCAACACTTGAAACACCTTTCATACATCCTACCTAAACCATCCAAGCCTTTGCACTGCAATTGTAACCCCTATTTCAGACATCACCATTCTCACTTTGGAAGGTTGCAGGTTGACTCGTGCAGGGAGTTTCAAGCATCCTCAAGGCAAGCTGAGCATTGGAAAAGCTTGAGGGAACTTCAAGGAAGCTCACACGATCTTCATGCCTCACTCAAAGCCCCCACATTGCCATATACAAACTCAGCTGAACAAGGTATTTTTCAAAACTCTATCTCTCTATTTAGGAATCCTCAAGCTTTGATTTGTGAAGCAAAAATGTAGTCCTTAACTTGCTGAAGCTGTACATATGCATAGTTGTCGTTTATATTAACTAAGTAGTGAGAATTTGAAGCTTGAAGTTCATGAAAAAATTAGGTCAGAAATTAGGGCCATTAAAATTCTCTCTGACCTTTGAGAGTTAGGTCACAAAATGGATATGGTTGGAATTGTGATAAAAAATGCTATATGTTTCATGTTGTAAGTTTTTGCTTTTGTGCAAGTATGTGAGAGTTTGCAGATTTGAAAAAAAACGCGCGCAGAAGTGGAAGCTGGAGGACAGGGATGAAGTCCTGGGCCTGGCGCGCCTTGGGCCTGTTTGTTCTACTTTTCACACCCCCTGGCTACTATCCACACCCCCTTTGCATATTTTTATATTTTACATATTTTTTTCATTTCTTTTATGTTTATTGACTTTAATATTTTTTTTCTGAACATTAAAAAATCACAAAAATATTTTCTTTTTTTTGCATTTTATTTTATTTTTTATCTTATTTTTTTTGTGTGCATAAAATATTAATTATTTAGAATAAATAGAATCTATTTTCTTAAAATAAATATTAAGCACATTTAAAAATATCATACATTTTTATTTTTTATTATTCATATACATGAAATATTATTTCCACACATATTATATTTTTTAATATTTGTTAATATTATTATTTATTTATTTCTAGTACAAAAATGGACAAATAAATATTAGAAAACCTAATTTTCTTTTAAATCAAAAAATAGGTTTTTTCACCCTTCCAAAAATAACAATATAATTTTTCTTATTTTTAGGACTTAAATAATTTATTTTTTCTCATACATAAAATAAATACAAAACATTTTGCATAAAAACATTTTATTTGCATATTTAAATAATTGTTTACTTATTTATTGTACAATAAATTCAATTGGTTTGTAATAGTTTTTAGGGTTTTATTTTGTGCAAATATCCCCATTCAAAAACTTGTATCCCCCCTCCCATAATAATTGTTGTAATAGCTTAGATTTACTTTACGCAATTTATCGCATTATATACATGTTTAGTAAAATTAGGGTTTGTATGATAAGACAAAAATCAAACGAATAGACATGACCTAATCCAAGACAAGACAAATGCATGTAAAATGACACACATTACACACAAGCACCCCTAGGGTTTCACCCACTTGGTTGCCTTAAAAATGGCCATGGTATGCATGCAAAGTATCTTGGCAAAGCAAAACAAAACAAAAGATCATAGTCCCTCGATGACGCTATCAAAAGGTTACCTAAAATAAATGATCTTGGTCCCTCAAAATGCGAAAGATACTTGGCAACATTGCTATCATGGTCATACGATGACCCACACCCGTCCCGTTTAACATCTAAAGATAGGGTTGTTTACCAATGCAATGGTAAATCAACAACGTCAAAGGAATAAAGATGCATAGGAAAGACATTTGAGTAGGGTAGATAGTTCCTAGTTACTTGCTTATTTCAAAACAAATCCTTGCTATTTTCAAAAACAATAACACACACACTTTCAAAACATTTCCAGACAACTTTCAAAACATTGAAACATTTTTCAAAAGACAAACATCTTTGTATACATTCTTACGAACGAGAATCATTACAAAGATCGCCTAAACGAAGGCCTCTTTTCAAAATACTTTCAAAACCACACAAAGCACCATTTCAAACAATTTCAAAAGAAAAGCAAGTGATCTAAACAAGTAACTAAGAGCCCATGGAAAACCATGGATGAAAAGGGTGCTAGCACCTTCCCTTTTCATAATCTACCCCCCGAACTCAAGAAAATATCTCGAAGGTCTTTCCTGTGCTTTTTTACCTTTCCTTTTGGATAAAATAAAAGTCGGTGGAGACTCTTGCTAAACCGAAACATTTGTGACGAAACGCAAAACCTCAAGTCAGTTCTCCCACTGTATCACAGAACTGGCGACTCTGCTGGGGAGAATTATAAAAGAAGGGTTACCTTAGGGTTTAGATATCCTTTATTTTCTTACCATGTTTGCCTTGTTTGCTTTACACTTTGGTTCTATTGTTTGGGTTTGAATCCTCTACCCAGATTTGGGAAACATTCATAGGTAAATAGCAATACATTGTGGAAATTGTGCGGGGTATACCGACACGGTCTAAGCAATAGCTATGTTAATGTGACATATTTGTGGGTACCGGTGCCTTTGAGTCAATCAAAGAGAATACGGGGCCGCTGAGTGATGTCATGAAGCACTAACGAACTTCTAGAACCTTTACTTGACCAACTCGGCCTTTTAGGATGTAGTGAGATGATCGGCTTTGGTGCAGTCCGAAGTTGGTAGATACTCAATACTACACTCATTGAGGGTTGGTTCCATGGAATATTTCGGTTGCCAGTAAAGAGGCTGAATTGAAACAATGAACAAGGAAACAATCCAGTGACATTGAGCTCCTTAGAACCCGGTTACTATTTCTAGGACAGGATGAGCCAACTAAACTTCAAGAGGGTACTTACCTATGAAACCCCATGCAAGCCTGAACTAGGAACTTGTATGATTTTCTTGTACATATATACTTGTGCATGACATCATGGACATCATGAAGCACCATATGCATCCACTAACCATTTCAAGGATTTTGGAAATTCATCTTTGTTCTTGTTTTGTAGGTTATGGATTCACTTCGCAGGAAAACTATCCAAGTCAACCTTGTAAGAATTCCTCCACAACTCAAGGAGTTAGCTTCAAGGATTCCTGAGAATTCTCCATTCACCGAGAGGCATGGTCGTCTTCTCAACTTAGTCACTTCCAACATGGAGGAAGACATGATGAAAGTTATTTTCCAGTTCTTTGACCCTTTACATCACTGCTTCACATTTCCTGACTACCAGCTTGTGCCCACTTTGGAGGAATTTTCTCAACTCTTGAGGATTCCTATTCTCAATCAACTACCCTTCAACGGTACAGAAAGAGATCTAAAGCCAGAAGAGATTGCTCAAGCTCTGCACTTGCACTCGTCTGATGTCACAACCCATTGGGAAACTAGAAGTGGTGTCAAAGGCTTCTTGGCAAAGTTCTTGTTTGAGAAGGCCCAAAGCTGTTGGAATTCCTTGGAATTACAAGCTTTTGAGGAGATTGTAGCTCTTCTCATCTAAGGGATGGTCTTGTTCCCTAACCTTGAGCAACTCATATACGCGAGTGCTATCAAAATATTCAAGTCTCGCAATCCGGTGCCTACTCTGCATGGAGATATCTTACACTCTTTTCACACTCGTACAATGAGGAAAAGAGGTGTTCTCATGTGTTGCACTCCTCTACTGGCAAGATGGTTTATTTCTCATCTTCCCCAACCAGTCTTGAAGAATGAGCAAGGTTTGAGGTGGTCACAACGATTGATGACTCTTACACATTCAGATATTCATTGGTGTTCTCGATCCAAAGTGAATGTTATCATCGTTGACCGTTGTTGGGAATTCCCTAATGTCCTTCTACTTGGAATTAGGGGAGGCATCACCAATAACCCCTACTTGGCTCTGAGGTAGTTTGGTTATGCCCGAAGGGATGACCCAAATGACATGCTAGTTCAAGGCTTGGTTTTCGACTTCGACAATGACAATCAAGGACTTCAACAAAGGTTTATCCGAGCTTGGAGGATGCCAAATAAGGTAGACAGTAAGACCTTGGGACACAAGAATTCCATCCCCCTTGAGCCTTACCTCAAGTGGGTACGAACCCGCGCCCAAAGTCTTATGATGCCCTACCCCTCTGTTCTCCCAGTGATTATAGAGCCTGTTAAGGAAGGAGAGGTTCCATACACCCTCCTACATCCTGACATGCCAACATCACTCGAAGATCTGCAAAGGAGTTGGATACAGCTCAAGGGAGAACGCGATACTTTTGAAGCCCAATTCTACGCTAGCGAGAAGAAGGTTTTGGAACTTACTCGGTTACTTCACAAAGAGTAGACTCTCAACACCTACATTGCACCAAAGAGGATGCGCAACGTCTTTTTATCCTAGAATTTTGTACTATTTTGCCCTAGGGGCATTGATGTAAACAAATCCTATGTTATTAATATAACGTTTGTTCCTTTTTGTTTAACACAAATTTGAATTTTTCTGAATCCTTGAAAGCACTACATGAATACATATCATTCATCATATGCATAAACATGTCTTCACACCAAGTTTCCTCATCTCTCTGCTGTTTATTTCAGCAAGATGGATATTGAACAAACGGTCAAAGACTTGCAAGCTCAGAATTCACAATTTCAACAACTACTCTTGACCTTGGCAAAGGGGCAGGAGGAGCTCAAAACCTTGATAGAGAAAGAGAAAGATAAAAAGAAGAAGAAGCGAGCTGGTGTGGTTCTTATGGGCAAAAGGTTTGAAGGACAAGCCAGACGGACCTTGGAATTTCCATCAACCTTTGAGGAAGGAGAGAGAAAAGGTAAAGAGACTGCAATACCATCTGAATCTGAAGCTGAAGAAGAGGAGGAAGAGGATTACTCTGAGCAACAGTACCCTCCGGCCGATGACAAATACAAAAATCTGGAAGAGCGTCTAGCTGCTATGGAGATACAGAGAGTACCAGGGTTGGACTTTGAAGAGTTAGGTTTGGTATCTGGAATTGTAATCCATCCTAAGTTTAAGGTGCCTCTTTTTGCTAAGTATGATGGGTTGTCTTGTCCCAAGATGCACCTACGATCTTATGTCAGGAAAATTCAGCCACATTCTGCTGACAAAGATCTGTGGGTCCACTTTTTCCAGGACAGTTTGTCGGGAACACAACTTGATAAGTTCTACCAGTTGGAGAGGTATGATGTGCATAATTGGGAGGACTTGGAAGCCGCCTTCTATAAACAGTATCAATACAACGCCGACTTGGCACGAACCCGTACTCAACTCCAGAGTATGGCCATGGTGTCCAATGAGGGATTCAAAGACTACGCCCAAAAGTGGAGGGATTTAGCCGGAAGGGTGCAACCACCTTTATCTGAAAGGGAGATAGTGGACATATTCTTGGGGACTCTGTCAGGTCCTTTCTTTAATCACCTGATTGGAAGCTCCTCTGCAGGTTTTACTGAGTTGATTTTAACTGGCGAGAGGGTCGAAGCCGGTATTAGAAGCGGGAAAATTCAGAAAGACGCGTCTACCTCTGCAGTTGCAAAAAAGCCCTTCACTGGAAAGAAGGAAGTGTCTGCTATCTATGCACAGAAAAATCAGGGAAGAACCGAACGACAACCAACAGTGGGGGCCGTTATGATTCAAAAGTCTGCATCAGACCAGCCAAGAAACAATCAGCCGAGAAATGATCAGCCGAGGAATAACCAGCAAAGGGTGGAAAGGCCTGTAAGGCAATTCACCAAGATAAACATGACTCCTGCTCAAGTCCTACCACATCTTCTAAAGTTGAACCTTGCCATGCTAAAAGAGGCCCCTAAAAATCCCAATACTTCATCTCCACACTACCATCCGAATGCCAGGTGTGCTTACCATTCAGAAAGTCTAGGGCACGACACCAACAACTGTTGGGCTCTGAAGAACAAGATCCAAGATCTGATTGACGCAAAATAAATTAAATTTGAAGCTCCTGAAAAACCGAATGTTATCTCTGCTCCAATGCCTAGGCATGGACATAATGCCAGTGTTGTGGAAGAAGATATGTTTGTTTCTACTGTGGATGAACTGTTAACTCCTCTCCGAACCATCAAATTGAATTTGTTGAAAGCTGGGGTGTTCCCAAGTTGTGACCAAGATTGCCATACTTGCCTGTCCTCTGCTGAAGAAAGGTATCCAACAATTGATTGATAACCAGGAAATTTTGTTTGAGAAAGCTCCCATTTCACCCGTTCCAATTCCAGAAGTTTCAATAATAACCATATACGCCAATCCTTCCAGGATTCCTAAAAAACCCGTTAGGATTACATCCTCTCCTATGACTACTCCGTTGAAGATAACAATGCCCGATCCAGCCCCATACAAATCAAATAAAATGGTACCATTGAACTATGGTGGAGAAATCTACTACCATGGTGTCAAACAGATTGAACAGACTGCCGATGAAGAGAGTTCCGAAGAAGACAATTCCGACACCAGTAACATTGCTGGAACAAGCAAAATTACTCGTAGTGGGAGAATTTTCTCTCCAGAGATTGCGCCACCAAAGGCAGTCTCTGGACCCGTGGCTGTTCCGAAGATTACAGCTGTGCCAGTGATTACACCTACAAGTGTACCCGCCAACAATGACAATGCAATTCCTATCCCTACTTCCGCTGTTGAGAATAAAGGAAAGAATGTTCAAGAGGAGCCTGTCTTGATGAAGGCTGAATCACTTGTTATTCCTGAGACATCCAAGAAAGAGATGGAAGAAATCCTGAGGATCATTAAGAAAAGTGATTATGATATGGTAGAACAACTGGGGCAGACCCCCTCCAAAATCTCTATGTTAGCCCTGCTGCTGTGCTCTGAGGCACATGCTAAAGCTTTGGTAAAGTTCCTGAAGACAACTCATGTCCCGCAAGAGACGTCTGCAGATCAATTCCAAGAGTGTGTTGCCAGTTTGATAGCTGACAATAGCCTGGGTTTCTCCGATGCCGACTTGACCTCCAAAGGGAGAAAACATAACGATGCATTACATGTCTCAGTGGAGTGTAGGAGAACTACCCTCGCTCATGTTTTGGTTGATACTAGATCGTCTTTAAATGTCTTGCCAAAGAAAGCCCTGGATAGACTGGATTGTGAGGGGCTGAGCCTGAAACCCAGTAATATCATTGTGAGAGCATTTGACGGCTCTAAAAGGATGGTCCATGGGGAGGTGGACATCCCGATCAAGGTGGGTACCCAGACATTCAATTCAACATTCTACGTGATGGACACCTGTCCTTCCTACTCTTGCCTGTTGGGACGTCCCTGGATTCACAATGCCGGTGCGGTCACCTCGACTTTGCATCAGATGCCGAAGTACCCTGCCCAAGGGAAAATCATAACTGTCCATGGTGAAGAGGAATACATGATTAGTCATCTGAATTCTTTTCGATATGTAGAATTGGATGGCGAATTCATTGAGACCCCTTTCCAACATTTTGAAGAAGTTTCTCAGGAAATGGCAGCGCCCAAAGCGGTATCCTCAACTCCTGTGATCACAAGACCTGTACCGCAAATGTCTTCTATAAAAGATGCAAGGGAAGTAGTGGAAGAAGGCGGATCCACTATCTGGGGTCAGCTTCCCGACTTTCCTTTCAAATCAGACAAATTTGGATTGGGGTTCACCTCAACTGCTCAGAAGGACGTGCGCCGCGTTTGTGCCGGAGGGCCACCTGTGAAGATCAGCCACCAAGGGGTTAATGCACTGGAGGATAATAAAGAAGAGGGCAGCCTAGAAGACTGGATTTTCCCTACTGTCGGCGGAGGACTGTGCAACTGGGAAGCAAAAGACTTTGTTCCGATTACTTTCATACCGCAGTCATTTATCTTTTCCATTTCTGTTGGATCTGTAATAATTCACAAACAATTCGTACTTTTTCAACCTTGTGTCTTACCCGAGGCACATAGGTCCATTTGTAAGGGTTCTTATTTCATTTTCATATTTCATTTTAATGAATCATGGACACTTTTCATATTTAAAAATTTTGTGCTCATTGTCTTTCTTTTACATTTTGTTGTTTAAAGATGGCTATGCCCTTACACACACCCACACTCACAAATGCAGGTACCCTTCCACTCCGGAACCCATGGGTAACAATATTGCTATAGCCTTCAGTGACTCTGAAGATCTGGTCTACCAAGCCGAATACGAAGGTGAGGAAGATTGTGAGGTGCCAGGGGAATTGGCCAGACTTTTGCAACAAGAAGAAAGAGCTATTCTGCCTCATGAGGAGTTGTTGGACACAATCAACTTGGGAACTAAGGAAGACAAGAAGGAAATCATAGTGGGTGCCAATCTAGAGCCGAGTGTCAAGGAGCGCTTAATTCAGCTGTTGCATGAATATGTTGAGATCTTTGCCTGGTCATACGTAGACATGCCGGGACTTGATACAGACATTGTGGTACACCGTCTACCCACAAGAGAAGACTGTCCACCAGTTAAGCAAAAAGACCGCCGCATGAGGCCTGACATGTCAGAGAAGATGAAAGTAGAAGTTATGAAACAGTTCAATGCTGGATTTCTTGCTGTTACTTCCTATCCACAATGGGTTGCTAACATTGTGCCCGTGCCTAAAAAGGATGGAAAAGTGAGAATGTGCATGTATTACAGAGATTTAAACAGGGCCAGTCCTAAAGATGACTTTCCACTACCACACATCGACATCCTGGTTGACAACACAGCTCAGCATAAAGTATTTTCTTTCATGGACGAATTCTTAGGCTATAACCATATCAAATCGGCACCTGAGGACATGGAGAAAACTACTTTTGTTACACAGTGGGGTACGTTCTGCTACAAAGTGATGCCATTCAGACTGAAGAATGCCGGGGAAACCTATCAACGCACCATGGTAGCTTTGTTTCATGATATGATACATCATGAGATAGAGGTCTACGTAGATGACATGATAGCCCGATCACAAACTGAAGAAGAACACCTTGATCACTTGCAAAAGCTGTTTGTCAGGTTGAAGGAGTACAAGCTAAGATTGAACCCTAACAAGTGCACATTCGGAGTCTGGTCCAATAAACTCTTGGGTTTCAATGTCAGCAACAAAGGCATCGAAGTTGATCCTGCCAAAGTCAAAGCTATACAAGAAATGCCTGCTCCTCGCACTGAGAAGGAGATCAGAGGTTTCTTGGGACGCCTAAACTACATTTCTAGGTTCATTTCTCACCTAACATCTACTTGTGAACCAATCTTCAAGCTGTTGAAGAAAGATCAGGTAGTTAGATGGAATGATGACTGCAAATTGCTTTCGATAAAATCAAGGAGTATTTACAAGAGCCTCCTGTCTTGATGCCGCCCGTCGAAGGAAGACTACTAATCATGTATCTGACCGTTTTGGATAACTCAATGGGGTGCGTACTGGGGCAGCATGACGCGTCTGGCCGAAAAGAGCATGCCATTTATTACCTTAGCAAAAAGTTTACCGACTGTGAAACCAGATATTCACTGCTCGAGAAAACTTGTTGCGCTTTGGTATGGGCTGCTCGCCGGCTAAGGCAGTATATGTTGACTCATACCACTTTGCTGATATCTAAGATGGATCCGATAAAGTACATCTTCGAGAAGCCTGCTTTGTCCGGAAGGATAGCCAGATGGAAGATGATCCTGATAGAATACGATATACAGTACATAACCCAAAAAGCTATAAAGTGGAGTGTGCTAGCCGATCATCTGGCTCATCAAGCTGTAGAAGATTATCAATCCATGAAGTTCGACTTCCCTAACGAAGACATCATGACATTGGACAATGTTGAAGATTTCAGACCATATGACGGACCTGAACAAGGATCCCGATGGACCCTGTACTTTGATGGTGCCTCCAATGCACTTGGTAACGGTATCGACGCAATACTTATTTCTCCAGAAGGTTGCCATACTCCTTTCACCGCCAGACTTTGCTTCAACTGCACGAACAACATGGCAGAGTACGAAGCATGCATTTTTGGACTCAAGGCTGCCATAGACTTGGGAATCAAATCTCTAATTGTGTTTGGGGACTCAGCTTTGGTCATCAGTCAGATCAAAGGAGAGTGGGACACTAAGCATCCAAACCCCATCCCTTATAAAGAACATGTCTTAACATTGTTACCACATTTCGAGCAGATTACCTTCGAGCACTTCCCGCGAGAAGAAAATCAGCTAGCAGATGCTCTAGCTACAATGTCATCCATGTTTAAACTTAACTGGGATAATGAGGCTCCCCAAATCACCATTGAACGGATGGACGAACCTGCACACTGTCACGAGATTAATACCGAAGAAGTGGTGGACCGACCTTGGTTCCATGAAGTCAAAAGGTATCTCGAGGCTCAAGAATACCCAGAAGGAGCTTCAGTCAATGACAAAAAGTTCTTAAGGAGATTCTCAGCTAAGTTCTTCCTAAGTAATGGCATCCTGTACAAACGCAATCATGATTCTATTCTGCTCCGTTGTGTGGACAAGATTGAAGCTGAAAGAATTATGGCTGAATTGCGTGAAGGTACCTTTGGCACTAACTCTAGTGGGAATACGATGGCTAAGAAGATTCTAAGGGCAGGCTATTACTGGTCTACCATGGAAGCTGACTGCTATCAACACTACCGAACTTGTCATAAGTTTCAAATCTATGCAGACAAGGTACACGTGCCCCCGGTTCCTCTAAATGTCTTAACAGCTCCTTGGCCATTCGCTATGTGGGGAATCAACATGATTGGAGAGATCAAGCCTATAGCCTTTAATGGACAACACTTTATTCTAGTGGCCATTGATTACTTCACTAAGTGGGTCGAAGCAACTTCCTTCGCATCCGTGACTAAGAATGTGGTTGCCCGCTTCATCAAGCAGAATCTTATTTGCTGGTACGGTATCCCAGAAAGGATCATCACGGATAACGGTACAAACCTTAACAATACTATGATCGCCGCCTTGTGCGAGCAGTTCAAGATTCAACATCACAATTCATATCCCTATCGGCCAAATATGAACGGTGCTGTCGAAGCTGCAAACAAAAATATCAAGAAGATAATACAAAAAATGACAGTTACCTACAAGGACTGGCATGAGATGCTACCGTTTTCTCTCCACGGGTACCGTACCATGGCTCGTACATCAACTGGGGCAACACCCTATTCTTTGGTTTATGGCATGGAGGCTATTTTACCTATTGAGGTTCAGATCCCCTCCTTAAGAATCACGAAGGATGCAGGTTTGAGTGAAGACGATTGGGTTCAGACCCGACTTGATCAGTTGAACTTAATTAATGAAAAGAGACTTACTGCTGTTTGTCATGGTCAGACGTATAAAAAACGGATGATCAAGGCTTTCAACAAGAAAGTCATACGACAAGTGTATCAAGTCGGAGATCTTGTGATCAAGCGCATCATTTTGCCACAAAGTGATCCCAGGGGAAAATGGACTCCTACCTACGAAGGACTATTTGTAATCAAGAACATCTTTTCTGGTGGGGCGATGATCTTAACCACCATGGACGGTGACGACCTGCCGCACCCTGCGAACACAGACATAGTCAAAAGATACTATGCATAAATGACCCGCTAGGTTGACACACCTAGGCAAAACAAGGGCATCCCGGTGGATCGAAAACCCGAAAGGGCGATTCAGGCAAAAATTAGGGATAAATAAAAAAAAACTGTACACCCGGCAAGTTGAAAACCCGAAAGGCCGACTTGGGCAAAAAAGGGTTTCCCGGTGGATCGAAAACCCGAAAGGGCGGTCCAGGCAAAAGTTAGGGAATTAAAGCGTATGACTATGTCTCGTCGGATCACTTTAAGGACAATTTCTTCACAGACAAACCTGGAGCTTCTGATCAATCCAATCATCTTCGGAAGAAGCAACGAATGGATAAGATATTCAGAGTTACGAAGGTTATAGCAGAATGGAAACCCCATGGAATTTTTTTACACATAGCTATCCTTCTTTGTATAAAATTTTCCTTAATTTTTACGACACCATCCTCTTACTAGGATGACTGTCTCCTTTATACAAAATACTTATTCAAAGTTAATACAAAGATACCTCTTTAAAGAGCAGAAAACCATTTTGTCTTTTTCTTTTTTACACTTATGTTTTATTTGCAAAAAATGTCCAATGATTCATTAATGAACATATGCATTTGAACATAATTACTGTTTACGAAGGAACATGATGAAAAAGAACAATTACTGACAGGTTGAAAGGATAGGAAAACGTCTTTAGGCTATTCCAGAGGCAACCCCTACAGTACATCATCCAGGTCCCCAACGGAGCTAAATTCCAAACCCTTAATCCCCATCAGAATTAAAACTTCAAACTCCCAATTCCCAACGGAGCCAAAACTTTGAATTACAAATCCCCAGCGGAGCTAAAACCTCCCATCCCCAGTCGAGTCAAGATTTCCAACTATCAATCCACAGCGGAAACCATTCAGTTTCTCCAAATTCCCCAGCAAGTTGTCTTAAAGTCTGAGAATTAACCAGATAACAGTTAACCTTTTGTCCTCCCCAACCTGGGATAATCCCCCAGTAGGGCGGCATACAACCCAAACTCCTGAACTTACTCCCCATCAATAAGCCTTCTTCCCCACAGAGTTTTATTATTCCCCAGTGAAGTCTCCAGAATGAAGATTCTCATTCTTAACTCCCCGCAGAAGTCATCAGAGTTTTCTCTATTCCCTAGCAGAACAAGGATTCCTTTTGTGTAATCCCCAGTAGACGTCAACAAAAGTTCTTTGGATTTCCCCAAGCAGATTTCTCAGACAGTACATGGCATTGCTCTCACAGCAGAATTTTTGTCAATACTCCAACTCTAAGACTTGAAGGATCCATGTATCCCCAGAAAGGTCATCAAGGATTTTAATCCCCAACAGTCGCCAAGGATTTCTCATCCTCAGCAATCAAAGATTTTGAATCTCCAGCAGCGGTGAAGGATTTATTTTCCCCGACAACAGTCAAAGATTTTATTATCCCCAGCTGTCCAGGATTCATTTTCCTCAGCAAATCAGCTTACATGCGCATACATTACATTCATTGATAAAGCGCATTTATTGCATCATACATTTCATGCAACATAACTTTGTGTTTCAGCTAATATTTTACCCTTTTCAGGATAAGATTAACAACTATCATTAACAATGTTCAAAGGTTCCAGATACAGTACAGATACACTCAAGACACGGAAGTCATTCTGTCACTCATTCAGATCCTAGTTCAGATAGGGTGCGGATACGCTCCAGATACGGAAGCCATTCTGCCACTAATTCAAAATTCCAAGTTCATGATACAGTCCAAATACACTCCAAACACGGAAGTCATTCTGATACTTATTCAAATTTCAAGTCAAGATACGGTACAAATGCACTCCAGACACAGAAGTTATTTTGTTACTCATTCAGAGTTCAACTATCAAGATACATTCCAGATACACTCCAGACACGAAAGTCATTCTGTCACTCATTCGGATTTTCAAGTTCAGATATGCTCCAGACATGGTTGCCATTCTGTCACTTATTCTGATTTTCCCCAGCTTAGATACGCTCCAGACTTGGATGCCATTCTGTCGCTTATTCAGATTTCAGATTCAAATACAGTACATATACACTCCAGATACGGAAGTCATTCTGTTACTCATTCATATTACTCATACAGACATAGCTCGAATACGCTCCATACATGGACGCCATTCCATTGCTCATACAGTTTCAGACTCCAGATACAGTTCAGATGCATTCCAGACACGGACACCATTCTGATACTCATCCTCTTGACTTACAACAAACATTCTTGGATGGCATATACAAGCCCATCTCCAAAAAGATTCTATCACATCTCCAAATGGCATCTTTAAGCCTATTCCCTCAACTTCATTTTGACGAGTGCAAATTTACGGGCACTCTAGTGTCCAATCATCTTTTACATTTGAGTCACGAACGACAAAACTCGCCAATCTAACTCTACAGGTTCAAGAAGATTGAACATGGGCAGCTGTTGTACCCCAAAATTTTCCCTCTCAATTATCAAGATTTTCCTCACAAGACTTCTTGGACTCAAGACCAGATTAGGGTTTGCTCAGCTCAAGACTTCCCCTTGCACTGATAACCTGAAATTAGGGTTTAAGTTTGCACAAGGATTTTTGGACCATCAATGTTTCATGAGACTTTCATACACCATATTGGACCCCTAATATTGCTCATACCAAGTTTCAAGCCTTGAATCACATTTTTACCCAATCAATTGGACAATTGACCTAAAAATCAACTGTATTGGGGAAAAGATCAACCATGGCCAATTTACAGTCAAACTTAATAATTTTTGATCCACAACAACATTTCAGACTCATATGTACCATTTTATCAAGTTTGGATCACAACTCCTCAAGAAATTTGATCAGATCATCAAAAGGGCAAAATGGTCAAAATTAGGGTTTTGACTGAGAAAGGGCATATCTGATTTTTAACCTAGCCAATGACCAATTGGGTTCAAACATGATTTCAAGGACTCAATGGCATCATATTGACCTAATTGCATGGTTCAAAAGATCTCAAATGCATTGGATTGATAGATGAATTTTCCAGTCAACTGATCAAAAATCAACTGTACACTGAAAAGTCAAACTTTGACTTTTGGTCAAAATCAAGTGCCAAGGGTCATAATTCATCAAGATATGTCAAAATGTGAAACTTGTTGACCAAGAAACTTAAAATTGCAAATTAGGGTTTTAATTTGAAATTTTTCATAACTTGAATTTTTCTAAGTATGGAAAATTTATTATTTTTTCCCAACTTTTCCCAACTTTTTCACCATGATGCAATTGGATTCAGAGAAAATTTCCAACATGAAAGTTGTAGTTATCCATGAAATATACAACTTTTATTCACAAAGTTTTCCCAAAGGATACTTGTATCTCAAGTTATGAATTTCTGAATAGGGGTCCATAAACTTTTTAACTTAGTGAAATTTTGCCCTAGTTTAGGCAGGTTTTAACCTAACTTCATGGCAACTTTTCACCTAGTTCAAAGAGGTATCTAAAGTTTCTTTTCAAATATGGATTGTAGAACATGTTGCAAGCTTTCTAAAATGTCCAAGAACTCTCCAAGATCATTTGTGGTTAGGGAGAATCGAAGGAGAGAAAATGGCATTTTATCACTTTTTTCAAGCCATTTTCACAATGCACCAACTTGCAAATCAGATCCTAGCATGCTTGTACCTTGCATTACAGGTCCTAATCCCTTCTACAATCCATAATTAAATTCTAACTCAATGGATAATGGCTTTGTTTTGTTTTTTGAGGCATTACACAAAGAATAATTCCATAAATGGCCAAAAGTTCACAATGCCATTTTGATAAAGCAAGCTTTTCCAACTTTTACAATTCTTGAGCCATGGACCTGATCTTTTGTTGCAAGCAATATCCACAAATATCAGACAATATTTACCGACTCTCATCAGCCCTTGAACTAACAAGTACAACACTTTGGCATAGTCACTTTAACCTTTCTTCAAAAGCAAGAAAAGAGGCAAAAGGGATTAGAACTTGCACATCTGATAAAGAGTGAACTTGGCTTCATTCTAGAAAACTACACAAACTTGTAACAAGCCAGAACACGAAAGCAAAAGATCCAAAACACTTGCAAACTCAAAAAACATAAATTTCTGCCCAAACAGGGCAGCTTCTACAAAACTCTTGCCATTTCATTTTTGGCTCGTGCCTTTCTTGATTCAACACTTGAAACACCTTCCATACATCCTACCTAAACCATCCAAGCCCTTGCACTGCAACTGTAACCCCTATTTCAGACATCACCATTCTCACTTTGGAAGGTTGCAGGTTGACTCGTGCAGGGAGTTTCAAGCATCCTCAAGGCAAGCTGAGCATTGGAAAAGCTTGAGGGAACTTCAAGAAAGCTCACACGATCTTCAGGCCTCACTCAAAGCCCCCACATTGCCATATCCAAACTCAGCTGAACAAGGTATTTTTCAAAACTATAAGCCCATTCCCGACAAGGTCCTGTCACGTCTCCAGATGGCATCTATAAGCCCATCCTCCCATCCACCATATTTCCAAAATGGCATCTGTAAGCCCATTCCCGCTATCACACTGCTGATCCTCTACTATGTGAGTGCAAATTTCTGGGCACTTTAGTGTTCAATCATCTTCCACCTTCGGATCACGAAAGACACGCAAGCCAATCTACATCCTCAGGTCTAAGAAGATTGAACAGGGGCAACTGTTGTACCCCAAAATTTGCCCTCCCATATTCTTCAAAGTTTTGACAAGCATCATCTCAATTTGCTCAAGTCTACTCAAGGGTTGCACAGTCAAACCATCCTCCTAAGCCAGTCAAAATTAGGGTTTTGGTTCTTACAAGGAAGTTGAAGTTTTCAAGGGCTCAATCAAGTCACATATGCCTATACATATTGTCAAGCACCTACATGTCAAGTTTCAAGACTCACAAGGTCAAGTTGCACATTCAAAAGCCTCATTTGCTTCACAATCAACTATAGGGGCAAAATGGTCATTTGACAGTCAAAAGTCAAAATTTTTGGTCAACATCTTATTTTGAAGCCACAATCATCATTTGGTCAAATCTTGACCATGATTTCACAAGAATGGCTCAAAAATCATTAAGATGCAAAAGTTTCTATTTTTGGACAGTTGAAAAGTCAACTGTAACTTGACCAAGGCATAACTTTTTCATGGTTCATCAGAAAAATTCCATCCAATGCTCATTTTGAAGGGGATGACATTTCCTACAACTAATCTTCACATTCCAAGTCCAAGAAATGCTCTCACAAAAAGTTATCAATTTCAACATTATAGGTCATTTTCAAAAGTCAACAAAAAGGCATTTTAATTCAAAGACCATAACTTGAGATTGGTAACTCAAAATGACATGGGACTAAAGGCATTGGTTAGAGGACTTCAAGACCTTTCCAAAATGTCCAAGAACATGTTCATATGATCAAAATTGAGCAAGATATGCATTGGAGAAGTTGGGAAATTTTTGTGAAATGGCAAAAGTCAACTATCCTTGAAACTTCAATTTTTGACAAAAGGGCCCACTTTTTACCACTTGATTCAGCCTTGTCATGCCACCCACGTGTCCCATGATCAATTTCAAGACCAAATAATTATTTTTCTATTTTTATTTAATTTTTATGGATTTAATTCATTTTAATCCATAATAATTCAAGTAAATCTAAAAAAATTAATTAAATGGTATCTTATGGTTTGAATAGCCTTCATGAAGCATTTGCAACCTACCAATTTCGTGCTAAGCTCATTTAGGCATGAAAATTCAAATTTTGAACAAGCTTTGAAAGGCCTTTAATGGTGGTTAAGACAAAATCCAAAGCTTAATTGCAATGGTTAAAGGCTCCTAAATGTGACTTATTCTCACTCATTACTATATATACAAGCCTTGCAAGCCTCATTCACAACCTAGAGTGTGCACAAACGGCCAGAGCAAAATCCAAAAAGTGTCAAAAAAATGTGTGAGATCAAAAGGAGTGTTGCAAGTATTTTCAGGCCAAAAGGAGAACGTGACTCTCTTCTTTGCCATACTTTGAAGCTAAAGCAACCCTTGCCATGTCCTAAGGTCCATCATACCGCGCTGTAAGTTTTCCCAGGTCCCCTCAAAATCCCATATTATTTTTTCTTACGTACTTGTGTGCAGGCTTCAAAGAAGGCTTATCATGCGCCTCACAAATCCAAAGCGCCAGATGGCTACAAGCATGCATCCAAAGGCCAGGAAGTGATCCTCACCATGCACTCAGTCAACCAACAAACACTTGATCCAAGGAGTCAACGTGGCTGGATGAGTAATGGGCCTCAGATTCCAATTTTCACCTCCATATTGGGCCCAGACCCCCTCCCTTGGTTTATTCTTTTTCTTTTCCTTTTTATATTTTCTAATTTAGTTATTAACTTTTTTTAATTATTATTATTATCACCAAAATTAATTATTTAACCCTTTCACAATAAAAAATAAAAAAAAGAACTAATATTATTATTATTATTAATTTCATTTTACTTTTGTAAATAAATACTAATAAATTGAATTAGTTTTAATTAGGCAACTTTAACCTTTTTTTCTTAATAACAAAAATAAATTTAGAATTAGGTTTTTATTAACTTTTAATTTTATTTCCTTTTATTTTATTTCATTAAAAACATAAAAATACAAAAACATTTTTCTTTTAATAAATTAATTAATTAGTTATTAATTTTAATTTCATTTAATCACAAAAAAGGACAAAAAAATTCATTTCTTTTCTTAAAAGGGTCAAAACCCTTAGGACGTTCCCGATTAAATTTCTTCTCGCGCGCATCTATTTATTTTGATTATTTATGTAACGGTCTCCAGATATGTAATAGTTAAATAGGAATTTTACCGCTTTATTTAATTTCTCGCATTTATTTACCAAAACGGGTTTTTGTTTTTGGCGATGTATAGACTCGCGCCTTGTAATAGCGTAAAATTTACATTTTTACAATTTATTTTCCGCACTCCTAACTGTTAAAAAATGCATGAAAGAATGTATGAAAAATAAAATCAATCTGTAGCTCACAAATAACATGCAAAGACAAACATTAACTGAAAAACAACACACATGCACATACCACCCCTAGGGTACGCCTCACTGGTTGCCTCGAACGTGGTCATCAAGTATAGGGTGCCTTAGAGGTCGCCCTTTTGTCTAAAGATCCAGTTGCCTCGAAACGGTTGCCTCAGATACAAAGGATCTAGGACATTAGGGTTACTTCTAAGGTGTCCTACCATTGCTTCGGTGACCACACTGTCCCGATAATCGAATTGACCCGAACACCTCCAACGATGGTGCTACCTACCTCTCAATGGTGGGATAGCACTATCTAAAGGACTCTTACACAGCCTAATTCCTTAGAGTAGGTAGATCTCATGGGTACTTGCTCTTCTCAAAACAAACAAAAACAAACTTTTCGCACTCACACTTTCTAAGAGTTTTCAAACAAAATTTTCACACACTCTTGAGGACAGACACAAGAGTTACTTAGAAATCTTTCAAACGAAACTTTTTCAAAACCCACACACACTTGAAAAGCAAACAATTTTGAAAACATAAGAGCAAGTACCTAAGAGCCCATGGATAACCATGGATAGAAAGGGTGCTAACACCTTCCCTTTCTATAAATCTACCTCCCGAACCGAGAAACATTCTCAAATAAGGAATTTTGGTGTGCTTTTGTCCTTTCCATGTTGGAGAACATAAAAGACGGTGGCGACCCTTGCTTACCGCGACATTTCGCGAAACCAGCTAAAAAACAGTCAGTTCTATTCCCACCGATCACAGAACTGGCGACTCTGCTGGGGACAAATAAAAGTGAGGTGTACCTTAGGATTAGATCATACTTATGTTTTTAATTGCTTTGCTTTGATTGCTTTATATTTGTGGGCTTTGCATCGGAGTTTCATAGATCCTAATCCGGATCTGGGGATACCCTTTTAGGTAGCATAAGCTGTGAGGGACCTGTCCGGCGTAGACCGACACGGGTGAAGCAGTGGCTATGTTGGTGTGGCACCTTGGTATGTACCGATATCCCTTGTGTTGCAACGAGGAGAATATGGGTCTTCTGAGGAGTCATTAAGCACCAACCAACCTTAGAACCCTAATGTGACCCAACTTGGCCATATAACAGTAGCAGTATGCTACACCCATTGAGGCTAAACTCTCGCGATGGTTCTGGCCGCAAGGAAAGATTGTGACGCTGGAGTTATGACCGATTGAGGGTAGTCAGTGATATTGGGATCCTCTAGAACCCGATTACTTTTGATAGGACAGGTATTAACCAACGAAACTGAAAGAGGGTAGTACCTAAACTTCATGCTGGCCTAAACTCTAAGGGCTGTCTTGTGTGACTTGTGTGCCTTCAAACTTGACTACTTGCATACTTGTTATCTGACACACGAGTTTCTTGCAGGTTTTGTTTATAGTCCTTAATATGGGCTCATAACAGGGTTTACTTACATCACTCCACGCATAGCATAACATCATGCCATCATACCATTGCATACATCCTACATAAGGACTAATCCATTTCAAGGACCTCAAGGGTTTTGTGATGCAGGTCATGATGAATCAAATGTCCAGCAAGGGGTAAAGGGGATTTATTTTCCTCTAGCCAAGGTTAATGACTTGAGTCAGGGGCTATGACCCACTCGATATGGTGAGCCTTGACTCTTGAAGAAGGACTCTCATCAACATGAAGTCCCTTCCATCAAGCTACAAAATTCAAATGCTAACAATTTTCTTGTTTACCCCGCGAGATCCTTGAAAATATTGCATGCATACATACATATCACGGCATTACAGGTACTCCTTTGACAAGTCACTTACCATCTTCGCTGTTTATTTCAGCAATGGCTTCCCAACAAAACAACCAGGATCTTCATGCTCAAGAGACTCGGTTCGGGGAGATCCTCCTAAATCTATCCAAGGGGAAGGAAGAGCTGAGAACACTCCTCATGGGGAATTTGGTCAGGAAGAGTCCCAAAGACGACAAGGACGAACGGCTGAAACATCTGCAAGCTGAGGTGGATGTAATGAGAACCCAGATGCTGGGGCAAGTGGCTCTTATCCAAGACTTATCTCAAAGACAAGGAGAGCTCAGGGTTCTCGTCAACCAACTGCTTCGGGATAACCAACTGGGGCAAACATCTAAGGTTGAAGAGCAAGCCATCATTCAACCACCCGTGGGGCAAGAAGACAAGGGAAAAGCTCCTCAGTTTGCTTTGGGGTCACAAGCCCAGCATCAACCTCACCAGCGTCAACAGGGTAATCGGCGTAAGCGAAATACGTCTGGAAGACATTTCTCGGAGACTGGTGTGCCATCCTTACTAATACTGAAATGCTTGTTGGAGGTCAAGCTGATTGCTTTAAAGGATCCTCCTAAGAAGCTCAACATAACCTCCCAAAAGTACAATCCTGATGAAAGGTGTGCCTACCATTCTGACAGTCCTGGGCATGACACTGACGACTGTTGGAGCCTGAGGAACAAGATCCAAGACTTGATCGACGGAAGGATGCTGGAGTTCATGCCGGGTGGAAAAATGAAAATCTTCTGCTGAGAATCTTCCATTTAGGATGACTAGTTCAAACTAAGAAACTTTTGTTCATTCGAATGTTCAAGTTGTATTTTCCTTTGATTGTTCAAACAATTATTATCATAGCAAACTTTATTACTTTATCAATGCATCGCATATGTCTGTTTTGAATCAATATATTCGCATTCGCTATATTCAAACTGTTTTCATTTTTTTTGTGATGATCAACTCTCAATTAATAATTCTAAGCCTCTTGAGGGAGGATGACGAAAACGATACCACGATCTTTACAATATGCTTTTGAACAGACCCCGCTGATGAGGTACATGCATTGTTTCAATTCCTAAACACCAGAGTTATAAGGTAGATAATCCCTCGTCAACCCCTCTAAGCCACAAAAGTAGGAGTTTTTCTTTTCAAAAATTAAAACCCTTAATCATAACCTGGGGCAGGGTAGTTCTCTCAGCTGATCCAAGTGCACAACGAATGGCACCAAAGGAATCCTTACAAAACAAAAGACAGTGATGGTCCTGAATAATCATAAAGACGGGCAATCATTATCCCTCAAAATAAACGCCCAATAAGTCAAAACCTATGGAGGAGACTTACAAAACTGGGGCATCCCGCTGACTGTGATCACAAAAGAAACAGTTCAAAAAAAAAAAAAACAGGGATAACGAAATCAAAAAGAAAGAGGTCCTACAAACCCTCAACAAAAAAGAAATGACTGCCTATTCAAAATAAATTATCAGTATCCGAACCATCATTGGAACATCAGAGCAAATACTCAAACAAGGTCTAACGCATGATCAGCTGAGTTTAGGTTTGAAGAACATCACGAAGAATGGGTGGGTACAAATAAATTTTGAGCCTTTATCTTTTGTTTATTAAACCTTGAACCAGGCCACGCTATAACCCTTAAAAGTCCTAGCTGAAGCATGGTTTAGTTCGAAAGCATACTGTTGCAAAGGTATCCTGACTCCTTAAGGCTCGCCGTAAAATCTTGAGTTGACATCACAATTTACAAAATTTTTTTTACTTGTTTTTATGAAAAAAATGCATTTTCAAGAAAACTTCAAGACAGACATAAGCTTTGCATTTTTAATATAACATTGCTTGCATATGACTATTTGTTTGAACAGCATAGAAGTTCGCACGAAGAATATCCAGTGAACAAGAGTCTTCCCAACAAAAATGTCATCTCAAATGGAAGAAACACTTCGAATTAAGGGGCACGGCACGATCATTGTCCGTCATCTGGGGCAGTTAAGTCAAGATTCGGAGAATCTCTCAAAAGGCCAACCAGCTTGGGGAAAATCTCCATCTGGATCACTTGGGGCATTGGACGATCAAACGAAGATCTTCTGGTGGTATGACGACACAACACTACTAACGGTGGCACCTCCCAACATCTTGAGAGCATGGACATAGTCGAAAAAATACTACGCATAATCAAAGACCCGCTAGGTTGACACACCTAGGCAAAAATAAGGGCTTCCCGGTGAACCAAAAGGGTTCGGGCAAAAATAAGGGTTGAAAATGAAAAATTATGCACCCGGCAAGTCGAAAACCTGAGAAGGCGGCTTGGGAAAAATGGGTATCCTGGTGGACTTAAAACCCGAAAGGGCGGTCCAGGCAAAAGTTAGGGATCAAAAGCGTACGACTATGTTCCATCATCTCGTCACTTACCTACCAGAAGAAGATTTGTCAACCGGCAGTCATCAAGCGCCTCCACAGGTATCTTCTCCCACAGAAACAGGGGCAATATGAGTTGTCTAAGAGATCTAGTTGCTCTGTCCACCAAGGTACTAAGGTAGGTTCAACTAAAGAACGTGACCAAGATACCTTCACTCCCCGCGGAGTAAGATAAGATTCAACAATACTCTCCCCCGAGCAAAGTTGGTCTCCCGTCAGCCCTGACAAGGTACAATATCTCCAGCAAGTCAACAATGCTCTCCCCAAGAAGAGTTAGTCTACTGTCAGCCTTAAGGAAGTTGGGTATCCCCAGAAAATCTCAATATTCTCCAGCAGTATGCAGATGTTCCTAAGCAAGCATCCCCGGCCGTCTTAATATAAGATTATTCCCCGGCGGAATACCAGACACCCCAGTGGAGCCATTCCCCAGTACAGTTCAAAAGTCTCCCCAAGAGAGTCGAATCAATCTCCCTAGTAGATTCTGGAAGCTTATCACCGGCAGAGTACGAACGCTTCTCCCCGGCTTTATTCAAGGTTATTCCCCACCAGAACTTATAAATGGGTTATCCTCAGCTAATTACCACAGAAAGATCGTCCTCGGCGAAGTTCTTCCTACCCCCCAGTGGAGTTCATCAAATCTTCCAACATAACTTATCAACGGAATCCCCAGCGGAGTTCTCATTCAAACCTCAGCGAAGTATCTCTTCCCCACAGAGTAATTCCCCGCAGAGTATCTCTCCAACAAGTTTATTCACCAACGGAGTCATCTTCTCCTACCGGTTTATTCTTCATCATCCCCAGCAGAAACGAAGAACTGTACTCTTCAACATCAGCCCAGGATTCAACAAACTCCCGGCATTCGTCAAGGATTTATTTTCCCAGACGAGAATACATTCATAAACATCACATCTTCATACATTATAGCATGCATACACATCATACAACACAAATCTCATTTATTTTTGAGAACATCTTAAAATCATGCAGTTCATGCATCATGACATTGCATATGACTAATACTTTGCCTTTTCAGAAAAAAAAGTCAATCAAAAGATGATTACCATCTACCTTTACAGTTCCAGATCAACACCGGTAATAAGCCAGGAAAATTCTATGGACGACTGATCGTGGGTTAATATCCGAAACCAAACAGGACAATTATCTACTTGATCATCCTCAGGCAACCCTACACCGGTTCCTTTTCTTTCAGAAGAAGTCTTACACGGGCTCATCAACAGGTAACCCTACACCGGTTCCTTCTCAACCTCAGATGTAGTTTTACACGAACTCATCATCAGGCAACCCTACACCGGTTCCTTCTCAATCTTCAGACGAAGTCTTACACGGACTTATCATTAAAGTAACCCTACGCCGGTTCCTTTTCTTTCAGAAGAAGTCTTACACGGACTTATCCCGAAGTAACCTTACCCCAGTTCATCCAGAAGTTTTACACGAAATTATCCTGCAGTAACCCTACGCCGGTTCCTTTTCTTTCAGAAGAAGTCTTACACGGACTTATCTAAAGATGACCTTACCCCGATTCATCAAGAAGTTTTACACGAACTTATCCTGCAGTAACCTTACCCCGGTTCCTCCAGAAGTCTTACACGGACTTATCTCAAGATGACCTTACCCCGGTTCATCAAGAAGTTTTACACGAACTTATCCTGCAGTAACCTTACCCCGGTTCCTCCAGAAGTCTTACACGGACTTATCTCAAGATGACCTTACCCCGGTTCATCCAGAAGTTTTACACGAACTTATCCTGCAGTAACCTTACCCCGGTTCCTCCAGAAGTCTTACACGGACTTATCTCAAGATGACCTTACCCCGGTTCATCAAGAAGTTTTACACGAACTTATCCTGCAGTAACCTTACCCCGGTTCCTCCAGAAGTCTTACACGGACTTATCTCAAGATGACCTTACCCCGGTTCATCCAGAAGTTTTACACGAACTTATCCTGCAGTAACCTTACTCCGGTTCATCCAGAAGTTTTACACGGACTTATCCTGCAGTAACCTTACCCCAGTTCCTCCAGAAGTCTTACACGGACTTATCCCGAAGTAACCTTACCCCGGTTCATCCAGAAGTTTTACACGAACTTATCCTGCAGTAACCTTACCCCGGTTCCTCCAGAAGTCTTACACGGACTTATCTCAAGATGACCTTACCCCGGTTCATCAAGAAGTTTTACATGAACTTATCATGCAGTAACCTTACCCCGGTTCCTCCAAAAGTCTTACACGGACTTATCTCAAGATGACCTTACCCCGGTTCATCCAGAAGTTTTACACGAACTTATCCTGCAGTAACCTTACCCCGGTTCCTCCAGAAGTCTTACACGGACTTATCTCAAGATGACCTTACCCCGGTTCATCCAGAAGTTTTACACGAACTTATCCTGCAGTAACCTTACCCCGGTTCCTCCAGAAGTCTTACACGGACTTATCTCAAGATGACCTTACCCCGGTTCATCCAGAAGTTTTACACGAACTTATCCTGCAGTAACCTTACCCCGGTTCCTCCAGAAGTCTTACACGGACTTATCCCGAAGTAACCTTACTCCGGTTCCTCCAAAAGTTTTACACGAACTTATCCCGAAGAAACCCTACATAGGTTCTCTCTCTCCAGACGTAGTTTTACACGGGCTCGTCGTCAAAGAAACCCTACACAGGTTCTCTCTTCCCAAAGATGCAGTTTTACACGGACTCGTCATCAGAAACCCTACCCAGGTTTTACTTCTTCCAGGATGCAGTTTTTACATGGGCTCATCATCAAAGTAACCCCACACAGGTTCCCTTCTCAAACTCCAGACGTAGTTTTACACGGACTCGTCATCAAAGTAACCCCACACAGGTTTCTTCCCCATTTCAGATGCAGCTTCACACGGGCTCATCATCAGTAAACCCTACACAGGTTTCCTTCTTTCCAAGATGCAGTTTTACACGAGCTCATCATCAGTCAGCCCTACACAGGTTTCCTTCTTTCCAAGATGCAGTTTTACACGAGCTCATCATCAGGCAACCCTACACAGATTCCCTCTTTCAACTTACAAAATTACAACTCAACAGACAGTCTCCAAATGGCATCTATAAGCCCATTCCCGACAAGGTTCTGTCACATATCCAGATGGCATCTATAAGCCCATCCTCCCATCCATCACATTTCCAAATGGCATCTATAAGCCCATTCCCGACAAGGTCCTGTCACGTCTCCAGATGGCATCTATAAGCCCATCCTCCCATCCACCATATTTCCAAAATGACATCTGTAAGCCCATTCCCGCTATCACACTGCTGATACTCTACTATGTGAGTGCAAATTTCTGGGCACTTTAGTGTTCAATCATCTTCCACCTTCGGATCACGAAAGGCACGCAAGCCAATCTACATCCTCAGGTCTAAGAAGATTGAACAGGGGCAACTGTTGTACCCAAAAATTTGCCCTCCCATATTCTTCAAAGTTTTGACAAGCATCATCTCAATTTGCTCAAGTCTACTCAAGGGTTGCACAGTCAAACCATCCTCCTAAGTCAGTCAAAATTAGGGTTTTGGTTCTTGCAAGGAAGTTGAGGTTTTCAAGGGATCAATCAAGTCACATATGCCTATACATATTGTCAAGCACCTACATGTCAAGTTTCAAGGCTCACAAGGTCAAGTTGCACAGTCAAAAGCCTCATTTGCTTCACAATCAACTGTAGGGGCAAAATGGTCATTTGGCAGTCAAAAGTCAAAATTTTTGGTCAACATCTTATTTTGAAGCCACAATCATCATTTGGTCAAATCTTGACCATGATTTCACAAGAATGGCTCAAAAATCATCAAGATGCAAAAGTTTCTATTTTTGGACAGCTGAAAAGTCAACTGTAACTTGACCAAGGCATAACTTTTTCATGGTTCATCATAAAAATCCCATCCAATGCTCATTTTGAAGAGGATGACATTTCCTACAACTAATCTACACATTCCAAGTCCAAGAAATGCTCTCACAAAAAGTTATCAATTTCAACATTATAGGTCATTTTCAAAAGTCAACAAAAAGGCATTTTAAGTCAAAGACCATAACTTGAGATTGGTAACTCAAAATGACATGGGACCAAAGGCATTGGTTAGAGGACTTCAATACCTTTACAAAATGTCCAAGAGCATGTTCATATGATCAAAATTGAGCAAGATATGCATTGGAGAAGTTGGGAAATTTTTGTGAAATGGCAAAAGTCAACTATCCTTGAAACTTCAATTTTTGACAAAAGGGCCCACTTTTTTCCACTTGATTCAGCCTTGTCATGCCACCCACGTGTCCCATGATCAATTTCAAGACCAAATAATTATTTTTTCTATTTTTATTTAATTTTTATGGATTTAATTCATTTTAATCCATAATAATTCAAGTAAATCTAAAAAAATTAATTAAATGGTATCTTATGGTTTGAATAGCCTTCATGAAGCATTTGCAACCTACGAATTTCGTGCTAAGCTCATTTAGGCATGAAAATTCAAATTTTGAACAAGCTTTGAAAGGCCTTTAATGGTGGTTAAGACAAAATCCAAAGCTTAATTGCAATGGTTAAAGGCTCCTAAATGTGACTTATTCTCACTCATTACTATACATACAAGCCTTGCAAGCCTCATTCACAACCTAGAGTGTGCACAAACGGCCAGAGCAAAATCCAAAAAGTGTCAAAAAAAAGTGTGAGATCAAAAGGAGTGTTGCAAGTATTTTCAGGCCAAAAGGAGAACGTGACTCTCTTCTTTGCCATACTTTGAAGCTAAAGCAACCCTTGCCACGTCCTAAGGTCCATCATACCGCGCTGTAAGTTTTCCCTGGTCCCCTCAAAATCCCATATTATTTTTTCTTACATACTTGTGTGCAGGCTTCAAAGAAGGCTTATCATGCGCCTCACAAATCCAAAGCGCCAGGTGGCTACAGGCATGCATCTAAAGGCCAGGAAGTGATCCTCACCATGCACTCAGTCAACCAAAAAATACTTGATCCAAGGAGTCAACGTGGCTGGATGAGTAATGGGCCTCAGATTCCAATTTTCACCTCCATATTGGGCCCAGACCCCCTCCCTTGGTTTATTCTTTTTCTTTTTCTTTTTATATTTTCTAATTTAGTTATTAACTTTTTTTAATTATTATTATTATCACCAAAATTAATTATTTAACCCTTTCACAATAAAAAATAAAAAAAGAACTAATATTATTATTATTATTAATTTCATTTTACTTTTGTAAATAAATACTAATAAATTGAATTAGTTTTAATTAGGCAACTTTAACCTTTTTTTCTTAATAACAAAAATAAATTTAGAATTAGGTTTTTATTAACTTTTAATTTTATTTCCTTTTATTTTATTTCATTAAAAACATAAAAATACAAAAACATTTTTCTTTTAATAAATTAATTAATTAGTTATTAATTTTAATTTCATTTAATCACAAAAAAGGACAAAAAAATTCATTTCTTTTCTTAAAAGGGTCAAAACCCTTAGGACGTTCCCGATTAAATTTCTTCTCGCGCGCATCTATTTATTTTGATTATTTATGTAACGGTCTCCAGATATGTAATAGTTAAATAGGAATTTTGCCGCTTTATTTAATTTCTCGCATTTATTTACCAAAACGGGTTTTTGTTTTTGGCGATGTATAGACTCGCGCCTTGTAATAGCGTAGAATTTACATTTCTGCAATTTATTTTCCGCACTCCTAACTGTTAAAAAATGCATGAAAGAATGTATGAAAAATAAAATCAATCTGTAGCTCACAAATAACATGCAAAGACAAACATTAACTGAAAAACAACACACATGCACATACCACCCCTAGGGTACGCCTCACTGGTTGCCTCGAACGTGGTCATCAAGTATAGGATGCCTTAGAGGTCGCCCTTTTGTCTAAAGATCCAGTTGCCTCGAAACGGCTGCCTCGGATACAAAGGATCTAGGACATTAGGGTTACTTCTAAGGTGTCCTACCATTGCTTCGGTGACCACACTGTCCCGATAATCGAATTGACCCGAACACCTCCAACGATGGTGCTACCTACCTCTCAATGGTGGGATAGCACCATCTAAAGGACTCTTACACAGCCTAATTCCTTAGAGTAGGTAGATCTCATGGGTACTTGCTCTTCTCAAAACAAACAAAAACAAACAAAAAGAAACTTTTCACACTCACACTTTCTAAGAGTTTTCAAACAAATTTTTCACACACTCTTGAGGACAGACACAAGAGTTACTTAGAAATCTTTCAAACGAAACTTTTTCAAAACCCACACACACTTGAAAAGCAAATAATTTTTAAAACATAAGAGCAAGTACCTAAGAGCCCATGGATAACCATGGATAGAAAGGGTGCTAACACCTTCCCTTTTTATAAATCTACCTCCCGAACCGAGAAACATTCTCAAATAAGGTATTTTGCTGTGCTTTTGTCCTTTCCATGTTGGAGAACATAAAAGACGGTGGCGACTCTTGCTTACCGCGACATTTCGCGAAACCAACTAAAAAACAGTCAGTTCTATTCCCACCGATCACAGACGCTATCAAAAGGTTGCCTAAAACAAATGATCTTGGTCCCTCAAAATGCTAAAGATACTTGGTAATATTGCTATCATGGTCATACGATGACCCACGCCTGTCCCGTTTAACATCCAAAGATAGGGTTGTTTACCAATGCAATGGTAAATCAACAATGTCAAAGGAATAAAGATGCATAGGAAAGACATTTGAGTAGGGTAGATAGTTCCTAGTTACTTGCTCATTTATAAACAAATCCTTGCTATTTTCAAAAACAATAACACAGACACTTTCAAAACATTTCCAAACAACTTTCAAAGCATTGAAACATTTTTCAAAAGACAAACATCTTTGTATACATTCTTACAAACGAGAATCATTACAAAGATCGCCTAAACGAAGGCCTCTTTTCAAAATACTTTCAAAACCACATAAAGCACCATTTCAAACAATTTCAAAAGCAAAGCAAGTGATCTAAACAAGTAACTAAGAGCCCATGGAAAACCATGGATGAAAAGGGTGCTAGCACCTTCCCTTTTCATAATCTACCCCCCAAACTCAAGAAAATATCTCGAAGGTCTTTCCTGTGCTTTTTTACCTTTCCTTTTGGATAAAATAAAAGTCGGTGGAGACTCTTGCTAAACCGAAACATTTGCGACGAAACGCAAAACCTCAAGTCAGTTCTCCCACCATATCACATACCTCCAGTTCCTCTGAATGTTTTGACGGCACCTTGGCCTTTTGCAATGTGGGGCATCGATATGATTGGCGAGATTAGACCTACTGCATCCAACGAGCATCGTTTCATTCTGGTAGCTATTGATTATTTCACGAAGTGGGTTGAGGCAGCTTCCTTTGCTACAGTAACCAAGAACGTCGTAGCACGATTTATCCGATACAACTTGATCTGTCGATACAATGTACCAGAGAGGATAATTACAGACAATGGTACAAATCTCAACAATACAATGATCACCGAGCTCTGCAAACAGTTTAAGATTCAGCATCACAACTCTTCTCCCTACCGCCCGAAGATGAATGGGGCTATCGAGGCGGCTAATAAGAACATCAAGAAGATTGTGCAGAAGATGACAGTAACCTACAAAGACTTGCACGAGATGCTACCGTTTGCTCTTCATGGGTACCGTACCTCAGCGCGGACGTCAACAGGAGCAACACCCTATTATTTGGTGTATGGCATGGAGGCAGTCTTACCCATTGAAGTCCAGATACCCTCTCACCGGATTATGAAGGATGCAGGTTTGAGCGAAGATGACTGGATCTAAACCCAGCTTGATCAGCTGAATCTAATCGACGAAAAGAGACTTACTTCTATTTGTCATGGTCAGACGTATCAAAAGAGGATGATCAAGGCATTTAACAAGAAAGTTAGACGACAAGAGTATCAAGTCGGGGATCTGGTGATCAAACGCATCATACTACCGCAAGGTGATCCCAGGGGAAAGTGGACCCCCACTTATGAAGGGCCATTTGTGGTTAAGAACATTTTCTCAAGAGGAGCTATGATTCTAACCACCATGGATGGTGACGACCTTCCTCACCCCGTCAATGCAGACATAGTGAAAAAATACTATGCATAGTCAAAGACCCGCTAGGTCGACTGGCCTAGGAAAAAATAAGGGCTTCCCGGCGAACCAAAAGGGTTCGGGCAAAAATAAGGGATGAAAATGAAAAAAAACTGTACACCCGGCAAGTCGAAAACCTGAAAAGGCGGCTTGGGCAAAAAAGTGTATCCCGGTGGACTGAAAACCCGAAAGGGCGGTCCAGGCAAAAATTAGGGATCAGAGCGTAACACTATGTCTCATTGGATCACCTTGCAACCAGACTTCGGTATCGACTATCAAGCTCAGACGACACCAATCAATCTGATCTACCTTCAACCTAGTAGAAAAGTGATGAGATGCTCGAAGATATAACAACAATAACAGAGTTGGAACCCAGTGGGATTGTTGACATATCTGTTTTTCTTTGTTTTTCACAGATTGTATATTTTTTATCTTTCGACGACATTCTCTTACTAGGACGTCAGCCTCTTGTACAAAACTCCTATTACATGCCAACTTCAAAATCAATATAATTCATTTCACAATAAATTCCAAAAAAAAAATATTTTTTCTTTTTCTGTTTTGTTTTGCAAGAACGTCCAATGATTCATTTTTGATATATACATTTGAAAATAATTGTTGCTCATAAATATTTACATGCGAAACAAAAGACGATTACTCGTAATTCTAGAAACAGGGGCAAACAAGAAATGCCCAAACCTTACAGTTGCTCTATTCACCAGGTACGGGGATAGACCCAGCTTGAGAAAATGACTAAAAGTACATACACTCCCTGCAGATTAAAAGATACCCAAAAGACAGTGGTGTCAACTCTCCCCAGCTGAGGTTCGCAATCGTGAATGAGTCGGTAAGATTGTCCCCAAGCAGAGTTCATCTATCACCAGCACTAGAAGATTATCCCCAGTGGAGTTTATTTCTTCCACAAACAGAAATTTTATCCCCGACAGAGTTCATCACCGCCAGCAACGGTAATTTATCCATAACCAAGGTTATTTCTCCAAATCAGCGTACCTTCTGACAAAGTATCTCTTCCCCACATTGTCACTCTCTCACTAGTTTATTCTCCAGCAGAATTATTCTCCTGCTAAGTTATTCTCAAATCATCTTCGGTCCTTATCCCCAATGAGTGAAACTCTTTATATTCTCCAACAGCAGTCTGGGATTTATTTTCCCCAGTTAGAGAACATCATAAAAACATTACACATCCATACATCACAGCATGCATATACACATCATACAACACAATCTCATTTATTTCAAAAACATCATTGCTCGATACATGTCATGCATCATGACATTACATACGACTAACCCTTTACATTTCAGGAAAAGATACAATCAAATTCTTACAAAGTTCAAGCTATGAAGCCCGGGCACGCCCGAATAGTATCTTGATCTCTCCATCATATTGTGAAGCCCGGAGAATGACCGGATAATAGTATCAGAATACCGCGAAGCCTGGATTACGACCAAATAGTGGATTATCTCAGATTCAAGCTATGAAGCCCGGATTCAACCGAATAGTATTTTAATCCCTAACAAGTTATTGTGAAGCCTGGATTACGACCAGATAGCAATACAAGACACCATGAAGCCTGGATTCAACCAAATAGTGGTATATCATAAACACAAGATGTGAAGCCCAGGTTCGACCGGATAACAGCTCAGCAAGTTATTATGAAGCCTGGATTACGACCAGATAGCAATACGAGACGCCATAAAGCCTGGACTCAACCAGATAATGGTAGAAGACATTGTGAAGCCTGGGTTACGACCAAATAGCAGCCAAGAATACTACGAATCCTGGATTATGACCAGATAGTGGTATATCTTTATTGCAAGTTATGAAGCCCGGATTCAACCGGATAACATCTTGAGTTCCCCGAACACCATGAAGCCTGGATTCGACCGGATAATGGTATAATACATCGTGAAGCCTGGATTACGACCAAATAGTGGTTTGAGACATCGTGAATCCTGGATTACGACCAGATAGTGGTAAAGGAACACTAAAGCCTGGGATTACGACCAGATAACAGTGAGGAACACTATGAAGCTTGGATTTCGACCAAATAGCAGTTCACCCGGCCAATTACTATGAAGCCCGGAGTCGACCGAATATTAGTAGGCCTTAAAATCAAATGGGATCCCGGAGGCGACTGGATAACCACTTGATTTCTTCTGAAGCCTGAATTTCGACCAGATAAGAAGTGAGGTATTGTGAAGCCTGGATTCGACCAGATAGTAGTACAGGACACCATGAAGTCTGGATTCGACCAGATAATGGTATGAAACATCGTGAAACCTGGATTATAACCAGATAGCGGTACAAGACATTATGAAGCTTGGATTTCGACCAAATAGCAATTTTACCTGGACAATTACTAAGAAGCCCGGAGTCGACCGAATATTAGTGTGCCCTAAATTTAAGTTAAAGCCGGATGTGACCGAATAAAAACTGAATTCCTTCTGAAGCCTAGATTACGACCGGATAAGAATTGAGAAATTGCAAAGCTTGGATTACGACCGAATATCAAGTTTAATCTCATCTCCCCAGTAAGTCACTGTGAAGCCTGGATTACGACCAGATAACAGTCGATCTTATCATTATGAAGCCTGGATCATGATCATATAGTAGTTCATTTTCACCTCTTCGACCAAGAGACGATTCCCCTGTAGAATAATGGACGACCGAAGCTCCTAAAATTAAACTTTCTCTCAAGACAGAGACCGACATTCCCCAGCGGAATCCTCCTCAATAACAGGTATACAAGCTCTCGCTAAGGAATCTCTTATGCGATCAACACTTTTTATGATGGCATCTTTAAGCTTATATTCCATCATCAATCTCCAAATGGAATCTATAAGCCCATTCCCGACATCACAAGACAAATACCACTTCATGCGAGTGCAAATTTCTGGGCACTCTAGTGTTCAATCATATTCCACCTTCGGATTACGAAAGGCAAGCAAGCCAATCTACATCCTCAGGTTTAAGAAGATTGAACAGGGGCAGATGTTGTACCCTAAAATTTTCCCTCCCATATTTCTCAATACATTTTAAGTGAGGTCCTCAAATTGCTCAAGGAAGTCCAAGGGTTGATCAGACAAGCTCTCTCCTAAGGCAGTCTACCTCAAATTAGGGTTTCATGTTGCATCAAGATATTTGAGTCCAAGGGATCCCAAATGCTCACCATTGTCCTAATATTTTCTCAAGATCATCCATGTCAAGTTTCAAGCCCTACAGAGAAAGTTTGCTCAGTCAATTGCTCAAAGGCCTGAGAATCGACTGTGCTAGGGCAAAAGTCAACTGTGGCCTACATACAGTCAAACTTCAAGATTTTGGGTCAACATCCTAATTTTGAAGTATTATCCATCATTTGATCAAGGGTTGATCATGATTCATCAAGGATTGCTCACAATTCATCAAAACCCAAAAGTTGCTAAATTAAGGTTTTGTAGGAAAAGTCAACTCAACTTTGACCAAGCATAACTTTCTCATATTTTATGAGAAATGACCCTTATAAAGCTCATTTTGAAGAGGATGCAATGATCTACAATCCATCTTCAGCTCCCAAGTTCAAAATATGCACCCACAAGAAGTTATGAATTTGGACATTATAGGTCATTTTGAAAAGTCAACAAAAACACCTTTTTTATCAAAGCTTCATACATGAACATGGAAGACTCAATTGAGATAAGACCAAAAATGTTGCTTATAGGACATCTCAAGCTTTGTAAAAAGTCAAAGAAAACCGTCAAAGAGTCAAAATTTAAGAAGTTATGCATTGGTGAAGTTGACCTTTCTTTGCAAAATTGCCAAAAGTCAAATATGCCTCAAATTGCAATTTTTGCTAAATGAGCCTAACTTTATGCACTTGTTTTGAGTTGGTAGCATGGTCCACGAGCCCTAGCTCTTTCCACTTGCTTTTATTTTATTTTTAACATTTATTTTGATTTTTTATTTCAATTAAATCAATTTAAATCAAAATAAATCATGAAAATATCCAAACCATTTAAGTCTTGAGATTTGGTGCATGTTTCAGGTCCCATATACAGCTAGCAAGTGAATCAAATCGTGCAAGGCATAGGTGTGCATAAAAAGATTGATTTTGGCCTATTTTGGAAAGATTTTCAAGTGAATCAAATCAAGAACAAAATCCATAACTGATAAAGATTGAGAAGACTTTTGCAACCCTAATTCAATCAGTGGTATATAGTGTACAATTGCAGACTAAAAGCACAAGGTTTAGAGGCGTGAAAAGGCATAACAAAACTTGGAAAAATCACCAAAAAGTGCTGACTTGATTTCATACTTCCAGGCATTTACAAGGCTCCCTAACCATCTCATTCGCTTCCTAGGATTGCAAGGAAGCTGTACCAATCAAGAACAAGGATTTTTCTGCGCTAAAACCCAATGTGAGTAATCCACGACTTTGAACTTTTCTTGAAATCAAATTACATGATTTTGGCATTGATAGCATGAAATACTTACATATTCTTGTTCCTTGAAGCATTTGCAAGCTATCTATAACATTTAATTGCATTTTTGTGGACTATATCAGAATTCACCATTGCTAGGGTTCTTGGTCTCGTTTTAGGATCTTTTTACACAGGCAAAATTGGTCCACAAGAAGGGCACCATGATGCTCAGCTGTCCAAGACGAATCAATCCACAACATTAGAATTCATTTATCATGCCTGTATATGATTTTGCAATGTGCAGGGTTGTAGTGACGGACATTTGTCCGTAGGTAAAAGTCTATGACTTTTACCAACGGAGAGAGGAAAAAGATGACACACGTGGCATCATCCTATTCGCCTGTTTGAAATTGGGCGCGTGTTTGATAGTCAGATTCGCTTTATGTATTTTATTATTTTTGTTTCATATAATAACCAACTGAACCAAGTGGCCCAGTGGTGGCCAAGGAAGCATTAAGGCATAGAGGGCATGAGGTCAGGGGTTCGACCCCTGCCTCCAACATTTGCCATTTTTCTTGAAATTTCTTTATAGATTCCATATCCTACAAAGCAGGGAGAACACCATGTGACCTCAAGGTTCCACCATTGGATCTCCAGATGGCCAGATCTAAAGGCCATCACATGAAGGACCATCACACATCTCAGTCAACGCATAGCATGGAATCCAGAAAGTCAAACGTGGACCTTTGATCTTGGGCCCAGAATTGCTGTTCACCCCCCCCCCCCCCCCCCAATTTGCTGATTCTCAAGCCCAATTTCCTTTTCCTTTTCTTTTATATTTCTTTTATTTAATTTATTTATTTATTTTTACTAACATAAAAATTAATTCCTTTTTAATAAAATCACAAAAATAATATGTTCATCCAATTAGATTTAGAATTTATTTTTTATACAAAAATTAATTTAATTAGTTTATTCAATTTTAGGGTAACTTTAATTATTTTGTAAATAAAACAAGTTAGAAATTAGGGTTTTGTTTAATTTAAATTCTATTTTCTATTTTCTTTAAAAATAACCAAAAATACAAAAATAGGCCATGTAAATTATTTTCTTTAATTAATTTAAGGACTAATTAGATTTGTATTTAATTTAAAATCTTATTCTTTTTCTTAAAAATAATCAAAAACAACAAAAATAATTTTTTCCTTTTAATTAAGTTAGACGGGGTCAAAACCCTAATTTCTTTCGTTCTCTATTCTTCGCGCGCTTGTTTATTTTCACATATTGATGTAATTGCTCACAAGATGTAATAGATCAATTAGGACATTTTTCCTTTCATTTATCGTTTTAACGGGTTTTTTGGCTATGTAATTGATACCCGAAGCCTTGTAATAGCGTAGCTTTGCTTTCCACGCTTTAAATTCCGCAAATATTAACTGTTAGATGTATGGTAATAGGGATGCATGACAAGAATGTATGTAAACTTTAAAACGGTTAGCAGACCCTAAATGTGCAAAGATAATAAACTTGAAATTGCATCATTCGCACATGCGTACTCCTAGGGTATACTCTCACTTCGGTTGCCTTCGGTAAACGATCATTATGTATAGGGTATTTTAGTGGTCGCCCTCTTGTCTAAACAAAAGATCAAAGTCCCATTCAGAAATGTTGTCTCGGAAAGGTTGCCTCGGAATTGTTGCCTTGAATATTGATCTTAAGACATTAGGGTTATTACTAAGACGTCCTAACATTGCTTTAGTGATTGTACGTACCTTTCGAATTGACACTTAAAAATCCAATGATGGTGTTACCTACTCACTAATAGTAGGATAGCGTTGTCTAAAGGAAATGAACATAGAACAATTCTTTTTTCGAGTAGGTAGATGCTAGTAGGTACTTGCTCAATACGAACAAACTTCTTTTCACACTTACACTCTTTTCAAACAAAGTTTTCAAAAACACTTTGTAACACTCTTGAAGACAGAAGAAAGGGTTAAATCGAAGTCAAACAAAAACTTTTTCAAATCAAACACATACAGGAAATTTTGAAAATGATGAGAAAGTACCTAAGAGCTCGTGGAAAACCACATATATAAAGGGTGCTAATACCTTCCCTTTCTATAATCTACCCCCGTACTCAGAATATCTCGAAAAAGGAATTTTTTTGTGCTTTTTTCCTTTCCTGTTGGATAAAATAAAAGTCGATGGCGACTCTTGCTTACCGCGACATTTTGTAAACACAAACACAAAACGCAAACCAACATTTAAACAGTTTCGGTTCTGCCACCGTATCACAAAGCTCTCTAAGGAAAAGAAGAAAAGTCTTACGACAATGTGGGATGACTCTGAATCTTCTGAAGATGGAACAAAATCAGAATATGAATGAGCCAATATAGCTCTAACGAATAACTTATCAGATGTCTCTGAATCCTCTGAATCAGAATCAGAATCAGACTTAGAGTCAGAAGATGTATTCTCTAACTTTTCTAGATCTCAATTATAAGAGAGTCTATCATAAATTCTAGAAAGATATCAGAAACTTCGAGTCATAAACAAGAACCTGAAAAAGATCTAGTTTTTGACTCTGAAGAAACTAAGACTCTGAGATCAGAAAACTCTGAGTTGAAAGAATTTTTTTTTAAACTTGAAAATGAATTACAAAATACTCAGAAGGAAACTATCTCAGAAGTTCCTAGTAACCATGATAAGATCATAAAGGAATATGATCATAGTTTATGTCTCTTTACGCGCCTTAGTGAGCGTTTCTGATCGAGGGCAAGATCCTTGTTTATCAGCGCCCTTTCACTTGATTTAGTTATGGAAGGGTGGTTATGGCATTGATGTCGAACTCATCTTCATCCTCTTCTTCTCAGGTACTATGGCTGACAATGCCACAGTTGACCTCTCGAGTGAGTCTTCTGGATCTTTACGAAGTTCTTCGGACGAGGCGAGTAGCTCATCGAGCATTCTGGAGATTTCCGGGGACGAACTGGATCAGTCAGAACAGCGAGTTGGGGGAGGTGATGTGGAGATGGCCTCCGCTGATCAAGGTTGCTTGTTTCCCCCCGGGGATGAAGAGGATCAACGAGATTGGGTTTCAAATGATCCTTGGGACTGGCCCTCTTATTTCTTTGAGCATCGAGATGATGTTTTTACTGAGGTGTATACCCAGGAGGAAGGAAACCGGGGAGAATGGTCGTTATATATTCCCGGAGAAAAAAAAGCAGGATCTTCTCGAAATATGACAGAAGGCAGATTCCTATGTACGACATCATGATGTTCTTGGAAATGGGTCTTCGGCTCCCCTTCTTGGATTTCGAGGTGGCCGTATTCACGCATCTGCGGATGGCTCCTTCCCAACTTCATCCAAACAATATCGCGTTTGTGCGAGCGTTCGAGATCGTTTGTGATTACCCGAAGATAAGGGCTACCATTACATTATTCTTCTATTGTTTTCACCTTCAGAGGAGAAAAATCGACGGCAAGTGGGGATGGGTTGCATTGAAGCAAGGCAACAAGAAGCTGTTTAAAGCTTATCTAGAGTCTGTTCATCACTTCAAGGACAAATATATACTGGTGCAACCTTCTTCAAGCAAGGCGATGCTGAATGTTTTTAGGATCATACCAGCGCGTAACTGTAGCGGTAGAAATGTTGATACTTAAGCCATTAGATTGACTTGACTCGCACAGATCAAATAAAAATCGCCACCATACTTTATTGTTTCTAAAGGAATGGGAAAATAGAAAATAACCCAAAGAGTGGAGGAGAGAATCTAAGTCCGAGGGTTGGTTATGCAAAGGGAAGGTATTAGCACCCTAAACATCTACGGTACTCCGCATGAATCTCATTGAAAATTTGTGTATTTTGGCTATGAGAGTTGTATAAAAATGGATTATGGAGATGAGAAAAGAAATACTTTTTTTACAACTTTTACACTCGCCGCAGTTGTGAACCTTTAGTGCCTACGTACCACCTTCCGTGCAATAGGGGATCAGGGTACTCGTACTTCACCTTTAAATTTTTTTAAAACACAAGTGTGTTGGTTAATTTTAAGAGATGAGACATCATCGTCGTATCTGAGTGGAAGAACATACTTATTACCCACAATTATGAGAAAGGAGAATTTGTGTCATCTCAAAGTGGAGGATATATCTTGTTTTTAAAATCAACAAAGCCCCACTCAACACCCAAGTGGAAAATATCTCACTTCACTATATATCGTAGAAGTATAGTAACTCACATCACTACAAGGATTGACAAGAGTCTAATCTTTTAAAAAAGTTTTAAAGTAGAAA
The DNA here is from genome assembly GCA_948472305.1 of Vicia faba. NCBI lineage: Eukaryota > Viridiplantae > Streptophyta > Magnoliopsida > Fabales > Fabaceae > Vicia > Vicia faba. The sequence goes on from OX451735.1 coordinate 242,939,364, forward strand.
GCCAAAATGGCAAAAAGGTTTGAATGAGATTGATTGACTTTTAGTGTTCTCATAAAAATGTCAAAGTATTGTTAAATTGTTTAAAGTTTGATTAAGAAAATATTTTTGAGAATGCATGGACCTAAGTCCAAGTTTATTGTAAAAGCAGTTCAAGTTAGAAACAAGAAGAGTTTTCAAAAGGAGGGAGAAATTTTTTGAAATTAAATAAGATGGGAGAAAATTAAGGGACTATCCTAAAGCATAAGGTAAAATCTAGGTAAAAGAACCGTCTAACCAACAAGAAGCCAACACTTGACACAATGAATCAATGTAGAATCCCAATACTTTGGATTTTGAAACCAAACAAACAAAGATGATAAACCTCTTAAGAAAACCAAGCTTCAAATGTATTAAGTCTTCACAAAAATTGGGCAGAGTAACGACTGTATACAGATAAATTCTCGATCACAGATAAAGCATGTAATCACAATAACCCACACACAAAGCAAACAAACAACCCAATGTCTTAGGGGTAAACCCCAAGAACTCCAGACAAAATAACAGTTGAGGTCACAAGGTCCCAAGGTAGGTCAAGGTATCTAATCCTAAGTTCAAGAAGTCCGCAATCTCCATAATGCAAAGGATAGTAACCAAGTAGTCCAAGTAACATTAAAGCTTTTATTGTTCAAGTTGATTATTAGGTATCTTCAAAAAGAAATGAAAATCTCAAGTGAGAAAAATAAAAATGACACAAAAGTAAATGCTCAAGTGAGCAAAGATGAAAATAGCATGAAATATAAATGCTAAAATAAATGTGCTTAAAGTAACGAGCATAAAGTAAAGGCACATGATAAAGTCAATTGCTAGAAATTAGAGGTTAGTTGAATGACCATCTTGAAACTTGAATTTGAAACTCATTAGAAGATTGATAAAATCAAATCCTCTCAACAAAAAGTTTCATTTTCTTTTTGTCAAGTATATCATTCATTTAAAATTCTCAAGGCAACAATAAATGATCAACGATGTTTAAGTGATTCACTTTGACCAAAGCTTATGAAGATTCATTAGAGGATTGATAAGACCAAAGCCTCGTAACAATGAATCTCAATGTTATTGGATTAAAGGATTAAAATTAACATACTTAGGTTTACAAACATGGGTTTGGGCCACAAATGATCATTTCTCGAATCGGGACAAAATTTAGCGCTATGTTAAGCAATCGTAAGTGGACTTATATAGAAGTCACACCTATTTTGAGGCCGGTCAATAGCAATCTATGTACCATATGTTTTGAGAAATGATATGTAAACCATTCTCCAACAACATTTAGCACAAGTAATAATGGGACAAGATGAAGAGGGAGGGGATGTATTAGATGAAATTTAGTTTCAAATATCATCAACATCATTCATCCGTCTTAATGGATTTGGTTTTTCAACCTATCAACACCCAAGATTAAATGATATTGAATAATTTGTCCTAAAATAAGCTTCAAGTCAGTATAAAATTCCAAATCAAAAGTTAAACAAGAATTATGTACAAAACTTCTCAACTATAAGTCTTGATTAAAAGTAAAACCCTAAGTACAAACCTAAGTCAAAAATTAGATTTAAAATAGGAAAATAACTTGTAAAATTATGAAATTAAAACCCTAACTTCCTAAAGTTATATAAAAGTCAGAAATAGAATTTAGAGTTCTTGGATTAAGGTGGAAATTTGATTTAAAAATGCAAACTTTGAAGCTAGCTAGCAAAAGGCTTAAACTAGAGATGTTTTGGAAGAAAATTTTTAAAAAATATGAAATCAAATTTTAAAATTCCATAAAAATCATCTTTATAACCTTATCTTGTTCAAGCACTCTAAATAACTTCATCTCTGATTTTATAGGCATGGGAAGTCAGAAATTTTAATCAATTAATGTGAATGATCAAACAAAACCCTAAAAAAGGGAATTAAGTTCAAAATTAATCCATTTGATCTAAAGTTAAAATAAATTTTATGTAAGATAACCTAAATGTCAATAAAATTCTATGGATCAGTAAGTATATTTTTCTTGAATTTTATCCCAAAAGAAAGAATTAAATGAAAATTTTTAAACAAACCAACAAAAAAGACAAAGAAAAGATGATATGTTCAACAAATTATTTAATTTGTTACTCAAGAATTTAAAAAATTGGAAAAAAATTATTTTTAATAAGTAGGCACAGAGAGATGTTTGAAAATATTTTTTTATAATACTTTGATTTAGTAGAAATAGGAAAATAAAATTTCAAAACTTAAAAGAAGATTAAAACCCTAATTAAATACATGAATTTATTTAATCAATAAAAATGATTAAAAAATGAAATAAAAATTAAAATATGAAAGTATATGGAAAATAGAGTATAAAATATTTTTGTGGTAATTTTTGAATTAAGAAAATTAATTAAATGAAATTAGAGAAATAAAGAAAATTAAAATAAAATTAAGGTGTATTACACCTGTTTTCAAAAGAAAGCGTTGTAAAATGAAGCAAGAACATGTTCAATAGGAAACAGCCACGTAGTCATTGTGATACGGTGGGAGAACTGACTTGATGTGTTTTGCGTTTATGTTCACAAATATTGCAGTTTAGCAAGAGTCGCCACCGACTTTTCTTTTATCCAAAAGGAAAGGTGAAAAAGCACAGGAAAGACCTTTAGAGATGTTTTTGAGTTTGGAGAGTAGATTATGAAAAGGGAAGGTATTAGTACCCTTTTCATCCATGGTTTTCCATGGTCTCTTAGTTGCTTTCTAGATCACTTGCATTTGTTTGAAAAATGTGCTTTGTGTGGTGTTTTGAAAGTATTTTGAAAAAGCGCCATCATTTAGGCAAACTTTGTAATAGTTCTCGTTCGTAAGAACGTATAAAAAGTGTTGAGCTTTTGAAAATATTTCACCTTTGGAAAGTGTTTTGAAAATGTTTTGTGATTGTTTTTGAAAATAGCAAGGATGTTTGTTTTTTGAAATTGAGCAAGCAACTAGGAGCAATCTACCTACTCAAAAGGTCTTAGGTGTTCTTTTTCCTCCTTCTTTAGACGTTGCTATCTTACCATTGTTTTGGTAAGAAGCCCCATCGTTGGATGTGAAGGGACGGTCGTGGGTCATCGTATAGTCATGATAGCAATGTTGTGAGGTATCTTAGCATTTCTTTTTGAGGGACTAAGATCATTTTGAAAGGCCACATTAATAGCGTCATCGAGGGACTATAATCTTGTATTTCAATTGTTTTTTTTGCTAAGACACCCCACATGCATAACATGACCATTTTTTAGGTAACAAGTGGAGTTAACCTTAAGGGTGCATGTGTGAATAGTGTGTTAGTTTGCATGTATTTTGTCTTGTATTTGAAAGTCATCTATTTGTTGATTTTATCTTGCCATATATCCTATTTACTAGCAATATATTTTAAAGCGATAAAAGTGTGGAATAGTAAATATCCTACGCTATTACAATCATTAGGGGGATGGGGATACATATTTATGAATGGGGGTTGCAAATAAAATTAAATCCTAAGTTACTATTACAACCATATTGAAATATACAATATTAAGAAAGAAAAAGGACTTGTTTAGAAAATGGTTTTTTAGTCTTAAGTTAATTAAATAATAAAAGAAAATATTTTTATGTCTTTTTATGTTAATAAAAAAAGGGTTAATATAAAAAATGATAAAAAGGAAAATAAATGAAAGAGTTAAAAAAATGTGCTGCTCCGAGCGAAACCACTGGGATCAGAAGTTCTGGAGTCAGGAGCGTTGTGACTCAACAGGAAACGTCAATGTGCATCAGAAGTTCGGAGTTGGTAAACTCTGAGGTCCTACAAGAAACGTTAGAGGGAAAACACATAAATTCTGGGTGGTATTCAGATAGTGAGCCAAAAGTCAGAAGTTCTATGCTATACTAAAAATAGTGAATAAACATCAGCAGTTTAGTGCATTATCAATATGTAAGAATCAGAAGTTCTAAGTGTTAAAGCAGTGCAGAGAACTCAGAAGTTATGTGTGCTTAAACAGTGAGAAAATCCTAAAAGCTCTGTGTTAGAATGGTGAGTGAAAAACAGACGTTCTGTGTTACATTTCAACTCTTTCCTTACATCAATCAGCACAATGATAAGTTATTCAGTTTTCAGCAAACAGTAAATCAGAAGGATAAAAGCATAACAGTTTATGGAAGTTCTGATCCTGATCCTGAGTCTAGCCATGATCAGAAAGTTCTGATCCTGAGTCTTTCTACTTACGCAGTGGTGTGGACAACATTGATACTATAATAGTTACATGTTTAATGATGTTCATAATGAAAAACAAGCAAAGTCAGAAAGACTTACCTTGAACCTGAAGTGTGGATTTAGGATTTGAGCTACTGCCTTTGAATGTTCTGGGGTTTGCACGAACAGGAAACAACAATGTTAAGTTCTTTATTTCAAAGGGAAAAACAAAGGTTTTTTATTTGGAAAATTCTAAGTTTATGAGTGTTTCTTTTTTTCTCTCTTTTTTTTTGTGTATTTGATAATTCTCTCTCCAAAAGCCAGCCCGTTGAAAGTGTGATGGAGCAATTTATTTATAGATGAATTTGTTGTGGTTTTGGAGGGAAAAAACAATGGGATTTAAACTTTTTTGGCACACTGTTCCATTGCTTTTTGATCATAGCCTTTTGTATTTGATGCAAATACAGGATTTGAAAAAATGCAAGCGTGGACTAGATTAACTGCTGGTTAGAAATATGTACTGTAGCAGCGCAACAGGTTGCTTAAACGAGGTCTTGGGATTTGGTGATGTTATGATTGCAGAAGATTAGAAACATAACCTCCAAATGCTGAAGGGGCATCTTCTGACCAGAGCGTTGAACATAGCCTCCATATGCTGAAGAATTATGTTCTGACTGAAGAGCATCGCTTCTACATGTTCTGATTGAAGCGTCATGTTCTGAAACGTGTTTGTAACTTCTGTCTGCACTTGCATGGAGGCTGACTCAGAAGTTCCGAATGAAACATGTTTGCAACTTCTGACTGCACTTGCGTGGAGGCTGGCTCAGAAGTTCTGAAGTATCAAATCCTCTTAACACTTAGAAATTTTTCCAAATATTTAGAAAATTTGATTTTTTCAAAGTAATTTCTGACTTCTGATTTTTGATGAACCAATTTCATGTCTTAATGAAATATAATTGTTGAAACTTGGTTTTTGATTTAAGAGTCAAAATTTGACTTTTTTCAGTGTGCTTTTGACTATTTTACCCTTGTGAGTGATTTTCTTGAAAAGTTGTAATTCAAGACTTGGGACTTGATAGGAGTAAACCTGAGAGTTCTGGATGATCCTTTGGGAAATGATAGGGCAAATTTTGGGGTACAACAACTGCCCCTATTCAATCTTCTTAAACCTGAAGAGTTAGATTGGCGGATCCGCCATTCGTGACCTAAAAGTAGAAGATGATTGAACACTAGAGTGCCCAGAAATTTGCACTTGAAGATGAAATGGGAATGGGCTTATAGATGCCATTTGGAGGGATGATGGTAAACACTTGAAAAATATCATCACAAATCTTCGGTCGATTTATACTAAACCTGGTGTTTTACCCGTGGGAGAGGGGTTAGTTAAAATGCAAATGTATGCATGATGTTGCAAGATGAATGAAATTGTGCTAAATGTGTCTCGTATGTATATGCTATGATATATGAATGTGGGATGCATGTTTATCCGGGAAAATAAATCCCTGACTATGGCTGAGAAGTTCTTTGGGAAGCTGAATCATGGGTTGTGGTTGGAGATGAAGAATATGCATGCCTTCAAATTTTGTTAACAGAATGCTTTCGCTGGGGAATATTGATTTTGAGGAGAATTTCGCCAGGGAATGTTGATTTTGCTTGAGAAGAAAACTCTATGGTGAGCGTTGATCTCTTCTTGGGGGGAAGAGTTTAGGAATTTTAGTTGTCTGTTGCTCTACTGGGAAATTATCTTTGAAAGTTAGTTGTTATCTGGTCGGATTCCAGGTTTCACACCAACTTGCTGGGGATAAGGAAGTTAACTGTTATCTGGTCGAGTTCCAGGCTTTGCAGTAACATACTGGGGATTGTAGAAAATTATACTGGGGAAGAGGAGTTTTACTGGTGTTTAAACATTTATCTGGTCGGGTCCAGGCTCTAACCACTTGAAATTGAGGTTTACTGTTGTCTGGTCGGGTCCATGTTTCAGTAATTGAAGAGATCAAACTATTATCTGGTCGGGTCCAGGCTTCAGTGTCTCGAACTGTTTACTGGTCAGGTCCAGGCTTCAGAAACTGTTATCTGGTCGGGTCCAGGTTTCAGCCATGCGAAGAAGTTAAACTAATATCTGGTCGGGTCCAGGCTTTAGTAACTTAAAGATGAGATTAACTGTTATCCAGTCGGGTCCAGATTTCAGTAACTTGGGCTGTCCACTGGTCGGGTCCAGGTTTAAGCAATTTTGAAGAAGTTAAACTAATATCTGGTCAGGTCCAGGCTTTAGTAACTTAAAGATGAGATTAACTGTTATCCGGTCAGGTCCAGGTTTCAGTAACTTGGGTTGTCTACTGGTCGGGTCCAAGTTTAAGCAATGTTGAAGAAGTTAAACTAATATTTGGTCGGGTCCAGGCTTTAGTAACTTAAAGATGAGATTAACTGTTATTTGGTTGGGTCCAGGTTTCAGTAACTTGGGCTGTCTAATGGTCGGGTCCAGGTTTAAGCAATTTTGAAGAAGTTAAACTAATATCTGATTGGGTCCAGGCTTTAGTAACTTAAAGATGAGATTAACAGTTATCCGGTCAGGTCCAGGTTTCAGTAACTCGGGCTGTCTACTGGTCGGGTCCAGGTTTAAGCAATTTTGAAGAAGTTAAACTAATATCTGGTCCGGGTCCAGGCTTTAGTAACTTAAAGATGAGATTAACTGTTACCCAGTCGGGTCCAGGTTTCAGTAATTTGGAGAAGTAACTCTGAGGATATTTCAGATGTCCGTCACATTCGTTGAAAGTTTAATCATGTTTATATGCATATGTTCATTCAATTTTAGTCATTGGACCATTTTGCATTTAAAACAGGGAAAACAAAAGTTTTCACTTCAAAAGATATTTGCATTGATATTTTTCCCATGAATAGGCTTTTATACAAAGAGACAAGGATCCTAGTAAGAGGAAATTGCCAAAAGAATGGAAATAATACAAAGTGAAGACAAAGATGATAGCTATGTGGAAGTGATTTTATTGAACTCCAACTCTACTATTACCCCTATGTCTTCAAACATCATCCCTCGCTGTTGAAAAAGTTGATTAGATTGATCTTGGATCAAATGAATTTGAACTTTGGTGACAAAGCTGATTTGTAAAGATTCGACGGGACATAGTTATACGCTTTTAATCCTTAATTTTTGCCTGGACCGCTCTTTCGGGTTTTCAGCCCACCAGGATACCCTTTTTTTCCTAAGCCTCCCTTTCGGGTTTTCGACTTGCCGGGTGTACAATCTTTTGCATATATCCCTAATTTTTGCTCGAACCTTTTGGTTTGTCGGGATGCCCTTATTTTTCCTAGGTATGTCAACCTAGCGGGTCACTTTATGCATAGTATTTTTTTGACTATGTCCGCGTTTACCGGATGCGGGAAATCTTCGCCATCCATGGTAGTCAGCATCATGGGTCCACCAGAGAAAACTTTCTTTATGACAAATGGTCCTTCGTAAGTAGGAATCCACTTTCCCCTAGGATCGCCTTGCGGTAAAATGATGTGCTTTATCACCAGGTCCCCAATTTGGTATACCCTAGGCTTAATCTTTTTGTTGAATGCCTTGATCATACGTTTTTGATACGCTTGACCATGACAGACAACACTCAGTCTTTTCTCGTCAATCAAATTCAACTGATCCAACCTCGTTTGAATCCACTCGTCTTCACCCAAGTCAGCTTCTTTTATGATCCTTAGGGAAGGAATCTGAACCTCTATGGGTAAGACAACTTCCATGCCATAAACCAGAGAGAAAGGAGTTGCCCCGGTTGATGTTCGAGCCGAAGTGCGGTAGCCGTGGAGGGAAAACGGTAACATCTCATGCCAGTCTTTGTATGTTACCACCATCTTTTGCACAATCTTCTTGATATTTTTGTTGGCAACTTCCACTGCGCCGTTCATCTTGGGTCTATACGAAGAAGAATTATGATGCTTGATTTTGAACTGAGTGTAAAGCTCAGTAATCATAGCATTGTTGAGGTTAGTCCCATTATCTGTAATGATCCTTTCAGGAATACCGTAACGACAGAAGAGGTTATGTTTGATAAACCTGGCTACCACATTCTTGGTTACTGAGGCACAAGAGGCAGCTTCGACCCATTTGGTAAAATAGTCAATGGCGACAAGGATAAAACGGTGTCCATTGGAAGTGGTTGGTTTGATTTCCCCGATCATATCAATGCCCCACATTGCGAATAGCCACGGAGCAGTCATGACATTGAGAGGAATAAGAGGTACATGGACCTTGTCAGCATAGATTTGGCACTTGTGGTAAGTCCTAGAGTGTTGATGGCAATCGGTTTCCAAGGTAGACCAATAATAACTAGCTCTTAGGATTTTCTTGGCCATAGTATGTGTGATCGGTGGGAATGAGAACTGACTGTTTTGGAATGCTGGTTCGCATTTGCGTTTGTTTTTCGCAAAATGTCGCGATAAGCAAGAGTTGCCACCGTCTTTTATTTTATCCAACAAGGAAAGGACAAAAGCACAAAAAAATTCCTTTTTGAGATTGTTTCTCGGGTTCGGGAGGTAGATTATACAAAGGGAAGGTGTTAGCACCCTTTCTATCCGTGGTTATCCACGGGCTCTTAGGTACTTGCTCATTATGTTTTCAAAAGTTTGATTTTCTTTGTGTTTGTGGGTTTGAAAAGAGTTTTTTGATTGGAAGAGAGTGTAAGTGTGAAAAGTTTTGTTTTTGTTTTCAAAAGAGCAAGTACTTAAGAACATCTACCTACTCAAAAAGGAACTAAACTGTGCAAATGTTCTTTAGACAATGCTATCCCACTATTGAGGAATAGGTAGCATCGTCGTTGGAGTTTTTGGGTCAATTCGATTAAGGGACGTATGGTCACTAAAGCAATGTTAGGACACCTTAGTGGTAACCCTAATGTCTTAGATCATTTTATCTGAGGCAACCGTTTCGAGGCAACTTATGATCTTTGGACAAGAGGGTGACCTCTAAAACTTCCTATACTCAATGACCACGTTCGAGGCAACCAAGTGAGGCGTACCCTAAGAGTGGCATGTGCGAGTGTATTGTTTTTCAGTTTATATTATCTTTGTACATGTTATGGTGAGCTACGGTTGATTTTAAATTAAAGGTTAATCTTGTCATGCATAGCCTATTATTCAAACATCTAGCAGTTAATGGTTGCGGAAAATAAAACTAAGCTATTACAAGGCGTCGGGTATTTACATCGCCAAAAACAAACCCTTAAAATTAAATGCGAAAAAGTAAATAAAAGCGGTAAATAAAATTCTAAGTTAAAGCTATTACATTCTCAGAGCAATTACAATTATATGGATCAAAAATAATATGCGCGCGAGAAAATTGAATCGGAACGTCCTAGTGTTTTGACCCTTTTTTCATTAAATAAAACATATTTTTTTGTTATTTTTTGAATTAAAAATTAAGTCTAAATTAAAAATGAAATCAATTAATTAAAAGAAAATATTTTTGAGTTTTTATTTTAATTAAGGAAATAAAATTAGAAAGGTAAAAATATATCAAAACCCTAATTCTAAATCAATTTTTAATTTATTGCAAAATATGTTAAGATTAAACCTAATTAAAATTAAAAAAAACTAAATTAATTGGTTAATGGTTTATTTACAAAAACAAATAATGAAATAAATAAATATTAATTTTTGGTGTTTTCTGATTTTATAAAAAAAGTTAGTTTGTTAATTAATTGATCAAGATAATAATAATAAAAAGCAAAAAAATATGAAAATAAAATAAAAACATAAGCAAACTTTGGGGGGTGCTGGGCCTGAAGAAGGTGTTTGAGTTGCAATTCCAAGCCCAAACACAAGCAACCTCGTTTGACTTTCTGAATAGCCCACATGCTTGTTGACTCTGGCCTATGGTAGTCCTTCCATCTAGACCCGTGGATCTATTTTACAAACCACGTAGCCTTTCAGATCTGCAAGCGCATAATGATCCACTCTTTGAACGCTACATGGGAATACCTGAAGAAGAAAAATAAACAAGGTTTTGGGGGACCTGGGATTCGAACCCAAGTCCCAAGGGACTGATTGAAGGTGCCTACGAGACTGCACGTACGTGGCGTTCGATTTGGATATGACATCCTCCGATCTAGAATTCTGCAAGGAAGTTTGTTAGAAACACAAAATATATGACCTGGGTATCGAACCCAGGTCCTTTTCGCTACAACGCCTCTTCCTCACCAACCTAGTCGAAATATATTTATTGGTACAAACGAATCTGCAATGTTACATTAGAAACAAAAACACAGTATTTAATTTAAATATCAAATCTGCATGCTCAGTTGCCCCCTATGGTGTTAACCCATTGAAAATGAGTTATAGTTGCGCAAATTGAAGGTAAGCTCAGATCGTGCCTTCTTACTCACATGTAACACACTCAAACACACATGAATATTAGCAGTAATATGTATATATGTTCAACATGAATTTAAATCACACTTAAAAGTTTGAGATCAAAGGAAAAATTACCCACAAGGGGGTTGTATGAGGGATGCTTCACGATTCAAATGTTAGTCTGGACATAGACTACACGCAAAACCGGCTTTTAGTGTGACAATCTTTGGCAACTTTATGGAATCTCGTGGGGCAGGCAGCATTTTCTTCTAAGGCAACCTCCGTGCGTTTTTTCGTTTCTGCAAACTTTTTTTCTTTTCTTTTTTTGATTTGTGAGGCTTGCTTGTATATAATGGAATGAATTAGGGTTGAAAACCTGGCCTCAATCTTCCTCCATCAATGTCTTGATTCTTGATTTGATTCACTTTGAATATCATTCCAAAAATAGCCTAATTCAATCTTTTTATCCACACCATGCCTTTACATGGATTTGATTTGATTTCTTCATAAAGACTTTCTATTTTTGATTCAATCACATGCCAATCTGCTTTCATGCGTTACTGCCATCCTGTTATGAGCTGTTTAGGCCTCAAACATGATAAAAATCGAAAGCTGACCTACCCCTGTAGGTCCACTTCCCTTCGAATTTGCTTTCTTCGATGGCTTCAAAGTCCAATTCAAACCAACTTTCCCTAGTAGAACCTTGCTCTCCTTACTGGTTCTGAGTCGAATTGTGCCAGCTTCAATACTAGGGCTCCTTCGATTGAACCACCCTTTGCTTCGATCTCCTGTCCTTTTGAAGAAAATTCCCTATTAGGCAACTTCGACCAGCTCTTGGTCTTGTGATGAGTCTAAATTCTGATTCGAAGTATTCAGAACTTCCTTCATTAGAGCATCTCAGATTAAGGCAAACTCTATACTGAAATGCCACTCGAAGGTCATTTCATTCAGATATTCCGATTGAGGGAAACTCTGAAGTTCCAGTCGAAGGACCTTTATCAAAATGCCAATCGAAGGCCACTACTATAATAACAATCGAAAGATACTTGTTAAACTACCAATCGAATGTTACTGCTATAACGTCAATCGAAAGATACTTGTTAAACTACCAATCGAATGCAACTGCTACAACGTCAATCGAAAGATACTTGTTAACCTGCCAATCGAAGAGCCTTGTTAACAGGCCCATCGAAGGACTTTTGCCCATGCCAATCGAAGGGCGCTATGTAGATACCCATTGAAAGGCATTTTGGAGATGTCAATCGAAGGAAACTTAGAAACATCACTCACCAATTTTCCTTTTCTTTAGGAAAAGGTTTGTGACCAACCATGTAGGGGAAAAAATAATGGGAAACATGAGAGGGCAAATTTTGGGGTACAACAGTTGCCCTTGTTCAATTTTCTTAAACCTGAGGATACAGATTGGCTTTGGAGCCTTTCGTGATCCGAAGGTGGAAGATAATTGAATACTAGAGTACCCAGAAATTTGCACTCGCACGGTGTAGTATCAGCATTGTGACGTCGGGAATGGGCTTACAGATGCCATTTGGAGATTGCTGATAGGAGGATGGGCTTACAGATGCCATCTGCAGGAGCGTCGATCGCATAAGAGATTCCTTAGCGAGAACTTGCATACCTGTTGTTGTGGAAGATTCCGCTGGGGAAGTCTAACTTTGTTGAGACTTAGGAACCTGCCTGTACTTCAACTGAGAGAATTCCTCAGCTGAGTCTTAAGAACCTGTCCATAATTCAATTAGGGGGAAACATTTTCATCAAAGTCTAGGAAGTGTCTCGTGCTAAATGGAGTATACCGTTGAGGTTATAGAACTCGTCCAAACTATGCCGGAGGAGAACATCAAGATCTAGGAACTGAATCATGCTCAATGGAGTATACCGTTTAGGTTATAGTACTCGTCCACACTATGACGTAGGGAAACATCTTCATCAAGATCTAGGAACTGACTCATGCTCAATGGAGTATACCGTTGAGGTTATAGTACTCGTCCACACCATGACGGAGGAAAACATCAAGATCTAGGAACTGACTCATGCTCAATGGAGTATACCGTTGAGATTATAGTACTCGTCCACACTATGACGTAGGGAAACATCTTCATCAAGATCTAGGAACTGACTCATGCTCAATGGAGTATACCGTTGAGGTTATAGTACTCGTCCATACTATGACGATGGAAAACATCAAGATCTAGGAACTGACTCATGCTCAATGGAGTATACCGTTGAGGTTATAGTACTCGTCCACACTATGACATAGGGAAACATCTTCATCAAGATCTAGGAACTGACTCATGCTCAATGGAGTATACCGTTGAGGTTATAGAACTCGTCCACACTATGACGGAGGAAAACATCAAGATCTAGGAACTGACTCATGCTCAATGGAGTATACCGTTGAGGTTATAGTACTCGTCCACACTATGACGTAGGGAAACATCTTCATCAAGATCTAGGAACGGACTCATGCTTAATGGAGTATACCGTTGAGGTTATAGTACTCGTCCACACTATGACGGAGGAAAACATCAAGATCTAGGAACTGACTCATGCTCAATGGGGTATACCATTGAGGTTATAGTACTCTTCCATACTATGACGTAGGGAAACATCTTCATCAAGATCTAGGAACTGACTCATGCTCAATGGAGTATACCATTAAGGTTATAGTACTCGTCCACACTATGACGAAGGAAAACATCAAGATCTAGGAACTGACTCATACTCAATGGAGTATACCGTTGAGGTTATAGTACTCGTCCACACTATGACGTAGGGAAACATCTTCATCAAGATCTAGGAACTGACTCATGCTCAATGGAGTATACCGTTGAGGTTATAGTACTCGTCCACACTATGACGGAGGAAAACATCAAGATCTAGGAACGGACTCATGCTCAATGGAGTATACCGTTGAGGTTATAGTACTCGTCCACACTATGACGTAGGGAAACATCTTCATCAAGATCTAGGAACTGACTCATGCTCAATGGAGTATACCGTTGAGGTTATAGTACTCGTCCACACTATGACGGAGGAAAACATCAAGATCTAGGAACTGACTCATGCTCAATGGGGTATACCGTTGAGGTTATAATACTCGTCCATACTATGACGTAGGGAAACATCTTCATCAAGATCTAGGAACTGACTCATGCTCAATGGAGTATACCGTTGAGGTTATAGTACTTGTCCACACTATGACGGAGGAAAACATTCGAGATTGAGAACCTTATCTGAAATTCAACCGAGGATAATTCAATTGAGACTTAAAAACTGGTTAGATCTTCGACTAAGTTGAGAACTTAACTTCATTTTTCATGTATGTATCATGATGTATGGAAATGATGCTTTAGCCAGGGAAAATAAATCCCGGAGCCGCTGGAGAGTAGAGTTGAGTTCTTCATTTCTGATGGGAATGATGGACAAAGATGATTTGCAAGAATAAACTTGCAGGAGAAAAGAGCTCCGTTGGGGAATAAGCTGATAAAGAGATTACTCTGCGGGGAATTACTCTGTGGGGAAGAGATGCTTTCCTGAGATTTTAACGATAAACTCCGCTGGGGATTCTGTTGATAAGCTCTGTTGGGGATTTTAATGATGAACTCCGCTGGGGATGATCTTTCCGTTGCAAGTTGCTGAGGATAACCCAATTAGGCTCTTGTGAGGATAACCTTCTGAATTTGGCTGAGGATATTTATTGTGCTCCGTTGGGGGGAAACTTCCAGAGTCTACAAGGGATGATGATTCAACTCCGTTGGGGAAGCTTTTCAGACTGTGCTGGGAAACGGCTCCACTAGGGGTATTTTGTATTCCGCTGGGGAACATTCTTATACTTCGTGGAGGAATTTTAAGACTGTCGGGGATACTTTTATACTTGCTGGAGAATATTCTTATACTCCGCTGGGGAATATTAAGACTTTCTGGGGATACCAAGCTTTTTTAGGGCTGATGGTAGACTAACTCTGCTTGGGGAGAGTATTGCTGATTTGTACATAGCTGCAAGTCTCAACTGGGAGAGCTACCATTACTGCCTTATTCTGCGGGGAGTGAAAGTATCTTAGCCATATTCTTCAGCTGAATCTACCTTTGTACCTGGTGAGCAGAGCAGCTGTACAGTTTGGACAATTTTTATTGCCCCTGTTTTTGCGGGAGAAGGTGCCTGCGGAGGCCCTGTGGATCGAGTATTATCCCCACCTATGAGGTGCTTGGTATCTTTCGGTCAAAATGACAACTCTTCTTCTGGTGGGCCAGTGACGAGATGACGAGACATAGTCGTACGCTTTGATCCCTAATTTTTTCCTGGACCGCCCTTTTGGGTTTTCAGTTCACCGGGATACCCTTTTTTTCCCAAGCTGCCTTTTCAGGTTTTCGACTTGCCGGGTGTACAAATTTTTTCATTTTCATCCCTTATTTTTGCCCGAACCCTTTTGGTTCACCGGGAAGCCCTTATTTTTTCCTAGGCCAGTCAACCTAGCGGGTCTTTGATTATGCGTAGTACTTTTTGACTATGTCCATGCTCTTAGGATGTAGGGAGGTGTCACTGTCGGTAGTGTTGTGTTGCCATACTACCAGAAGATCTTCGTTTGATCATGCAAGATTTGTTGCTGGAATTCATGTCCAATGCCCCAATTGATTCAGATGGAGATCTGCCCCTGGCTATTTGGCATTTTGAGAGATTCCTTGAATCTTGACTTAACTGCCCCAGATGATGGACAATGATCATGCCGTGCCCCTTGATTGGAAGTGTTTTTCCACTTGAGGTGATCCTTTTTATTGAGAAGGTTTTTGTTCACTAGATATTCGTTGTGCGAATTTCTCTGCTGTTGAACAAATAGTCATATGCAAACAATATTATTTTAAGAATGCAAAGCTTATGTCTGTTTTGAAATTTTTGAAAATGCATTTTTCCAGTAAAACAGGCAAATTTTTTTTTTGTAAAATGTGATGTCAACTCAGGATTTACAGCAAGCCCTACAGGATTCAGGATACCTTTTGTAACAGTATGCTTTCGAACTAACCCGTGCTTCAGCTAGGACTTTTAAGGGTTATAACGTGGCCTGGCTCACGGTTTAAGAAACAAAGGATAAAGGCTCAAATTTTATTTGTACCCACCCGTTCTTCGTGATGTTCTTCGATCCTAAACTCAGCTAATCGTGCATTAGATCTTGTTTGAGTCTTTGCTCTGACATACTAGTGATGGTTCGGATACTGACAGTTTATTTTGAACAGGCAATCCTTTTTATGAGAGTTTGTAAGACCTCTTTCTTTTTGATTTCGTTATCCCTGTCTTTTTGCCTGAACTGTTTCTTTCTTGTGATTACAGTCAGCAGGATGCCCCAGTTTTTGTGTAAGTCTCCTTCATAGGTTTTGACTTAGTGGGCTTTTATTTCGAAAGGTAATGACTGTCTGTCCTTACGATTATACGGAACCATCACCGTCTTTTGTTTCGGAAGGACTTCTTTGATGCCATTCATTGTGCACCTGGATCAACTGAGAGAACTACCCTGCCCCAGGTTATAATTAAGGGTTTTAATTCATGAAAATAAAAACTCCAACTTCTTTGGCTCAAAGGGGTTGACTAGGGATTATCTTCCTTATAAATCCACTGTTTAGGATTTGAAATAATGCCTATACCTCATCAGCGGGGTCTATTCAAAAGCATACTGTAAAGATCGTGGTATCATTTTCGTCATCATCCTTCTAAAGGCTTAGAGTTTTTTAATCAAGAGTTGAACATCACAAAAAGGAAATATGAAGCAATTTAAGCATAGTGAAAACAATTAATTCAAAACAGACACGTGCAATGCATTAATGAAATAAAAAAGTTTGACATGACAATAATTGTTTGAATAAGCAAAGAAAAATACAACTTCAGAATTCAAATGAACAAAAGTCTCTTAGTTTGAACTAGTCATTTCAGGTGGAGAACCTTCAACGGAAGATTTTCATCTCGTCATCCAGCATGAATTCCAGCACTCATCTGTCAATCAAGTCTTGGATCTTGTTTCTCAAATCCCAACAGTCGTCGGTGTCATGTCCAGGACTATAGGAGTGGTATGCACAAACTGCGTCGGGATGATAGCTAGGAGCAGAGGTATTGGGATTCTGGGGAGGATCCCTTAAAGGAATCAGATTGACCTCCAACAAGCATTTCAGTATTAGAGAAGATGGTATATCAGCCTCGGAGAAATGTCTTCCAGACGTATTTTGCTTACACCGACTACCCCGTTGACGCTGACGAGGTTGATGCTGGGCTTGTGACCCTGAAGCAAGCTGAGGAGCTTTTCCCTTGTATTCTTGCCCCAAAGGTGGTTGAATGATGACTTGGTCTTCAACCCTAGTTGTTTGCCCCACTTGGTCACTTTGAAGTAGTTTGTTGACGAGGACCCTGAGCTCTTCTTGTCTTTGAGCTAAGTCTTGAATGAGAGCCATCTGACCCACCAGCTGTCCCATCATCTGGATCTTCATTGTTGCCAACTCAATTTGTATCCCTTCCAACTGATCATTCCTGACGCCGCCTGGATTCCCTAGGACTACGCCCCTTGTGAGGAGAGCTTTTATTTCTTCCTACCCCTGGGATAGATTCAGGAACATTTCTTGAAGTTGAGCATTTTGAGCTTGGAGGTCTTGGTTGTCTTGTGGGAGAGCCATTGCTGAAATAAACAGCGGGAACATGAGAGACCTGTACTGGATGACCTGTTATGCAATGATATGTATGATATATGTATGCAATGTTTTCAAGGATCTCGCGGGGTAAACAAGAAACTGATAGAATTTGAATCTTGTAGCTTTGATTGAAGGAACTTCATGTTGTCGAGAGTCCTTCTTCAAGAGTCAAGCTCACCATATCGAGTGGGTCATAGCCCCTGACTCGAGTTATCGTGTTTTGATTTCCAGACAACCTTGACTAGAGGAAAATAAATCCCCTTTGCCCCTTGCTAGACATTTGATTTACCATAACCTGCATTACAAACCCTTGAGATCCTTGAAATGGCTAAGGAAATGTTAAGGCATGATGTTATGATGTGTATGCTATGCGTTTAAGCAAAAGTGTGAGGTGATGTAAGTAAACCCTGCAATAAATCCAAATTATGGGATAAGGACTGTAAACAAAACCTGCAAGGAACTCATGTTGTCAGATAACAAGAATGTGCAAGTAGTTCAAGTTTGAAGGCACACAAGTCACCCAAACAACCTTAAGTTTAGGCTGGCATGGAGTTTAGGTATAACCCTCTTTCAGTTTAGTTGGTTCAAACCTGTCCTAAAAATAGTAACCGGGTTCTAGAGGATCTCAATATCACTGACTACCCTCAATCGGTCATAATTCCAGTTTAGCAACCTTTTCTTGTGGCCGAAATCATCGCGAGAGTTTAGTCTCAATGAGTGTAGCATACTGCTACTGTTCTATGGCCAAGTTGGTCAATTTAAGGTTCTAGGGTCAGTTGGTGCTTAATGACCCCTTAAAAGACCCATATTCTCCTCGTTCCAACACAAGGGATATCGGTACAGACAAAGGTGCCACACCAATGTAGCTACTGCTTCATCCGTATCGGTCTACGCCGTACAGATCCCTCACAGTTTATTGCTACTTACCTAAAGGGTATCCCCCAGATCCGGGTTAGGATCTATAGAAACTCCGATACAAGCCCACAAAGATAAATCATACAAAGCAAACAATTGAAAACAACAGTGATCTAATCCTAAGGTAAACCTCACTTATAGATTTCCCCAGCAGAGTCTCCAGTTCTGTGATCGGTGGGAATGAGAATTGACTGTTTTGGAATGCTGGTTCGCGTTTGTGTTTGTTTTTCACAAACTGTCGCGGTAAGCAAGAGTCGCCACCGTCTTTTATTTTATCCAACAAGGAAAGGACAAAAGCACAGAAAAATTCCTTTTTGAGATTGTTTCTCGGGTTCGGGAGGTAGATTATAGAAAGGGAAGGTGTTAGCACCCTTTCTATCCGTGGTTATCCACGGGCTCTTAGGTACTTGCTCATTATGTTTTCAAAAGTTTGCTTTTCTTTGTGTTTGTGGGTGTTGTACCCCAAAATTTGCCCTCCCATATTCTTCAAGACTTGCAAAGAACATGCTTCAAAATCTCCCCAAGGGTTGCACAGTTCAAAGGCCTCCTAACAGTCAAAAATTAGGGTTTTGGTTCTGACAAAGAAGTTGAAGTTTCCAAGGGTCCAATCAAGTCCCACATGCCTACAAAAATTGTCAAGCATCCTTATGCCAAGTTTCAAGACTTATAGCACAAAATTGCACAGTCAAAAACCCTAATTGCTCAACTGTCAACTGTAGGGGTAAAATGGTCATTTGACAGTCAAAAGTTCAAAATTTTGGTCAACATCTTATTTTGAAGCCACAAACATAATTTGATCAATTCTTGATCATGATTTTCAAGGCGTGGCTCAAAAAGTCTCAAGATGCAAAAGTTTCCATTTTTGGACAGTTAAAAAAGTCAACTGTAACTTGACCAAGGCATAACTTCCACATGGTTTATCAGAAAAATTCCATCCAAAGCGCATTTTGAAGAGAATGACATTTCCTACAACTCCTCTTCACACTTCAAGTCCAATAAATGCTCTCACAAAAAGTTATCAATCTCAACATTATAGGTCATTTTCAAAAGTCAACAAAAAGGCACTTTAAGTCAAAGACCATAACTTGAGATTGGTAAATCAAAATGACATGGGACCAAAGGAATTGGTTAGAGGACTTCAAGACCTTTCCAAAATGTCAAAGAACATGATCAAAGCTTAAAAATTGAGCAAGATATGCGTTGTGGAAGTTGGGAAATGTTTGGGAATTTTGAAAAGTCAACTTTGCTTCAAATGCCTCAAAATTGCTAATGGGCCTCAATTTCTTCCAAGAATCATCACCCAAAATCTATGCACGACCCATTGACTTTAAAGGGTGTTATTTTATCATTTTTTATCAATTATTTGAATTATTATTATTAGTTCATTTAATCAAAATAAAATATGACAAAAATAGAAAATCATGTTTTCCAATCTCTTTTTGCAGCATATCCTCTCAATAAAGCCTAAATATTTCGTGCACACTCAATATGGAAAGAATTGGCAATGATGGGCATGTTCTTCACATGAAAAAGATTGAAAAAGATACCATAGAAATCAAATCTCAAAAGCATTGATTACAAAGGTTTTGGACTTGTTTTGCAAACCTAAAACATTCCTCATAAAAGCCAGAACACAACCCTAATGCAAAAAACCTGAATGCTGCGCTAGAACCTGAGAACACAAACTCACTTTTTCTTAAAAAACTTCAAATCTGTTTTCATAGCTTGAAGGCATTTCAAGGCGTGGAAAGTAGCTCAAAATCTTGCTGGGACCTCTCTGATCATAACCCAATACGTTTCAAGCCTCCATACACAAAGAATTGGTAGCACGAAGTCGCCCTGTTCTTAATATTTCTCACATTCGTGTTTTGATTTATACGTATCATTCATGCATTTTTCTTGTTGTTTTGCACTAACATAAGCATTCTAAAGCTGTTGGTATCTTTTAATTGAACTAACGTGCCCTGTACGAGAATCTGCCATGGAAATTTTCTAGGTTTTCACAAGCTTGAAATTGGGGATTTGTTCATATGGAAAAATTGGACAGCAAGGCCTATACCATTGAACTCGTGACCTTCAGACGAATCCAATCATCATATCGCGCTCAATTTATGATCAATGATACTCTAATCGCTATTTTTCGCAGGGTACATTTAGTGGGGGTTTAAAACCCCCGCTATCTCTTTTCTGTTTGCAGGCAAAACAGAGAAGATGCTAACGTGGCCTATTGCTATTGGGACATTTGAATGATAGCGTGCTTTTTTGTGGTTCAGCATAACGTGGCCTTTTCAAATATAATGCTTATTGTCCATTATACATAAAAACAAACGCGCTTGGCTGGACGGTTGATGCGTTGTCTTGCAAACAATGGGACCTGGGTTCGATTCCCAAGTCCCCCATATTTCTCAATATATTTTGTTTTAACATGATTCCATGCAGTACATACCCCAGGGCCTACCATGCAGCTTCATGTTTGTGCTTGCCACGCGCCCAATAAGACCAATCCAATGGTCAGAAGTTGCAGACCACCATGTGCACCGATCAACACCTCCACATACGCGCCAGAAAGGTCAACCAGGCCTGATTCAGTGGGCCAAAATTGCTTGGAAAATACCTCCAAAAGGGACAACCACCCCCCCATGTTTGCCTTTCTTTTCTCTATTTTATTCTTTTCTATTATTTATTTTAATTATATTATTTGTTTTGTTTAATTCCCAATTAATTATTTAATAATATAAAAATACAAAAAAAATCAGAAAGTCAAAAAATAAAAATATATTTTATTATTTAATTCACTAATGTTTTGTTTTGTAAATAAATTTGATAATTAATTTAGCTTTAAATTAGGGTTTTAACTTTAACTTCTTTTCTTAAATAAATTAAAAACATAAAAATTAGGGTTTCTAGCTTTTTATTCTTTTTTTCAATAATTAAAATTTGTTCTTATTATTATTATTCTTAATTATTTTATAAATAACTTGTAATTAAATAATTAAGTTAAAACTAGGTCAACTTAAACATTTTTTTTTAATAAATTAAAAATAGTTTAGAATTAGGGTTTTAATTCCATTTAATTTTCTCATTAAGTTCCATAAATACAAAAACTCCAAAAAATAAGCTCTTGCTTTTATTTAATTTAATTAATTTACGATTTCGATTTAATTTCTTTAAAAGGGTCCAACGCCCTCGCATTCTCGATTTCATTTCTTTTTTTAAATTTCATGTACTTGCCCCAAAGCCTTGTAATAGATTAATTAGGATATTTACTTTCCGCATGTTTATTTATTTCAAATCGGGTCTTGGATTAATTTGGCGATGTAGACCCGCGCCTTTGTAATAGCGTAGGACTTTTATCTTCTCGCATCTTTTAACTGTTAATAACTTGCATGAAAGAATGAATGCCAAAAAAAATAAAAATAAAGCGTAGATCACCAATGCATGACAAGATAAACATAATTGAAAATGACACACAATTCACACACCACCCCTAGGGTACGTCTCACTGTTGCCTTGCCCCTCGAAAAGTGGTCTTCGAGTAGAGGATGTTTTAGTAAGTCCTCATGTCCATGAACATGGCATGAGGGTAGCTTCTAAGGTGTCTTCCTATTGCTCTGGTGACCAAAATGTCCCGAACCCTCGAATTGACCCAAACACCTCCAACGGTGGTGTTACCTACCTCTCAATGGTGGGATGGCATTACCTTAAGGACATTTACACAGACGAATTCCTTAGGGTAGGTAGACGACTCGTAGATACTTGCTCTAATTCAAAAAACAAATCAAAAACTTCTTTTCACACCGACACTTTGCAAAAAGCTTTCAAAAACAACTTTTCAAACACTCTTGAGGACTGATACAAGAGTCGAACTTAAATTTTAAACGAAACTTTTTTTAAACCCACAGTTGAAAAGCAAACAACCATTTTGAAAACACAAATGAGCAAGTATCTAAGAGCCCATGGATAACCATGGATAGAAAGGGTGCTAACACATTCCCTTTCTATAAATCTACCTCCCGAACCGAGAACTAATCTCAATAAGGAATTTTTCTGTGCTTTTGTCCTTTCCATTTGGAGAAAATAAAAGACGGTGGCGACTCTTGCTTCCGCGACATTTCGTGAACCAGCGTTAAACAGTCAGTTCCAGATCCACCGATCACAGAACTGGCGACTCTGCTGGGGACTCTTTAAAGTGAGGTGTACCTTAGGATAGTTCATAACTGTGTTTTCAATTGCTTTGACTTGTTTGCTTTAAATTGTGGGACTGTCTTGGGAGTTCTATAGATCCTAACCCGGATCTGGGGATACCTTCTTAGAAAGTAGCAACAAGGCTATAAGGGAACTGTGCGGGGTATACCGACATGGTTGAAACAGTCTGCTACGTTGATGTGGCACTTTGGTGTGTACCGGTAACCCTTGAGTTCAGTCAAGGAGAGTATGGGGCCTCCATGTGGTGTCATGAAGCATTCAAATGACCTTAGGAACCTTAATTGAACCATCTTGGCCTCTTTAGGGTAGTGAGATAACTGACTTTGGTGCAGTCCGAGGTTGGTTGATACTCGATACTACACTCAATTGAGGGTTGCTTTCCTGGAATATTTCGGTCGCCAGTTCAGTGGCTAAATCGAAACGATGAACAATGAAAGCAATCCAATGATATTGGGACCCTTAGAACCCGGTTACTTCTGATAGGATAGGTTGATCCCACCAACTTCAAGAGGGTAGTACCCCAAACTTCATGCTGGCCTAAACTTTAAGGGCTCTCTTGTGTGACTTGTGTGCCTTCCAACTTGACTATTTGCATGCTTGTTATCTGACACTTGAGTTTCTTGCAGGTTTTGTTTACAGTCCTTAATTGGGACTCATAACAGGGTTTACCTACATTACCCCATGCATAGCATAACATCATACCATTGCATGAATCCTGCATAAAGACTAACCCGTTTCAAGGATCTCAAGGGCTTGTGATGCAGGTCATGATGAACCAACTGTCCAACAAGGGGAAAAGGGGATTTATTTTTCCTCTAGCCAAGGTTGTCAGGGGCTATGACCCATTGGATATGGTGAGCCTTTTGACCCTTGAAGAGGGACTCTCAACAACAGGAAGTGCCTTCAATCAAGCCACCGGATTCAAATTCTAACAAGCTTCTTTGTTTATACCGCAAGGTCCTTGAAAACATTGCATGCATATCATACATATCACTTCATTACAGGTACACTTCTTGCAGGTCCCTTACCTTCTTCGCTGTTTATTTCAGCAGTCATCATGAATCCTGAATCATCCAATGGACAAGCTATCAAGGCCCTCCAGGCCCAGAATGCCCAGTTCCAGGAGCTGATTGTGAGCCTAGCCCAGGGTCAAAAGGAATTGAAGACTCTGATTCAGAAGAAGAAGAAGAAGAGGATTGTTTTGTTCAACCCTAGACGCAGATCTGGGAACACACTGCAGAATGAAGCTGAGAGGACTACTCCATCTGTGGGGGAAGGCAGTCCCCAAGGGAGAGAGGTTCCTAGTCCAGAGGTCTCCGACAATGAGACTGATGATGAGCAGTACCCTCCAACTGAGGACCGGTACAAGCAACTAGAGGATCGTATGAATGCCATGGAAATTCAACAAGTGCATGGGTTAGATTTCGGAGACCTGGGTCTATCTTCTGGTGTGGTGATCCCACACAAATTCAAGGTTCCTTCTTTTGCTAAGTATGATGGGGCATCCTGTCCCAGGCTGCATCTCAGATCTTATGTGCGGAAGATTCAACCATACACTGTGGACAAGAACTTGTGGATCCACTTCTTCCAAGAGAGTCTTTCAGGGACTCATCTCGAATGGTTCTATCAACTGGATGGGACCAAGGTTCGTAACTGGGAGGAGTTGGCTACTTCTTTTTACAAGCAGTATCAGTATAATGCCGACCTCGCTCCTACACGTACCCAACTCCAGGGTATGTCGTTAGGACCAGGAGAAGGTTTCAAAGAATATGCGCAGAGATGGAGGGACCTTGCTGGGAGGGTACAACCACCTTTGACTGACCGGGAACTCATTGATATGTTCTTAGGGACCCTATCCGGGCCATTCTTCAATCATCTCATTGGTAACTCATCTGTAGGGTTTACCGACCTCATTCTGACTGGGGAAAGAATTGAAGCTGGTATCAAGAGTGGGAAGATTCAGAAGGCCACACCTTCGGATACTCACCAAAAGCCTTACATGGGCAAGAAAGAGTCTAATGCTGCGTACGGTCAAAAGAGTCGTCGTGACCAACAGGCAGGGGAAGTCATGATCTCTGGTTCTGCACCACGCCGACAACCACAAAAGGGAAATCAGCGAAGGCCAGACGAGCCTAAAAGACAGTTCACCAACATCAACATGCCATGGTCCCAGGCATTGCAGCATATGTTGAAAATGAACCTGATTGTGGTGATCAACCCTCCTGCAAATCCCAAAACCTCCTCTCCAAACTACAATCCAGAGGCGAGGTGTGCTTATCATTCTGATAGCCCGGGGCACGATACTGAGGACTGTTGGGCGCTGAAGTATAAAATCCAGAATATGATCGACGCTAAGGAGATCGAGTTCGAGCCTGCTGAGACTCCCATTGTGACCACTGCTCCTTTTCCAAAACATGGCTAGGATTGAGAGATTTTTGTTCATTTGAATTCAAGTTGTATTTTTCTTTTCTTGTTCAAACAAACAATTATCATGTTAAACTCTTTTACTTCATGAATGCACTACACATGTCTGTCTTGAATTAATTATGCGTACTATACTTAAAGCTGCTTTCATATTTTTTTGTGATGATCAACTCCTGACTAATAATTCTAAGCCTCTTGAGGGAGGATGACGAAAACGATACCACAATCTACAGTATGCTTTTGAACAGACCCCGCTGATGAGGTACAGGCATTGTTTCAATTCCTAAACACTGGAGTTATAAGGATGATGATCCCTCGTCAACCCCTCTGAGCCAAAGAAGTAGGAGTTTTTCTTTTCGAAAATTAAAACCCTTTATCATAACCTGGGGCAGGGTAGTTCTCTCAGTTGATCCAAGTGCATAACAAATAGCACCAAAGAGGTCCTTACAAAAAAGAAGACAATGATGATTCCGAATAATCACAAGGATAGGCAGTCATTATATCTCTCAAAATAAAAAATCCCAATAAGTCAAAAAAACCTATGAAGGAGACTTACGAAGCTGGGGCATCCCGCTGACTGTAATTCCAAAAAAGGAAACAGTTCAGGCAAAAAACAGGGATAACAAAATCAAAAAAAGGAGGTCCTACAAACCCTCAACAAAAAAGAAATGACTGCATATTCAAAATAAATTGTCAATGTCCGAACCATCACCGGAATATCAAAGCAAAGACTCAAACAAAGTCTGATGCACGATTAGCTGAGTTTAGGATCGAAGAACATCACGAAGAGCGGGTGGGTACAAATACATTTTGAGCCTTATCCTTTGTTTCTTAAACCGTGAACCAGGCCACATTATAACCCTTAAAAGTCCTAGCTGAAGCATGGGTTAGTTCGAAAGCATACTGTTACAAAGGTATCCTGACTCCTTAAGGCCTACGGTAAATACGGAGTTGACATCACGTTTTACAAACATTCACTTGTTTTATGAAAAAGAATGCATTTTCAAAATCTTCAAGACAGACATAAGCTTTGCATTTTTGATATAACATTGTTTGCATATGACTTTTTGTTTGAACAGCAGGAAAATTCGCACGAAGAATATCTGGTGAACAAAAGCACTTCCAATCAAGGGGCAGACATGACCATGGTCTATTATCTGGGGCAGTCCAATCAAGATTCGTAGAATCTATCAAAGGCCAAATAGCCTGGGGCAAATCTCCGTCTAAGTCACTTGGGGCATTGGACGATCAAACGAAGATCTTCTGGTGGCATGGCAACACAAGCAGCCAGGGGCACCTCCCTGCATTCTAAGAGCGTGGACATAGTCGAAAAAATACTACGCACGATAAAATACCCGCTAGGTTGACATACCTAGGAAAAAATTAGGGCTTCCCGGCGAACCAAAAGGGTTCGGGAAAAAGCAAAGGATGAAAATGAAAAAATCTGTACACCCGGCAAGTCGAAAACCTGAAGAGGCGGCTTGGGCAAAAATGGGTATCCCGGTGGACTGAAAACCCGAAAGGGCAATCCAGGAAAAAGTTAGGGATAAAGAGCGTACGACTATGTCCCGGCATCTCGTCACTTGCCTACCAAAGGGAAGATTTGTCAATCGGCAGTCATCCAGCACCTCCACAAGATATCATTTCCCCTCACCTCAGAAACAGGGGCAATAATGAGTCGTCCAGGCAATCCAGTTGCTCTGTCAACCAAAGTACCAAGGAAAGGTTAATACAAAGATGATTACCATCTACCTTTACAAATTCCAGATCGTGGGTTAACATCCGAAACCAAACAGGACAATCATCCACTTAATCATCATCAGGCAACCCTACACCGGTTCCTTCTCAACTTTCAGACAAAGTCTTACACGGACTCATCCACAGGCAACCCTACACCGGTTCCTTTTCTTTCAGAAAAAGTCTTACATGGACTTATCATCAAAGTAACCCTACACCGGTTCCTTCTCAATTTTCAGACGAAGTCTTACACGGACTCACCCTCCACAAGTAACCTTACCCCGGTTCCTCCAGAAGTCTTACACGGACTTATCTCAAGATGACCTTACCCCGGTTCATCCAGAAGTTTTACACGGACTTATCCCGAAGTAACCTTACCCCGGTTCCTACAGAAGTCTTACACGGACTTACCTCAAAGATAACCTTACCCCGGTTCCTCCAGAAGTCTTACACGGACTTATCTCAAAGATAACCTTACCCCGGTTCATTAAGAAGTCTTACACGGACTTATCCCGAAGTAACCTTACCCCGGTTCCTACAGAAGTCTTACACGGACTTACCTCAAAGATAACCTTACCCCGGTTCCTCCAGAAGTCTTACACGGACTTACCTCAAAGATAACCTTACCCCGGTTCATCCAGAAGTTTTACACGAACTTATCCCGAAGTAACCCTACACAGGTTATCTCTTTCCAGACGTAGTTTTACACGGACTCGTCATCAGTAAACCCTACACAGGTTTCCTTCTCAAAACTCTAGATGTAGTTTTACACGGACTCGTCACCCAGAAACCCTACACAAGTTCTCTATTTTTAAGGATGCAGTTTTACATGGACTCGTCACCCAGAAACCCTACACAGGTTCTCTATTTTTAAGGATGCAGTTTTACACGGACTCGTCACCCAGAAACCCTACACAGGTTCTCTATTTTCAAGGATGCGGTTTTACACGGACTCGTCATCAGTAAACCCTACACAGGTTTCCTTCTCAGCTCTAGATACAGTCTTGTACGGACTCATTGTCAGTAAACCCTACACAGGTTTCCTCCCTCCAAAGATGCAGTTTTACACGAACTCGCCATCAAGAAACCCTACACAGGTTCTCTCTTTCCAAAGATGAAGTTTTACACGAACTCGTCATCAAGAAACCCTACACAAGTTTCCTTCAATTTCAAATGCAGCTTCACACGAGCCCAACCTCAAAGTAACCCTACATAGGTTCCCTCTTTCAACTTGCAAAAAATTACAGTCCAAAAGTTCCCCCAGGAGAATCCAGTCTGAAGACTTCCCCAGGGAAGCAGAACCCATCTCCCCAGCAGGAAGCTCATCCCCAGTAGATTCTGGAAGCTTATCCCTGCAGAGCCCGAACGTGTCCCCCTGCTTTATTCAAAGTTTATTTCCCTACCAGGATATAACTGGGTTATCCTCAGCCAAAAGCCACAGAAAGATCGTCCTCGGCGAAGTCTTCTTATCCCCAGCGGAGTCCATTAACACTTCCAACATAACAATGATATCCCCAACGAAGTTACCATCAACATCCCAGCAAGTACCTCTCTTCCCACAGAGTACTGTTCCCCAGTAAGGTAGCTAGAGTATTCTCTCCCCGCAGAGTGATCCATTCGCCAAGTTTATTCCCCAACGGAGTTACCTTCTCCTGCCGGTATTCTTGCAACTATCATCCCCAGAGGAAACAACAAAGCACTATTCTCCGACATCAGCCCAGGATGTGACTTCCCGGCACCCGTCAAGGATTTATTTTCCTAGACAAAAAACATACGTTCATAAACATCATATTTCCATACATTATAGCATGCACATACGCATCATATCTTACAAATCTCATTTATGTTGAGAACATCATTGCTTGATCCATATCATGCATTGCATATGACTGACCTTTACCTTTCAGGAAAGATCCAGTTAAGTTCTCAGCTATGTCCAAGACTTTAGCCTGGTTCAGTTAAATCGACCCTAAGATTTTCCTGATTCTTATCCAGTCAAAGGCCTTCTCTGGTTCAGTCAGATCGACCCTAAGATCTCCCTGATTCTTATCCAGTTGAAGATTTAAAGACCTTGTCCGGTTCAGTTAAATCGACCCTAAGATTTTCCTGATTCTTATCCAGTCAAAGGCCTTCTCTGGTTCAGTCAGATCGACCCTAAGATCTCCCTGATTCTTATCCAGTTGAAGATATTCCAAGACCTTGCCCGGTTCAGTTAAATCGACCCTAAGATTTTCCTGATTCTTATCCAGTCAAAGGCCTTCTCTGGTTCAGTCAGATCGACCCTAAGATCTCCCTGATTCTTATCCAGTTGAAGATATTCCAAGACCTTGTCCGGTTCAGTTAAATCGACCCTAAGATTTTCCTGATTCTTATCCAGTCAAAGGCTTTCTCTAGTTCATCCAGATCGACCCTAAGATCTCCCTGATTCTTATCCCAGTAGAAGACATCCAAGATTCTCTCAGTGTTCCTGTTGAGGTAGTAATCGCCCAAGGTTCTCTCATCGTCCCGTTGAGGTAGTAACCATCCCTAATTCATTCATCACCCTTTGAAGTTCCAGACCCAATCACTGTAACCAGTCAGGGCACACCTACAAAGAGTTTGAAGACCAGTTCCTGTAACAGGCCAGGTAATCATTTTCTTTTTCAGGTACGCAAGTTCTCGCTAAGGAATCTCTTACGCGATTGACACCCAGATGGCATCTATAAGCCCATCCACCTTCCATCATCTCTTAGCATGGCATCTATAAGCCCATCATCCTATCCATCAATCTCCAAATGGCATCCATAAGCCCATTCCCACCATTACACTGCTAACATGTGAACGCAAATTTCTGGGCACTCTAGTGTTCAATCATCTTCCACCTTCGGATTACGAAAGGCACGTCAGCCAATCTGCATCCTCAGGTTTAAGAAGATTGAACAGGGGCAACTGTTGTACCCCAAAATTTTCCCTTCCATATTCTTCAAGACTTGCAAAGAACATGCTTCAAAATCTCCCCAAGGGTTGCACAGTTCAAAGGCCTCCTAACAATAAAAAATTAGGGTTTTGGTTCTGACAAAGAAGTTGAAGTTTCCAAGGGTCCAATCAAGTCCCACATGCCTACAAACATTGTCAAGCATCCTTATGCCAAGTTTCAAGACTTACAGCACAAAATTGCACAATCAAAAACCCTAATTGCTCAACAGTCAACTGTAGGGGTAAAATGGTCATTTGACAGTCAAAAGTTCAAAATTTTGGTCAACATCTTATTTTGAAGCCACAAACATCATTTGATCAATTCTTGATCATGATTTTCAAGGCATGGCTCAAAAAGTCTCAAGATGCAAAAGTTTCCATTTTTGGACAGTTAAAAAAGTCAACTGTAACTTGACCAAGGCATAACTTCCACATGGTTTATCAGAAAAATTCCATCCAAAGCTCATTTTGAAGAGAATGTAATTTACTACAACTCCTCTTCACACTTCAAGTCCAAGAAATGCTCTCACAAAAAGTTATCAATCTCAACATTATAGGTCATTTTCAAAAGTAAACAAAAAGGCACTTTAAGTCAAAGACCATAACTTGAGATTGGTAAATCAAAATGACATGGGACTAAAGGCATTGGTTAGAGTACTTCAAGACCTTTCCAAAATGTCCAAGAACATGATCAAAGCTTAAAAATTGAGCAAGATATGCCTTGTGGAAGTTGGGAAATGTTTGGGAATTTTGAAAAGTCAACTTTGCTTCAAATGCCTCAAAATTGCTAATGGGCCTCAATTTCTTCCAAGAATCATCACCCAAAAGCTATGCACGACCCATTGACTTTAAAGGGAGTTATTTTATCATTTTTTATCAATTATTTGAATTATTATTATTATTAGTTCATTTAATCAAAATAAAATATGACAAAAATAGAAAATCATGTTTTCCAATCTCTTTTTGCAGCATATGCTCTCAATAAATCCTAAATATTTCGTGCACACTCAATATGGAAAGAATTGGCAATGATGGGCATGTTCTTAACATGAAAAAGATTGAAAAAGATACCATGGAAATCAAATCTCAAAAGCATTGATTACAAAGGTTTTGGACTTGTTTTGCAAACCTAAAACATTCCTCATAAAAGCCAGAACACAACCCTAATGCAAAAAACCTGAATGCTGCGCTAGAACCTGAGAACACAAACTCACTTTTTCTTAAAAAACTTCAAATCTGTTTTCATAGCTTGAAGGCATTTCAAGGCGTGGAAAGTAGCTCAAAAGCTCTCTAGGACCTCTCTGATCATAACCCAATACGTTTCAAGCCTCCATACACAAAGAATTGGTAGCACGAAGCCGCCCTGTTCTTAATATTTCTCGCATTCGTGTTTTGATTTATACGTATCATTCATGCATTTTTCTTGTTGTTTTGCACTAACATAAGCATTCTAAAGCTGTTGGTATCTTTTAATTGAACTAACGTGCCCTGTACGAGAATCTGCCATGGAAATTTTCTAGGTTTTCACAAGCTTGAAATTGGGGATTTGTTCATATGGAAAAATTGGACAGCAAGGCCTATACCATTGAACTCGTGACCTTCAGACGAATCCAATCATCATATCACGCTCAATTTATGATCAATGATACTCTAATCGCTATTTTTCGCAGGGTACATTTAGTGGGGGTTTAAAACCCCCGCTATCTCTTTTCTGTTTGCAGGCAAAACAGAGAAGATGCTAACGTGGCCTATTGCTATTGGGACATTTGAATGATAGCGCGCTTTTTTGTGGTTCAGCATAACGTGGCCTTTTCAAATATAATGCTTATTGTCCATTATACATAAAAACAAACGCGCTTGGCTGGACGGTTGATGCGTTGTCTTGCAAACAATGGGACCTGGGTTCGATTCCCAGGTCCCCCATATTTCTCAATATATTTTGTTTTAACATGATTCCATGCAGTACATACCCCAGGGCCTACCATGCAGCTTCATGTTTGTGCTTGCCACGCGCCCAATAAGACCAATCCAATGGTCAGAAGTTGCAGACCACCATGTGCACCGGTCAACACCTCCACATACGCGCCAGAAAGGTCAACCAGGCCTGATTCAGTGGGCCAAAATTTCTTGGAAAATACCTCCAAAAGGGACAACCCCCCCCCCCCCCCCCCCCATGTTTGCCTTTCTTTTCTCTATTTTATTCTTTTCTATTATTTATTTTAATTATATTATTTGTTTTGTTTAATTCCAAATTAATTCTTTAATAATATAAAAATACAAAAAAAATCCGAAAGTCAAAAAATAAAAATATATTTTATTATTTAATTCACTAATGTTTTGTTTTGTAAATAAATTTGATAATTAATTTAGCTTTAAATTAGGGTTTTAACTTTAACTTCTTTTCTTAAATAAATTAAAAACATAAAAATTAGGGTTTCTAGCTTTTTATTCTTTTTTTCAATAATTAAAATTTGTTCTTATTATTATTATTCTTAATTATTTTATAAATAACTTGTAATTAAATAATTAGGTTAAAACTAGGTCAACTTAAACATTTTTTTTAATAAATTAAAAATAGTTAAGAATTAGGGTTTTAATTCCATTTAATTTTCTCATTAAGTTCCATAAATACAAAAACTCCAAAAAATAAGCTCTTGCTTTTATTTAATTTAATTAATTTACGATTTCGATTTAATTTCTTTAAAAGGGTCCAACGCCCTCGCATTCTCGATTTCATTTCTTTTTTTAAATTTCATGTACTTGCCCCAAAGCCTTGTAATAGATTAATTAGGATATTTACTTTCCGCATGTTTATTTATTTCAAATCGGGTCTTGGATTAATTTGGCGATGTAGACCCGCGCCTTTGTAATAGCGTAGGACTTTTATCTTCTCGCATCTTTTAACTGTTAATAACTTGCATGAAAGAATGAATGCCAAAAAAAAAATAAAAATAAAGCGTAGATCACCAATGCATGACAAGATAAACATAATTGAAAATGACACATAATTCACACACCACCCCTAGGGTACGTCTCACTGTTGCCTTGCCCCTCGAAAAGTGGTCGTCGAGTAGAGGATGTTTTAGTAAGTCCTCATGTCCATGAACATGGCATGAGGGTAGCTTCTAAGGTGTCTTCCTATTGCTCTGGTGACCACAATGTCCCGAACCCTCGAATTGACCCGAACACCTCCAACGGTGGGGCTACCTACCTCTCAATGGTGGGATGGCATTACCTTAAGGACATTTACACAGACGAATTCCTTAGGGTATGTAGACGACTCGTAGATACTTGCTCTAATTCAAAAAACAAATCAAAAACTTCTTTTCACACCGACACTTTGCAAAAAGCTTTCAAAAACAACTTTTCAAACACTCTTGAGGACTGATACAAGAGTCGAACTGAAATTTTAAACGAAACTTTTTTTAAACCCACAGTTGAAAAGCAAACAACCATTTTGAAAACACAAATGAGCAAGTATCTAAGAGCCCATGGATAACCATGGATATAAAGGGTGCTAACACCTTCCCTTTCTATAAATCTACCTCCCGAACCGAGAACTAATCTCAATAAGGAATTTTTCTGTGCTTTTGTCCTTTCCATTTGGAGAAAATAAAAGACGGTGGCGACTCTTGCTTCTGCGATATTTCGCGAACCAGCGTTAAACAGTCAGTTCCAGATCCACCGATCACAGTGGGTTTGAAAAGAGTTTTTTGTTTGGAAGAGAGTGTAAGTGTGAAAAGTTTTTTTTTCTTTTCAAAAGAGCAAGTACTTAAGAACATCTACCTACTCAAAAAGGAACTAAACTATGCAAATGTCCTTTAGAAAATGCTATCCCACTATTGAGGAGTAGGTAGCATCGTCGTTGGAGTTTTCGGGTCAATTCGATTAAGGGACATATGGTCACTAAAGCAATGTTAGGACGCCTTAGCGGTAACCCTAATGTCTTATATCATTTTATCCGAGGCAACCGTTTCGAGGCAACTTATGATCTTTGGACAAGAGGGCGACCTCTAAAACTTTCTATACTCAATGACCACGTTCGAGGAAACCAAGTGAGGCGTACCCTAAGAGTGGCATGTGCGAGTGTATTGTTTTTCAATTTATATTATATTTGTACATGTTATGGTGAGATACGGTTGATTTTAAATTAAAGGTTAATCTTGTCATGCATAGCCTATTATTCAAACATCTAGCAGTTAATGGTTGCGGAAAATAAAACTAAGCTATTACAAGGCGTCAGGTATTTACATCGCCAAAAACAAACCCTTAAAATTAAATGCGAAAAAATAAATAAAAGCGGTAAATAAAATCCTAAGTTAAAGATATTACATTCTCGGAGCAATTACAATTA
Source organism: Vicia faba (assembly GCA_948472305.1). Taxonomy (NCBI): domain Eukaryota; kingdom Viridiplantae; phylum Streptophyta; class Magnoliopsida; order Fabales; family Fabaceae; genus Vicia; species Vicia faba. The sequence continues at coordinate 242,973,200 of OX451735.1, forward strand.
TATGGATCAAAAATAATATGCGCCCGAGAAAATTGAATCAGAACGTCCTAGGGTTTTAACCCTTTTTTCATTAAATAAAACATATTTTTTTGTTATTTTTTGAATTAAAAATTAAGTCTAAATTAAAAATGAAATCAATTAATTAAAAGAAAATATTTTTGAAATTCTGGCTGCAGATACTCAATGTCACGTTCAATGTTATGACACCGTATCTGACTTTCTATAAGACAGTAAATACAAAAACAGTAAAGAACACAGTCAATTGTTTACCCAGTTCAGTGTGCAACAACACCTACTCTGGGGGCTACCAAGCCAGGGAGGAAATCCACTATAAGAGATATTAATTCAGGAATAAACCAACCAGTTTATCTCCTTCACTTAAGACCTACCCAATGCAACTTCAATCTAAGTACAACTTAAACCTGAGTTCCTACTCACTCCCCCTCAATCACAGCAGTGATACATAAAACAATTTGACTAATGAATTGATGAAGACACTCTTCAAAACATACACTTGATTATGCTTCACAGCTTTTTAATCAAGCAACACAAACACTCTTGCTTCACAGCTTTGAGTGATACATAAACCTAACTTGACTTTGCTTCACAGCTTTAGTCAAGAGACATACAAACACTCTTGCTTCAAAGCTTTGAGTGATACACAACCCTTACAATTAAAACCTATTCCAAGTCACTTATCACAATGATAATTGCTTGGATTACAATAGTTAAAAACTATACAGCTTCTAAATGATCTTCTGTCAAAAAGGGATACATTCCAAGACAGCAGCTCTGTTTAATATATAGCAGCTGCATCTTCAGTTAGGGTTTCCACAAAAAGTTAGGGTTAAATCCGTTTGACCTTAAGACTAGGTCACAGGACTAGATCAACCAGGTTGGGGTTGAGCTAGGTTAACCCAAAGAAAACGCAGGATTCTGTTCTGGAAAGACTGAGTCATTTTCCTGAAAAAACTCAGAATTAACCAAACTGCATACCTGTTAGTTCAGAACAGGATGTCTTAACATTTGTTATGACATCTGAATTCCTGTTTACTGATTTTGGTAAATGTGATCATTTTGCAAAATGCTCAGATACACACTCATAAACATCAGTACCTGTATGACAATATTTTTCTGCAAAGGTACCTAATAAATCTGTACCTAATGAACTAGAATGTTATGACATCAGTCATGACATTCATACACCTGGTTTTACCAAAAATGCATGCCAATACATAAACAACTACAAACTCCCCCTTTGGCAGATTTTTGGCTAAAGCCCCTAAGCAATCAGAGATAGATAGCAGCAGAATAAATATGACTGCAGAAAAATAGAATGTCTAATAAAGTACCAAAATATATCTCCCCCTCTTTAGCCATAAATGGGCCAAAGATACATGTTCTTAAAATTTATACAGTCATCCAGAAAAAGTAATGAGAGCAGAACTAAAAACTGAACACACTTCCAAACTCTACCAGGGACTAGCATCAACTCCACCAATCAGCAACTCCACCAACCTTTAAGCACTGTCATCAGACTCAGAGGAGCTAGTTTCTTCAGTATGAGATGACCTTCAGCTTCTACACCCTCTTCCATTCTGTTTCCTTCAACTTCCTCCTTTTCTAACCTGGCAATTAGGTTTTCTAGGGTCTTTTTCCTAGCTTCCAGTTCTTTGCAGGTCTCTTTTAATACAGCAATAACATCAGATGTTTTGGACTGGGTCTTCACAGACGATGTCTCAGCTGATGTTATGACAATATCAGGAGCATGAGATACCTGAAACAGTTTGTAGTGCAACCCAAGGGCAGTAGCTCTTTTGCAAGCAGTATCTCTTGCCACCAGGATATCAGGGTATTGTGCAAGGATAATTCCATAAAGGAGGGAGGGAAAGGCAATTGGTCCTTTGACAGCATAACAACCAGCATGTTTTAAAGTTTGTCCAAAAATATACCTGCCATAGTCAAAAGCAGTCTTGGTTCCCACAGCATAAATAAATCTCCCCAATCCTGTGGAGATAGTTGATTTATGGTTTGTAGGGACCCAGTTGGCTGCACCAATCTTGTGCAGGATGGCAAATTTCATGCTAAGTTTGCTGGCATTCAGCTTGCCTTTCAAGGGCCAGCACTTCACTTGCCTTGCTGTGATGGTTTGACAAACTTCATTGTCAGTGACTTCCAGATCAGGAAAATCCTCATTTGATCTTCCAAGAAATTTGTTAATTTCTGATGGAGAGAAATTAACCCTTCTTCCTCTAACAAAAACACTTTCAAAGTCAGCTGACCTTCCATCAGCACAATCATTAGACAAGTTAACTATGAACTCCTTGACCAGATTTTCATAACACTTGGTAAATTTTATCATTGTCTTCATCAGTCCAGCATTCTTGATCAGGTCCATGATGTCCTTGCACTCCATGGCATCATTGTTGAGTTCTCTTTCTAAAGCTATTCTCTTCAAGCAAACATACTTCCATCTGTTTGCATTGTCAGGATGGTGGAAAGAGATGTTGTCTGTTGGGACTTCAGGAACTCTAGCAATTTTGCTGGAGGGCAGTTTCCTTCTGATAGGAATTTCTTCAGCATCAATCTCAAACTCTGATTCCTCATCAGAATCAGAAGATTCAGGTTCTTTTCTCTTCTTTGTAATTGGTTGTCTACCAGTATACACCTGGGCTTTCACCTTCCCTTTGGACTGACCAGTTTTCACAGATTCTACCCCAGCCTTGCCTTCAGTCTTGGATTTCTTAACAGCAGGTTTATCTTTGGACATACATTTTGCATCATTCTGATTACCCTTTCTTTTCATCATTCTCCTAGCTATGCTAGGGTTTACATTGGCAATCAGATCATTGTCTGAGTATTCCTCATCCACATCAATGATAGGTGGATCAGCAGTCTTTTCTGAAGGGTTCTGAATGTTGTCATTTTGTGTCATAACATTCTCAGAGACATCTACATTCTCAGAGACATCCACATTTGGGCTTCCTGATTGATTTAAAGGGACAGAAATCCCCGGTACAGGTTGGTTTCCGCTTAGAATACTAGTAACAAGTCTAGCAATAGCTTGATGAACTTGAACTGATCCTTCTCTATTTGGTACAGAAGAAGAAAGATGAGAAGGATTACCAGAGGCAGCAACTTGAGCTCTTCCTGCATGTCTAGTTCTCAGCTTTTTGACTTTGGCGGGGTCAGTTGCCATCTCTCTGAGAGGAGTGATCTCAAGAACTTCAGATTCTATGCATGTGGTGATTGCTCGAGAGTCTTGGTCAGATGATGAAGATGAAGAGGTCGCCTTGGTTGAAGATGATGTTTGAGACATTTTGATTGACTTAGAGCACCAGTAGCAATTTGAGAAAAAACTTTGATTGAGAGAAGGGAACAGGTTGCAAAGTCGAGAGAGGTAGGAGGCAAAAGAGAGTCTTTTCAACTTCTTAAAGATTTTGAAAGAATTGGGAAAACATATGATTGACCCACTAAAAATAGACTTAACAAGATTAACTCCTTCAACCCTTGTTTTAAGCAAAATTAATTGCTATAATTTCTCATGTTGGCAAATACCCAACCTGCCCCTCAAGTTTTCAAGTTTATTTCCAACAAGAGCCTTGGTAGAAGAATCAGCCAGCTGAAGCTTAATGATACCATGTTCCAGTTTAATTGACTTCTTCTCTACACAGTCAATGTGCTTGGTCCTGCTATGCTGAATAGGGTTCATGGAAATATTGATTGTATTCAGATTGTCACAATACAATGTCACAACATCTTGTGAGACATTATACTCAGTGAGCATCTGTTTTGTCCAGATATTTTGAGAACAGTTACTACTAGCTGCAACCATTTCAGCACAGAGTTGGGAAGGCATTCTTTTGACATGAATCATAGTTCTGGTTGATTCTTGAATGATCTTATTTTTCTTTTTGTCAATTCCATTTTGATGGTGAGTTATAGGAGAAGAGACTTCACGACTCATTTCTTCTGGGAAACAGAATTTATTAGACTTGTTGTTTCCAAAATCCTTGTCATGATTACTTCTGGTTCTGACAACACATCCTTCTTCAAGTTTATTCACCACATCATAGACATGTTCCTTTTTACCAAGCCTTTCAATTTTAAGTTCACCACAAACCCTTCTTTTATCAATCTGTAGTCTTGGAGTCCTTCTGACTGCTTCCATAGAGATAGCTCTTTTCATTCTTCTTAGATGAAGATGACCAAGCTTATGAAGATGACCAAGCTTATTAGTGTTCTCAGGCTGCCACAAGTAACAGTTATCTTTGGATCTGATTCCTTTCATTACAACTTCTAGTTTTTCATTAATTACTAGACATTCAGATTTTGAGAAGTTGACCTTGAATCCTAGATCACACAATTGACTGATACTAATGAGATTAGCAGTCAGCCCTTTTACCAGCAGTACTTCACTCAGACTTGGAACTTCAGGGCAATCCAAATTACCAACTCCTTTGATTTCACCTTTAGCACCATCTCCAAAGGTCACATAACTAGTGTTGTGAGGTTTAACATGATTGAGAATGTTCTTTATTCCAGTCATGTGTTTAGAACATCCACCGTCAAAGTACCAGCCTTCCTTTGCAGACACTCTCAGGGGAGTGTGGGCTATCAGGGCAGTAACCTTTTTCTTCCATTGAGGAGTATGTGGTACCCTTTTTGACTTAGGTTTAACACCTGAGTTTTGATTAGGGTATCCATGCAATTTGAAGCAGAAGGGCTTTATGTGTCCATACCTTCCACAATGATGACATCTCCATCTTTGGTACTTTTTCTTCATATATTTCTGTTTCTGATGTTGAGAGTTGTGTTGAGACATCTGCTTTGACATTTGTTTAACATGCCTGATCTTCTTGTCTGTACTAGATTTCTTGGCTTCCACAAATCCTAGTCCAGATTTGTTTCCCACATTTTGTCCAACTTGAAGAATCTCTTCCAATTTGTCTGTTCCATTAGTCAGCATCTTGACAAATTTGGTCATTTGGATCAGTTGTGAGTTCAGCAATTGAACTTCCCCTTCTAGATGACTTATAGTTTCAAGATCTGCCCTTTTTTCAGCCTCCAGCTTTATGATGAGTTTTGATTGTTTCTCATTCTGCACACAGACTTCAGCACTTCTGATACACAATTTCTTGTAGGTATCAGCCAGTTCTTCAAATGTCACTTCTTCATCACTAGTGTCACTTTCAGAGGTACAAACACCAGTTAGAGCAGTAACTAGTTTGGCAGATTCTTCTTCAGAATTACTTTCTGAATCACAGTCAGACCAAGTAACAGTCATTCCTTTCTTTTGTTTCTTAAGAAAGGTAGGACATTCAGCTCGAATATGCCCATATCCTTCACAGCCATGGCATTGAATTCCTCTGCCTTGATTTCCCTTCTCTTCTAACCTTGGTCTTCTGCTGGAACTGTCAATGTCAGAGGGAATGTTATGAACATTAGACCTTGACTTTGGATCTATTCTTTTGATGAGTTTGTTGAACTGTCTTCCAAGCATGGCTATAGCTTCTGAAATATTTTCTTCTTCATCCTCCTTGTTTTCAACATCAGTGTTGGATACAAGTGCTATGCTCTTGTTCTTCTTGTCACCATTTTCAGTGATCCCCATCTCAAAAGTCTGAAGAGACCCAATTAGTTCATCCACTTTCAACTTGCTGATGTCCTGGGCTTCCTCTATGGCAGTTACCTTCACTGCAAATCTTTTAGGCAAGGATCTGAGAATCTTTCTCACCAATTTTTCTTCTGACATCTTTTCTCCCAGTGCTCCTGAGGTGTTGGCAATCTCCAAGATGTTCATGTGAAACTCATGAATGGTTTCATCTTCCATCATTTTTAGATTCTCAAACTTGGTAGTCAACATCTGAAGCCTTGACATTTTCACTTTGGAAGTGCCCTCATGAGTAGTTTTGAGAGTGTCCCAAACTTCCTTGGCCAATTCATATTGATGTACTAGTCTGAAAATGTTTCTATCAATTCCATTGAACAAGGCATTTAAAGCTTTGGAATTTCCCAGGGCTAACTCATCTTCTTCTTTACTCCAATCTTCCTCAGGCTTCAAACTGATTGTCCCATCTTTCTCAGTTATGGTGGGATGGATCCATCCTTTGTCAGCAGCTCTCCAAGCCTTTTTGTCCAGAGATTTTAAGAAGGCAATCATACGAGGTTTCCAGTAGTCATAATTTGTTCCATCCAGAATGGGTGGTCTATTTCCAAAAACTCCTTCCTTGTCCATAGTGCCAGAAAGTGATATCCCTAGATCTCACCCAGTAATACAGGCAGGGTGCCTGCTCTGATACCAATTGAAATTCTGGCTGCAGATACTCAATGTCACGTTCAATGTTATGACACCGTATCTGACTTTCTATAAGACAGTAAATACAAAAACAGTAAAGAACACAGTCAATTGTTTACCCAGTTCAGTGCGCAACAACACCTACTCTGGGGGCTACCAAGCCAGGGAGGAAATCCACTATAAGAGATATTAATTCAGGAATAAACCAACCAGTTTATCTCCTTCACTTAAGACCTACCCAATGCAACTTCAATCTAAGTACAACTTAAACCTGAATTCCTACTCACCCCCCCTCAATCACAGCAGTGATACATAAAACAATTTGACTAATGAATTGATGAAGACACTCTTCAAAACATACAATTGCTTATGCTTCACAGCTTTTTAATCAAGCAACACAAACACTCTTGCTTCACAGCTTTGAGTGATACATAAACCTAACTTGACTTTGCTTCACAGCTTTAGTCAAGAGACATACAAACACTCTTGCTTCAAAGCTTTGAGTGATACACAACCCTTACAATTAAAACCTATTCCAAGTCACTTATCACAATGATAATTGCTTGGATTACAATAGTTAAAAACTATACAACTTCTAAATGATCTTCTGTCAAAAAGGGATACATTCCAAGACAACAACTCTGTTGAATATATAGCAGCTGCATCTTTAGTTAGGGTTTCCACAAAAAGCTAGGGTTAAATCCGTTTGACCTTAAGACTAGGTCACAGGACTAGATCAACCAGGTTGGGGTTGAGCTAGGTTAACCCAAAGAAAACGCAGGATTCTGTTCTGGAAAGACTGAGTCATTTTCCTGAAAAAACTCAGAATTAACCAAACTGCATACCTGTTAGTTCAGAACAGGATGTCTTAACATTTGTTATGACATCTGAATTCCTGTTTACTGATTTTGGTAAATGTGATCATTTTGCAAAATGCTCAGATACACACTCATAAACATCAGTACCTGTATGACAATATTTTTCTGCAAAGGTACCTAATAAATCTGTACCTAATAAACTACAATGTTATGACATCAGTCATGACATTCATACACCTGGTTTTACCAAAAATGCATGCCAATACATAAACAACTACAATTTTTGAGTTTTTATTTTAATTAAGGAAATAAAATTAGAAAGGTAAAAATATATCAAGACCCTAATTCTAAATCAATTTTTAATTTATTGCAAAATATGTTAAGATTAAACCTAATTAAAATTAAAAAAAACTAAATTAATTGGTTAATGGTTTATTTACAAAAATAAATAATGAAATAAATAAATATTAATTTTTGGTGTTTTCTGATTTTATAAAAAAAGTTAGTTTGTTAATTAATTGATTAAGATAATAATAATAAAAAGCAAAAAAATATGAAAAGAAAATAAAAACATAAGCAAACTTTGGGGGGTGCTGGGCCTGAAGAAGGTGTTTGAGTTGCAATTTCCAAGCCCAAACACAAGCAGCCTCATTTGACTTTCTGAATAACCCACATGCTTGTTGACTCTGGCCTATGGTAGTCCTTCCATCTAGACCCTTGGATCTATTTTGCAAACCACGTAGCCTTCCAGATCTGCAAGCGCATAGTGGTCCACTCTTTGAACGCTACATGGGAATACCTGAAGAAGAAAAATAAACAAGGTTTTGGGGGACCTGGGATTCGAACCCAGGTCCCAAGGGACTGATTGAAGGTGCCTACGAGACTGCACATACGGGGCGTTCGATCTGGATATGACATCCTCCGATCTAGAATTCTGCAAGGAAGTTTGTTAGAAACACAAAATATATGACCTGGGTATCGAACCCAGGTCCTTTTCGCTGCAACGCCTCTTCCTCACCAACCTAGTTGAAATATATTTATTGGTACAAACGAATATGCAATGTTACATTAGAAACAAAAACACAGTAATTAATTTAAATATCGAATCTGCATGCTCAGTTTCCCCCTATGGTGTTAACCCATCGAAAACGAGTTATAGTTGCGCAAATTGAAGGTAAGCTCAGACCGTGCCTTCTTACTCACATGTAACACACTCAAACACACATGAATATTAGCAGCAATATGTATATATGTTCAACATGAATTTAAATCACACTTAAAAGTTTGAGATCAAAGGAAAAATTACCCACAGGGGGGTTGTATGAGGGATGCTTCACGATTCAAATGTTAGTCTGGATAGAGACTATGCGCAAAACCGGCTTTTAGTGTGACAATCTTTGGCAACTTTATGGAATCTCGTGGGGCAGGCAGTGTTTTCTTCTAAGGCAACCTCCGTGCATTTTTTCGTTTCTGCATACTTTTTTTCTTTTCTTTTTTTGATTTGTGAGGCTTGCTTGTATATAATGGAATGAATTAGGGTTGAAAACCTGGCCTCAATCTTCCTCCATCAATGTCTTGATTCTTGATTTGATTCACTTTGAATATCATTCCAAAAATAGCCTAATTCAATCTTTTTGTCCACACCATGCCTTTACACGGATTTGATTTGATTTCTTCATAAAGACTTTCTATTTTTGATTCAATCACGTGCCAATCTGCTTTCATGCGTTACTGCCAGCCTGTTTTGAGCTGTTTAGGCCTCCAACATGATAAAAATCGAAAGCTGACCTACCCTTGCAGGTCCACTTCCCTTCGAATTTGCTTTCTTCGATGGCTTCAAAGTCCAATTCAAACCAACTTTCCCTAGTAGAACCTTGCTCTCCTTACTGGTTCTGAGTCGAATTGTGCCAGCTTCAATACTAGGGCTCCTTCGATTGAACCACCCTTTGCTTCGATCTCCTGTCCTTTTGAAAAAAATTCCCTATTAGGCAACTTCGACCAGCTCTTGGCCTTGTGATGAGTCTAAATTCTGATTCGAAGTATTCAGAACTTCCTTCATCAGAGCATCTAAGATTAAGGCAAACTCTATACTGAAATGCCACTCGAAGGTCATCTCATTCAGATATTCCGATTGAGGGAAACTCTGAAGTTCCAGTCGAAGGACCTTTATCAAAATGCCAATCGAAGGCCACTACTATAATACCAATCTAAAGATACTTGTTAAACTACCAATCGAATGCTACTGCTACAATGTCAATCGAAAGATACTTGTTAAACTACCAATCGAATGCCACTGCTACAACGTCAATCGAAAGATACTTGTTAACCTGCCAATCGAAGAGCCTTGTTAACAGGCCCATCGAAGGACTTTTGCCCATGCCAATCGAAGGGCGCTATGTAGATACCCATTGAAAGGCATTTTGGAGATGTCAATCGAAGGAAACTTAGAAACATCACTCACCAATTTTCCTTTTCTTTAGGAAAAGGTTTGTGACCAACCATGTAGGGGAAAAAATCATGGGAAACATGAGAGGGCAAATTTTGGGGTACAACAGTATGTCCACTGGAATGGGTTCCAAAGAGGCCATTATGCATATCTTCCATAATTTCCTCTGACTCCTTCTTTTCCATATATCGGAGTAGAGTAGAATCATGGTTGCGTTTGTATAGAATTCCGTTGCTTAGAAAGAATTTAGCCGAAAATCTTCACAAGAACTTTTTATCATTGATGGAAGTCCCCTCGGGATATTCTTGTACCTCAAGATACCTCCTCACCTCATGATACCATGGTTTTTCTTCGTCGGTGTCGAGCTCATTGCAATGTGCAGGTTCTTCAAATCTCTCAATCATAATCATGGGAGCTTCATTGTCCCACCTGACTTTGAACACAGAAGACATAGCGGCCAAAGCATCAGCCAATTGATTCTCTTCTCTAGGAAAATGCTCAAAAGTGATCTGTTCGAAGTATGGTATCAGAGTCAACACAAGCTCCTTGTAAGGAATGAGGTTAGGATGCTTAGTGTCCCATTCCCCCTTTACTTGGCTAATCACTAAAGAAGAGTCTCCAAAAACACTCAAGTGCTTGATTCTCAAATCAATGGCAGCTTTCAATCCTAGGATGCATGCTTCGTATTCCGCCATGTTATTCGTACAATCAAAGCATAATCTAGCTGTGAAAGGAGTATGGAAACCCTCAGGAGAGATGATTACAACACCTATTCCATTGCCCAGAGCGTTGGAAGCCCCATCAAAAACCATGGTCCATCGGGATCCTGGTTTAGGTCCGTCATACGGTCCAGGTTTTGCATAGTCGGTCACCAATATAATGTCTTCATCCGGGAAGTCGAAATTCATAGATTGATAATCATCAACAGCCCGGTGAGCCAAATGATCTGCCAATATGCTTCCTTTGATGGCTTTTTGTGTTGTGTATTGAATATCGTATTCGGTCAGAATCATTTTCCACTTAGCTATTCTTCCGGATAAGGCTGGTTTCTCAAAGATGTATTTGATAAGGTCCATCTTAGAAATCAATAGAGTAGTGTGAGTCAACATATACTGCCTTAGCCGGCGAGCAACCCACCCTAAAGTACAACAAGTTTTCTCGAGCAGTGAATATCTGGTTTCACAGTCGGTAAAATTTTTGCTTAGGTAGTAAATTGCGTGATCTTTTCGGCCATACTCGTCATGCTGACCCAACACACATCCCATAGAGTTCTCTAGTACCGTCAAATACATGATCAATGGTCTTCCTTCCACTGGAGGCATCAGAATAGGAGGTTCTTGCAAATACTCTTTGATTTTATCGAAGTCAACTTGATAATCGTCATTCAACGTGATTACTTGGTCTTTCTTCAAGAGTTTAAAGATCGGTTCACAAGTAGCGGTCAGGTGGGATATGAAACGGGAGATGTAGTTAAGGCGACCCAAGAATCCTCTAACCTCCTTTTCAGAACGAGGAACATAAATTTCTTGAGTGGCTTTTACTTTGGAAGGATCAACTTTGATTCCTTTATCACTGACGATAAAACCTAGGAGCCTCCTAGATCTTACTCCGAATGTACACTTATTAGGGTTCAATCTCAACTTGTATTTCTTCAACCTCTCAAATAGCTTTTGCAAGTGATCGAGATGTTTTTCTTCAGTTTGAGACCTTGCAATCATATCGTCCACATAGACCTCTATTTCATGATGGATCATATCATGAAATAAAGCTACCATAGCTCTTTGATATGTTGCCCCTGCATTCTTCAATCCAAACAGCATGACTTTGTAGCAAAAGGTGCCCCATTACGTAATGAAAGTTGTCTTCTCCATGTCTTCGGGAGCCATCTTGATTTGGTTGTAGCTAGAAAATCCTTCCATAAAGGAAAAGACCTTGTGTTGAGCGGTATTATCAACCAAGGCGTCAATATGAGGTAGAGGGAAGTCATCCTTGGGGCTTGCCCTATTCAGATCCGTATAATCTACACACATGCAGACCTTTCCATCTTTCTTTGGCACAAGAACCACATTTGCAACCCATTGAGGATAAGATGTGACAGCCAGAAAACCTGCATCGAACTGCTTCATTACCTCAACCTTTATCTTCTCAGACATATCCGGCCGCATCCGACGAACCTTTTGTTTAACAGGAGGGCAGTCTTCCTTCATAGGCAGACTATGAACCACAATGTCGGTATCCAACCCTGGCATATCTTCATATGACCAAGCAAATACTTCCACGTAGTCATGTAGCATATAAACCAATCTTCTTTTGACACTGTCTTCTAGGTTGGCTCCTATCTTGATCTCTCTCTTGTCTCTCTAAGTACCTAAGTTGATGACTTCAACTGGATCTTCATGAGGTTGGATAGCTTTCTCTTCTTGTATTAAAGTTTGGCTAGTTCCCCTGGTATTTCAAAATCTTCCTCGCCTTCGTCTTCAGCTTGGTGAATTGGATGTTCGAAATCATATTTGGCAATAGTAGAGTTGTTGACAATAAGATCCAGAGTGGATGATGATCTACAAATGTGTATGTGTGTGTGCGCATGTAAGATACATGGCTATTGAAAAATGTAATAAAGGAAATGAAAGACAATGAACATAAAATTTGAATGCAAAGAGGTCCAATGGTTTATATTAAATGATCATATGATAGATGAAACATGATCAAAACCCTTAACAAATGGACCAAAGTGCCCCGGGCAAGGCACATGGCTTAAAAGTCGTTGTTTGGAAATAATATACCAGACGTAGAGTTCTTAAATTGACATAAAAAGTAAACAGTAATTACTCCTCAATGAAATAAACATGAGTGAAATCCTATGCATGCCAATTGTTGAGCTTCCCTTCGGTTGTTGGGTAGATCCAGTCTTCAAAAGCACACTCATCATCAGAGTCTTCTACAACGTTCACTCCACGATTTTTGAGGTGGAGAGGCGGCTTTCTAGTACGAGCACTTCTAACTTCTTTCTGAGCTTGGGAGGTGAAACCTAACCCAAACTTGTCTGCCTTAAACGGGATATCGAGGAGTTGATCCCACATCACATTGTTTCCTTCTTCTACCAGAGCACATGCATCCTTAAGAGAAACCATCTTGGGGATAACTTTATCAGCTCTTGGAGTGTCAGAGGAGATTTTAGTGGAGGCCATAACTTCAAACGTCTGGAAAGAAGTTTCTATGAATTCGTCATCCATTTCTACGTACTTGAAAGAATTGAGATGGCTTACCATAAATTCTTCCTCGCCGCAAACAGTGACAACCTTCCCTTGAACTGGATATTTTAACTTCTGGTGGAGAGTAGAAGTGACCGCACCTGCCCCATGGATCCATGGGCGCCCAAGCAAGCAAGAATACGCAGGCCGTATGTCCATTATATAGAATGTGGAGTTGAAAATCTGTGAACCGACCTTAATTGGGAGATCCACCTCTCCATGAACCATCCTTTTTGACCCATCAAATTCCCTCACAACAATATCATTTAGCTTTAAAACCAAACCTTCACAGTCTAGCCGATCTAAAGCGCCTTTAGGTAACACATTTAAAGATGAGCCTGTGTCAACCAAAACATGTGCCAGAGTGGTCCCCTTTAGGGGTGTTCAAAACCAAACCGGCCCAATAGAAAACCGCAAAACCGAACCGAACCAAACCGAAACCGCAAAAAACCGCATTTGGTTCGGATGTGTTTGGGTCATTTTCTCGCGGAACCACACGGTTCGGTTCGGTTTGCGGTTTGTATTTTACAAACCGAACCAAACCAAACAAAACCGCATTATGTTATAAAATCTTACTAACAAATATATATTTCTTTAATTCTTTAGAGAAATAAACATGTATTATGTGTATATTTTATCATACTTTGTATTATATTCATTTTAATTTACAAATCATAAAAAAATAAAATATTATTCATTTATAAATACTATTTTCACAAAATATATTTTATCGTATTCTTTGTATAATATTTATTTAAGAATGCAATCTTGTTTATATCATTCTTTAGATTTAGATAAAATTATAATACGCAATTTTATGTATCAAATTATAAACTTATTTTGACAATTATAAATTTTTTTATGGTAATGTACAAACAATTAAATACAAAATTATATTTTCCTCTATATTTGTTTGTATGACTTAATAATTTTTTTTGTAAAAAACCGAACCAACCGAACCAATCCAAACCGCATTAGTTTGGTTTGGTTTGGTTCGGATTTATTTTTAAAAGCCAACCAAATCAAACCGAACCGCATGTTTTTTTCTCTTGTGGTTCGGGTGATTTTTTGCTTCAAAACCGCCCAAACCGCACTGCGAACACCCCTAGTCCCCTTACATTCAACAGAAACATGCAAGGCTTTATTGTGATTCTTTCCCATGGGAGTTAAATCTGCGTCGGAGAACCCCAGACCATTGTCAGCTGTCAGACTTGCTACGCAGTTCTCAAATTGGTCGGCTGTGGTTTCTTGAGGCACATGAGCCTTTTTCAAAAACTTAATCAAAGCTTGTGCATGGGCGTCGGAACATAGTAATAAGGATAACATTGATATTTTAGAAGGGGTTTTCCCCAACTGCTCTACTATTTTGAAGTCGCTTTTCTTGATGATCTTCAGAATTTCCTCCATATCTTGAGTGGATGGTTCTTCCATAACAAACTTTTTAGCAAGTGCCTCTTCCCTAGCAGGCTCACCTTCTTTCCCTTTCCATTTAGTATTGGCACCAGAATTACCATTGGTTATGCGGACTGGAACTGTGGTAGTGGTTGGTGGTGAGATAACAAGGGAAAAGACCCTTCCTGTTCTTGTGACTTTACTAGAACCAGTAATATTAGTAACACCAGCTTCATTATCATCAATCCAAGAATCTTGTTTTACCCCATGGTAATAAACCTAGACACCGTAATTCCATGGTACTGCTTTATCAGAGGTGTATGGAACATGTCCGGCAGCAGTGATTATGAGGGGAGAAATGATCGGTTTGTTCGAAATCCTAATAGGACCTTTGGATGAGATCCTAAGAGGTTTGTTTGAAATTGTTATGATGGCGAAATCTTCAGCTTTGTCGATTTAATTTTTGATGGTGGGAATCTTTTTGAATAGAATCTCGCAGCTATTTATCAGGCATTGCACACCTTTCTTCAGTAGCTCGCATCCATTTTCTCGTTGATCATAACAGGCACAATTTGTGGAACATCCAGGAAACACACCGGCTTTTAGCAAATTAGCTTTCAAAATGGTCAAGGGAGTTGTTAAATATTTGACATAGGCGATAAAAGTAACATCATCAATGGAATTAACCCCTTTGCCATGTTTTGGCATTGGCGCGGTTATCACGTTTGGAGTAGCGGGTGGATCAAACTCAATTGTCTTGTTTTCTATCAAATCTTGAATTTTGTTCTTCAAGGCCCAGCACTGATCGGTCTCATGGCCGGAGCTGTTGGAATGGTATGCGCATTTCGCATTCGGGTTGTAATTAGGTGAGGAAACATCAGGGTTGGATGGTGGATTACGCAGAGTCACCAAATTGGCCTTTAACAGATGTTGTAAGGCTTGTAATAATGACATGCTTATTCTCATAAATTGTCATCGGGGAACTTCAGGTCTCTGATTGTTGGAGGGTTGCCTTTGAGTAGGTTGAGGGTTGGAAATTAACACAGCGTTTACATATGAATGATGGTCCTTCTTGGTATGGGCTCTTTCCCCATACACAACATTTATTTCCTTTTTTCCAGTGAAGGGCCTTCTGACGGAGTTGGATGTGGAACCAGATGCCATAGGAATTTTGCCGCTTCTAATATCGCTTTCAATCCTTTCACCAGTTAAAATTAACTTGGTGAATTCGGACAAAGAACTTCCAATTAACAGGTTGAAGAATGGACCAGTTAACATACCCATAAACATATCAACTAGCCCTATTTCGGTCAAAGGTGGCTGGACCCTACTGGCAAGGTCCCTCCACTTTTGGGCATATACTTTAAATCCTTCGTTACTTCCCATGGTCATATTCTGAAGCTGAACTCTCGTTGGTGCCAAGTAGGTGTTGTATTGATACTAGTGATAGAAGGCAGTGGCCAAATCCTCCCATGTATGGATGCTAGAACCTTCTAATTGATAAAACCACTCTAACTGAGTTCCAACTAGACTCTCTTGGAAAAAGTGAATCCACAATTTTCTGTCAGCAGTGTGTGGTTGTATTTTGCGCACATAAGATCTTAGATGTAGTTTGGGACAGGAGACCCCATCATACTTGGCGAAGACTGGTGTCTTGAACTTATAAGGAATGACGACCCCAAGAACTAGGCCCAAATCACTAGAATCTAAGCCAAGCACAACTTGAATTTCAACTGCCTTTAGCCTATCCTCCAATTCTTTGTACTTTTCCTCACCTACAGGTGGGTATTGTTCATCAAAGTGATCCTCATCTTCAGAAGCTTGATCATTCACACCCTTAGCACAGGTGCTTCTTGCCTCTTCCGCTTGGTTCTCATCTTCCTCAGAGGAGTCTTCGACTACTTGCACTTGGTGAATCAGTTCTTTGAATCTCTTCCCCATGTTGATGAGGGCCTTCTTTTTCTTCTTTTTGGTTGTCAATGCTGTCATTGGCTCTTGCTGCCCTTTGGCCAAGGTCATCAAGGTGACTTGGAACTGAATGTTCTGAGCTTGCAAGTCCTTCACTGTTTGTTCGAGATCCATCCTTACTAAAATAAACAGTAGAAAGATGAGGAAACCTGTTGTGAAAAGCTTGCTTATGATATGATGCAGGAATATGTATATACAAATGATTTCAAGGATTTAAAGAATTTAAATTTGTATAGACAAAGAGTGAAAAAACGTTAACTTGCATTAAAGAGTTCTGATTTGAATAAAAACACGCCTCTTGGGCTTACAACAATAGAAATAAGCATAAAGTAAACTCCTAAGACAGAAAAGTTGTGCGCATCCTCTTTGGTGCAATGTAGGTGTTTAAACTCCTTTCTTCATGAAGCTCCCTTGTAAGCTCTAATATCTTCTTCTCGCCTTCATAGAACTTAGCTTCAAAGGTGTCTCTCTATCCTCTTAACTGAATCCAAGCGTTTTGCAAATCTTTAAGAGAATTAGGCATATCAGGATAGAGGATAGTATGTGGAACGTCCCCCTCAACTACTGGCTCCATGATAACAGGTAAGACGACTTCATAAGGCATCTTAAGAATTTGAGCATGAGCCCGCACCCATGTAAGATAAGTTTCCAAAGGAATGGAATTCTTACGCCCCAACGTCTTGCTATCAACTTTTTTAACCATACCCCAAGCTCGTATAAATCTTTGACGGTAACCTTGGGTATCGTTTTCGTAGTCAAACGCAATTCCTTGGATGAGTACCTCATGAGGGCCATCTCTCCTAGCGTATCCAAATTGTCGTAAAGCTAAACAAGGGTTATAAGTAATGCCTCCCCTAATGCCAAGTAAAGGGACATTAGGGAATTCCCCACAGTGATCAATGATGGTAATGTCTTCCAAAGAGCGATAATACCAACGGATATCAGCATGTGAAAGTGACATCAATCTTTTAGACCACCTCATACCTTGTTCATTCTTCACCACGGATCGAGGTAGGTGGGAAATAAACCACCTAGCCAAAAGAGGAGTGCAACACATCAAAGTCCTTCTTTTCTTCAAAGTGCGAGAGTGAAGAGAATTCAAGATGTCTCCAAGCAATGTAGGCACCGGATTACGAGATATGAAAACTTTGATCGCATTTATATCTATAAGTTGGTAAGGATTGGGAAATAGTACCAACCCATAGACGAGAAGATCCAAAATCTCCTCAAAGGCTTGTAGATCCAAAGTATTCCAACACTCTTGAGCCTTCTCCAACAAAAACTTTACTAGAACCCTTTGACACCACTCCTTATTACCCAATTTGCTACTATGTCAGATGGTTGAAAAGGTAGAACTAGAGCAATTTCCTCAGGTTTAGGGTCTCTTTCAATACCGTTGAAAGGTAACTGATCAAGAATTGGGGTCCCCATGAGTTGAGAAAATTCTTACAAAGTGGGCATAAGTTGGTAATCGGGAAAAGTGAAGCAATGATGCAAAGGGTCGAAGAATTGGACAAACACATTTACCATATCTTCTTCAATACTTGAGGTAACCAAACTAAGGATTCGACCATGTCTTTTAGTGAATGGAGAATCTTCAGGGACCCTTGATACTAAATCCTTGAGTTGTGGAGGTATCCTCACGAGACTGACTTGGATAGTGTTCCTACGAGCGAAAGCCATGTCCTACAAAACAGAACAAAAATGAATTCTAAAAATCCTTGAAATGGTTAGTTAGAATGCTTATGATGTTCATGATGTTTATGTACAATATATATATATATATATATATATATATATATATATATATATATATATATATATATATATATATATATATATATATATATATATGTACAAACAAAGCAAACAAGTCCTTAGGTTTTAGGCTTGCATGAAGTCTTATAGGTAAGTACCCTCTTGAAGTTTAGTTGGCTCAAACTTGTCCTAGTAATAGTAACTGGGTTCTAAGGAGCTCAATATCACTGGTTTGTTTTCTCGGGCATTGTTTCAGCGTAAGCCTCTTTAATGGAGACCGAAATATCCCAAAAACCAAAACCTTAATGAGTGTAGTATCGAGTATCTACCAACTTCGGACTGCACCAAAGCTGGTCATCTCACTACGTCCTAATGGCCAAGTTGGTCAAGTAAAGGTTCTAAAAGTTGGTTAGTGCTTCATGACATCACTCAGCGGCCCCATATTCTCCTTGATTACTCAAGGGCTACCGGTACCCATAAATATGTCACACTAACGTAGCTATTGCTTAGACCGTGTCGGTATACCCCGCACAGTTTCCACAATGTATGGCTACTTACCTATAAGGTATCCCAAATCCGGGTGGAGGATTCAAACCCAAACAAAGAACAAAAAATGTAAAGCATACAAGTCAAGCAAAGAAAGCAAATAAATGTGATCTAACCCTAAGGTAACCCCACTTTTAGACTTTTTCCCCAACAGAGTTGCCAGTTTTGTGATACGGTGGGAGAACTGACTTGATGTGTTTTACGTTTGTGTTCGCAAATTTTGCGGTTTAGCAAGAGTCACCACCGACTTTTCTTTTATCCAAAAGGAAAGGTGAAAAAGCACAGGAAAGACCTTTAGAGATGTTTTTGAGTTCGGGGGGTAGATTATGAAAAGGGAAGGTATTAGCACCCTTTTCATCCATGGTTTTCCATAGGCTCTTAGTTGCTTGCTAGATCACTTGCATTTGTTTGAAAATATTCTTTGTATGATATTTTGAAAGTATTTTGAAAGGCGCCTTCATTTAGGCAAACTTTGTAATAGTTCTCGTTCGTAAGAACGTATACCAAGTGTTGAGCTTTTGAAAATATTTCACGTTTGGAAAGTGTTTTGAAAATGTTTTGTGATTGTTTTTGAAAATAGCAAGGATGTTTGTTTTTTGAAATTGAGAAAGCAACTAGGATCAATCTACCTACTCAAAAGGTCTTAGGTGTTCTTTTTCCTCCTCCTTTAGACGTTTCTATCTTACCATTGTTTTGGTAAGAAGCCCCATCGTTGGATGTGAAGGGACGGGCGTGAGTCATCGTATAGTCATGATAGCAATGTTGTGAGTTATCTTAGCATTTGTTTTTGAGGAACTAAGATCATTTTGAAAGGCCACATTTATAGCGTCATCGAGGGACTATGATCTTGTATTTCAATTGTTTTTTTTCTAAGACACCCCACATGCATAACATGACCATTTTTTAGGCAACAAGTGGAGTTAACCTTAAGGGTGCATGTGTGAATAGTGTTTTAGTTTGCATGTATTTTGTCTTGTATTTGAAAGTCATCTATTTGTTGATTTTATCTTGCCATACATCCTTTTTACTAGCAATATATTTTAAAGCGATAAAAGTGCGAAATAGTAAATATCCTACGCTATTACAATCAATATGGGGGTGGGGGTACATATTTATGAATGGGGGTTGCAAATAAAATTAAATCCTAAGTTACTATTACAACCATATTGAAATGTACAATATTAAGAAAGAAAAAGGACCTGTTTAGAAAATGGTTTTTTAGTCTTAAGTTAATTAAATAATAAAAGAAAATACTTTTATGTCTTTTTATGTTAATAAAAAAAAGGGTTAATATAAAAAATGATAAAAAGGAAAATAAATGAAAGAGTTAAAAAAACGTGCTGCTGCGAGCGAAACCACTGGGATCAGAAGTTCTGGAGTCAGGAGCCCTATGACTCAACAAGAAACGTCAATGTGCATCAGAAGTTCTGAGATGGTAAACTCTGAGGTCCTGCAAGAAACGTTAGAGGGAAAACACAGGAATTCTGGGTGGTATCAGACAGTGAGCTAAAAGTTAGAAGTTCTGTGCTATGCTAAAAACAATGAATAAACATCAGCAGTTTAGTGCATTATCAGTATGTAAGAATCAGAAGTTCCAAGTGTTAAAGCAGTGCAGAGAACTCAGAAGTTCTGTGTGCTTAAACAGTGAGATAATCCTAGAAGCTCTATGTGTTAGAATGGTGAGTGAAAAACAGAAGTTTTGTGTTACATTTCGACTCTTTCCTTACATCAATCAACACAATGATAAGTTATTCAGTTTTCAGCAAACAACAAATCAGAAGGATAAAAGCACAACGATTTATGGAAGTTCTGATCCTGATCCTGAGTCTAGCCATGATCAGAAAGTTCTGATCTTGAGTCTTTCTACTTACGCAGTGGTGTAGACAACATTAATACTATGATAGTTACATGTTTAATGATGTTCAGAATGAAAAACAAGCAAAGTCAGAAAGACTTACCTTGAACCTGAAGTGTGGGTTTAGGATTTGAGCTACTGCCTTTAAATGTTCTGGGGTTTGCACGAACAGGAAACAACAATGTTAAGTTCGTTGTTTCAAAGGAAAAAACAAAGGTTTTTGATTTGGAAAATTCTAAGTTTATGAGCGTTTGAGTGTTTCTTTTTCTCTCTCTTTTTTTCTTCGTGTATTTGATAATTCTTTCTCCAAAATCCAGCCCGTTGAAAGTGTGATGGAGAAATTTATTTATAGATGAATTTGTTGTGGTTTTGGGGGGAAAAACAAATGGGATTTAAACTTTTTTGGCACACTGTTCCATTGCTTTTTGATCACAGCCTTTTGTATTTGATGCAAATATAGGATTTGGAAAAATGCAGGCATGGACTGGATTAACTGCTGGTTAGAATATTGTACTGTAGCAGTGCAACAGGTTGCTTAAACGAGGTCTTGGGATTTGGTGATGTTCTGATTGCAGAAGATCAAAAACGTAACCTCCAAATTCTGAAGGGGCATCTTCTGACCGAAGCGTTGAACATAGCCTCCATATGCTGAAGAATCATGTTCTGACTGAAGAACATCGCTTCTACATGTTCTAATTGAAGCGTCATGTTCTGAAACGTGTTTGCAACTTCTGACTGCACTTACATGGAGGCTGACTCAGAAGTTCTGAATGAACCATGTTTGCAACTTCTGACTGCACTTGTGAGGAGGCTGACTCAGAAGTTCTGAAGTATCAAATCCTCTTAACACTTAGAAAATTTGATTTTTTCAAAGTAATTTCTGACTTCTGATTTTTGTTGAACCAATTTCATGTCTTAATGAAATATAATTGTTGAAACTTGGTTTTTGATTTAAGAGTCAAAATTTGACTTTTTTCAGTGTGCTTTTGACCATTTTGCTCTTGTGAGTGATTTTCTTGAAAAGTTGTAATTCAAGACTTGGGACTTGATAGGAGCAAACCTGAGAGTTCTGGATGATCCTTTGGGAAATGATAGGGCAAATTTTGGGGTACAACAGTCATCCCTACCAAACAACAAACCTTTCTATTTTTGCAGTTTTGAAACCAAACTTTCAGATCATGATAACTCACGCGTTTCTTGATGAAAATAAAAAATGCAAACATCAAAGTTCAAGATCAAAATGTGCTGAACACGATGGTATCAAAAATCTCATGAAATGATGCATTGATGATAGAGAAAATGCACGCGAATATTGATGCATGAACACAATTTTGATTTGGACAATTTATCAAACAGATTTCAACTTCACATTTCTCCTTCAATTCTCCACCAAATTAAACGATCCAAAAATAAAAATTCATCACAAAAATGCAAGGAAAATGCATATGCTCTTATATTTTTCAAAAGGCTTATGGATTGAACAGAAATGCAAGCTGCAACTATGAGAGAGAAAATATGGAGCATCTACCTTTTGAACGGATTTGTTGATGCTTGAGCTCAAATAAAGAGCAAGCAAATCAGAGATGCTTGACTTGAAGATTCAAAGATAATCAATGGTGAGAGATGTGAATGAAGCTTAAAAAATGGAGGGAGCTTGCTTATGAATCAAAGAGAGAAGAGGGAATATGAACTTGCCAAGAGAGAAGAGCTTTGTGTGATAGAGAGAGATATCTTGTATAATTTCTTCTGTCCAACCCCTTTCAATTGAATCCAATCTTGCTTTTACAGAGGGAGGAAGAATAAGAGAGTAGAAATGAGAAAAATTAAAAGTGAGAGTGAGGTGGTGAGGTGTGCTGCGCATTTTATGTTCAAATAATGATACAATGCATGCGTTTTGGGGTAAATGAATAAAGCATGTGCATGCTAAGCTGGAAATTTGATGTTGCTTGAAACAAGCATCATGCCATTCCATGCATTTTCATGCAGGCTTGGCAAAATCATGATCCTATATTTATCTCCTTATATCTCTCTCCATAGTGCATGAATCATAACAAAGTTTGAATAAAAAATGGAGAGGACACTTCATACTCCAACTTTGATGTTAAATTTTTTTCAAAACAAAGCTTTAACCAATGATATAAATAGCTACGAGTGTATGCATATCATGTGTTTGCTGGAATTCCCGGCATCGCGCGCGCGTGACATGCCTTGTTGCTGGGCAAAAATCAACTTACATGGTACCTTCTTCCCATGATTATATATTAAAATGTAAGGGTTATTTTGAGAAACTATATGAAGTAAAGTTGTTCCTCACATTTAGGGCTTGATCTTTGATTTTGGATACTTTAAAAAAAAATCAAAATTTCAAGGAGAAAAATGATGGTGAAGGCGTGCCCACAAACTGCTTGATAAAATTCTTGGCTTAGCGCACGCGTGGCTGAGCAAAATGCCATCTCCAGGCCCCAAATCCTAATCAATATATCTCTCTCCACACTTGACCATTTGAAATAATCCTTGAACCAAAAATGAAGAACACACTTTATACCCCAACTTTCATGTTCTCAACTTTTTGTTTTGAGCTCAAATGGACATTCAAAATAATCATGAAGGAATCAAATTTTTGTGCATATTTGAGAAATTTCACTAAGTGTCCAAAACTTCCAAGCTCCATAACTTTTTATTCTTTCACTTTTTGGACTTGAGGCCCCTAATACAAAGTTGAAGAATTTTGTATCCTCTTTTCAGGCATGTAAAGTTTGTACGTTTTCAATATAAATTGAGAAAGTTATGACCAATCAAAATTCAGTACTATGAACACTTAGAAAAATTCAAAATTCCAAATAACTTCATTGACAAGTTATCTCCAATTCACACTTCCTCTTGATTTTATGCCACCATTGACCATGAAATATGAAAATAGGGACATTGAATTGATAGTTGACCAAAAGTCCCCTTGGTCAACAGTTGACTTTGGTTGACTTCTGGCAAAATGACCAATTTACCCCCATTTGTCAATTGAGCCATTTCAAACCAAAATTGATGATCAAATTTCTAATCATAGATGCTCATGAACATGTAGAGAAACATGGAATCAAGTATTTCCCATAAAGTCATATATTTTCTGATTAAATTCCAAACCCTAGTTTTGGCCCTCTATGCTAGGAGATGGTAAGATACATGCAATTGTGCCATTACCTAAAAGATGACATTCAAAGAGATATATACACATATTTTGATGTTACTCAAAAGGATATCTGTAGAATATGCACAATTCAATGTGCTTGGTGATCCCTCATAGACAAACTTAAAGATAGGATGGAGTAGGAGTAGTACCCAAAACCCTAATGTGTGATCTTGCTGTATTGTGATGTTATGAGATGATAGAGGAATCTTAGGGGAAAAAATTGGGGTACAACAACTGACCTTATTTAAGTGTCTTATATCCGGAGATACGGAGGTTAAAATCTTCGTGTCGACGCGATTGAAGATACTTAAATATAAAACAAGCCCTATTTTTGGCCCTAAGATGCCATGCAATGATTATGATTATAAATGCAAATGAACAAATACAAAAATGACACAAGACACCACTGGGGATGTAGGAAATAAAAACAAGGATCAAAAGAAAAAACCCGACCAAGGAAATAAATCAGTGGTGAACAAAAGACTAGACTCTATTGAGGTAAAATCCAAAGAGGAGATAATGCGTCATCAACTCAAAGTTTGAGGAGAGGAGGTAAGGGATAAAAGTGACTGACAGATGACTGCGAACTATCCACTCACTGAGGAGATAGAAAAAAAGTAACGTCAACCCACTGGAGAAAGAAATGGTAAGATAATACCAGAAAATATCAATATTATGGTAGGTAATAAATGATTAGCACCAGTACTCATGACTGGAAATAAATGAACTTCTTCATAGTATCGTGAATCTCAATGACAAACTATCTCCCATAATATCGAGACTACCATTCATCATAAAAAGAAATCTCAACAACGAACTACCTTCCATAATGATGAGGCTACCATTTATTGGAGTAACAAATCTCAACAACGGACTACCTTCCATAATGACGAAGCTACCATTCATTGGAGTTACAAATCTCAATAACAAACTACCTCCCACAATGATGAGGCCACCATTCATTGGAGTAACAAATATCAATAACTAACTACCTCCCATAATGACGGGGCTACCATTCATTGGAGTAACAAATCTCAATAACAAACTACCTCCCATAATGACGAGGCTATCATTCATTGGAAAAAGAAATCTCAACAACGAATTACCTCCCATAATGACGAGGCTACCATTCATTGGAGTAATAAATCTCAACAATGAACTACCTCCCATAATAACGAGGCTACCATTCATCGGAAAAAGAAATCTCAATAATGAACTACCTCCCATAATGATGAGGCTACCATTCATTGGAGTAAAAAATCATAACAACGAACTACCTCCCATAATGACGACGCTACCATTCATTGGAGTAACAAAATCTGAATCTTCTCTGGGAACTGACAGACTTACCGGGGAAAAACAAGTTGCTCAAATAAAGAGACATGCCACTTGCTATTATGAGAAGGAATTGCAATAATGATTTCCTCGGGAATGAAACAGGACTTCCTGGGGAAATGTCAAAATATTCCCGCTGAGGGGCTAAAATCTTCACGTGAAAAATAAATGCATATTCTCGAACTAAGGCTCAAAGCTTGCAGAAGTCAAAATAATAATGTTGTCGGGACCACCAATTCAAACTAGAAATAAACCGGGATGAAACAGTCATCCAAAATAACACCTCATGAGAAATAAACTCAAGAGGGAACCACGTTCTACCAAGACAAAGAGCTGGACAGGGAGGCTGAAGCAAAATTCTTCCACGAGGGATAACTCAGTGGGGAAATTGGAAGGATATACACTTTTCGCTTAAGGTTGACACTCTATTGGAGAGAGGGTAACATAACTCTGCAAAATAGGGTAACATGCCAACAAAATATTAATGAATGCAGATGAGAAATGAATTGCTAAATTCAACTATGCATGATGTATGTATGAGTGTATGAACATTATCATGTATATGCTGACAAAACAGACACACAACATAGGAAATAACCAGACAAAACCAACTTGGGTAAAGTCAAAACTCGGCTAAATCACATCCAGGATGAAGATTTCATAAGAAAGTAAGCACCAATTAAGGAAACAAATTCCCATTTCATGGCTTAACTCCACTGGGAAGGCACATAATCCAAAAATAATCAAATCATAACAATAAATCAGTATAGATACAAGGATATAACATTCTCCTCCAGGCTTCACCGGGGAATATCACACAGACTTTAATGGAGAAAACAAATGCTTCAACGTATGTACTTCTACTGGGGATTGCAATACTGATTTCAATAGGGTAGATAAAAACCACATTTCCGAGACATCAATTGAGGATCCCGTACTGACTTCATTGAAGGAAACACCATATCATTGAGGAGAACCTAAAATACATCCTTCAATACTGAGAGTGACAATTGCACCCACTTCTCTGGGGAGAAATTATGAAACCTCATGGGAATAACAATTTTCAGAGAGACAAGTTATCTAATCCTTACCCGGGGATTTAAGAAGTCAAACATTACAACAAGAAATCAAACTTATAGGGATTTTAAATCAAACCCAACACTTGGCGAGAGAAAACCTAAAAAGTTGACAACTTCTTCAACACTCTTTAGATAATATATCGCCCTTGTCTGGTTTCCTGGGAAACAAACAACGGCAAAAATGCTAGCACTGCAAAGGGTGATGTTTTGCAAATGATTTCATCCCAGCACACAAAGGGGAAAATACTTTTGTCATGTGAGCAAAGACCTTACTGGGGAATCTGGGGTAGAGACTTTATACCATCCAGACCCGAAAAATGAACCAAGACTTGACTGGGGAAAACAGGATCACAAACCCAACACCGCGCCATACATCAATTGGCATCATTTCCAACTATCTGAGGAACTCAAATAGATCATACGCATACAAGCAAAAATAACCTGAGAGAGCCTTCCTGGGGAACATATACTTCTAAAAACTCAGAGTTCGTCCATCCTTGGAGTCACTACTTTTGTATTCATTGAGTCACAAAATCTAAAGCAAGAAGTAATTTGTAAATTCTTTTCAAAAGAATAATTTTTGTTATTTAATCTTTTTACTTTGAAAATTACTATCAATAATAAATGAAATCTTTGTAAGTTGAATAAAATAAGAATTACAAAGAATTAGGTAAAAGCTCAAACTTTATTAATAGAATGGTAGTCTGAAAATGGCCAGACTCCATAAATGATTACAAAATTTGGAAAATGGTAGTATATTGGAAAAGATACATTGAAATACAATTGTAGGTGTTTAGGTATTGGCTTGAATTTTTGGTAAATCCCAAGTGTATGTGTGAATGTCATGACTGATGTCATAACATTCTAGTTCAGTTTGTACTGGTTCATTAGGTACCTTTGCAGAAAAATATTGTAATTCAAGTACTGATGTTTATAAGTGTGTATCTGAGCATTTTGCAAAATGATCACATTTTGCTAAATTAGTAGACAGGTTTTCTCAGATGTCATGACAGATGTTATGACATCCTGTTCTGAACTAACAAGTTTGCAGGTTGGATAAGTCTGAGTTTTTTCAGGAAATAACTCAGTCTTTCCTGAACAGAATCCTGCGTTTTCTGAGGGGTAACCTAGCTCAACCCTAACCTGGTTAATAAAGTCCTGTGACCTGGTCTTTAGGTCAAACGGAATTAACCCTAGGTTTTTGTGGAAACCCTAACTGAAGTTGCAGCTGCTATATATTCAACAGAGCTGCTGTTTTTCAAGTAATCCCCTTTTGGTTAGAAGATCATTTGTAAGCCTCACATAATGTAACATTGGGGGTGTTTTGTTAGGTAAACCTGTCGGTCTGTGGCAAGGTTACCATATGTGTAACTCGATACCTGTAGGTAAGAGTTTGAGTGTTCTTGGACGAAGCTATGAAGCAAGTCTAAGTATTTCTGCATTACTTCATATTCATTGTAATGTAGGAAACCAAGTGGGAGGGCACTACTTCTTGAGTAGGAGTAAGACTTCTGTTGCTGCGGCAATAGGAATGGAAACTGGTAGGTTTCTATCTAGGAGTTCCTAGGTATAGGTTGCACTGGGTAGATGATTAAGTGAAGGATGGGAACTTGTGAAGTTTAGTCCTGAATTAATATTGCTGATAGTGGATCTTCTTCCTGGCTTGGTATTCCCCCAGAGTAGGTGTGTTTCACCGAACTGGGTCAACAACTGATTTGTGTTTTTACCTTCAACACTTTATAATTCTGTCTGTTATATATCAAGGTAAAACTGTAATGTTGTAACAGATGATGTCTCAGAACATGTTAAGACATCATGCTGATATCTGTGCAGAAGAAACAGAAATGTGAAGGTTGTTCACTCTCTGCTGATCATGTGCAACAGATGAACAGAACTTGGTACATCGATGTTCTATCCTCTGCACCTTCAAAGTATATCTGGCACATCTTGGTTAAACTGTGCTTCTGTTTCTCTTCAGTACTGAATCACAAAAAATTGGGTATCTACCTTGCAGTGTATTTATTATGTCATATCAGATGTCTAGACATTAAGTATAACATCTGAATTCTGGCATACACCAGAATTTCAATTGGTATGAGAGCAGGCATCCTGTTCTGTTTCTGGATGAGATCCATGGGTGATACTTTCTGGTATCTGCAAGGTCAATCTTAGTACTGGAGATTGTAACCTGGAAAGGTTTATTATTCCCCTGAATGGTCCCTTAAAGAAGGAGGATGGACTATTCATGACAGGAACAGTGTGATTGGCATTTGGCCTGGTTGTGTGGTAGCTGCTCTAGGTTTGATTTATTTTCAAACCTAGGATTTGTGTACGACTAAAGTGTGTGTGCACAGATTGAGTTGTATTATGTTCTTCCGCTGTGTAATACTTGGCAAAACTCAAGCTCTGATGTGTTTCCCCTCTTGTGGATTGAAGGCTACTGTATTCAAGAATTCAACATAAGCTATTGAAGATGTCATAGATACTTGAGTCCTCTCAAGTCCACTCATGAAGACGTTCTTCGTTCAGGATGGTAAGAATCACATAATCACGAATTAGTGTTATACGAAGACCTTGAAGAATTTCAAGGAGGGCCTTGTTCCAAGGTAATGGAACTGATGTTGGTGGAACAAGTATGCAGCTACTAGTTGAAGAGCATATGTTTTGGGTGTCAAACAAAGGGATACTTTTGTTTGGAACCTACTCCTGACCTGGAAGAGGAGACATCTGTGTGTGCAAAGTTGACAATGGTAGAGTCAACTATGTCTGTGTGCTCCCGA
Organism: Vicia faba; assembly: GCA_948472305.1. Taxonomy (NCBI): domain Eukaryota; kingdom Viridiplantae; phylum Streptophyta; class Magnoliopsida; order Fabales; family Fabaceae; genus Vicia; species Vicia faba. Next base: position 243,001,910 of record OX451735.1, read on the forward strand.
AGGTTACTTTTAGGAGTCAGAACTCTAGAAGTGAAGCTGGTTGAGATATGACATTGATCAGGGCTGAGCAGTTGTTCCCTGGAGTACTATGGTGTGAAGAAAGACAAGCTCATCGGTTAATAAAAGCCAATGATGGTGCAACATTATTGCTCCTTCATAGAAGTAGATTGGGATCATGAGTCGTGTCATTTAAACATCATGATTAGAAGTGGAAGATCTTTCAAGATGTGAGAATTTGAAGACTCAGAATTTGATTAAGGTAGTATGTTCTGGCAATACATATCTGCTGATGATTGGTGTTGTTGTTTTCTCTGAAGTACTTAAGGTCAGCTGAAGTCTGATTGGTGTGATCTGGTAGGGATGTCATATGTCATGTCGAGACATTTGCATGGATATTTTGTGTGGAGCTTTCATGATTGGTAGGTTGAGGGGGAGATTTGGTTAACCTCCTCACATTAGTTCAGCCTGGTGTTTAGCTGGCTGTTGACCTATGTCACATGGGTTCTGGGTGTTGTGTGACATATTTGCAAGGAAGGATTCATCTCTCTCATTCCTAAGGATGAATCTGATCTAGTAGGAGTTTCAAATCCGTTGAGGTGAGTAGAGTTTGTTCAGAGAAAATTCTATTTACTTGAGTCAAGGGTGGCAACCTAGATATCTCAATTCTTTGGTCTCTCAAAGAAAGTGCTTGCAAGAAGAAGATATTAACACACGAAGAGTATGTCAAAGTATTCAAATGGTGAAAGTATCTTACAGGATAATGGGAAGGATTTAAGATCAATTGCTATTTGTGACAAGTACAAGTATTTAATTGATTATCCTTGGAATTCAAGATAACTGATGTTCTTAAAGATGTGGGAACATTCCTTCTTCTAGACCCTGTGAAGAATCACAGGAAGAGTGATGCTTTAGAGCTATCTCTTTGGTAACAGCAAAATCATTTGATCTCTGAAAAAGTTTCCTGGAAACGTTTTCAGACTTGAAGCTACAAGAAGAAGAAGACATCATAATCTTGATGGTGGTTACTTGGATCAGTCTGGTTCTGATCTAGGTAAGGAAGTGAATTAGCTAATAAACATGGAGAAGTCAAAAGGTGGCATTTGATTTTTTCATATGAGGATTCATGAAGGAGATAATCAAACAGTGGGATTTGGTCTATCTCAGCAGTGGATTCGGAGAATCAAGATAATCAACATGTGGCAGCTGATTATTATTGAGGTTAGTCTTAGACAGATTACTTTTGGGCAGAAGAGTAATGAGTTGAATACAAAGAGGAGGTGGATTTTATTCATCTCTTGGAGCTTGTGGTAGAAGTTATGAGTCATCTATAGTAGATTATCTCTTGTAATGGGATGAGAATGTTGGTGTCCCTATTTGTGTGTTTGATTTTGTTCTGATCAAGCTGGTAGCGCAGTAAGGTCTGAATATTGTCTGAGGATGGTCTGAAGATGTCAGAGTAATTTCTAAAGATTTTCAGAAGATGTCCTTTGTATGATGTGACTCAGAAAGGTTGACTTAGACCAAGGATGTTCTAACTTGTTCTGGTCTGAAGAAAGTTTGATTCAGAGTATGGATGCGTTCAACCAATATAGTTGAACAGAGGGTGCGCTCTTGAAGACATGAAGATGCGTCTTATGTTTTCCATTCATCAAGGGGTCTTATTTACTTTGAATCAGAAGTTGTCTTGAAGGTCCAACTGAGTATTGAATGTGACCTACTTGTTTCCATGAGGAGAAGTGATTGTCCCTAACAGGGGGAGTATTGGTTTGTACGGAAAGTCTTCATCAGACTCGTAGGATATAAAGTGTGGCACTTTATTAACTATTGGGATGATGTGTTCAAGACTGAAGAGGACTATGTCTGACCGAATGTCATCACATTGCCTAATGACATTGTTCCCAATTTCCTCTAAAACTACAGACAGGAGGAAAAATGGATGAAGTGTGGATTACTATTAATAAACCCATGTGTGTACAGTTGTATGACTCAGAGGGAGTAACCATCATCTTTGTGTAAATGGAATGGTTTCAAGCTGCTAATATGAAAATAGCAGAATGTATGACGACATAGGATTTGAGCATGTTTTCATCTGCTAAGAAAACAGGGCGTTTGTGTCTCATTATGAAGCATTTTAGTGAGCTGGAATGTTTAGGTGATAACTTGTCATCTAATAAAGGTATTATATAACTGAGGCAGAGTGTGATTTCTAGTAATTTGTGGAGTGGGGAGTAGTCCTTTAAATCAAGAAAGTTCAAATGCCGTTCCTTTAAATCCAGATGTCTCTCACAAGAAAAGGAAGAAGCCAGAATCCTCCGAGCCTGATGACAGTGCTTAAAGGTTGGTTGCTATTTGGTGGTGTTGCTGGTTGGTACTGATATCTGGTGGAGTTTGGAAGTGTATTCAGTTGTTTTCTGCTGCTGCTCTTATTATTTTGTTTTGGATAACTGTATAATTTTATGAACATGTATCTTTGGCCCATTTGTGGCTAAAGAGGGGGAGAATATTTTGGTACTTACTTAATTAGTACTTGACATTCTATTTTTCTGCTGTCACTTATTTCTGCTGCTATCTATCTCTGATTGCTTAGGGTCTTTAGCCAAAAATCTGCCAAAGGGGGAGTTTGTAGGTGTTTAGGTATTGGCTTGAATTTTTGGTAAATCCCAAGTGTATGTGTGAATGTCATGACTGATGTCATCACATTCTAGTTCAGTTTGTACTGGTTCATTAGGTACCTTTGCAGAAAAATATTGTAATTCAAGTACTGATGTTTATAAGTGTGTATCTGAGCATTTTGCAAAATGATCACATTTTGCTAAATCAGTAGACAGGTTTTCTCAGATGTCATAACAGATGTTATGACATCCTGTTCTGAACTAACAAGTTTGCAGGTTGGATAAGTCTGAGTTTTTTCAGGAAATAACTCAGTCTTTCCTGAACAGAATCCTGCGTTTTCTGAGGGGTAACCTAGCTCAACCCTAACCTGGTTAATAAAGTCCTGTGACCTGGTCTTTAGGTCAAACGGAATTAACCCTAGGTTTTTGTGGAAACCCTAACTGAAGTTGCAGCTGCTATATATTCAACAGAGCTGCTGTTTTTCAAGTAATCCCCTTTTGGTTAGAAGATCATTTGTAAGCCTCACATAATGTAACATTGGGGGTGTTTTGTTAGGTAAACCTGTCGGTCTGTGGCAAGGTTACCATATGTGTAACTCGATACCTGTAGGTAAGAGTTTGAGTGTTCTTGGACGAAGCTATGAAGCAAGTCTAAGTATTTCTGCATTACTTCATATTCATTGTAATGTAGGAAACCAAGTGGGAGGGCACTACTTCTTGAGTAGGAGTAAGACTTCTGTTGCTGCGGCAATAGGAATGGAAACTGGTAGGTTTCTATCTAGGAGTTCCTAGGTATAGGTTGCACTGGGTAGATGATTAAGTGAAGGATGGGAACTTGTGAAGTTTAGTCCTGAATTAATATTGCTGATAGTGGATCTTCTTCCTGGCTTGGTATGCCCCCAGAGTAGGTGTGTTTCACCGAACTGGGTCAACAACTGATTTGTGTTTTTATCTTCAACACTTTATAATTCTGTCTGTTATATATCAAGGTAAAACTGTAATGTTGTAACAGATGATGTCTCAGAACATGTTAAGACATCATGCTGATATCTGTGCAGAAGAAACAGAACTGTGAAGGTTGTTCACTCTCTGCTGATCATGTGCAACAGATGAACAGAACTTGGTACATCGATGTTCTATCCTCTGCACCTTCAAAGTATATCAGGCACAACTTGGTTAAACTGTGCTTCTGTTTCTCTTCAGTACTGAATCACAAAAAATTGGGTATCTACCTTGCAGTGTATTTATTATGTCATATCAGATGTCTAGACATTAAGTATAACATCTGAATTCTGGCATACACCAGAATTTCAACAATGACCACTATTCTCCCTAAAAACTTTGAATTCCTGAGCAGATACTTCAGTTAAAGAGTGGTGAGGATCCAAGAAGATTGTTGCTTCAATGACCAAGTCTTGTCTGACGCAGTTACTTGCCAGAAAATCTCTAACTTTTTCCTAAGTTGCCCTTACGGGTTTTCAACCTAGCAGGAGAATTTATTCTGTTTATGTCTTTACTTTTGCCTAGACCTCCCTTTCGGGTTTTCATCCTACTGAGACGCTCCTTTTTACCTAAGCCAGCCTTTCGGGTTTTCGACTTAGCGAGCTGTTCTTTTATTTCTTTAGGCGAAGTATTTCTTGACTGCATCAGCATTCATGAAACATGGAAACTCCTCTCCATCCATAGTTTCAAGAACCAATTCACCTCCATAGAAGGCTTTCTTGACAACATATGAGCCTTCAAAATTTGGAGTCTACTTGCCCCTAGAATCAGCGTTAAAAGACATGATCTTCCTGAGCATGAGGTCGCCTTCTCTGAATTCACGAGGTTTGACATTCTTATAAAAAGCTTTTTTCATTATCTTTTGGTATAATTGACCATGACACAAGGCCATCATTCTCTTATCTTCAATCAAATTCAACTGGTCAAACCTATACTGGACCCATTCAGCCTCTGACAACTTGGTTTCCATTGTCACTCGTAAAGAGGGAATCTCAACCTCAACAGGGAGTACTGCTTCCATGCCACACATAAGGGAGAACGGGGTTGCCCCTGTTGAAGTGCGGATAGATGTTCGATACCCATGCAAAGCAAAAGGGAGCATCTCATGCCAATATTTATAAGTAACAACCATTTTCTGGATGATCTTCTTAATGTTTTTATTAGCAGCTTCAACAACCCCATTCATCTTTGGCCTGTAGGGAGATGAATTGTGGTGCACAATTTTAAATTCTTCTCAAAGTTATGTCATCATCTTATTATTCAGATTTGAGCCGTTGTCGATGACAATCCTGCTTGGCACACCATACCGACATATGAGATTGTTCTTGATAAAGTGCACTACTACCTACTTAGTAACATTAGCATATGAAGCTGCTTCCACCCATTTGGTGAAGTAGTCAATTGCCACCAAGATAAAAAGATGTCCATTCGACGCCTTAGGTTCAATCATTCCAATCATGTCAATACCCCACATAGAGAAAGGCCACAGGGAAGAAATAACATTGAGAAGCGTTGGAGGCACATGAATTTTGTCAACATAAATCTGACATTTATGGCACTTCTTTGCAAATTTATAACAGTCAGATTCCATTGTCAGCCAATAGTAACCTACCCTAAGCATCTTCTTTGCCATCGAATGTCCATTGGCATGAGTACCAAAGGAACCTTCATGGACTTCATGCATTAACATGTCTTCTTCGTGTCTATCCACGCATCTGAGCAAGACCATGTCATAATTTCTTTTGTACATCACATCTTCATTGAGGAAAAAGATACCTGCCAACCTTTTCAATATCTTTCTATCTTTATTTGATGCATCGGCCGGGTATTCCTGAGTCTGAAGAAAATGTTTGATATCATAATACCAAGGTTTCTCATCTGACACTTCCTTTGTTGCAAACACATGACCCGGTCTATCCAAACGTCGCACTATGATACAAGGCACATGATTCCAGGTATTCACTTGATACATAGAAGCCAAAGTGGCCAAAGCATCCACCATCTGATTTTCATCTCTGGGAATATGATGGAATTCAACTTTATTAAAGAAGGGTAATAATCTTCTATCATATTCTTTATAAGGGATCAAGCCAGTGTGACGAGTATCTCATTCTCCTTTGATCTGATTTATTACCAAAGCTGAATTGGAAAAAAACATCCAGAACTTTGATTCTGAGATCAATAGCCTCCTCGAGACCCATGATACAAGCTTCATACTCTACCATATTATCGGTACAATCAAATATCAGCCTTGCAGTAAAAGGAATATGTGATCCATGAGGAGTGATAATAACAACACCAATTCCTTTCCCATAAGCATTCACAGCTCCATCAAACACCACGCCCCACTGGGATTTAGGATCAGGACCTTCCTCAAGCAACGGTTCATCACAATCTTCCACTTTCAGAAACATAACATCCTCATTAGGGAAATCATATTTAATCGACTGATAATCATCAACTAGTTGGTGAGCAAGATAATCCACCAACACACTGCTTTTTATAGCCTTCTGAGTACGGTATTCCATATCATAATCAGACAACAACATCTGCCAATGGGCAATTCTCCCAGTAAGAGCAGGCTTTTCAAAAATATACTTAATTGGATCCATTTTCGAAATCAACCAAGTAGTATGATTCAACATATATTGCCGCAACCACTTTTCCACCCAGGCCAGAGTACAACATGTTTTTTCTAGCATAGAATACCGTGACTCACAGTCAGTAAACTTCTTGCTGAGATAATAAATGGCATATTCCTTCTTCCCTGTTTCATCTTGTTGTCCCAAAATACAACCCATAGAATTATCTAACACTTTCAGATACATGATCAATGGTCTTCCTTCAACAGGCGTGAGCAAGATAGGAGGTTCAAGCAGATACTCTTTAATACTTTCAAATGCCCTCTAGAAATCATCTGTCCACACACAACCTTGATTCTTTTTTAACAACTTAAAGACCGACTCACATGTTGCAGTCATATGGGAAATGAATCTGGAGATGTAATTCAGACATCCAAGGAAGCCTCTAACTTGCTTTTCAGTTCTTGGTGCAAGCATTTCTTGAATTGCTTTGAGTTAATCAGGATCAACTTCAATTACTTTTTGGCTGACAATGAAACCTAACAACTTCCCAGATCAGACATCAAAGGTGCATTTATTTGGATTCAAGCGGAGACCATACTTCCTCAAATGCTGAAATAATTTCAACAAATATTCTATATGCCCTTCTTCAGTCTGGGATTTAGCAATCATATCATCAACATATACCTCAATTTCCTTGTGCATCAAATCATGGAATAGGATTGTCATAGCCCTCTGGTACGTTGCACCAACATTCTTCAAACCGAAGGGCATCACTCTGTAACAGAATGTTCCCCAGGGTGTGATAAACATTGTTTTTTACATGTCCTCAAGAGCCATTCTTATTTGATTATATCCAGAAAATCCATCCATGAACGAAAATACTTTGAATTTTGATGTACTATCAACCAACATGTCAATATGTGCCAATGAAAAATCATCTTTTGGACCAACTCTATTTAAATCTCTATAATCTATGCACATGCGAACTTTTCCGTCTTTCTTTGGTACTGGGACAATATTGGAAATCCACTGAGGGTACACTGATGTCACAAGAAATCCGACATTAATCTACTTTAAAACTTCTTCTTTAATTTTCACTGCCATATCAGGGTAAGTTCTTTGCAACTTATCCTTGACCGCGGGCACTCTGGCTTTAGCGGTAAATGATGTTTCATAATATCAGTATCCAAACTAGGCATGTCTTGGTATGAACAAGCAAAGATGTCCACATACTCTTTCAACAGTTCAATCAACCTGCTCTTCACGTCGGGATGCATCAATGCTCCAATCTTGACTTCTCTTGGATCTTCCTCTGAACCCAAATTGATCGTCTCTAATGGCTCGTTATATGGCTGAATAGCACTCTCCTCGCGCTTAAGAAACCGTGAAATCTCTTCTGGAATTTCAACATATTCTTCTTCTTCGGCCCCATACACACGATATTCAAAGTTGGGAGATGGTGCAAGGTCATTGTATTCAACAAGTTTTTTAATTAATCTGCACATATGATTTATGATTGATTTTAGAAACTGACACATATATTAAGTGATTATGCAAATTAATTTACAATTATTATTTATTCCAAAAGGGTTTTTTTCTTCTGATTACCATTTTTTCCAAGAAAAAAGCAAAAAACAAAGGCACAATTTGAGAATCAAAGACAACTTTTATTAATGATTTTAATGATCAAAGAAAATAGATAAGCCCATACAATATCAACTTTCACCTTGGGCAGAGTGAGAGCTTTTTTTTGAAAAGATTAACAAAAACAAATTACTTTGATATATGAATGCAAGAGGGAACATCAATAGTGACCCAGTTCTGGACTCTGACTCTGTGTGTCACATAACTTGGCATTTGCTGCTCTTCTTCACCTTCCATAATATAATTGATCCTTAAAATAGTTGGATGAAGATAACCTCCGCTGTGGAAAATATTCTAATAATTTCCCAAAGTAGACTTCTGCTTCATGTTCTCACCTTTATCATCCTTCACAACAAATCCTAAACCAGCCCTATTCTTGTTCACCGGAGGATCAACAATCTCCCCCCATACTTTACTAGGGCCATTATGAACAACCTACTGAGCATCTTTGAATGAAGCCATTAAATTCTCATTCTCCCTTACATTATCAACGGATAAAGCCTGGAACTGGGTTCTAACAGCAGCTTCATCTGCTTCCACAACACTGAAAGAGGATAAATGATATATTAACAATGCTTGCTCTCCATTTACGATAACCATTTTTCCTTTACGCACAAACTTCAGATTTTGGTGAAAAGTTGAAGTGGCAACCCCTGCCTCATGTATCCATGGTCGTCCTAGTAAACAGCTGTAAGCGGGCACAATATCCATAACTTGGAAAGTAATCTGAAACAAGTGCGGGCCTATGTGAATAGGCAGATCCACTTCCCCAATAACAGATTTCCTTGATCCATCGAAAGCTTTTACAATTATGCCACTTGGGCGCATGGGAGCTCCTTGATACTACAGCTTCATAAGTGTACTCCTCGGCATGACATTTAAAGCGGACCCATTATCAATCAACACATTCGACAATGAATCGTTCTTACAGTTCATGAAGATATGGAGAGCCAGATTATGATACCTTCCTTCGTCAGGTAATTCGTCATCACAGAAACTTAGGTTGTTATAGGATGTAATATTCCCTACCACACTGCTGAATTGGTCCAACGACATATCACTTTCCATGAAGGCTTGATCCAATACTCTCATCAATGACTCCCTGTGAGCAGAAGAGTTCATCAGCAAGGCTAGAATAGATATCTTTGAAGGTGTCTGCAATAACTGATCTACGATCCTATAGTCGCTCATCTTGATAATCTTTAATATATCATCCACATCTTTTTATAGAGTAGCACCGCTGGATTCCCCTACTGATTTCTTAGTTTCAACACTTTCAATAACCTTCTTATTGGCACTAACATTTCCTCGAATAACTGGTGCAAAAACACGACCACTGCGGGTCACTCGACTGGCTTAAGCAATATTATTGACATCTGACAAAGTTTGGATGGGAACTTCCACACCATCCTCTAGAATTGTAGCATTGTATTTGTACGGAACGACTTTGTCTGATTCATAAGGAATAGGACCCGTCAAGCAAATCACCACTGGAGCAATAACTGGCTTGCTATAGTATTCAATCTCTACATGGCGAGATCATTGAAACTAGGCACGATAACGCTCACCCCTACTTCAGAATATTTGGGCATCACATAATCATTGCTAAAGCATATATCTTCATTTGAGGAAAAGAATTCATCTGCAAAAGCATATTCATCATCCGACACAGTCTCAACTAAGCAATATTCAATCACATTAATCACATTGTAATCATCTCCATGGCCTGAAAACTCGATAGTACCATTATCCAATAACAAGTGAATACCTATTTTCATAATGGAACAACCACGAGAATCTCTGTAGCAGATTCGGCAAGATCCATAATGGTGTTCTACTTGACATCCATGTGGCAGAAGGTGGCGTTCAATTGCACCAAATCATCATTCATATGGTTCACGTCAAAGATCTGGAATTCTCCGAGACATCAAAAGACCATGTTCACTTCTTCCTCGTATTCTGCCCTAGGCCTGATTATATGAATGAGGCCTTCGTCCATCATTTCTTGAAGATCAACCTTTATCTTATCACACCCCTGTATATCCGCACTACAAATACCACAACCAACATGGTCATGCATACAGTAACTAAACTCGCAGAGGTCAGCATGCATCTTTACCAAATATCCTCTAACCAGGTTGATATCAAAAATCCGGAAGTCCCCTGGACAACCAGCAACCATGTTGACATCATTTGCTCCTTCATGTTTTGGCGAAGGATTATCTTTTACGTTAGGAACGACATCTTTAAAGGACAAAAGCCCATATCTCCCCATCTTTTGTACCTCATATTTCAGAGGATAACAATTTTCCACATTGGGCCCTGGTGCTCCATGATTAAAAGCACATGTTTGATCTGTCTTATAATACCAAGGCAAAGGTGATGGTATAGCAGGGGGTGGCCTGGTCAGAACCAAATTTTTCTGAATCAATGCTGGGGGAGTGGCTCTGCATAGCTCATAGGGATAGAGTCAAAAGGCTCTCTCCTCTGATTTTTCCCTTGATATCCCTGAGGGGATGGTCTTTGATAAGCAACTGTGATCGGAGTCGTATTGACAACTGGAGTTACCGAAGCAACCTATTGGTGGAACTGATGATTTCTTCTAGGAGGATTAACCCTTCTCTCTTGAATAACAATGTTTGTATCTCCTTCTTTCTTTTTAGCAAACCCATAGGATGGTTTCTTCGTACTGTCGGAATTTTCACTTCTTGTCAAACAACCCTCTCTTACAGCTTCTTCCAAATGAACACCCATGCTCACCATTTCGGTAAAATCACTTGGTGCACTCTCCACCACTATTTCATAATAGAAAGCACATAGAGTCTTTAGAAAAATATTCATCATCTCTTTTTCTTCCATTGGAGGGATCACTTGGGCGACTACTTCATGCCATCTCTGTGCATATTCCTTAAAAGACTCTTTTCCTTCTGGACCATTACCCTGAGTTGATCACGGTTAGGTGCCATGAACATATTATACTTGTACTGTTTGATGAAGGCTTCTCCCAGATCATTGAAGGTATGGATACTGCTATTGTCCAGACTCATATACCACTTCAGAGTAGCACCAGTTAAACTATCTTGAAAGAAATGAATAAGCAAATGATGATCATTCGTATGGGTAGACATTCTCCGGATATACATCATAAGGTGGTCACGAGGGCAAGAGTTGCCTTTATACCTCTCAAATTCTGGTACTTTAAACTTTGTTGGGACCTTCACATTAGGAGCTAGGCAGAGGTCACTAACATTTTGTTAAATTATTTTCCACAAAAGGCCTTCATTTCCTTCTGCATCTTATTGAACTGGTCTTGAAAATCATCCAAGCGGTTATAGAAACCCATAATTTCACTCGAAGAAGGAGCAGGATGATAAACTTCATCGTTCACAAATGGCAGAGCATTCACCAAGGGAGGTGCAGAATAATGGATCTCTTTTCTAGCCATAGGAGTAACATGCATCACAGGAGGTGCAGAAACAACAGCAATATGAGAAAACAGAGAAACTTGAGTATCAAGATTATAACCTTCTGGCATGAAGTTTCCTAGAATTCCCCACGGATAACCCTAAGGCATACGATTGTGAACAACAGTAACCGAAGTAACAAAAACAGGAACTGTCAGAGCTTCGGAAGTAATCGTTGTCTATTGAGGCTAAGCAGGTGGTGGATGATTTTGAGCAGCCACCAACGATTCCATCAAAGCAGTAAGATTGGCCATACCGGTCTTCAGGGCAGTAACTTCTTCGTGCAACTCACGATTCTCTTGTTCTAGATTCTCTATCTTCCTTATGGAATTAGCCCGAGTATTGTACCGGTGAGACAACTTGCTGAGTGAAGTAGAGAAACACATCAAGACACCTGGGTATGAACAAGAATGCAAGAAATATGTATAAGATGATGCATGATATGCAATGCGCATGATTTATAAATATTTCAAGGAACTCAAATATTTATAGATAATTTGCAAATATTAGAGTACTAACACATTTGAAATACTGAAAATCTCATTATAATAACTTCAAAATGGATTTCAACTTTTTAGTACAAGTTTTAATAATCCCAAGTACAAGATAAGATAAAAATCTAAGATCCTAAGAAAGAAAAGCTGATGAAGATCACCTCACACACTGACGCTTTCCTGTGAGTCTTGCAATCTGAGCCTTCAACCACTTGTTCTCTTCTGCATGTCGATCGACAACCTCTTTCCAATCACCAGAGTCAGGAAGTGAGCAACTAGGTCTTGACTAAGCTCTATAGGAAGTAAATCCTCTTGCCTCTCTATCATCTCTACAACACAACTCTCAAGAATCTCGATCAGGTCATCTCTCTCCTCCAGGTCTGCTCGGTAGGAAACCTCTAAAGTCTGACACTTATTCTTCCAAGCCTCCTTTTCCTGCTGCATCCCGACTAGGGAAAGTTGAAGCTCTTCCACATCATATAATAAGGGAGGAGTGGTCTTCATAAACATATCAGGCATGGGTACTTCATGGAAATACGACATCCTCAACTGGATGGCTCTTTCTTGTACCCACTGAAGATAAAGCTCCAAAGAAACAACCCTTATAAGTCCCAAGTCCTTCCTACTCTTCACGTGAATATGACGCCAAGCTTTCGAAATGTCCTCTTTAGCTTCCTTATGAAACTCTCCCTCTTTAAGGAAGAAACCACTCAGATGAATACTATTTGGTTTATCCCTCATCGAATATCCAAGTTGTCCTCGTGCAAGAACCGGATTGTAGTTAATTCCTCACTTTGTACCAAGAAGAGGTACATTGGGGAAATTACCACAACTATCAACAATCTCCACATCATAGTAAGCCATAAAATACCAAACAATATCTGAATGAGTGAGGGCCATAATCTTTGGAGCCCAACGAGGTTCCTTCCTGACATCCCAAAAATCACCAGACCTAGGTAAGTGAGAAATAAACCACTGATACAACAAAGGCGTGCAGCAAATGATCACCCCTCCATGGTAAGAATCTCGAAGATGAATAGAATAATAAGCATCACCCAATAATGTAGGGACTTGGTTCTCAATCATAAATATCCTGATGGCATTGATATCCACAAACTTGTCGACATTGGGAAATAAGAACAACCCGTAAGCAAGTAGAGAAAAGATAGCCTCAAAAGCAACCATACTCTTCATCCTAGCAAAGTAGAAAGCTTTCTCCAATAAGAAATGAGCGGGTAATCCTCTAATCCCCCCTTTGGTAGTCATGTGGGCTTCAACCTCAAACTTCCCCAGATGGATCAAAGCAGCAATCTCATGAGATTTTGGCCCCCCTCCAAACTGATAAGAGGAACACGATCAATAATAGGTAAACACAGTAGATAATAATACTCTTCCAATGTAGGCATCAAATGATAATCAGGGAAAGTAAAGCATTGATACATCGAATCATAGAACTGGACCAAAGTCAAGAGAATACCCTCGTTCATCCTAAGCTTCATAAGAGAAATGATGGACCCATACTTTCTCCGAAAATCTGTAGAACTCTCGATCTCGGGAATTAGACTCATCAACTCATCTATCTTGAGATCTTTGAAACTGTACTTCTTAGTATTTCTTTTTCCAGAATCCATGGTTAAAAAGTACCTGAGATATTCACAAAGAGTCAACTTTAAGTTGCTTGAAACAAAATGTTTTAAAGGATGCTCATGGGTGCATGCATGCATGATACAACAATCACACACAAGACCACAAATATGGGGTTCATAGGTTCAACATCACGGGCATGAAGTCAAAGGTACTACCCACAAGGTATGATCTAAAAGTCTATCACATGCCGAACAAGGTTCTAAGAGGTTCCTAGAATCTACATCCTTCCTTCGGATATTACCAACGTCTCGATTGACTCGACAATTAGCAATGTTCTCAGGAAAAACTCGTCCGAGCGTAGTATCGCGTGACAACCATTTTCGGATTACTCTGTCATAGCTTCCGCACTACACCTAAAATGCCAAGATGGGTTAAAGGTTCTATGGTTCTCAGTTTCAGCAGGCTCCCAGGTTGAAAACACCACGTCTTCTCAATTACTCGGTAAACAACACTACAGTCAAAGGGGCCTCCACTGAGTGGGGGATCTTATGTCTCATTTTTTTTATTAATCCCTTAAAGTTAACATGACTATAACGCCCGTCTTATCTTAAGTCTTCCCAAGTCCGGGTATAGGACTCATGAGTAATCACCAAGCACCCTGAAAACCAGAAAAGTCTAGAAAAACATATATACAACATATAAGATACAATATATAATAGCACATACACAAATAAACAAATATAGGCTCAACCCACTTAGGGATAGACCAGCAATAGGTCAATCTATCCCCAGTGAAGTTGCCATTTTTCTGTAGCGGTAGAAATGTTGAGACTTAAGCCATTGGATTGACTTGACTCGCACATATCAAATAAAAATAGCCATCGCGCTTTATTGTTTCCAAAGGAATGGGAAAAGAGAGAATAAACCAAAGAGAGGGGGAGAGAATCTAAGTTCGGGGGTTGGTTATGCAAAGGGAAGTGTTGTACCCCAAAATTTTCCCTCCCATATTCTTCAAGATTTTCCAAGATCAAGGTTCAAAATCTCTCAAGGGTTGCACAGTTCAATGGCCTCCTAACAGTCAAAAATTAGGGTTTTGGTTCTGGCAAAGAAGTTGAAGTTTACAAGGGTCCAAACAAGTCCCACATGCCTATAAACATTGTCAAGCATCCTCATGTCAAGTTTCAAGACTCACAACACAAGATTGCACAGTCAAAAACCCTAATTGCTCAACAGTCAACTGCAGGGGCAAAATGGTCATTTGACAGTCAAAAGTCAAATTTTTTGGTCAACATCTTATTTTGAAGCCACAAACATCATTTGATCAATTCTTGATCATGATTCTCAAAGCATGGCTCAAAAAGTCTCAAGATGCAAAAGTTTCTATTTTTGGACAGTTGAAAAAGTCAACTGCAAATTGACCAGGGCATAACTTCAACATGGTTTATCAGAAAAATTCCATCCAAAGCTCATTTTGAATAGAATGACATTTCCTACAACTCATCTTCACACTTCAAGTCCAAGAAATTCTCTCACAAAAAGTTATCAATCTCAACATTATAGGTCATTTTCAAAAGTCAACAAAAAGGCACTTTAAGTCAAAGACCATAACTTGAGATTGGTAAATCAAAATGACATGGGACCAAAGGCATTGGTTATAGGACTTCAAGACCTTTCCAAAATGTCCAAGAACATGACCAAAGCTTAAAAATTAAGCAAGACATGCCTTGTGGAAGTTGGGAAAGTTTTGGGAATTTTGAAAAGTCAACTTTGCTTCAAATGCCTCAAAATTGCTAATGGGCCTCAATTTCTTCCATGAAACATTACCCAAAAGCTATGCACGACCCATTGACATCCAAGGGAGTTATTTTATCATTTTTGATTAATTATTTGAATTATTATTATTATTAATTCACTTAATTAAATTAAATATGACAAAAATAGCAAATCCATGTTTTTAAATACTTTTATGCAGCAAATACCTTCCACATGTGATAAAGATTTCGTGCACAATCAAAAAGGAAAGATTCTATGCAAATAGGCAAGTTTTCATGGCAAAGAGATTTGAAAAAGATCATGGAAAATCCAAATATTGAAAAGCATTAAAACATGGATTTTGGGCTTGTTTTGCTTGACCTAATCATGCTGCATACATATACAAAGAAACCCTAATGCTCAAACACAAGCAAGCTGCGCCCAAACTCAAGAAACAAATTTGCATTTTTTCTTAAAAAACTCAAAACTGAAAACATAGTTGCAGTGTTTTTCAAGGCCTAAAAAGTATCCCAAAAGATTGTTGGAACCTTCCTGAACGTGACTCAATACGTTTCCAGTCTCCATACATCCAGAAGTGGTAGAATGGATTTGCCCTGTTCATGATATTCTTCATATTCGTATTTTGATTTGCACGCATTTTCCATATATTCTAATGCTTGATTTATACTAACCTGGTCATTCTAAAGCTAATGATACCATCCAATTGAATTATAGACGCTTGTATGCAAAGTTACCATGGGCGCAGGTTAGGGTTTCAGAAGCTTCCATTTGGGGCTTTGCGTATATGGAAAAATTAGGCCATGAAAACTACACCATTGAAACCAGGATGCCCAGACGATTCGTTCTCATACCTCGCGCCCTTTTTCTTTTTCACTATGCTCTATTCGCTATTTTGGTAGGTACCATTTAGTGGGGGTTTAAAACCCCCGCTATCTAATCTTATTTTTTCAGGCAAAACAAATAACAATTGGAGAAGATGATGCGTGGAGGAACGTGAGTGGTGCATTCAAATCATTGGCGCGTTTTTTCATTGGTTCCAGAATAATTGCACGTTTTGCATATATTGATCAGTGTCCATTAACTTAACAAACAAACGCACTAGCTCACTTGGTTAGCACGCTGGCATGCAGGTATTGGGACCTGGGTTCGATTCCCAGGTCCCCCATATTTCTCCATATTTTTTATGTTTACATGTTCAGGTGATTATCACACTCAAGGGAGTACCATATGCCTTCACCATCTGGCTTGCCACGCACGCAGAGGCTCCATCCAATGGCCAGGACGTGCAGATCACCATGGACGCTAGTCAATCATTCTACACGTGACCACTGAAAAGTCAAAAAGGCCTCATTCAATGGGCCTAATTGCTGCAAATTAACCTCCAAAACTGGGTCCAACACCCCCCATGGTTTGCATTTTCTTCTTCCTTTTTCTTTCTTCTTTTTAGTTTAACTATTTTTTCTTTTGTTTTATTTAATTCCATAAAATTAATTTTCATAAAACACAAAAAAAAATCAGAAATCATTTAAAATAAAAATATGTTTATTATTTTAAATTCTTTAAATAGTATTTATAAATAAATTCCAATAAAACAATTTAGTTTAAATTTAGGTGTTTAACTTTAATGTCTTTTTTCTAAATAACTAAAAAATATAATAAAAATTAGGTTATTAGTATCTTTATCACTTTCCTCAATAAATAATCTTTTTTTCCTTATTATTATTAGTAATTATTAATTAATTTTATAAATACTTATGTAATTAAATAATTGGCATAAATTAGGTTAAAACTTTAATTCTTTTCTTTAACAATTAAAAACATGTAGAATTAGGGTTTCTTCTCCTTCTAATTTTCTTTATTTTCATAAATACAAAAAAAACATCAAAAATAAGTTCTTTCCTTTATGTAATTTAATTAATTTATAATTTCGATTTAATTTCTTTAAAGGGTCCAACGCCCTCGCACTCGATTCTAATTTCCCTTCGCACGTTTACCTTTATTTCTTTTTTAAATTTATGTAATTGCCCCAAAGCCTTGTAATAGATAATTAGGATATTTACTTTCCGCATTTTATTTATTCAAATCGAGTCTTTGTTTAATTTGGCGATGTATAGATCCGCGCCTTGTAATAGCGTAGGACTTTTATTTTTCCGCATTTTAATTTCCGCACCCTTTAAACTGTTAATCACATGAAAGAATGGATGGCCAAAAATAAAATCAAAGCGTAGATCACCAAATGCATGACAAGACAAATATTATCTGAAAATGACACACAATTCACACACCACTCCTAGGGTACGCCTCACTGTTGCCTTGCCCTTCGAAACGTGGTCGTCGAGTATAGGACGTTTTAGTAAGTCCTTATGTCCATGAACATGGCACAAGGGTAGCTTCTAAGGTGTCCTACTATTGCTCCGGTGACCACACTGTTGCCTTGCCCCTCGAAACGTGGTCGTCGACTATAGGACGTCTTAGTGAGTCCTTATGTTCCATTGATCTAGTTGCCTCGAAACAAGTTGCCTCGAAACGGTTGCCTCGGAATAAAAAGATAAATGGCATAAGGGTAGCTTCTAAGGTGTCTTACTGTTGCTCGGTGACCACACTGTCCCTAAACTCGAATTGACCCGAACACCTCCAACGGTGGTGCTACCTACCTCTCAATGGTGGGATGGAATTACCTTAAGGACATTTACACAGACTAATTCCTTAGGGTAGGTAGATGACTCATGGATACTTGCTCTTTTAAAAAAAAACAAACAAAAACCTTTTCACACCGGCACTTTTCAAAAAGCTTTCAAAAACAATTTTTCAAAAACTCTTGAGGACTGATACAAGAGTCGAACTGAAATTTTAAATGAAACTTTTTCAAACTCCCTCACCTTGAAAAGCAAATAAACATTTTGAAAACACAAATGAGCAAGTATCTAAGAGCCCATGGATAACCATGGATAGAAAGGGTGCTAACACCTTCCCTTTCTATAAATCTACCTCCCGAACCGAGAGCTAATCTCAATAAGGAATTTTTTTGTGCTTTTGTCCTTTCCATATTGGAGAAAATAAAAGACGGTGGCGAATCTTGCTTACCGCGACATTTCGCGAACCAACGTTAAACAGTCAGTTCCAGATCCACCGATCACAGAACTGGCGACTCTGCTGGGGATATGTTATAAAGTGAGGTGTACCTTAGGATAGTTCATAACTGTGTTTTCAATTGTTTTGACTCGCTTGCTTTAAATTGTGGGTTGCATCGGAGTTACATAGATCCTAACCCGGATCTGGGGATACCCTATTTAGGTAGCATAAGCTGTGAGGGACCTGTCCGGCATAGACCGACATGGGTGAAGTAGTGGCTACATTGGTGTGGCACCTTGGTCTGTACCGATATACCTTGTGTTGCAACGAGGAGAATATGGGTCTTCTGAGGAGTCATTAAGCACCAACAGACCTTAGAACCTTAAATGACAACTTGGCCAATAGAACAGTAGCAGTATGCTACACCCATTGAGGCTAAACTCTCGTGATGGTTCTGGCCGCAAGAAAAGATTGCGATGCTGGAGTTATGACCGATTGAGGGTAGTCGGTGATATTGGGATCCTCTAGAACCCGGTTACTTTTGATAGGACAGGTATGAACCAACAAACTGAAAGAGGGTAATACCTAAACCTCATGCTGGCCTAAACTCTAAGGGCCTGTCTTGTGTGACTTGTGTGCCTTATCATGTTTGCCTTTGTAAATATTTGTGGTGTGCTTTATCATAACATCATGCCATCATGAGCATTGCATGCATCCTGCATAAGGGCTGACTATTTCAAAGACAAGAGGGTTTCACCTTTGCTCTGTTTTGTAGGACATCATGATGCCTATGCGAAGGAATACTATCCGGTTCAACTTTGTTCACCCACCTGAGTTACTTGAAGAATTGGTTAGCAGAATTCCAAACACCACATCCTTCATCCAGAGGCATGGTTCTCTTCTCAGTTTAGTCACTGCAAAGCGGGATCAACAGTTGATGAGTGTCCTGACCCAGTTCTATGACCCTCTGTACCAGTGCTTCACCTTTCAAGACTTCCAGCTGGTCCCTACCCTAGAAGAGTTCTCTGATTTGCTTAGCATCCCTATCTTGGATCAGACTCCCTACACTGGTTGGGAAAAGACTCTTAGGCTTGAGGAGGTTGCTGCAGCTCTTCCCTTGACCCATCAAGAAGTAATGGACAACTGGGTGACTAGAAGCGGAGTTAAGGGTTTCTTGGCCAAGTTTCTGATTGGTAAAGCTAACAGTTTCTGGAATGACTTGGACTTTAGGGCATATGAAGATATCCTGGCTCTCCTAATCTATGGTCTAGTCTTGTTCCTTAATCCTGACAACTTCATTAATGTCACTGCCATCAGGATCTTCATGTCTCAGAACCCTGTGCCCACTCTCTTGGGTGATATCCTGCAACAACTTTATGCTCGTACTTCCCGAAGACGAGGGACTCTGTGGTGTTGTATCCCTTTGTTGGTGAGGTGGTTTATTTCGCACCTCCCTAAGTTCGTGTTGAAGAACCAAGAAGGAAGAGGTTGGGCTCATAGGTTAATGTCTCTCACCGATAAGGACATCATTTGGACTCTCAGAGGTTTGGATGAGATAGCTGTTGTTGATCGTTGCGGAGAATGCCCCAATGTCCCTCTGATTGGTACCCAAGGAGGAATCTCTTATAATCCATGTCTAGCGCTCCGTCAGTTTGGAAGAGCCAGAAGAGCAGGGCCTCATGAGATGTTGGTGCCTCACATCAGTTTTGAGTTTCAGGTGGATAGTGACGAGCTGCGTCGGAGGTTCATCAAGGCTTGGGACAAAGTTCATAAAGCTGACCCACAAGAGTTGGGGCCAAAGACTTCTCTACCTATGGAAGCCTACTACAAGTGGGTTCGCATCCGTGCTCAGAAGTTAGGTATGCCATACGAAGCTGTCAGACCCGTCATTCTTGAGTATCCTGACAAAGATGGAGCTCCTCCAACTGTCCTCCCTCCTCAGATACCTACTGATTATGAGACCTTAAAGAGGTCTTGGTCGCAACTGCGAGAAGAACGGGATTCTTATCGGGAAAAGTTCAACGAGCATGAATTGAAGATCCAGAAGCTGACAAAGCAGTTGGAGAATGAGCGAGCTCTGAATGACTACATCCGTACTGAGAAGAGGAGACCTTGGGATCAATGAGGAGATTTGGATGTTCTTTTACAGTTTTTATTTCCCTTTTCAATATTTCCATTTTCTATGTAACGCCTAAGGGCAACCTGCTGAACAATTTAAATTTTAAAGTTGAATCTAATGAAGTGTGTTCCTTTTTGTTTACAAAGTTGATTCCTGATTATCTTTGAAACATAAATCATACGCATTCCATTCATCATGTGCATAGCAGGTATTCTTCTTTTCAGGTTGCTTACTGTTCTTCGCTGTTTATTTCAGCATCATGAACCCTGAATCATCAACCGAGATGTCTATCAAGGCCCTTCAGGCGCAGAACGCACAATTTCAGGAGTTGATCATGGGTTTGGCTCAAGGTAAAGAAGAGGTGAAGGCTTTGCTCCTGAAGAAGGAGAAGAAGAAGAAGAGAACAGTTCTATTCAACTCGGGCCGGAGGTTCGGTAACACTCTGCAGAATGAGGAAGCTGGTTCTTCTGTAGGCAAAGACAGTCCCTAGGGGGGAAAGGCTCCAAGTCCGGTAGTCTCTGACAACGAGACTGATTTTAATGAGGAACAGTATCCTCCGGCTGAAGACCGGTACAAGCAGTTGGAAGACCGTCTGAACGCCATGGAGATTCAACAAGTGCCTGGTTTGGATTTCGGAGACTTGGGTTTGTCTACTGGTGTGATCATCCCTTACAAGTTTAAGGCACCATCTTTCACCAAGTATGACGGGGCGTCTTGCCCTAAGCTACACCTCAGATCTTATGTGCGGAAGATTCAACCGTACACAGTGGATAAGAACTTGTGGATCCACTTCTTCCAGGAGAGTCTTTCAGGGACTCATCTCGAATGGTTCTATCAGCTGGATGGAACCAAAGTTCGTAACTGGGAGGAGTTGGCTACTGCTTTTTACAAGCAGTATCAATATAATGCCGACCTTGCTCCTACACGTACCCAACTCCAGGGTATGTCGCTAGGATCAGGCGAAGGTTTTAAAAAGTATGCACAGAAGTGGAGGGATCTGGCTGGCAGGATGCAGCCTCCATTAACTGACTGTGAGCTGGTAGATATGTTCTTGGGGACCCTCTCCGGGCCATTCTTCAATCATCTTATCGGTAATTCGTCTGCAGGGTTCACAGACCTTATCCTAACTGGGGAAAGGATAGAGGCTGGCATGAAGTCCGGTAAAATTCAAAAAGGTGCATCTTCAGGTTCTGAGAAGAAACCCTTTAAGAAGGAGGCCAGTGCTGTGTATGGGTCTAGAAGGCAAGATAAACCAGAGCGCCGCCAGTCTGTCAACACGGTGGTTATTGCTAAGCCTGCTGTCGCTCCTCGGCAAACCAATCAACAAAGGGCTGAAAGACCCAGAAGAGAGTTTACCCGGCTGAGTATGACCTTGTCACAAATCTTGCCGCAGCTGTTATCCACCAACTTAGTGACTGTCAGGCAGGCCCCGAAGGTTGTGAATACTGCCTCTCCGAAGTATAATCCAAATGCCCGCTGTGCTTATCACTCCGATAGCCCGGGGCATTCTACTGATGACTGCTGGGCCCTGAGGAATAAGGTGCAAGACCTTATTGATGCAAAGGAGGTACAGTTTGAGGCACCTGAGAAGCCCAATGTGGTGACTGCTCCCATGCCTAACCATGGAGTAAATGCTATCAGGGAAGATGATGAAGTGGAGGAATCTGAGTTCGACAGCTGGATTTATCCTATGGCCGACAGTGGACCTAGCAATTGGACTGCAAAGGACAACCTACCTGTTACTTTTGTTACGCAGTAATGAATTCCTTTGTTTTTGTTATTTGTAATAAACAATGAATTGAAACTCTATGGCCCGGTGTCTTACCCGAGACACCGTGGCTTCATTTGTGAGGGCATATTAATTGTCATTTCATATATCATGAATAAAGACCTTGGACGTTTTCTCGCACTTCAAATCTTATGCGCCTTTTCTTTCTTTCCTTTCTTTATATATTGCAAAACAGCTGTATTTACACACACTCACTCATACAGGTTTCAATCCACTCTGGATCTCACTGGTAACAACTCTGCTACTGCCAGTTATGACTTCGAAAATCCGATCAACTTAGCCGAAGACGAAGGTGAAGATGATTGCGAAGTGCCTGGCGAGCTTGCAAGACTGTTACTCCAGGAAGAGAGGGCAATTCAACCACATGAAGAGCCAGTGGAAACAATAAATCTGGGTACTGAGAAAGACAGAAAGGAAGTCAAGATTGGTGCCAACCTAGAGCTCAGCGTGAAGCAACGATTGACCCAGATGTTACATGATTATGTGGAAATCTTCGCCTGGTCCTACGAAGACATGCCTGGGTTAGATACTGATATTGTGGTCCATCATTTGCCTACCAAGGAAGACTGCCCTCCGGTTAAGCAAAAGGTCCGCCGTATGCGTCCAGAGATGTCTGAGAAGATCAAAGCTGAGGTTATGAAGCAATTCGATGCCGGGTTTCTTGTAGTGACTTCTTACCCTCAGTGGGTTGCTAACGTGGTGCCGGTACCGAAGAAGGATGGTAAGGTCAAAATGTGTGTTGATTACAAGGATCTGAACAGGGCCAGCCCCAAGGATGACTTCCCCCTACCTCACATTGATGTTCTGGTTGATAATACTGCTCAGCATAAGGTGTTCTCTTTCATGGATGGTTTTTCAGGTTATAATCAGATCAAGATGGCTCCTGAAGACATGGAAAAGACTACCTTTGTTACTCAGTGGGGCACCTTCTGCTACAAGGTCATGCCATTCGGGTTGAAAAATGCTGGGGCAACCTACCAACGTGCCATGGTTGCTTTATTTCATGACATGATCCATCATGAGATAGAAGTGTATGTTGACGACATGATTGCAAGGTCCCAAACTGAGGAGGAACACCTTGACCATCTACAGAAATTGTTTGACCGTCTGAAATTATACAAGCTGAGGTTGAACCCGAACAAGTGCACCTTCGGGGTAAGGTCTGGAAAGTTGCTAGGCTTCGTTGTAAGTGATAAGGGTATTCAGGTGGACCCTGCCAAGGTTAAAGCCATTCAAGAGATGCCAGTTCCTAAGACGGAGAAAGAGGTCAGAGGCTTTTTAGGACGCTTGAATTACATTGCCCGATTCATCTCGCACCTAACTGCTACCAGTGAGCCAATCTTTAAGCTGCTGAAGAAAGATCAGGTAGTACGTTGGAACGATGAATGTCAGGCCGCTTTTGACAGAATCAAAGAGTATCTCCAAGAACCACCCATCCTTATGCCACCGGTTGAAAGGAGACCTCTGATACTATACCTGACAGTACTTGACAACTCAATGGGGTGTGTGCTGGGGCAGCATGACGAGTCTGGCCGAAAAGAGCATGCCATTTATTACCTTAGCAAAAAGTTTACCGACTGTGAGACCCGATACTCACTGCTCGAGAAAACTTGCTGCGCTTTGGTATGGGCTGCTCGCCAGCTGAGACAGTATATGCTGACTCACACTACCTTGTTGATCTCAAAGATGGATCCAATAAAGTACATATTTGAAAAACCTGCTCTGTCTGGGAGAATAGCAAGGTGGCAAATGATCTTGACAGAATACGACATCCAATACACAACTCAGAAAGCCATCAAAGGAAGTGTATTGGCAGACCACTTGGCACATCAGGCAGTAGACGACTATCAGTCAATGAACTTTGAGTTTCCGGACGAGAGCATCATGATAGTGACTGATTGTGAAGCACCTGGACCGGATGAAGGACCTGAGGAAGGATCCCGATGGTCTATGCACTTTGATGGAGCCTCCAACGCTTTAGGTAACGGTATTGGCGCTGTGATCATATCCCCTCAAGGCACTCATACTCCACTCACTGCCCGGCTATGTTTCAACTGCACCAACAACATGGCGGAGTATGAGGCATGCATCATGGGTCTTCAAGCTGCAATCGACTTAAGGATTAAGTTTCTGAGTGTCTTCGGAGATTCCGCTCTCGTGATCAATCAGATCAAAGGCGAGTGGGATACGAAACATCCGAATCTTATTCCTTACAGAGAATGTGTGTTGACAATGATCCCCCATTTCACAGAGATAACTTTTGAACATTTCCCAAGAGAGGAGAATCAGCTGGAGGACGCGTTTGCTACGATGTCTTCTATGTTCAAAGTCAAGTGGGACAATGAGGCTCCCCGGATCATCATCTGGAAACTGGACGAACCGGCATACTGTTGTGATCTTGAGACTGAATTGGTGACTGAGAAGCCTTGGTTCCATGAGGTGAAAAGATATTTGGAAACTCAAGAGTACCCTGAAGGTGCATCTGTCAACGACAAGAAATTTCTGAGAAAGTTCGCAGCGAAGTTCTTCCTTAGCAACGACATTCTGTACAAGCGAAACCATTATTCGACCTTACTGCGTTGTGTGGATAAGACTGAAGCAGAAAGGATCATGGCGGAGCTACATGAAGGTACCTTCGGAACAGATTCCAGTGGACACACTATGGCAAAGAAGATCCTGCGGGCAGGATATTTCTGGTCCACAATGGAAGCCGACTGCTACCAACATTCTCGGACATGTCACAAATGCCAGATATATGCAGATAAGGTGCACGTTCCTCCTGTCCCTATGAATGTCTTAACTGCACCTTGGCCTTTTGCAATGTGGGGCATAGATATGATCGGCGAGATTAAACCTACGACATCCAATGGGCATCGCTTCATCCTGGTAGCGATTGATTACTTTACGAAGTAGGTTGAAGCAGCTTCTTATGCCACTGTAACCAAGAATGTTGTGGCACGGTTCATTCGGCACAATCTGATCTGTCGATACGGCGTCCCAGAAAGGATCATTACAGACAACGGTACCAATCTCAATAACAAGATGATCACTGAGCTATGAGAGCAGTTCAAGATACAGCACCACAACTCTTCTCCTTACCGGCCGAAGATGAATGGGGCTGTAGAAGCAGCGAACAAGAATATCAAGAAGATTGTGCAGAAGATGACAGTGACCTATAAAGATTGGCACGAGATGCTACCGTTTGCTCTACATGGGTACCGTACCTCAGCAAGGACGTCAACCGGGGCAACTCCTTTCTCCTTGGTCTACGGTATGGAGGCAGTCTTACCGATTGAAGTGCAAATACCCTCTCTCCGGATAATGAAGGATGCAGATCTGAGCGAAGATGATTGGATCCAGACACGACTTGATCAGTTAAACTTAATCGACGAAAAGAGACTTGCTGCTATTTGTCATGGTCAGACATACCAAAAACGGATGATCAGGGCATTTAACAAAAAGGTCAGACCACAAGAATATCAAGTTGGGGATCTGGTAATCAAGCGCATCATCCTTCCTCAGAGTGACCCAAGGGGCAAATGGACCCCTACGTACGAAGGGCCATTTGTGGTTAAACATGTGTTCTCATGAGGAGCCATGATCCTAACCACCATGGATGGTGACGACCTTCCTCACCCCGCCAATGCAGACATAGTAAAAAGATACTACGCATGACAAAGACCCGCTAGGTTGACATACCTAGGCAAAAATTAGGGCTTCCCGGCGAACCAAAAGGGTTCGGGCAAAATGAAGGGATGAAATGAAAAAAATCTGTACACCCGGCAAGTCGAAAACCTGAAAAGGCGGCTTGGGCAAAAATGGGTATCCCGGTGGACTGAAAACCCGAAAGGGCGGTCCAGGCAAAAGTTAGGGATAAAGCGTAATACTATGTCTCATTGGATCACTTTGCATCCAGAATCCGGTATCAACATCAAGTTCAGACGGCATCAATCAATCAGCTTCATCTTCAGCTAGGTCATCAAGTGATGAGACGCTCGAAGATATAAAGGAGATAGCAGAGTTGGAACCCAGTGGGATTATTCTTTTCACACAGCTGTTTTGTTTTTCCCTTTGTACAAATTTGTATAAACTCTTTTGTTCGGCGGCGTTCTCTTACTAGGACGTCAGCCTCTTGTACATAAACGCCTATTTACAGGCAAATTCAAAAATCAATATAAATTCACTTTTCAGATCAATTGCCAATTGTTTGTCCTTTTTGTGTTGTTTTGTGAAGAACGTCCAAGGTTCAATTTGTCATATACGCATTTGACACTAATTGCTAACTCATAAAAATTTACATACGAAATAAAGGATTAATTACATGTAACATTAGAAGCAGGGGCAATAATGAGTTGTCTAAGCGATCTAATTGCTCTGTCCACCAAGGTATCAAGGTAGGTTCAGCTGAAGAACATAATCGGTATATCTTAATTCCCCAGAGAGTGAGCCAACAAGTCAAGGCACTCTCCCCAAGCAGAATCATGCAATCAGCCTTAGGGAAGTTGGGTATCCCCAGCAGATCTCAACATTCCCCAGCACAATATACAAATATTCTTAACAAGCATCCCCGACAGTCTTGATCTAAGATTGTTCCCCGGCGGTACACCAGACATTCAATGGAGTCACTTCCCCAATATATCTCAAAGATTTCCCCAGGAGAGTCTAGTTCAAGATTTCCCCAGGAAAGTTTGAATCCATCTCCCCAACAGTAAGCTTATCCCCAGTAGATTCCGGAAGCTTATCCCCTACAGAGCACGAACGCGTCCCCCGGCTTTATTCAAAGGTTATTTCCCTACCAGGATATAACTGGGTTATCCTCAGCCAAAAGCCACGGAAAGACCGTCCTCAGTGAAGTCTTCTTATCCCCAGCGGAGTCTATTAAAACTTCCAACACAACAATGGTATCCCCAACGAAGTTATCATCAACATCTCAACAGAGTACTTCTCTCCCCACATAGTACTATTCCCCAGCAAGGTAGCTAGAGTAATTTTTTCCCGCAGAGTAATCCATTCGCCAAGTGTATTCCCCAACGAAGTTATCCTCTCCTACCGGTATTCTTGCAACTATCATCCCCAGCAGAAACAACAAAGCACTATTCTCCAACATCAGCCCAGGATGTGATTGCCCGGCACCCGTCAAGGATTTACTTTCCTAGACAAAAACATACATTCATAAACATCGCATTTCCATACATTATAGCATGCATATATGCATCATGAACATACGATCTCATTTATGTTGAGAACATCATGGCTTGATCCATATCATGCATTGCATATGACTGACCTTTACCTTTCAGGAAAAATCCAGTTAAATTCCCAGCTATATCCAAGACTTTAGTCTGGTTCAGTTAAATCGATTCTAAGATTTTTCTGATTCTTATCCAGTCCAAGTTAATCAAAGGCCTTCTCTGGTTCAGTCAGATCGACCCTAAGATCTCCATGATTCTTATCCAGTTGAAGATTCCAAGACCTTGCCTGGTTCAGTTAAATCGACTCCTAAAGATTTTTCTAATGCCGATCCAGTCAAAGGCCTTCTCTGGTTCAGTCAGATCGACCCTAAGATCTCCCTGATTCTTATCCAGTTGAAGATTCCAAGACCTTGCCTGGTTTAGTTAAATCGACTCCTAAAGATTTTTCTGATGCCGATCCAGTCAAAGGCCTTCTCTGGTTCAGTCAGATCGACCCTAAGATCTCCCTGATTCTTATCAGGTTGAAGATTCCAAGACCTTGCCTGGTTCAGTTAAATCGACTCCTAAAGATTTTTCTGATGCCGATCCAGTCAAAGGCCTTCTCTGGTTCAGTCAGATCGACCCTAAGATCTCCCTGATTCTTATTCCAGTTGAAGATTCCAAGACCTTGACTGGTTTAGTTAAATCGACTCCTAAAGATTTTTTCTGATGCCAATCCAGTCAAAGGCCTTCTCTGGTTCAGTCAGATCGACCCTAAGATCTCCCTGATTCTTATCCAGTTGAAGATTCCAAGACCTTGCCTGGTTCAGTTAAATTGACTCCTAAAGATTTTTCTGATGCCAATCCAGTCAAAGGCCTTCTCTGGTTCAGTCAGATCGACCCTAAGATCTCCCTGATTCTTATTCCAGTTGAAGATTCCAAGACCTTGCATGGTTCAGTTAAATCGACTCCTAAAGATTTTTCTGATACCGATCCAGTCAAAGGCCTTCTCTAGTCCAGTTAAATCGATTCCTAAAGATTTTCCTAATGAAGACTTAGTAGAAATCATCCAAGATTCTCTCACCGTTACTGTTGTGGTAGTAATCACCCCAGATTCTCTCACTGTTACTGTTGAGGTAGTAATCTCCCCAGATTCTCTCATCGTTACTGTTGAGGTAGTAATCGTCCAAGGTTCTCTCATCGTCCCGTTGAGATACACAAGTTCTCGCTAAGGAATCTCTTACGCGATCGACACCCAGATGGCATCTATAAGCCCATCTCCATCTATCCATCACCTCTCAACATGGCATCTATAAGCCCATCTTCCTATCCATCAATCTCCAAATGGCATCTGTAAGCCCATTTCCACCACCACGCTAACATGTGAGCGCAAATTTCTGGGCACTCTAGTGTTCAATCATCTTCCACCTTCGGATTACGAAAGGCACGCTAGCCAATCTACACCCTCAGGTTTAAGAAGATTGAACAGGGGCAACTGTTGTACCCCAAAATTTGCCCTCCCATATTCTTCAAGATTTGCCAAGATCAAGGTTCAAAATCTCTCAAGGGTTGCACAGTTCAATGGCCTCATAACAGTCAAAAATTAGGGTTTTGGTTCTGGCAAAGAAGTTGAAGTTTCCAAGGGTCCAAACAAGTCCCACATGCCTATAAACATTGTCAAGCATCCTCATGTCAAGTTTCAAGACTCACAGCACAAGATTGCACAGTCAAAAACCCTAATTGCTCAACAGTCAACTGTAGGGGCAAAATGGTCATTTGACAGTCAAAAGTCAAATTTTTTGGTCAACATCTTATTTTGAAGCCACAAAGATAATTTGATCAATTCTTGATCATGATTCTCAAAGCATGGCTCAAAAAGTCTCAAGATGCAAAAGTTTCTATTTTTGGACAGCTGAAAAAGTCAATTGCAAATTGACCAGGGCATAACTTCCACATGGTTTATCATAAAAATTCCATCCAAAGCTCATTTTGAAGAGAATGACATTTCCTACAACTAATCTTCACACTTCAAGTCCAAGAAATGCTCTCACAAAAAGTTATCAATCTCAACATTATAGGTCATTTTCAAAAGTCAACAAAAAGGCACTTTAAGTCAAAGGCCATAATGTGAGATTGGTAAATCAAAATTCCATGGGACCAAAGGCATTGGTTATAGGACTTCAAGACCTTTCCAAAATGTCCAAGAACATGATCAAAGCTTAAAAATTGAGCAAGATATGCCTTGTGGAAGTTGGGAAATATTTGGGAATTTTGAAAAGTCAACTTTGCTTCAAATGCCTCAAAATTGCTAATGGGCCTCAATTTCTTCCATGAAACATTACCCAAAAGCTATGCACGACCCATTGAAATCCAAGGGAGTTATTTTATCATTTTGATTAATTATTTGAATTATTATTATTATTAATTCACTTAATTAAATTAAATATGACAAAAATAGCAAATCAATGTTTTTAAATCCTTTTATGCAGCAAATACCTTCCACATGTGATAAAGATTTCGTGCACAATCAAAAAGGAAAGATTATATGCAAATAGGCAAGTTTTCATGGCAAAGAGATTTGAAAAAGATCATGGAAAATCCAAATATTGAAAAGCATTAAAACATGGATTTTGGGCTTGTTTTGCTTGACCTAATCATGCTGCATACATATACAAAGAAACCCTAATGCTCAAACACAAGCAAGCTGCGCCCAAACTCAAGAAACAAATTTGCATTTTTTCTTAAAAAACTCAAAACTGAAAACATAGTTGCAGTGTTTTTCAAGGCCTAAAAAGTATCCCAAAAGATTGTTGGAACCTTCCTGAACGTGACTCAATACGTTTCCAGTCTCCATACATGCAGAAGTGGTAGAATGGCTTTGCCCTGTTCATGATATTCTTCATATTCGTATTTTGATTTGCACGCATTTTCCATATATTCTAATGCTTGATTTATACTAACCTGGTCATTCTAAAGCTAATGATACCATCCAATTGAATTATAGACGCTTGTATGCAAAGTTACCATGGACGCAGGTTAGGGTTTCAGAAGCTTCCATTTGGGGCTTTGCTAATATGAAAAAATTAGGCCATGAAACCTACACCATTGAAACCAGGATGCCCAGACGATTCGTTCTCATACCTCGCGCCCTTTTTCTTTTTCACTATGCTCTATTCGCTATTTTGGTAGGTACCATTTAGTGGGGGTTTAAAACCCCCGCTATCTAATCTTATTTTTTCAGGAAAAACAAATAACAATTGGAGAAGATGATGCGTGGAGGAACGTGAGTGGTGCGTTCAAATCATTGGCGCGTTTTTTCGTTGGTTCCAGAATAATTGCACGTTTTGCATATATTGATCAGTGTCCATTAACTTAACAAACAAACGCACTAGCTCACTTGGTTAGCACGCTGGCATGCAGGTATTGGGACCTGGGTTCGATTCCCAGGTCCCCCATATTTCTCCATATTTTTTATGTTTACATGTTCAGGTGATTATCACACTCAAGGGAGTACCATATGCCTTCACCATCTGGCTTGCCACGCGCCCAGAGGCTCCATCCAATGGCCAGGACGTGCAGATCACCATGGACGCTAGTCAATCATTCTACACGTGACCACTGAAAAGTCAAAAAGGCCTCATTCAATGGGCCTAATTGCTGCAAATTAACCTCCAAAACTGGGTCCAACACCCCCCATGGTTTGCATTTTCTTCTTCCTTTTTCTTTCTTCTTTTTAGTTTAACTATTTTTTCTTTTGTTTTATTTAATTCCATAAAATTAATTTTCATAAAACACAAAAAAAAATCAGAAATCATTTAAAATAAAAATATGTTTATTATTTTAAATTCTTTAAATAGTATTTATAAATAAATTCCAATAAAACAATTTAGTTTAAATTTAGGTGTTTAACTTTAATGTCTTTTTTCTAAATAACTAAAAAATATAATAAACATTAGGTTATTAGTATCTTTATCACTTTTCTCAATAAATAATCTTTTTTTCCTTATTATTATTAGTAATTATTAATTAATTTTATAAATACTTATGTAATTAAATAATTGGCATAAATTAGGTTAAAACTTTAATTCTTTTCTTTAACAATTAAAAACATGTAGAATTAGGGTTTCTTCTCCTTCTAATTTTCTTTATTTTCATAAATACAAAAAAAAACATCAAAAATAAGTTCTTTCCTTTATGTAATTTAATTAATTTATAATTTCGATTTAATTTCTTTAAAGGGTCCAACGCCCTCGCACTCGATTCTAATTTCCCTTCGCACGTTTACCTTTATTTCTTTTTTAAATTTATGTAATTGCCCCAAAGCCTTGTAATAGATAATTAGGATATTTACTTTCCGCATTTTATTTATTCAAATCGGGTCTTTGTTTAATTTGGCGATGTATAGACCCGCGCCTTGTAATAGCGTAGGACTTTTATTTTTCCGCATTTTAATTTCCGCACCCTTTAAACTGCTAATCACATGAAAGAATGGATGGCCAAAAATAAAATCAAAGCGTAGATCACCAAATGCATGACACGGCAAATATTATCTGAAAATGACACACAATTCACACACCACTCCTAGGGTACGCCTCACTGTTGTCTTGCCCTTCGAAACGTGGTCGTCGAGTATAGGACGTTTTAGTAAGTCCTTATGTCCATGAACATGGCATAAGGGTAGCTTCTAAGGTGTCCTATTATTGCTCCGGTGACCACACTGTTGCCTTGCCCCTCGAAACGTGGTCGTCGACTATAGGACGTCTTAGTGAGTCCTTATGTTCCATTGATCTAGTTGCCTCGAAACAAGTTGCCTCGAAACGGTTGCCTCGGAATAAAAAGATCAATGGCATAATGGTAGCTTCTAAGGTGTCTTACTGTTGCTCGGTGACCACACTGTCCCTAAACTCGAATTGACCCGAACACCTCCAACGGTGGTGCTACCTACCTCTCAATGGTGGGATGGCATTACCTTAAGGACATTTACACAGACTAATTCCTTAGGGTAGGTAGATGACTCATGGATACTTGCTCTTTAAAAAAAAAACAAACAAAAACCTTTTCACACCGGCACTTTTCCAAAAGCTTTCAAAAACAACTTTTCAAACACTCTTGAGGACTGATACAAGAGTTGAACTGAAATTTTAAACGAAACTTTTTCAAACTCCCTCACCTTGAAAAGCAAACAAACATTTTGAAAACACAAATGAGCAAGTATCTAAGAGCCCATGGATAACCATGGATAGAAAGGGTGCTAACACCTTCCCTTTCTATAAATCTACCTCCCGAACCGAGAGCTAATCTCAATAAGGAATTTTTCTGTGCTTTTGTCCTTTCCATATTGGAGAAAATAAAAGACGGTGGCGACTCTTGCTTACCGCGACATTTCGCGAACCAGCGTTAAACAGTCAGTTCCAGATCCACCGATCACAGGAAGGTATTATCACCCTAAACATCTACAGTACTCCGCAGGAACCTCTTTAAAAATTTGTGTATTTTGGCTATGAGAGTTGTATAAAAATGGATTGTGGAGATGAGAAAAGAAATACTTTTTTTTACAACTTTTGCATCAGCCGCGGTTGCGAACCTTTAGTGCCTACGTATCACCTTCCGTGTAATAGGGGATCAGGGTACTCGTAGTTCACCTTTAAAAAATTTTAAAACACAAGTGTGTTGGTTAATTTTAAGAGATGAGACATTATCTTCGTATCCGAGTGGAAGAACATACTTACTATCCACAATTATGAGAAAGGAGAATTTGTGTCATCTCAAAGTGAAAGATATAGCTTGGATTTTAAAATCAACAAAGCCTCACTCAACACCCAAGTGGAAAATATCTCACTTCACTACCTATCGTACAAGTATAGTAACTCGCATCACTACAAGGATTGACAAGAGTCTAATATTTTGAAAAAGTTTTAAAGTAGAAAGCCAAAATGGCAAAATGGTTTGAATGAGATTGATTGACTTTTAGTCTTCTCACGAAAATGTCAAAGTATTGTTAAATTGTTTAAAGTTTGATTAAGAAAATATTTTTGAGAATGCATGGACCTAAGTCCAAGTTTATTGTAAAAGCAGTTCAAGTTAGAAACAAGAAGAGTTTTCAAAAGGAGGGAGAAGATTTTTGAAATTAAAGAAGATGGGAGGAGATGAAGGTACTATCCTAAAGCATAAGGTAAAAGCTAAGGAAAAGAATCGTCTAACCAACAAGAAGCCAACACTTGACACAATGAGCAATGTAGAATCCCCATACTTTGGATTTTGAAACCAAACAAACAAAGATAATAAACCTCTTAAGAAAACCAAGCTTCAATTGTATTAAGTCTTCACAAAAATTGGGCAGAGTAACAACTATATACAGATGAATTCTTGATCACAGTCAAAGCATGTAATCATAATAACCTGCACACAAAGCAAACAAACAACCCAATGTCTTGGGGGGAAAACCCCAAGAACTCCAGACAAAATAACAGTTGAGGTCACAAGGTCCCAAGGTAGGTCAAGGTCTCTAATCCTAAGTTCAAGAAGTCCATAATCTCCATAATGCAAAGGATAGTAACCAAGTAGTACAAGTAACATTAAAGCTTTTATTGTTCAAGTTGATTATTAGGCATCTTCAAAAAGAAATTAAAAGCTCAAGTGAGCAAAATAAAAATGACATAAAAGTAAATGCTCAAGTGAGCAAATATGAAAATAGCATGAAATGTAAATGCTAAAATAAATGTGCTTATAGTAAAGAGCATAAAGTAAAGGCACAAGATAAAGTCAATTGTTAGAAATTAGAGGTTAGTTGAATGACCATCTTGAAACTTGCATTTGAAACTCATTAGAAGATTGATAAAATCAAAGCCTCTCAAAAAAAAGTTTCATTTCCTTTTTGTCAAGTATATAATTCATTTAAAATTCTCAAGGCAACAGTAAATGATCAATGATGTTTAAGTGATTCACTTTGACCAAAGCATATGAAGATTCATTAGAGGATTGATAAGACCAAATCCTTGTAATAATGTATCTCAAGGTTATTGGATCAAAGGATTCAAATTAACATACTTGGGCTTAAAAACATGGGTTTGGGCCACGAGTGATCATTTCTCGAATCGGGACAAAATTTAGCGCTATATTAAGCAATCATAAGTGTACTTATATAGAAGTCACACCTATTTTGAGGTCGGTCAAAAGCAATATATGTACCATATTGTGATACGGTGGGAGAACTGACTTGAGGTTTTGCATTTTATCGCAAATGTTGCGGTTAGCAAGAGTCGCCAACGACTTTTCTTTTATCCAAAAGGAAAGGTGAAAAAGCACAGGAAAGAACTTTGAGATGTTTTCTTGAGTTCGGGGGGTAGATTATGAAAAGGGAAGGTGCTAGCACCCTTTTCATCCATGGTTTTCCATGGGCTCTTAGTTACTTGCTTAGATCACTTGCTTTGGTTTGTTTGAAATGGTGTTTGATGTGGTTTTGAAAGTATTTTGTAAAAGAGGCCATTCGTTTAGGCAATCCTTGTAATGATTCTCGTTCGTAAGAATGTATACAAAGATGTTTGTCTTTTGAAAATGTTTTCAATGTTTGTATACAAAGATGTTTGTCCTTTGACATTGTTGACTTACCATTGATTTGGTAAGCAACCCTATCTTTGGATGTAAACGGGACGGGCGTGGGTCATCGTATAGCCATGATAGCAATGTTGCAAAGTATCTTAGCATTTTTGAGGGACCAAGATCATTTTGTTTAGGCAACTTTTGAATAGCGTCATCGAGAGGCTATGATCTTATATTTGTTTTGTTTTGCCAATATACTTCGCATGCGTAACATGGCCATTTTATTTTAGGCAACCAAGTGGGAGAAACCCTAAGGGTGCTTGTGTGCAAAGTGTATCATTTTCATGCTTTTGATCTTTGCGTTTAGGGTTTTCTAATTGTTTTGTTTCGTTCTTGTCATACAAACCCTAATTACTAATCATGGCATATGAAAGCGATAAATTGCGTAATGTAAATATACTAAGCTATTACAACAATTTTATGGGAGGGGGGAATACAAGTTTGAGTGGGGATTTGTACAAATATAAAGCTAAATATATTATTACAACCAAATCGAATTTGCGCGAATTAAGGTAAATATAATACAATATTTAAAATGTAATGCAATATGTATGTAAATAAAATATTTTTTATGTCTTGCTTTTGTGTAAAAGAATATTTAATTTAAATTTAAAAATATAAGAAAAAATATTTAATTGTTTTGAGAGGGATTAAACCCTAATTTATATTTAAAAGAAAATAATGTTTATATATTATTACTTTTTGCATTTTTTTGTATAAAAAATAAATAATATTGTATATAAATATTAAAAATTAAATATATGCAAAAAATAGGTATTTGTAAGTATGAAATGTAAAATAAAAATATTAAGTATATTTAATTATATTTATAAGTTTATTAAGAAAATAAATTACATTTTATCATAATAAATTAAATTTTTATGTGAGAAATAATAAATAAAATAAAATAAAAATGTAAAAATAATTAAGTTCTTTTTTAGGATTTTTTA
Organism: Vicia faba; assembly: GCA_948472305.1. Classification (NCBI taxonomy): domain Eukaryota; kingdom Viridiplantae; phylum Streptophyta; class Magnoliopsida; order Fabales; family Fabaceae; genus Vicia; species Vicia faba. Next base: position 243,037,771 of record OX451735.1, read on the forward strand.
TCATTAAAGAAAATAAATAAAAGTATTAAATATAAAAATGAAAAAAATATAAAATATGAAAGAGTTAGCAGGGGGTGAAAAAGCAAAACAGTGGTGATGATGCTAGCAAAAACGAGCCCCGGAAGCCAAAAAAAGCCCAAGACAGCTTCATCCCTGTCCTGCCTTCTCCTTCCTCACGTCATGTCCGGTCAACTTGTAACTTCCTCATGCTTGCATAAAAATGAAAACTTATAACATGAAAAATATGGCATTTGAGCTCACGATTCCAACCATATAAATTATGTAATCTAACTATCAAAGATCAAAGAGAACTTTAAAATCCCTAATTTCTGACCTAAATTTTTCAGAGATTTCAAACTCCAAATTCTCTTAGCACAAGTAATATAAATGCAATATAATGATATGTACAACTTCATTATGATGAGAACTACATTTTTTATTCACAAATCGTGGCTTGAGGTTGCCTGTATAAGGAGATAGAGTTTGAAAAAAAAATACCTCCTTCAGCTGGAATCGTGTATGGAAATGTAGGAACTTTAATGGAGGCCTGATGATTGCTTGAGCTTCCTTGAGCTTCCCTGAATCTATTCCAACTTTTACCTTGCTCTGAAAGTGTCTAGAACTCCCTAACCAAGTCCAAATGCAAGCTTCAAATTTAACAATGGCAGGTAGTGAAACATAGGTTACAGAACAGGGATAATGGTTTGGATTGACTAGGTATCAAGTATATAAGGTGTTGGAATGGTCTAAACACGAAACGCATGAGCCAAATGGATGTTGGATGTGTATATGCAGAAACTGTATGTTTGGGCAGTTTTTTGGTGTTTTTCAGTTTGAGAGAGTTTTAGGTCCTTTCCAAGCGTGTTATGTGTTGTACATTGTTTGCATATTAGTATAGAAATGATCTAAAGTCAGCTCTCTATCAGTTGTAGAAGCCCTAGCCTTTTTGCAACTTTTCTTGTACTTGAAGAAAGTGACAAGACAAAACTCTCATGCTTGTACCAGCTTGCTTAGGGTTGGTATTTCTTACCTACAAGTTGCCTTTGGTCTGTGGTACTTGTTTGTATCAAGGGGACAGGTCCAATGCTCAAGATCACAAAGTTTGCAAAAGTTGCTCTTTATGAAAATGGCAATGGAACCTTTTTGCCATAAATGGAATTATCAATTGGATAAAGGTTCAAAAGCATGGATAGAGGCTTTGTCAATTGAGTATGCATTTAATTAATGAGTGTGTAGCAAGTTTAGGACCTATAAAGCATGAAATAGCCAGCATAGGTTTGATTTGCAACTTGGTTCTTCATGAAAATGGCTTGAACAAAAAGTGAGAAAATGCCAACTTCCTCTCTTCGATTCTCCCTACTCAAAAATGATCTTGGAGAGTTCTTGGACATTTTTGGAAAGCTTGAAATGTGCTCTATAATTTGAAATGAATTTTGATATACCTCTTGGAACTAGGTGAAACATTTCCATGAAGTTGGGTCCAAAACCTGCCTAAATTAGGGCAAAATTTCACTAAGTTAAGAAGTTAATGACCATGTATTCACAAATTTATAACTTGAGATCCAAGCATCTTTAGGGAAAAGTTTGTGAAGAAAAGTTGTATATTTCATGGAGATCTACAAGTTTCATGTTGGGAACTTTCTTTGAATCCTTAGGAATCATGGTGTAAAAGTGGTGTAAATTTGAGAAAAAATAAGAAAAGTTTTATACTTAGAAAAATTCTAAGTTATGAAAATTTTCAAATTCAAAACCCTAAATTTCAAATTTGGTTTTCTTGGTGAACAAGTTTCATATTTTTACATATATTGATGAATTATTACCCTTGGTACTTGATTTTGACCAAAAATTCAAAGTTTGACTTTTCAGTGTACGATTGACTTTTGATCAGTTGACTGCAAATTTCATCTGTCAATCCAATGAACTTGAGATGTTTTGAACCATGTAATTAAGTAAATATGATTACATTTAATCCTTGAAATCATGCTTGAACTCAATTGGTCATTGGCTAGGTTAAAAATCAGAAATTGCCCTTTCTCAATCAAAACCCTAATTTTGACCGTTTTGCCCTTTTGATGATTTGATCAAATTTCTTGAGGAGTTGTAATCCAAACTTGGTCAAATGGTACATATGAGTCTAAAATGTTGATGTGGATCAAAAGTTATGAAGTTTGACTATAAATTGGCCATGGTTGACTCTTTCCCCAATACAACTGATTTTTAGGTCAATTGTCCAATTGACTGAGCAAAAGTGTGGTCCATGGCTTGAAACTTAACATGAGCAATCTTAGGGGTCCAAAATGATGTATGAGATTCACATGAAGCATTGGTGGTCCAAAATTCCTTGTGCAAACTCAAACCTTAATTTTGGGTTATCAGTGCAAGATGAGATGTCTTGAGCTGACCAAACCCTAATCTTGTCTTGAGTCAAAGAAGTCTTGTGAGAAAAGTCTTGATAAATGAGAGGGAAAATTTTAGGGTACAACAGCTGCCCCTGTTCAATCTTCTTGAACCTGAAGAGTTAGATTGGCGAGCTTTGCCGTTCGTGACTCGAAGGTAAAAGATGATTGGACACTAGAGTGCCCGTAAATTTGCACTCGACAAAGTGTAGTTGAGGGAATGGGCTTAAAATGCCATTTGAAGAAGTGATAGAATCTTGTTGGAGATGGGCTTGTAGATGCCATATGGAGTGATTGCTGAATTATAAGTTGTAAGTCAACAGAATAAGTATCAGAATGGTGTCCGTATCTGGAACGTATCTGAACTGTATCTGAGCTTAAGTCTGAATGAGTAATAGAATAGTATCCGTTTCTGGAGCGCATCTGAACTTTGGAAATATGAATGAGTATCAGGATGGAATCCGTGTCAGGAGCGTATCTGAACTTTGGAAATCTGAATGAGTATCACGATGGCATCCGTGTCTGGAGCGTATCTGTATTGTATCTGAAAGATGAATCTGAATGAGTAATAGGATGGCATCCGTGTCTAGAGCGTATCTGGACTGTATCATGAACTTGAAATCTAAATAAGTGTCAGAATGGCATCTGTGTCTTGAGCGTATCTATACTGTATCATGAAAGCTGAATCTGAATGAGTAACAGAATGGCCACCGTGTCTGGAGCGTATCTGTACTGTATCATGATTGCATATTGTTAGCGGTGGCTTATTAATCTTATCCTGAAAAGGGTAAAATGTTAGCTGAAACACAAAGTTATGTTGCATGAAATGAATGATGCAATATATGTGTTTTATCAATGTTTATAATATGTGGATGTAATGTATGTGCATGTAAGCTGATTTGCTGTATTGCTGAGGAAAATAAATCCTTGACTGCTGCTAAGGATATGTGGATTCTTCATGTCTTGAAGTTGGAGTAATTGACAAAAATTATGTTGTGAGAGTAATGCCATATACTACTTAAGTAATTTGCTTTGGGGAATCCATAGAATTTTAATGACTTCTACTGGGGATTTAAAAATGGGAATCTTCGTTCTGTTGGGGAGCAATGAAAACTCTGTGGGAAAAAAGCTTATTCCTGTTTGGGAAAAAGTTCAGGAGTTTCGGTCGTCTACCACCCTACCAGGGAATTATCCTAGGTTAGGGAGAAACAAAAATTAGCTGTTGTCCGGTTGATTTTCAGGCTTCAAAATAACTTGCTGGGGAATTTTGAGAAACTAGATGGTTTCCACCGGGGTTTAATAGTTTGAAGTTTCGACTCCGCTGGGGATCTTAATGACGTACTGTAGGGATTGCTCATGGAATAGCCTAAAGACATTTTCCTATTCTTTCAACCTGTCGGTAATTGTTTTTTTCCATTTTGTTTATTTGTAAACAGTAATTATGTTCAAATGCATATGTTCATTAATGAATCATTGGACGTTTTTTTTGCAAAAAACACAAGTGTAAAAGAAAAGGACAAATAGTTTTCTGTACTTTAAAGAGATATCTTTGTATTCACTTTGAATAAGTATTTTGTACAAAAGAGACAGACATCCTAGTAAAAGGATGGCGTCATAAAAAAAAGAAAAATTTATAAAGAAAGATAGCTATGTGCGATAATCCCATGGGGGTTCCCATTCTGCTATAACCTCCGTATCTCCGAATATCTTGTCTATTCGTTGCTTCGTCCAAAGATGATTGAATTGATCAGAAGCTCCGAGTTTGTCAGTGAAGAGATTTTCCTCAAAGTGATCCGACGAGACATAGTCATACGCTTTAATTCCCTAACTTTTGCCTGGACCGCCCTTTCAGGTTTTCAGTCCACCGGGAAACCCTTTTTTTCCCAAGTCGCCCTTTCGAGTTTTCAACTTGCCGGGTGTACAATTTTTTTAATATTTTATCCCTAATTTTTGCCGAACCTTTTGGTTCTCTGGGATGCCCTTGTTTTACCTAGGTGTGTCAACCTAACGAGTCTCTTATGCGTAGTATCTTTTGACTATGTCTACGTTCGCAGGGTGTGGCAAATCGTCGCCGTCCATGGTGGTTAAGATCATTGCCCCACCGGAGAAGATGTTCTTGATTACAAATGGTCCCTCAAAGGTAGGAGTCCATTTGCCCTTGGGATAAATTTGTGGCAAGATGATGCGCTTGATCACCAAATATCCAACTTGATATACTTGGCGTCTGACTTTCTTGTTGAAAGCCTTGATCATCCGTTTTTGATACATCTGACCATGGAAAACAACAGTAAGTCTCTTTTCATCAATTAAGTTCAGTTGATCAAGTCGGGTCTGGATCCAATCGTCCTCACTCAAACCTGCATCTTTCATAATTCTTACAGATGGAATTTGAACCTTGATAGGCAAGACAACCTCCATGCCATAAACCAAAGAATAGGGTGTTTCCCCAGTTGATGTGAGAGCTGTGGTACGGTACCCGTGGAGAGCAAACGGTAGCATTTCATGCCAGTCCTTGTAGGTGACTGTCATTTTCTGTATGATCTTTTTAATGTTTTTATTAGCAACTTCGACTGCACCATTCATCTTTGGCCGATAGGGGGATGAATTGTGATGTTGAATCTTGAACTGCTCGCACAAGGCGGTGATCATAGTATTGTTAAGGTTCGTACCGTTATCAGTGATGATCCTTTCTGGGATACCATACCCGCAAATAAGATTCTGCTTGATGAAACGGGCAACAACATTCTTGGTAACGGATGCGAAGGAAGCTGCTTCGACCCACTTTGTGAAATAGTCAATGGCCACTAAAATGAAGCGGTGTCCATTAGAGGCTGTAGGCTTGATCTCCCCAATCATATTGATTCCCCACATAGCAAAGGGCCAAGGAGCTGTTAAGACATTTAAGGGAACCGGAGGCACGTGTACCTTGTCTGCATACATTTGACATTTATGACAGGTCCGGGAGTGTTGATAGCAGTCTGCTTCCATGGTAGACCAATAATAGCCTGCCCGTAGGATTTTCTTCGCCATCGTATGCCCACTAGAGCGAGTGCCAAAGGTACCTTCATGTAATTCAGCCATAATCTTTTCAGCTTCAATCTTATCTACACAATGGAGCAGAATAGAATCATGATTACGTTTGTACATGATGCCATTACTTAGGAAGAACTTAGCGGAAAATCTTCTTAGGAACTTTTTATCATTGATTGAATCTCCTTCTGGATATTTTTAAGCCTCGAGATACCTTTTGACTTCATGAAACCAAGGCTGGTCCACTACTTCTTCAGTATTAATCTCGTGACAGTGTGCTGGTTCGTCCATTCATTCAATGGTGATCTGGGGAGCCTCATTATCCCAATTAAGTTTAAACATAGATGACATTGTGGTTAGAGCATCTGCTAGCTGATTTTCTTCTCGCGGGAAATGCTCGAAGGTAATCTGCTCGAAATGTGGTAACAATGTCAAAACATGTTCTTTGTAAGGGATAAGGTTTGGATGCTTAGTGCCACACTCTCCTTTGATCTGACTGATGACCAAAGCTGAATCTCCAAACACATCTAAAGATTTGATTCCCAGGTCTATGGCAGCCTTGAGACCAAAGATGCATGCTTCGTATTCCGCCATGTTGTTCGTACAGTTGAAGCAAAGTCTGGCAGTAAAGGGAGTATGACACCCTTCTGGAGATATGAATACAACACTGATACCATTACCAAGTGCATTGGATGCCCCATCAAATAACAGGGTCCAACGGGATCCTTGTTTAGGTCCGTCATATGGCCTGATTTCTTCACAATTATCTAATTTCATGATGTCTTCATCCGGGAATTCAAACTTCATGGACTGATAATCTTCTACAGCTTGATGGGCAAGATGATCAACTAGCACACTGCCCTTTATAGCTTTCTTGGTAGTGTACTGTATGTCATATTCTGTTAGGATCATCTTCCATCTAGCTATCCTCCCAGACAAAGCAGGCTTCTCAAAGATGTACTTTATCGGATCCATCTTAGATATCAGCAAAGTGGTATGAGTCAACATATATTGTCTTAGCCGGCGAGCAGCCCATACCAGAGCGCAACAAGTTTTCTCGAGCGGTGAATATCTAGTTTCACAGTCGATAAACTTTTTGCTCAGGTAGTAAATAACGTGCTCTTTTCGGCCAGACTCGTCATGCTGCCCCAATACACACCCCATTGAGTTCTCTAAAACGGCCAGGTACATGATTAGTGGTCTTCCCTCGACTGGTGGCATCAAGACAGGAGGATCTTGTAAATACTCTTTGATTTTGTTGAAAGCAATCTGGAATTCATCATTCCATCTGACTACCTGATCTTTCTTCAGCAGTTTGAAGATTAGTTCACAAGTAGATGTTAGGTGAGAAATGAATTTGGCAATGTAGTTCAGGCGTCCCAAGAATCCGCTGACTTCCTTCTCAGTACGAGGAGCAAGCATTTCTTGTATCGCTTTAACCTTGGAAGGATCAACTTTGATGCCTTTGTTGCTGACAATGAAACCTAAGAGTTTACCGGACCGGACTCCGAATGTGCACTTGTTTGGATTCAACCTTAGTTTATACTCCTTCAATCTTACAAACAGCTTTTGCAAGTGATCAAGGTGCTCCTCTTCAGTTTGCGATCGGGCTATCATGTTATCTACGTAGACCTCTATATCATGATGTATCATATCATGAAACAAAGCTACCATGGCGCGTTGATAGGTTGCCCCGACATTCTTCAGTCTGAATGGCATCACTTTGTAGCAGAACATGCCCCACTCTATGAAAAATGTAGTTTTCTCCATGTCCTCAGGTTCCATTTTGATCTGGTTATAGCCTGAGAATTCGTCCATGAAGGAAAACACTTTGTGCTGGGCCGTATTGTCAACCAGGATGTCGATGTGGGGAAGCGGAAAATCATCTTTAGGGATGGCCCTGTTTAAATCTCTATAATCCACGCACATTCGCACTTTACCGTCCTTTTTAGGCACGGGAACAATGATGGCCACCCATTGAGGATAAGAAGTAACAACCAGAAATCCAGCATTGAACTGTTTCATGACTTCCGCTTTGATCTTCTCTGACATGTCAGGTCTCATGCGGCAGACTTTTTGTTTCACTGGTGGACAGTCTTCTCTTGTGGGTAGACGATGTACCACGATGTCTGTATCAAGTCCCGGCATGTATTCGTATGACCATGCAAAGATCTCAACATAATCATGCAATATCTGAATTAGGCGCTACTTGACACTCAGCTCTAAATTGGAACCCACTTTGATTTCCTTTTTATCTTCCTCGGTACCCAAATTGATGGTATCCAAAAACTCCTCATGAGGCTGAATAACTCTTTCCTCTTGTTGTAGTAGTCTGGCCAATTCCCCTGGCACCTCACAATCTTCCCCACCTTCGTATTCGGCTTGGTAGATCAGATCTTCAGAGTCACTGAAGGCTATAGCAGTATCGTTACCCATGGGATCTGGAATGGAGGGGTACCTACATTTGTGAGTGTGGGTGTGTGTAAGGGTATAGCCATCTTTAAACAATAAAATGTAAAAGAAAGACAATGAGCACAAAAGATTTGTATATGGAAAAGCGTCCATGATTCATTGAATGTCATATGAAGATGAAATAAAAAACCCTTACAAATGGACCATTGTGCCTCCGGTAAGACACAAGGTTTTTAAAGTGCGAATTGTTTGAACATTACAAGTCCAACAAAAATGTAAAACATAAATTACTGAGAGATGAAAGTTATTGGGACAAAGTCTCTGGCTTCCCAATTGCGAAGTCCTCCGTTGACAGTAGGAAATATCCAATCTTCCAAGCTGCCATCCTCTTCATTGTCTTCTACTGCATTGACCCCTTGGTTTCTAATCTTCACAGGTGGCCCTCCGGCACGGGCGCGGCGCACATCCTTCTGAGCAGTTGAAGTAAACCCCAAACCAAACTTGTCTGATTTATACAGAATGTCTAGAAGCTGCCCCCAGATGGTGCATCCACCCTCCTCTATTACTGCCTTTGCGTCCTTTAGAGATGACATCTGAAGCGGAGGTCTTGTGATCTTGGGAATCAAGGATACTGCCTTGGTTGCTGCTACTTCTTGAGAGACTTCTTCAAAATGTTAGAAAGGAGTTTCAATGAACTCGCCATCCAACTCCACATATCGGAAAGAATTCAGATGACTAATCATGTACTCCTCCTCTTCATGGATAGTTATGATCTTTCCTTGGACCGGGTACTTCAACATTTGATGTAATGTGGAGGTGACAACATCGACATTGTGGATCCAGGGCCATCCTAACAGACAAGAGTAAGAGGGACGGATGTCCATCACATAGAAGGTTAAATTGAAAGTCTGAGTTCCCACTTTTATCGGGACGTCCACCTCCCCATGGACCATCCTCTTCGAGCCATCAAATGCCCTCACAATTATGTTACTGGGTTTTAACGTTAGCCCTTCGCAATCCAATCTGTCAAGAGCTTTCTTCGGTAAGACGTTCAAAGATGAACCAGTGTCTACCAAGACATGGGCTAGGGTTGTTCCTCTACAATCTACAGAGACATGTAATGCCTCGTTGTGTTTTCTCCCTTTGAGTGTCAAGTCAGCATCAGAGAAGCCTAGGACATTATCAGCTGTCAAACTGGCCACACAATCTTGGAATTCGTCAGCAGACGTCTCTTGTGGCACATGAGCTGTCTTCAGAAATTTTACCAGAGCTTTCACATGTGCCTCTGAACACAACAATAATGCTAGCATAGAGATCTTGGAAGGGGTTTTCCCCAACTGTTCAACCACATCATAATCACTCATCTTTATTATCCTCAGGATTTCTTCCATCTCCTTCTTGGATGTTTCGGGGATAGCTAGTGATTGAGCCTTCGTCCAGACAGGCTCTTCTTGAATGCTTTTTCCTTTATTCTCAGTAGTGGAAGTATTGGTAGGGACAAGGATTGTGTTGTCTTTGTTGGTAAGTACGCTTGCAGGTATAATCATTGGTGCAGAGGTACTCTTCGGAACGGCCACGGGTCCAAAAACTGCCTTTGGAGGGGCAATCTCTGGAGAGAAGATTCTACCACTGCGGGTAATCTTGCTAGTTCCGGCAATATTGCTAATGTCGAAATTTTCTTCTTTGGAGCTCTCTTCTTCGGCAGTTGGTTCATCTTGTTTGATACCATGGTAGTAGATTTCTCCACCATAATTCCATGGTACTGTTTTATCTGACTTGTACAGGACCGGCCCGGGCATTGTGATCTTAAGTGGGGGCCCTGGAAGGATTGGCGGAGATGGTTATAATTGAAATGTCTTTAACAGGAACGGGTAAAACGAGAGCATTCTCAAACAGAATTTCTTGGTTATCAATCAGGCGTTGGATACCTGTCTTCAACAGAGGGCAATCTGTTGGTGAGGACAAACACATATGGCAGTCTTTATTACAACCCGAGAATATATCAGCTTTCAACAAATTCATCTTAATGATTGGGAGCAGAGTCAAAAGTTCATCTACTGTAGCAACAAACAAATCTTCCTCAACAACGTTGGCATTGTGACCATGCCGAGGCATCGGAGCGAAAATGACATTCGGTTTCTCAGGCGCATCAAACTCAACTTCCTTTGCATCTATAAGGTCCTGAATTTTGTTCTTCAAAGCCCAACAGTTGTTAGTGTCGTGCCCTGGACTTTCAGAATGGTATGCACATCTGGCATTTGGATGGTAATGAGGAGCGCAGTATTGGGATTCTTTGGGGCCTCCTTTAAAGTTGCCAGATTCAATTTCAGAAGATGTGGTAGAACCTGGGCTAGAGTCATGTTAATCCTGGTAAATTGTCGGACTGGCCTTTCCACCCTTGGCTGGTTATTTCTTGGCTGGCCAGATGCAGGCTTTGGAATCATAACGGCCCCTACCACTGGTCGGCGTTCAGTTCTTCCTTGATTCCTATGTGAATAAACAACATATACTTCCTTCTTCCCAGTGAAGGGTTTTTTCACAACTGTAGAGGCAGACAAATCTTTCTGAATCTTCCCACTTCTTATACCAGCTTCCACCCTCTCGCCGGTTAATATCAATTCAGTAAACCCTGCAGAGGAACTCCCAATAAAATGATTGAAGAAAGGGCCCGATAGAGTTCCTAAGAACATGTCCACCAACTCTCTTTCAGACAGAGGGGGTTGCACTCTTCCGGCTAGATCTCTCCATTTTTGCGCGTAATCTTTGAAGCCCTCATTTGAAACCATAGCCATACTCTGAAGTTGAGTACGGGTAGGCGCCAACTCGGTGTTGTACTGGTATTGTTTATAGAAAGTTGCGGCAAGGTCTTCCCAATTATGGACGACGGCCCTTTCTAATTGGTAGAACCAATCAAGTTGCGTTCCGGATAAACTATCTTGGAAGAAATGGACCCACAAGTCTTTGTCGGCAGAGTGCGGCTGAATATTCTTGACATATGATCGGAGGTGCATTTTAGGACAAGCCATCCCATCATATTTCGCAAATAATGGCACTTTAAACTTTGGTGGGATCACAGTCCCTGATACTAACCCTAGTTCTTCAAAATCTAGACCCGGTACCCTCTGTATTTCCATGGCGGTTAAACGCTCTTCCAGGTGTCTGTACTTATCATCAGCCGGAGGGTATTGTTGTTCAGAGTAGTCCTCTTCTTCCTCCTCTTCTTTAGAGTCTGACGGAATTGCCGTTTCTTTTCCTTTTCTTTCCCCTTCATTAGATGTTGCTGGAAATTCTAAGGTCCTTCTAGCTTGTCCCTGAAACCTTCTGCCCATGATTACCACACCAGCTGGTTTCTTCTCTTTATTCTTTTTCTCTTTCTCTTTCTCTTTTTCCAGCAGGGTCTTCAGCTCCTCTTGCCCCTTGGTTAAGGTCATGAGTAACTGTTGAAATTGTGTGTTTTGAACTTGAAGGTCTTTGACCGTCTGTTCGAGATCCATCTTACTGAAATAAACAGTAGAGAGATGAGGAAACTTGTTGTAAAGACCTGTTTATGTTTATGATGAATGATATGTATTCATGCAATGCTTTTAAGGATTTAAAAATTCAAAATTGTTTAAAACAAAAAGAAACACACGTTATATTAATAAGAGAGAATTTGAGTACATCAATGCCCCTTGGGAAAAATAATACAATATTATAAGATAAAAAGACACTGCGCATCCTCTTTGGTGCAATGTAGGTATTTAGAGTCTGCTCCTCATGAAGTAGCCGAGTGAGTTCCAAAACCTTCTTCTCGCTTGCATAGAATTGGGCTTCGAAAGTATCGCGCTTTCCTTTGAGCTGTATCCAATCCCTTTGTAGGTCTTCAAGAGATGTAGGCATGTCAGGATGTAGGATAATGTATGGAACTTCTCCCTCCTTAACAGGCTCAATAATCACTGAGAGAATGGAAGGATAAGGCATCATAAGACTTTGAGCGCAGTTTCGTACCCACTTGAGGTAAGGCTCGAGAGGGATGGAATTCTTGTGTCCCAAAGTCTTGCTATCCACCTTGTTTAGCATCCTCCAAGCTCGGATGAATCTTTGGTGATGTCCTTGATCGTCGTTGTCATAGTCGAATACCAAACCTTGAATCAACATCTCGTGCGGGCCATCCCTTCGGGCATAACCAAACTGCCTTAAGGCTAAGCATGGGTTGTAGGTGATGCCTCCCCTAATGCCAAGTAGAGGGACATTAGGGAATTCCCCACAATGGTCAACAATGATAACACTCTCTTTGGATCGAGAGCACCAATGAATATCTGAATGTTTAAGCATCATTAACCTTTGTGACCACCTCAAACCTTGCTCATTCTTTAAGACTGATTGGGGAAGATGAGAAATAAACCTCTTTTCCTCATTGTACGAGTGTGAAAAGAGTGTAAGATATCCCCAGGCAATGTAGGCACCGGGTTGCATGACATGAAGATTTTGACAGCGCTCACATCTATGAGTTGGTCAGGATTGGGGAACAGGACCATCCCATAGATGAGAAGAGCTACAATCTCCTCAAAAGCTTGTAAGTCTAAGGAATTCCAACAGCTTTGGGCTTTCTCAAACAGAAACTTTGCCAAGAAGCCTTTGACACCACTTCTAGTTTCCCAATGAGTGGTGACATCAGATGAGTGCAAGTGCAGGGCTTGAGCAATCTCTTCTGGCTTTGGATCTCTTTCCGTACCATTGAAAGGTAGTTGATTGAGAATGGGAATCCTCAAGAGTTGGGAGAATTCTTCAAAAGTAGGCACAAGTTGATAGTCAGGAAATGTGAAGTAATGATGCAAAGGGTCGAAGAACTGGAAGAGAACCTTCATCATATCCTCCTCTGTGTTGGAGGTGACCAAGTTGAGTAGACGACCATGTCTCTCGGTGAATGGAGAGTTCTCAGGGATCCTTGAAGCTAGCTCCTTGAGTTGTGGAGGAACCCTTACAAGGTTGATTTGGATAGTTTTCCTGCGAAGTGAATCCATATCCTACAAAACAAGAACAAAGATGAATCTCCAAAATCCTTGAAATGGTTAGTGGATGCATATGATGTTCATGATGTCCATGATGTTATGTACAAATATGCATATACAAGCAAATCAAACAAGTTCTTAGTTTAGGCTTGCATGGGGTTTCATAGATAAGTACCCTCTTTAAGTTTAGTTGGCTCAACCTGTCCTAACAATAGTAACCGGGTTCTAAGGAGCTTAATATCACTGGATTGTTTCCTTGGTCATTGTTTCAGCTCAAGCCTCTTTAATGGCGACCGAAATATCCCAAGAAACCAACCCTCAATGAGTGTAGTATCGAGTATCTACCAACTTCGGACTGCACCAAAGCCGGTCATCTCACTACATCATAAAAGGCCAAGTTGGTCAAGTAAAGGGTTCTAGAAGTTCATTAGCACTTCATGACATCACTCAGCGGCCCCGTATTCTCTTTGATTGACTCAAAGGCTACCGGTACCCACAAATATGTCACACTAACATAGCTATTGCTTAGACCATGTCGGTATACCCCACACAGTTTCCACAACGTATTGCTACTTACCTATAATGTTTCCCAAATCCAGGTGGAGGATTTAAACCTAAACAAAGAACCAAAATGTAAAGCAAACAAGTCAAACATTGTAAGCAAATAAATGTGATCTAAACCCTAAGGTAACCCCACTTTTATAAGATTTCCCAGCAGAGTCGTCAGTTCTGTGATACGGTGGGAGAACTGGCTTGAGGTTTTGCATTTTATCGCAAATGTTGCGGTTAGTGAGAGTCGCCACCGACTTTTCTTTTATCCAAAAGGAAAGGTGAAAAAGCACAGGAAAGACCTTTGAGATGTTTTCTTGAATTCGGGGGGTAGATTATGAAAAGGGAAGGTGCTAGCACCCTTTTCATCCATGGTTTTCCATGGGCTCTTAGTTACTTGCTTAGATCACGTGCTTTGGTTTGTTTGAAATGGTGTTTGATGTGGTTTTGAAAGTATTTTGTAAAAGAGGCCATTCGTTTAGACAATCTTTGTAATGATTCTCGTTCGTAAGAATGTATACAAAGATGTTTGTCTTTTGAAAATGTTTTCAATGTTTGTAAGATGTTTTTGAAATGTGTATGTGTTTGTTTTGAAGATAGCAAGGATTTTTGTTTGAAATGGAGCAAGTAACTAGAAGCTATCTACCTACTCAAATGTCTTTCTTATGTATTTTCTATTCCTTTGACATTGTTGACTTACCATTGATTTGGTAAGCAACCCTATCTTTGGATGTAAATGGGACGGGCGTGGGTCATCGTATAGCCATGATAGCAATGTTGCAAAGTATCTTAACATTTTTGAGGGACCAAGATCATTTTGTTTAAGCAACTTTTAAATAGCGTTATCGAGGGGCTATGATCTTATATTTGTTTTGTTTTGCCAAGATACTTCGTATGCGTAACATGACCATTTTATTTTAGGCAACCAAGTGGGAGAAACCCTAAGGGTGCTTATGTGCAAAGTGTATCATTTTCATGCTTTTGATCTTTGCATTTAGGGTTTTCTATTTGTTTTGTTTCGTTCTTGTCATACAAACCCTAATTACTAATCATGGCATATGAAAGCGATAAATTGCGTAATGTTAATATACTAAGCTATTACAACAATTTTATGGGAGGGGGGAATACAAGTTTGAATAGGGATTTGCACAAATATAAAGCTAAATATATTATTACAACCAAATCGAATTTGCGTGAATTAAGGTAAATATAATACAATATTTAAAATGTAATGCAATATGTATGTAAAGAAAATATTTTTTATGTCTTGCTTTTGTGTAAAAGAATATTTAATTTAAATCTAAAAATAAAAGAAAAAATATTTAATTCTTTTGAAAGGGATTAAACCCTAATTTCTATTTAAAAGAAAATAATGTTTATATATTATTACTTTGTGCATTTTTTTGTATAAAAAATAAATAATATTGTATATAAATATTAAAAATTAAATATATGCAAAAAATAGGTATTTGTAAGTATGAAATGTAAAATAAAAATATTAAGTATATTTAACTATATTTATAAGTTTATTAAGAAAATGAATTACATTTTATCATAATAAATTAAATTTTTATGTGAGAAATAATAAAATAAAATAAAATAAAAGTGTAAAAATAATTAAGTTATTTTTTAGGATTTTTTATTATTAAAGAAAATAAATAAAAGTATTAAATATAAAAATGAAAAAATATAAAATATGAAAGAGTTAGCAGGGAGGTGAAAAAGCAAAATAGTGGTGATGATGCTAGCAAAAACGAGTCCAGGAAGCCAAAAAAAGACCAAGACAGCTTCATCCCTGTCCTTCCTTCTCCTTCCTCACGCCATGGCCGGTCAACCTGTAACTTCCTCATGCTTGCATAAAAATGAAAACTTATAACATGAAAAACATGGCATTTGAGCTCACGATTCCAACCATATAAATTATGTAATCTAACTATCAAAGATCAAAGAGAATTTTAAAATCCCTAATTTCTGACCTAAAATTTTCAGAGATTTCAAACTCTAAATTCTCTTAGCACAAGTAATATAAATACAATATAATGATATGTACAGCTTCGTTATAATGAGAATTACATTTTTTATTCACAAATCGTGTCTTGAGGTTGCCTGCATAAGGAGATAAAGTTTGAAAAAAATACCTCCTTCAGCTGGAATCGTGTATGGAAATGTAGGGACTTTAATGGAGGCCTGATGATTGCTTGAGCTTCCTTGAGCTTCCCTGAATCTATTCCATCTCTTACCTTGCTCTGAAAGTGGCTAGAACTCCCTGACCATGTCAAACTGCAAGCTTCAAAGTTAACAATGGCAGGTAGTGAAACAGAGGTTACAGAACATGGATGATGGTTTGGATTGACTAGGTATCAAGTATATAAGGTGTTGGAATGGTCTAAACACAAAACGCACGAGCCAAATGGATGTTGGATGTGTATATGCAGAAACTGTATGTTTGGGCAGTTTTTTGGTGTTTTTCAGTTTGAGAGAGTTTCGGGTTCTTGCCAAGCGTGTTATGTGTTGTACATTATTTGCATATTAATATAGAAATGATCTAAAGTCAGCTCTCTATCAGTTGTACAAGCCCTAGCCTTTTTGCAACTTTTCTTGTACTTGAAGCAAAGTGACAAGACAAAACTCTCATGCTTGTACCAACTTGCTTAGGGTTGGTATTTCTTCCCTACAAGTCACCTTTGGTCCGTGGTACTTGTTTGTATCAAGGGGACAGGTCCAATGCTAAAGATCACAAAGTTTGTAAAAGTTGCTCTTTATGAAAATGGCAATGGAACCTTTTTGCCATAAATGGAATTATCAATTGGATAAAGGTTCAAAAGCATGGATAAAGGCTTTGTCAACTGAGTATGCATTTAATTAAGGAGTGTGTATCAAGTTTAGGACCTGTAAAGCATTAAATAGCCAGCATAGGTTTGATTTGCAACTTGGTTCTTCATGAAAATGGCTTGAACAAAAAGTGAGAAAATGCCAACTTCCTCTCTTCGATTCTCCCTACTCAAAAATGATATTGGAGAGTTCTTGAACATTTTGGAAAGCTTGCAATGTGATATACAATCCATCTTTGAAATGAATTTTGAGATACCACTTGGAACTTGGTGAAAAGTTTCCATGAAGTTGGGTCCAAAACCTGCCTAAATTAGTGCAAAATTTCACTAAGTTAAGAAGTTCATGACCATGTATTCACAAATTTATAACTTGAGAACCAAGCATCATTAGGGAAAAGTTTGTGTAGAAAAGTTGTATATTTCATGGAGATCTACAACTTTCATGTTGGGAAATTTCTTTGAATCATTAAGCATCATGGTGTAAAAGTGGTGTAAAGTTGAGAAAAAATAAGAAAATATTTATACTTAGAAAAAATCTAAGTTATGAAAATTTTCAAATTCAAAACCCTAAATTTCAAATTTGGTTTTCTTGGTGAACAAGTTTCATATTTTAACATATCTTGATGAATTATGACCCTTGCTACTTGATTATGACCAAAAAGTCAAAGTTTGATTTTTTAGTGTACAGTTGACTTTTGATCAGTTGACTGCAAATTTCATCTGTCAATCCAATGAACTTGAGATGTTTTGAACCATGTAATTAAGTCAATATGATACCCTTGAATCCTTGAAATCATGCTTGAAATCAATTGTTCATTGGCTAGGTTAAAAATCAGAAATTGCCCTTTCTCAGTCAAAACCCTAATTTTGACCATTTTGCCCTTTTGATGATTTGATCAAATTTCTTGAGGAGTTGTAATCCAAACTTGGTCAAATGGTACATATGAGTCTAAAATGTTGATGTGGATCAAAAATTATGAAGTTTGACTGTAAATTGGCCATGGTTAACTCTTTCCCCAATACAGCTGATTTTTAGGTCAACTGTCCAATTGACTGAGCAAAAGTGTGGTCCATGGCTTGAAACTTTACATGAGCAATCTTAGGGGTCCAAAATGATGTATAAGAGTCACATGAAGCATTGGTGGTCCAAAATTCCTTGTTCAAACTCAAACCCTAATTTTGGGTTATCAGTGCAAGATGAGATGTCTTGAGCTGACCAAACCCTAATCTTGTCTTGAGTTAAAGAAGTCTTGTGAGAAAAGTCTTGATAAATGAGAGGGCAAATTTTGGGGTACAAGACATATGTTTTGAGAAATGATATGTAAATCATTCTCCAATAAAATTTAGCACAAGTAAGAATGGGACAAGATGAAGAGGGAGGGGATGTATTAGATGGAATTTAGTTTCAAATATCATCGACATCATTCATCCGTCTTGATGGATTTGGTTTTTCAACCTATCAACACCCAAGATCCAATGATTTTGAAGAATTTGTCCTAAAATAAGAGTCAAGTAAGTATCAAATGGCAAATCAAAAGTTAAACAAGAATTATGTACAAAAGTTCTCAATTATAAGTCTTGATCAAAAGTAAAACCCTAACTACAAACCTAAGTAAAAAATTAGATTTAAAATAGGAAAATAACTTGTAAAATTATGAAATTAAAACCCTAAATTCCTAAATTTATATAAAAGGCAGAAATATAATTTAGAGATCTTGGATTGAGGTGGAAATTTAATTTAAAAATGAAAACTTTGAAGCTAGCTAGCAAAAGGCTTAAACTAGAGATGTTTTGGAAGACAATTTGTAAAAAATATGAAATCACATTTTAAAATTCCATAAAAATTATCTTTATAATCTCATCTTGTTCAAGCACTCTAAACAACTTCATCTATGATTTTATAGACATGGGAAGTCAGAAATTTTAATCAATTAATGTGAATGATCAAACAAAACCCTAAAAAAGGGGATTAAGTTAAAAATTAATACATTTGATCTAAAATTCAAATAAATTTGATGTAAGATAACCTAAATGCCAAGAACATTCTAAGGATTAGTAAGTATATTTTTCTAGAATTTTATCCCAAAAGAAAGAATTAAATGAAAATTATTTACACAAACCAACAAAAAAGACAAAGAAAAGATGATATGTCCAACAAATTATTTAATTTGTTACTCAAGAATTTTATAAAATTAGAAAAAAATTATTTTTAAGAAGTAGGCTCAGAGAGATGTTACAAAATATTTTTTTATAATTTTTTGATTTAGTAGAAATAGGAAAATAAAATTTCAAAACATAAAAGAATATTAAAACCCTAATTAACCACATGAATTTATTTAATCAAGAAAAATGATAAAAAATGAAATAAAAATCAAAATATGAAAGTATATGGAAAAGAGAGTATAAAATATTTTTGTTGTAATTTTTGAATAAAGAAAAGTAATTAAACAAAATCAGAGAAATAAAGAAAATTAAAATAAAATTAAGGTGTATTACACCTGTTTTCAAAAGAAAGCGTTGCAAAATGAAGCAAGAACATGTTCAATAGGAAACAACCACTTAGTCATCCCTACCAAACAACAAACCCTTTCTATTTTTGCAGTTTTGAAACCGAACTTTCAGATCATGATAACTCACGCGTTTCTTGATGAAAATAAAAAATACAAACATCAAAGTTCAATATCAAAATGTGTTGAACACGATGGTATCAAAAATCTCATGAAATGATGCATTGATGATAGAGAAAAATGCGCGCGAATATTGATGCATGAACATGGTTTTGTTTTGAACAATTCATCAAAGAGATTCCAACTTCACATTTCTCCTTCAATTCTCGACCAAATTAAACGATCCAAAAATTAAAATTCATCACAAAAATGCAAGGAAAATGAATATGCTCTTAGATTTTTCAAAAGGCTTATGGATTGTATAAAAATGCAAGCTGCAGCTGTGAGAGAGAAAATATGGAGCATCTACCTTGTGAATGGATTTGTTGATGCTTGAGCTTAAATAAAGAGCAAGAAAATCAGAGATGCTTGACTTGAAGATTTAAAGATAATCAATGGATAGAGATGCAAATGAAGCTTCAAAAATGGAGGGAGCTTGCTTATGAATCAAAGAGAGAAGAGGAAATCTGAACTTTCCAAGAGAGAAGAGCTTCATGTGATAGAGAAAGATAACTTGTATAATTTCTTCTTTCCAACCCCTTTCAATTGAATCCAATCTTACTTTTATAGAGGGAGAAAGAATAAGAGAGTAGAAATGGGAAAATGAAAAGTGAGAGTGGGGTGGTGAGGTGTGCTGCATGTTTTATGTTCAAACAATGATACAATGCATGCGTTTTGGGGTAAATGAATAAAGCATGTGCATGCTGAGCTGGAAATTTGATGTTGCTTGAAACAAGCATCGTGCCATTCCATGCATTTTCATGCAGGCTTTCCAAAATCATGATCCTATCTTTATCTCCTTATATCTCTCCATAGTGTATGAATCATAACAAAGTTTGAATAAAAAATGGAGAGGACACTTCATACTCCAACTTTGATGTTCAATTTTTTTCAAAACAAAGCTTGAATCAATGAGATAAATAGCTATGAGTGTATGCACATCATGTGTTTGCTGGAATGCATGTCTTCGCACGCGCGTGACATGCCTTGTTGCTGGGCAAAAATCAACTTAAATGGTACCTTCTTCCCATGATTATATCTCAAAATGTAGGGGTTATTTTGAGAAACTTTATGAAGCAAAGTTGTTCCTCACATTTAGGGATTGATCTTTGATGTTGGATACTTTTAAAAAAAAAATCAAAATTTCAAGGAGAAAAATGATGGTGAAGGCATGCCCATAAACTGTTGATAAAATTCTTTGCTTAGCGCGCGTGACTGAGCAAAATACCATCTCCAGATCCCAAATCCTAAGCAATATCTCTCTCTCCACACTAGACCATTTGAAATGATCCTTGGACCAAAAATGAATAGCACACTTCATACTCCAACTTCCATGTTGCCAACTTTTTGATTTGAGCTCAAATGGACATTCAAAATTAATCATGAAGGAATCAAAATTTTGTGCATATTTGAGAAATTTCACTAAGTGTCCAAAACTTCTAAGCTCCATAACTTTTTATCCTTTCACTTTTTGGACTTGACGCCTCTAATACAAAGTTGAATAATTTTGTATCCTCTTTCCAGGCATGTAAAGTTTGTACATTTTCAATAAAAATTGAGAAAGTTATGACCAATCAAAATTCAGTACTATGAACACTTAGAAAAAAAATTCAAAACTTCAAATAACTTCATCGACAAGTTATCTCCAATTCACACTCCCTCTTGATTTTATGCCACCATTGACCATGAAATATGAAAATAGGGACATTGAATTGATAGTTTACCAAAAGTCCCCATGGTCAACAGTTGACTTTGGCTGACTTCTGGCAAAATGATCAATTTACCCCCTTTTGTCAATTGATCCATTTCAAACCCAAATCAATGATCAAATTTCCAATCATAGATTCCCATGAACATGTAGAGAAAAATGGAATCAATTATTTCCTAAAAAGTCATAGATTTCCTGATTAAATTCCAAACCCTAGTTTTGGACCTCTGTGCTAGGAGATGGTAAGATACATGCAATTGTGCCACTACCTGCATGATGACATTCAAAGAGACATATACATATGTTTTGATGTTAGTCAAAATGATATATGTACAAGATGCACAATTCAAGGTGCTTGGTGATCCCTCATAGACAAACCTAAAGATAGGATGGAGTAGGAGTAGTAACCAAAACCCTAACATGTGATCTTGTTGTATTATGATGGTATGAGATGATCTGGTTTACAAGTTCCTATTCAAGTGGACGAGAAAGCATTTGATAACAAATTGGGTTCCTACGTCTATAGGGAGGGGGAGCTCGGAGTCGAGGACTATGAGAGCTTCACCGTCTTGTCTACTTTCGTGGCCTGAATCCCTCGTGTCCAGCGAGTAGGCCAAGGAGGCAAGCCGGTGATAGACAAGAACAGGGAGGCTGTATATGAGCCGATCCTTATAATCATCAAAGAGCTCCTCGAGAGCGAGGATAACGTCAAGCATTTGGGTATTTATGTTTTGAATAGTTGTATGCGGTCATCACTTATCCGAATCCTCGTTTGCTAACTATGTTTCTTTTTGTTTGTTTTGTAGATAGCATGAATCCCTCCTAAGAGTGCATAGCCAAGACTATTGCTGCTAGAGAGAGGAAGGCTCAGAAGGATTCTCAAACTGGCTCAGGGGTTGCTCCTACTTTGGGGTCGGGGACTTGTCTTCGGCCTAAGCTACGGTTACTCTTTCTCCTTCCCCTGTATACTCGAAAGCAAAAAGATTGCATGTCGAGGGAAGCATCAACCTGACCACCGAGAAGGGATGTACGACCTAACCCCTTGCTAGCTAGATAAGGATTTCTTCGAAGGGGTAACTCCGTTCCTTCCTCGGGCCGGATCCCTTCACCTCGAGGGTTTGGGCTGTCCGGAGAAGAGGGTGATGCTAGCGCATGATGCCAGTGGTTTAATGCGGATTTTGGAGATGGCCGTCTCCTATACTGAGGGGAGTTCTTCACAGGAGGCAGAGTTGAAGAACCTTCGGGCTAAGCTGGCTACAAGCGAGATTTCTCGGATCAAGGAGGAAAGAACCTGAAAGCTGTCTAAGGAAGAATCAGGGAGACTCTCCGAGGAATATATGATCTTGTTGCTCGAGAAAAAAGATCTCGAGGAGAAGGTAGCGGTCTAGACCGCCGAGGTGACGCCTGCTGAAGACGAGCCGGTGGACACAAAATATTTAAAGACTCATGCCGAGCTTGTTGCTCGTTTTCAACTGGCAGTGGATGATGCCCAGGCTGCCTCCGAGGGGAGTTTTGAGAATGCGGTGAAGCAGATCCATGCGCTGAACCCCGAGGTTGAACTCAACACTTATGGAATAGGGGTCAACTATTACGTGGCCACTGGTTCCCGGTTATCTCAAAGAGTTTGTTGCTCAGCCTGTCGGGGGTCCTGCTCAATTATCGTCTGTCGTTGAAGAAGAGACTGAAGGATGATTGTCAGTTTTGTTTTGTTCTGGCCTGCGTGTCGTATTATTGTAATTATGCTTTTCCGGGCTCTTGCCTGTTTTATATAATTTTCGAACAAATGTGGTCTCTGGCCATAAATTTATACTTTTGGATGGGGGCGTCAAGGGCCTCCTTTGTTGTAATATTTGCACAATATCGGCCCAGGTGGTCGTTTCTTTTAGTTTTCTAGCCACAGTGGTCGTTTGTTTCAAATATTTAAGTTATGTTTGCATGTTTACTGATAAACTTATCCGTCTGGGACATATTTTATTTTGCTGAGTTTGTAGCGGGGATTTGCTCGTTTAGTTCGTATGTTTGCCAGTGTGGGGAAACTGATCAAACGTCCAGGGTAAATACCGAGCATGGGCCGGAACTCAGGTCTCATTTTAAGGGACGTAGGTTCAGCGATGTGAACTTCTCATTGTGAGCCGGGCGTTCTACCGTCGTGGCACGAGGGCTATGGAGCTCGATCGAGTTATCCATGTCGGGGTGATGGTGTGCTCATTAAAAGAGCGGAGTTTCACCCCTTCTGAATATTTTGGGTGCTATGCTTATGCCTAGGCATGCACACATGATCGGGCCTGGGTGAGTTTATCTTGTTGACCAAACTCGCTGACTGCTCAGTGTTTTTAACTGTAATATTATTTTAGCTTTTCAGTGTTCCATGATTGAACGAGTTGTTCCCCTTGTAAGTTTTCCGAGTAATACGCTCTGGTCCCTATTTTCGCGTAGATTCGATAAGGACCTTCCTAGTTTGCTGCGAGCTTACCCTCGCAAGATTCTTTGTGATTTCTCTTTAAGACAAGGCTGCTGACCTCTAACTCTCATCGTATGACCTTGGCGTCGTAGCACATGGCTATTTTTTGATTGAGCGAGGCCTCTCGTAGGGCTGCTCCTGTTCTGATTTCTTCTACTAGATCCAGTTCCTCCTGAAAGGCAGCGTCGTTCATCTCATCGTCTGGGGGAGCCTCGGTTCGTCTGAAGGGTTCTTCGATCTCCATGGGAATAACGCCCTCCATCCCGTAAGCTAGTAGGAAAGGGGTCTCCCTATTTGATGAATGTGCAGTTGTTCGGTATCTGCAGAGTACACTGTGTAACTCCTCGACCCATCTTTTCTTGGTTTTGTCTAATCTTCGCTTCAGGCCCCTGAGTATTACTCAGTTCGTGGATTTAGCTTGGCCGTTCGTCTGGGGATGCTCGACAGAGGCGAAGTGTTGGTTGGTGCCTAGTTTAGCGACGAATTCCTGAAAGGTGTGGTCTGTGAACTAAGTCCCATTGTCGGTGACTATTGTTTGTAAGATGTCAAACTGAGTGATGATGTTTCTTTGTAGAAGCGAAGGACGTTTTGGGTGATGATTTTGGCCAAAGCTTCGACTTCTATCCATTTGGTGAAGTAGTCGATCACTATGATTAAATATTTGTTTTGATTGGTTCCGACCACGAATGGACCGAGAAGATCCAATCCCCACCAGGCGAAGGGCCAAGGAGAAGAGAGGGACCCGAGCTCTTTCATGTTGTGCTGCATGGTGGGTGTTATACCCCAAAATTTTCCCTCCCATTTTCTTCAAAACATGCTCACAAAAGGTCTCAAATACTCAAAGCCACTCAAGAGTTGACTGGTCAAACCTCCTCCTAAGCAAGGGTCTTCAGCTAGGGTTTTATGCTTCTCAAGGAAGACTTGGTTACAAGGGTCTCAAATGACTTTCATGGTTCATCATAGGTCCTCAATAATGCATATGTTAAGTTTCAAGTCTTGCATCACATGTTTACTCAGTCAATGGCTCAGAAGATTGAAAGTTAACTATATTGGGTAAAAAGTCAACTATGATCAACATACAGTCAAACTTCAATATTTTTTGTCAACATTAACATTTTGAGGTGATATTCATCATTTGATCAAGGGTTGATCATAATTCCTCAAGGAAAGCCCTCAAACCATCAAAGGTCAAAAATTGCCAAATTAGGGTTTTGATTGAAGATTACTGGTCATTGAGTTTTGGCCTAGTGCATAATCTAATGGCTTAAAGAATGATCTCAAGGGCTTAAATACAACATCTTGACCTAATTACATGGCTCAAGACATTTCCAAAGATGCAAGTGATTGATAGTTGAAGAATTGAATCAATTGATGAAAAGTCAACAGTCACACAAAAGTCAAACTTTTTTGGTCAACATTGGAATTCAAAAATCAAGAATCATCAAAACTTTCCAAACTACCAAAGTTTCTCATCAAGAATCAAGAGAATCAAGAAAGTCAACAAAAGTCAAAATTGAAGATTTTCAAACACTTAGAAAAATTCAAGTGTTTTGTGCCTAAAAACCCTAACTTCACAAGCAAGTTTCCTCAAGATACAAGCTGATTCAAAGAAAACTTTCAACATGAAAGTTGTAGGGATTAATTAATTCTACAACTTTTTTAATCAGGGTTAATCTCTAAAAAGTGCTTAAATTAAGAGATATGAACCCATGAAGTTGTGATATTTCTATCTAACACTTAAAAAAAATTTCAACAAGTTTTGATAAGTTTTTTTATCTCAACTTCTTGGCAAATTTTCACCAATTTCCCTATTAATTTAGCCAAAGTGGTCAACATGAAAGTTGAAGGTCTTGATTCAAACGTTCCAAAATGTCCAAGAACATGAAAAGTTCATACTTGAGCTGAGATATTCGAAGAGTTGAAGTTGGCATTTCATTCTTGAATTATAAGTCATTTTGTGATGAACTCATAATCAAATCCATTAGCCATGCCTTGTAATCTCACTTTGCAGGCTTCTAAAACCACAAATCTATCCATAATCAAAAGTTTACACAAAATTATGGTGCATTACACAAGGATTTGAAGCTTTATCCACTTGATCATACCATTTTTGGATGAAATTGCAAAAATCTCCATATCCATTTGCATAAAGACCACTTTAATCACAAAGTCCACTCCTTGAGCCTCTAACTTATTTCTTCTGATCACATCCAACATGAATGCTCATAAGCAATCCCTCTGCACCCAACAAACTCATGCATGCTTGTACTTGAACCTTGGAACCATAAAAATTCATAAAAACTTGATTTTTCACTTTTTTAAACCATAACTTGCTATCTCAAAGATCTGGTTACTTCAACCTCTACAACCTTTTTCCTACAAATAGAGAGGTCATTTTCAAGCCAACACACAAATTGAGAAGTCCTCAAACCCTCTCAAACTCTCCCACACCAGAATTTGCACTAAAACACCATTGTAGAAAGTTCTTCAAGCCTCAAACTTCCATTTATCATTCTCCTCGTGCGTTTTCCCTTTTTATCATTCAGACAACTTAGATATATCATATAGAAGTTATCCAAACACTAGAACAACTTTTGGAACATCTCAATCATCATCTTCCATTCCCAAACCCGAGCTCTGCACATTGAGTTGGGGAGGATGATTCATTGAGTCTCAAGGAAATATAAGCATTGGAACATATTTAGGGAGGTCCAAGGAAGCTTTTGGCATCTTTTATTTGCACCTGGAAGCATCCATATGCGTTCTGAGTTTTCACTTCAAGAGGTAAGTTTTCCAAATCTTGAAATCCTTATTTAAGCATCATTTGCAAATACATTCTAAAGCAAAAATGTAGATATCATGTCTATGAAGCTAACCATGCCTTTAAATTTCATTTTTATTGATTGTGTGATGAGAATTTTAGAACTGAATTTCGTTAGCATTTATTTGGTACAAGCAAAATTCATTTCAGTCTTTAACTTATAGCTTTCAAAAGTTACATGGTTGAATTCATGATTAAATTTTAAGCAATTTTGGTTTTGAAAATTTTCAAAATGGATGAGAAATGAGAGTTTTCGAAGATCATCAATGGTGTTGTTGTTGTCTGCGCGTGCGAGGAAGAAGAAAATAGCATTTTTAAAATTTCAAAACTGAGTTCATATTATATTTATTGAGTGTTGTTTCATAACCGGATGAAACAGTCACCCCAGTGGTAAAACAAGTGCGCGTATAACCTTAGGGACATGGGTTTGAACCCCAGTGGCACCCTTTTGTTTTTTGACATCTAGCGCACATGCCATGCACCTCCTCAATCATCACCATCTGATCCAAATTCAACAATCCAGATCTGATGTCCACGCTATTCCCTAAAGGATTCCCCATACAAGATCCAGCGCTGGAGCTTGTTGGGCCTAGTGGATCTATTTTCTTGCACCTCCCACATTTCTTTCTACATCCCAGGCCCATTTATCTCTTTGCATTTTTTTCTTTGGCCCATTTACTTTTTTGTTCTTTTAAGTTAATTAACTATTTTCTTTTCTTTTAACTAATTTTATTTAAAATCAGAAAAAAATCATAAACAAATTAGATTTAGGTTTTAATAAATTAATTTTTTTATTATTTTATTTAATCACATTTTGTTTTATTTTAATTATTTTGTAAATTAATTAGAATTAAGGTTTATATTATAAAATATTTTTCTAAATAAAACATCAAATTTTTTTCTTAATACTTATAATTTTTTAGGTTTTAGATATCTTTACCTTTTCACCACCTTCGTGCACTTTACTTTCACATTATTATTTTCCAACATTATAACTCTTAATGGTCTGTAATAGATAATTAGGTTTTTTTTTACTTTTCTCCCCAATTTTTATGTTTTGTACTCCCCATCCCTGAAGCAATGTAATAGCGTAGTTTATTTCCCGTATTTCTACTTTCCTCACTTGTATATAATTAACTGCTAGACTAATTAGGCGTGCATGGCAAGACATAAAAACAAACGTTAGAAAACCTAATCTCAAGACAAATACTTGAAATAAAAACACTTCGCACACACACACACACACACACACACACACACACACACACACACACACACACACACACACACACACACACACACACACACACACACCTCTAGGGTGACCCTCACGTGTTGCCTCAGATAAAAAACAATCATGTCCCTCAAATGTGAGATGCTTTAGCAAAGACCCTCAATTAAAATATCATAGTCCCTTGATGACCCTTCGATGCTGCCTTCGGCAAACGATCTTAGTCCCTTACAAAAATTGCTAAAACGTCCTACAAGTTGCCTTATATGACTGTACGATGACCCACGCCTGTCCCTCACATCTAATGATAAGGCTTCCTACTAACTAATGATAGGGTGGCACTATCTAAAGGAGGAGGAAAAGAAAAAATACTTTTTTTAGTAGGTAGAACGCTCATAGTCGCTTGATCACAAACTTTTCGAAACAAAACAACACTTTCTTTCATAAATATTTTCAAAAAAAAATATTTTGTATACATTCTCAACGATACGAGAATCATTACAAAATTTCCGCACTTAGGAATTTTCAAAAATATTTTTAAACATACACAAGCACAAAGCATTTCAAAAGGTGAGCTAGCAATTAAGAGCCCGTAGATAACTACGGATGAAAAGGGTGCTAACACCTTCCCTTTTCATAACCTACCCCCCTTACTCAGAAAATTCTCAAAAGGTCTTTCCTGTTCTTTTCATCCTTTCCTTTATTGGATAAAAGAAAAGTCGGTGGAGACTCTTACTATCTGCAACATTTGCGATAAAACACAAAACCCAAAAGTCAGTTCTCCCACCGTATTACAGAACTAGCGACTCTGCTAGGGATTGTAAACTAAAAATGGGGTTACCTTAGAAGCTAGATCACCTTTATTGCTTTACTTGTTTGACTTGTATGCTTTATATTTTAGGATATGCTTGGGTTTACTTCTTGTATAGATCCTATACCTAGATCTGGGGCATTTTAGTTAAGTAGCAATAGATCGTGAAGACTATATGGTGTATACTGACACGGTTAAAGTGATGGCTACGTTAGTGCGAAACATTAATTTATGTTGGTGTCCCTTAATTCAGCCAAGGAGAATGCTGGGCTGCCGCGTGGTGCCATAAGCACTAACTGACCTTAGAACCTTAGTTGACATAACTTAGCCATTAGAAAGTAGCGAGATGGTCAGCTTTGGTGTAGACTGAAGTTGGTTGATACTCGATGCTACACTAATTGAGATTGGACTCTCAGAATATTTCGGCTGCAATTCAGATGCTTGAGCTGAAATAATGCCTGAGAGAAAGATCATTGATATTGAGGCTCCTAGAACCCGGTTACTTCTTTTAGGATAGGTTGAGCCAACTAAAACTTCAAGAGGGTACTTACCTACAAACTCCATACAAGCTTAAACCTAAAGTCTTGTGTGTTTTGTTTGTGTATGATTAATTGTTCGAACATGACATCATAACATCATGACATTATACCATATCATTTTCACTAACCATTTCAAGGACCAAGAGATTTATCTTTGTTCTATCTTGTAGGTTATGGCCTCCGCTTGCAGAAACACTATGCGGATCATATTTGTAAGGGCGCCTCCTCATCTTAAAGAGTTAGTCTCAAGGGTTCCCGAAAGTTATCCATTCATCAAAAGGAATGGTCGACTACTCAGTCTGGTTACCCCAGGTTTCGATGAAGACATGATGAGTGTTTTATTCTAGTTCTTTGACCCTGTACATCACTGCTTCACATTTCTAGATTATCAGTTGGTACCCACAATGGAGGAGTTATCTCAATTATTGGGGGTACCCATTCTTAATCAGACACCCTTCACTGGTTTAGAGGAAGCTCTAAGACCTGAAGATATTGCAGCAGCCTTACATTTGAAGCGGTACGATATTGTATCTAATTGGGAAACGAGAAGTGGAGTCAAAGGTTTTCTGGCTAAATTTCTGATGGAAAAGCTCAATTGTTTCTGGATGCTATGATTTTCCAGGATTTTAAGGATATCTTGGCTTTTCTAATCTATGGGTTGGTGCTACTCCCTAGTCCAGACTAACTCATAAATGTGAATACCGTCAAAATATTTCTCACTCGTAACCCTGTGCCTACCTTGCTCTGAGACATTTTGCATTCTCTTCACACTCGTACTATGAGGAAACGAGGGACTCTTATATGTTGCATACCTCTTCTATCCAAGTGGTTTATTTTTCACCTTCCCCGGTCAGTAATGAATAATGAACAAGGTTTGAGGTGGTCGCAAAGAATAATGTCACTTTCTTATTCAGATATCTATTGGTGCTCCCGATCTTAAGAGGATATCACTAGCATTGACCGCTGTGGGGAATTCTCTAAAGTTCAACTCCTTGGCATTAGGGGAGTTGTTGTACCCCAAAATTTTCCCTCCCATATTCTTCAAGATTTGCAAAGAGCAGGCTTCAAAATCTCCCCAAGGGTTACACAATTCAAAGGCCTCCTAATAGTCAAAAACTAGGGTTTTGATTCTAGCAAAGAAGTTGAAGTTTTCAAGGGTCCAATCAAGTCCCACATGCCTACAAACATGGTCAAGCATCCACATGCCAAGTTTCAAGACTTACAACACAAAATTGCACAGTCAAAAACCCTAATTGCTCAACAGTCAACTGCAGGGGGCAAAATGGTCATTTGACAGTCAAAAGTCCAAATTTTTGGTCAACATCTTATTTTGAAGCCACAAAAATCATTTGATCAATTCTTGATCATGATTTTCAAGGCATGACTCAAAAAGTCTCAAGATGCAAAAGTTTCCATATTTGGACAGTTGAAAAAGTCAACTGTAACTTGACCAAGGCATAACTTCCACATGGTTTATCAGAAAAATTCCATCCAAATCTCATTTTGAAGATAAAGACATTTCCTACAACTCCTCTTCACACTTCAAGTCCAAGAAATGCTCTCACAAAAGTTATCAATTTCAACATTATAGGTCATTTTCAAAAGTCAACAAAAAGGGACTTTAAGTCAAAGACCATAACTTGAGATTGGTAAATAAAAATGACACGGGACCAAAGGCATTGGTTAGAGGACTTCAAGACCTTTCCAAAATGTCTAAGAACATGATCAGAGCTTAAAAATTGAGCAAGATATGCCCTGTGGAAGTTGGGAAATTTTTGGGAATTTTGAAAAGTAAACTTTACTTCAAATGCCTCAAAATTGCTAATGGGCCACATTTTCTTCCAAGAATCATCATCCAAAGGCTATGCACGACCATTGGCCCAAAGGGAAGTTATTTCATCATTTTTTATTATTTATTTGAATTTTTAATCACCATTAATTCGTTTAATTAAATAAAATATGACAAAAATAGCAAAGCATGTGTTTTGAATCTTGTGATACAACTAATAGACTCCTTAAAGACTCAAGATTTCGTGCACCCTCAATTAGGAAAGATTTGGTGCAAATTGGCATGTTCTTCATGAAGAAAATATTGAAAAAGATTCATAAAAATCAAATTTTGAAAACCATTAAAGACAAAGCTTTGGGCTTGGATTATTGACCAAAATCGTTCCTTATACAAGCACAAACCTAACCCTAGTTCAAAGAACCAGAAGGCTGCGCCTAAGAATCAAAACCAACTTTGCATTTTTCATCAAATTTTTCAAAACTGAAAACGATATTGCAGGGAGTTCCAAAGCTTCTAACCAATTTCAATAGCTTGCCATGGCTTCAAGGAACCTAACTGCATCCTTTTTCAATCCCCACGCATCAAGAATTGGTATATAGAACTCAAAATTTCTCATACTTTATGCATAGTCGTGTTTCAATTTCTGGGCATTTTCCATACAGTTTAATTGTTGTTCTGTACTAATATGGACCTTCTGAGTCTATTGACATTGTTTAATTGAGTTTTCATAGCCTATATGCAAAGTTACCATTGGAGCCTTCTAGGTTTTCAGAGGTCACGAATTAGGGGTTTCCTCTTCAGGAAAAATTGAGACACAAGACCCACGCCATTGAAACCAGAAGCTCATGACTAATCGTTTCCATACCTCGCGATCAATTTATGATCAACAGGATTCTATTCGCTATTTTTGTGTGCAACGTTTAGTGGGGGTTTAAAACCCCCGCTATCTAACCTTTTTTTTCCAGGGCAAAACGCACAAACGGAGAAGATGATGACTTGTCTCAATGTGATAGGGTTATTCAAACTTTAGCGCGTTTTCTTTGATTAATAGCATTAGCGTTTTGTTTTTTTTATATATTAATTGTTATCCATTATTATTACAAAGTAACAAAGCAGCTCAGTTGGTGGAAAGCAGCGCTGGCAAGCCTTGGGACCTGGGTTCGATTCCCAGGTCCCCTCACTTTCTTAATATATTTTGTTTCAACGTGATTCCATGCAGTTTCAACCCCAGGGCCTACCATGCGTCTTCTTGTCTGTGTTTGCCACGCGCCCACTGATCTCAATCCAATGGCCATGATCTGAGGAGCACCCTATGCATTGGTCAATGAAGCCACACGTGACCACCAGAAGTCAAGCAGGCCTCCAATAAATGGGCCAAAAATGCTGGATAATACCTCCAAATTGGGGTCAACACCCCCCAAGTGTTTGTATTTCTTTTCTTTTTTCTATTTTCTATTATTTGTTTTAATTTAATTATTTCCTTTTAATTCTTTAAATTAATATATTTTCATAAAACATAAAAATAATAAAAAAATTAGAAAGACAAAAAACAAAAATATTTTATTTAATACATTTTTTTGTAAATAAATTTTATTAATTGATTTAGTTTTAATTCTAGGTTTAATTTCAAATGTTTTTTTTATAAACTAAAAAATATAGAATTAGGGTTCTAAATATTTTTATTCTTTTTCTTTTCTTTCACCATAATTAATAATTAATTATTTATTTTGTAAATAAATTGCCATTAAATAATTAGGTTAATTCTAGGTTTAATTTTAACATTTCTTAATAAATTAAAAATAGTTTAGAATTAGGTTTTAATTCCATTAATTTTCTTAAACTCCATAAATACAAAAAACTCAAAAAAAATAATTTCTTTTTCTCATTTAACTTGATTAATTTATTAATTTTAATTCCATTTCCTTAAAAGGGTCCAACGCCCTCGCATTCGATCACAACTCTATTTCGCGCGCTTATTTTATTTCCTTTTTTTCATGTAATTCTCCCAAAGCCATGTAATAGCTTAATTAGACATTTATCTTTTCCGCATTTTTTTATTTTATTTCAAATCGGGTCTTGGATTAATTTGGCAATGTAGACCCGCGCCTTTGTAATAGCGTAGGACTTTTAATTCTCGCATATTTTAAACTGTTAATTAATTTGCATGAAAGAATGAATGCTAAAATAAAAGCAACGCGTAGACCACCAATGCATGAACAAGATAAACATAAATGAAAACGACACACAAATCACACACCACCCCTAGGGTACGCCTCACTGTTGCCTTGCCCCTCGAAAGGTGATCGTCGAGTAGAGGATGTTTTAGTAAGTCCTCATGTCCATGAACATGTCATGAGGATAGCTTCTAAGGTGTCTTCCTATTGCTCTGGTGATCACCATGTCCCGAACCCTCGAATTGACCCGAATACCTCCAACGGTGGTGCTACCTACCTCTCAATGGTGGGATGGCACTACTTTAAGGACATTTACACAGACGAATTCCTTAGGGTAGGTAGACGACTCTAGATACTTGCTCTAATCTCAAAACAAATCAAAAATACTTTTCACACCGACACTTTTCAAAAAGCTTTCGAAAGCAACTTTTCAAACACTCTTGAGGACTGATACAAGAGTCGAACTGAAATTTTCAAAGAAACTTTTTTTAAAACCCACAGTTGAAAAGCAAACAAACAATTTTGAGAACACAAATGAGCAAGTATCTAAGAGCCCATGGATAACCATGGATAGAAAGGGTGCTAACACCTTCCCTTTCTATAATCTACCTCCCGAACCGAGAGCAATCTCTATAAGGAATTTTTCTGTGCTTTTGTCCTTTCCATTTGGAGAAAATAAAAGACGGTGGCGACTCTTGCTTCCGCGACATTTCGCGAACCAGCGTTAAACAGTCAGTTCCAGATCCACCGATCACAGAACTGGCGACTCTGCTGGGGAATCTTTTTAAAGTGAGGTGTACCTTAGGATAGTTCATAACTGTGTTTTCAATTGCTTTGACTTGTTTGCTTTAAAATTGTGGGACTGTCTTGGGAGTTCTATAGATCCTAACCCGGATCTGGGGATACCTTCTTAGAAAGTAGCAACAAGGCTGTGAGGGAACTGTGCGGGGTATACCGACATGGTTGAAACAGTCTGCTACGTTGATGTGGCACTTTGGTGTGTACCGGTAACCCTTGAGTTCAGTCAAGGAGAGTACAGGGCCTCCATGTGGTGTCGTGAAGCATCAACTGACCTTAGGAACCTTAATTGAACAATCGTGGCCTCTTTAGGGTAGTGAGATAACTGACTTTGGTGCAGTCCGAGGTTGGTTGATACTCGATACTACACTCAATTGAGGGTTGATTTCCTGGAATATTTCGGTCGCCAGTTCAGTGGCTAAATCGAAATGATGAACAATGAAAGCAATCCCGTGATATTGGGACCCTTAGAACCCGGTTACTTCTAATAGGACAGGTTGAGCCCACCAACTTTAAGAGGGTAATACCCAGACCCCATGCTGGCCTAAACTCTAAGGGCTTGTCTTGTGTGACTTGTGTGCCTTACATGTTTGCCTTTGTAAATATCTGTGGTGTGTTTAATCATAGCATCATGACATCATCCAGTATCATATGCATTGACTAACCATTTCAGGGGTTCGAATCTTCATCTTTGTTCTTGTTTTGTAGGACATGGAAACTGTTCGCAGAAAGACAATTCAAATCAGCCTTGTAAGGATCCCTCCTCACCTTAAGGAGCTTATATCCAGGATTCCCGAGAGCTCTTCATTCATTGAAAGACATGGATGACTCATCAGCTTGGTCAACACCAACATTGAGGAAGATATGATAAAGGTCCTGTTCCAGTTCTTTGACCCTCTGCATCACTGTTTCACTTTCCTGGATTATCAGCTGGTACCTACATTGGAGGAGTTCTCCCGGCTTCTGAAGATCCCTATCCTTGATCAACTACCCTACAACGGTACGGAAAAGGAACCCAAGCTTGAAGAGATTGCTAAAGCCTTACACCTACAACCATTTGACCTCAAAGGACATTGGGAAGTTAGAAGTGGAATCAAAGGGTTCTTAGCCAGGTTTCTGTTTGAAAAGGCCCATGAATGTTGGAAATCCCTTGACTTACAAGCTTTTGAAGAAGTTGTGGCCCTCCTTGTCTATGGTTTGGTGTTGTTCCCTAACCCAGATCAGCTTATAGATATCAGTGCTGTCCAGATCTTCATGTCCAGGAATCCTATACCTACGTTGCTGGGGGACATCCTTCACTCATGTTACACTCGAACCATGAGAAAAAGAGGTGTCCTTATGTGTTGCACTCCTCTCCTGGGAAGGTGGTTTATTTCGCACCTTCCACAATCAGCTTTGAAGAACGAGCGGGGTTTGAGGTGGTCACAACGGTTGATGACTCTTACACACGCAGATATACATTGGTGCCCTCGGTCCAGAGAGGATGTCACTATCATTGATCGTTGCGGGGAGTACCCTAATGTTCCTTTACTTGGAATCAGAGGAGGTATTACTTACAACCCATACCTGGCTTGGAGACAGTTTGGTTATGCTCGGAGGGACGGCCCTCATGACATGTTAATTCCTGACATAGTTTTTGACTTCGACAATGATGCACAAGGACTTCGCCAGAGATTTATCAGAGCTTGGAGGATGCCAAGTAGGATAGACAGCAAGACACTGGGGCACAAGAACTCCATCCCATTGGAACCTTATCTCAAGTGGGTACGAGCCCGCTCCCAGAAGTTAATAATGACTTATCCTCATGTGCTCCCTGTGATCAAAGAGCCAGTCTTGGAAGGAGAGGTGTCCTACACCATTCAACAATCCTGACATGCCCACGTCCTGGGAAGAGATGCAGAAGAGCTGGATCCAGCTTAAGGAAGAACGGAATTCTCTTGAGACCAGTCTACATGCTAGTGAAAAGAAGGTCTTGGAGCTCACCCGCCTATTGCATGAGGAGAGGAATCTCAACACCTACATAGCTCCAAAGAGGATGCGTAGTGTCTTTTGGGATTGATTTGCTTTGTAATATGTGCCCATGAGGCTTTGATGTACTGAACAATTATTTCCTTAATGATAACGTGTGTTCCCTTTTTTGTCTACAACAAATTTGAACTTTCGAACCCTTGAATGCATTGCATAAACACATATCATTCATCATGTGCATAGCAGGTTTTCTTCTTTTCAGGTTGCTTACTGTTCTTCGTTGTTTATTTCAGCATCATGAATCCTGACTCATCATCAACCGAGATGTCTATCAAGGCTCTTCAGGCGCAGAACGCGCAATTTCAGGAACTGATCATGGGTTTGGCTCAGGGCCAAGAAGAGCTGAAGGCTTTGCTCCTGAAAAAGGAGAAGAAGAAGAAGAAGAGAACTGTTCTTTTCAACTCGGGCCGAAGGTTTGGCAACACTCTGCAGAATGAAGAGGCTGGTTCTTCTATAGGCAAGAGCAGTCCCCAAGGGGGAAAAGGTCCTAGTCCAGTAGTCTCTGACAACGAGACTAACTTTAATGAGGAACAGTATCCTCCTGCTGAAGACAGATACAAGCAGTTGGAAGACAGACTGAATGCAATGGAGATCCAACAATTGCCTGGGCTGGATTTCGGAGATTTAGGCTTATCTACTGGTGTGATTATTCCTCACAAGTTTAAGGCACCATCTTTCACCAAGTATGACAGGGCGTCTTTCCCTAAGCTACATCTCAGATCTTATGTGCGGAAGATTCAACCGTACTAAGTGGACAAGAACTTGTGGATCCACTTCTTCCAGGAGAGTCTTTCAGGGACTCATCTCGAATGGTTCTATCTGCTGGATGGGACCAAGGTTCGTAACTGAGAGGAGTTGGCTACTGCTTTTTACAAGCAGTATCAATATAATGCCGACCTTGCCCCTACACGTACCCAACTCCAGGGTATGTCACTAGGGTCAAGCGAAGGTTTTAAAGAGTATGCACAGAAGTGGAGGGATCTGGCTGGTAGGGTGCAGCCTCCGTTAACAGATCGTGAGCTGGTGGATATGTTCTTGGGAACCTTATCTGGGCCATTTTTCAATCATCTTATCGGGAATTCGTCGGCAGGGTTCACTGATCTTATTCTGACTGGGGAGAGAATAGAGGCTGGAATGAAGTCCGGCAAAATTCAGAAGGGTGCATCGTCAAATTCAGAGAAGAAGCCCTTTAAGAAGGAGGCCAGTGCTGTATATGGGTCTAGAAGACAAGAGAAACCTGAGCGCCGCCAGTCTGTCAACGCGGTAATGATTGCTAAGCCTGCTGCCGCTCCTCGGCAAACCAATCCTCAAAGGGCTGAAAGACCCAGAAGAGAGTTTACCCGTCTAAGTATGACCCTATCACAAATCTTGCCGCAGTTGCTATCCACCAACTTGGTGACTGTTAGAGAGGCCCCGAAGGTTGTGAACACTGCTTCTCCCAAATACAATCCAAATTCTCGCTGTGCTTATCATTCCGATAGCCCGGGGCATTCCAATGATGACTGTTGGGCCTTAAGGAACAAAGTGCAGGATCTTATTGACGCCAAGGAGGTACAATTTGAGGCACCTGAGAAGCCCAATGTGGTGACTGTTCCCATGCCTAACCATGGAGTAAATGCTATCAGGGAGGATGATGAAGTGGATGAAGCTGAGTTCGACAGCTGGATTTACCCGGCAACCGACAGTGAACCTAGCAATTGGATTGCAAAGGACAACCTACTTGTTTCTCTTGTTACTGAGTAATGAATCCTTTTGTTTTTGTTATTTGTAATAAACAATGATTTGAAACTCTATGGCCCGGTGTCTTACCCGGGGCACCGTGGCTTCATTTGTGAGGGCATATTAATTGTCATTTCATATATCATGAATAAAGATCTTGGACGTTTTCTCGCATTTCAAATCTTATGCTCCTTTTCTTTCTTTCCTTTTGTTATATATTGCAAAACAGCTGTATTTACACACACTCACTCATACAGGTTTCAATCCACTCTGAATCTCACTGGTAACGACTCTGCTACTGCCAGTTATGACTTCGAAAATCCGATCAATTTAGCCGAAGACGAAGGTGAAGATGATTGCGAAGTGCCTGGCGAGCTTTCAAGACTGTTACTCCAGGAAGAGAAGGCAATTCAACCGCACGAAGAGCCAGTGGAAATAATAAATCTGGGTACTGAGACAGACAGGAAGGAGGTAAAGATTGGTGCCAACCTAGAGCTCAGCGTGAAGCAACGGTTGACTCAGATGCTACATGATTATGTGGAGATCTTTGCCTGGTCCTACGAAGACATGCCCGGGTTGGATACTGATATTGTGGTCCATCATTTGCCTACCAAGGAAGACTGCCCTCCGGTTAAGCAAAAGGTCCGCCGTATGCGTCCAGAGATGTCTGAGAAGATCAAAGCCGAGGTTATGAAACAGTTTGACGCCGGGTTCCTTGCAGTGACTTCTTACCCTCAGTGGGTTGCTAATGTGGTGCCGGTACCTAAGAAAGATGGAAAGGTCAGAATGTGTGTCGAGTACAGGGATCTGAACAGGGCCATCCCCAAGGATGACTTCCCTCTACCTCACATTGATGTCCTTGTTGACAATACTGCTCAGCACAAGGTGTTCTCGTTCATGGATGGTTTTTCAGGGTATAATCAGATCAAGATGGCTCCGGAAGACATGGAAAAAACTACCTTTGTTACTCAGTGGGGCACCTTCTGCTACAAGGTCATGCCTTTTGGACTGAAGAACACTGGGGCAACCTACCAACGTGCCATGGTTGCTTTATTTCATGACATGATCCATCATGAGATAGAAGTGTATGTTGACGACATGATCGCAAGGTCCCAGACTGAGGAAGAACACCTAGATCATCTGCAGAAATTGTTTGACCGTCTGAAGTTGTACAAGCTGAGGTTGAACCCGAACAAGTGCACCTTCGGGGTTAGATCTGGGAAGTTGTTAGGCTTCGTTGTAAGTGATAAGGGTATTCAAGTGGACCCTGCCAAGGTCAAAGCTATTCAAGAGATGCCAGTTCCTAAGACAGAGAAAGAGGTCATAGGCTTTTTAGGACGCCTAAATTACATTGCTCGGTTCATCTC
Source organism: Vicia faba (assembly GCA_948472305.1). Taxonomy (NCBI): domain Eukaryota; kingdom Viridiplantae; phylum Streptophyta; class Magnoliopsida; order Fabales; family Fabaceae; genus Vicia; species Vicia faba. The sequence goes on from OX451735.1 coordinate 243,076,092, forward strand.
ACACCTGACTGCTACCTGTGAGCCAATCTTCAAGCTGCTGAAGAAAGATCAGGTAGTACGTTGGAACGATGAATGTCAAGCTGCTTTTGACAGAATCAAAGAGTATCTCCAAGAACCACCCATCCTTATGCCGCCGGTTGAAGGGAGACCTCTGATACTATACCTGACAGTACTCGACAACTCAATGGGGTGTGTGCTGGGGCAGCATGACGAGTATGGCCGAAAAGAGCATGCCATTTATTACCTTAGCAAAAAGTTTACCGACTGTGAGACCCGATACTCACTGCTCGAGAAAACTTGCTGCGCTTTGGTATGGACTGCTCGCCGGCTGAGACAGTATATGCTGACTCACACTACCTTGTTGATCTCAAAGATGGATCCTATAAAATATATATTTGAAAAGCCTGCTCTGTCTGGGAGAATAGCAAGATGGCAAATGATCTTGACAGAATACGACATTCAGTGCACGACTCAGAAAGCCATCAAAGGAAGTGTATTGGCAGACCACTTGGCACATCAGGCAGTAGACGACTATCAGTCAATGAACTTCGAGTTTCCAAACGAGAGCATCATGATAGTGACTGAGTGTGAGGTACCTGGACCGGATGAAGGACCTGAGGAAGGATCCCGATGGTCTATGCACTTTGATGGAGCCTCCAATGCTTTGGGTAACGGTATTGGCGTTGTGATCATATCCTCTCAAGGCACTCATACTCCACTCACTGCCCGGTTATGTTTCAACTGCACCAACAACATGGCGGAGTATGAGGCATGCATCATGGGTCTCCAAGCTGCGATCGACTTAAGGATCAAGTTTCTGAGTGTCTTCGGAGATTCCGCTCTCGTGATCAATCAGATCAAAGGCGAGTGGGATACGAAACATCCGAATCTTATTCCTTACAGGGAATGTGTGTTGACATTGATTCCCCACTTCACAAAGATAACCTTTGAACATTTCCCAAGAGAGGAGAATCAGTTAGCGGACGCGTTAGCTACGATGTCTTCCATGTTCAAAGTCAAATGGGACAATGAGGCTCCCCAGATCATCATTTGGAAACTGGACGAACCGGCATACTGTTGTGATCTTGAAACTGAGTTGGTGACTGAGAAGCCTTGGTACCATGAGGTGAAGAGATATTTGGAAGCTCAGGAATACCCTGAAGGTGCATCTGTCAACGATAATAAATTTCTGAGAAGGTTCGCAGCGAAGTTCTTCCTTAGCAACGGCATCCTGTATAAGCGAAACCATGATTCGACCTTACTGCGTTGTATGGACAAAACTGAAGCAGAAAGGATCATGGAAGAGCTACATGAAGGGACCTTCGGAACACATTCCAGTGGACACACTATGGTAAAGAAAATCCTTCGGGCAGGGTATTTCTGGTCAACAATGGAAGCCGACTGTTACCAACACTCTCGGACATGCCATAAATGCCAGATATATGCAGACAAGGTGCATGTTCCTCCAGTTCCTCTAAATGTTATGACTGCACCGTGGCCTTTTGCAATGTGGGGCATAGATATGATCGGTGAGATTAAACCTACGGCATCCAACGGGCATCGCTTCATCCTGGTAGCGATCGATTACTTCACGAAGTGGGTTGGAGCAGCTTCCTACGCTACGGTGACCAAGACAGTTGTGGCACGGTTCATTCGGAATAATCTGATCTGTCGATACGGCATCCCAGAAAGGATCGTTACTGACAACGGTACCAATATTAATAACAAGATGATCACTGAGCTCTGCGAGCAGTTTAAGATACAGCACCACAACTCTTCTTCTTACCGGCCGAAGATGAATGGGGCTGTATAAGCAGCAAATAAGAACATTAAGAAAATTGTGCAGAAGATGACAGTGACTTATAAAGATTGGTACGAGATGTTACCGTTCTCTCTACATGGGTACCGTACCTCAGCAAGGACGTCAACCTGGGCAACTCCTTTCTCCTTGGTCTACGGTATGGAGGCAGTCTTACCGATCGAAGTGCAAATACCCTCTCTCCGGATAATGAAGGATGCAGATCTGAACCAAGATGATTGGATCGAGACACGACTTGACCAGCTAAACCTTATTGATGAAAATTGACTTGCTGCTATTTGTCATGGTCAAACGTACCAAAAACGGATGATCAGGGCATTTAACAAAAAGGTCAGACCACAAGAATATCAAGTTGGGCATCTGGTAATCAAGCGAATCATCCTTCCTCAGAGTGATCCAAGGTGCAAATGGACCCCTACGTACGAAGGGCCATTTGTGGTTAAACATGTGTTCTCAAGAGGAGCCATGATTCTAACCAACATGGATGGTGACGACCTTCCTCACCCCGCCAATGCAGACATAGTAAAAAGATACTACGCATGATAAAGACCCGCTAGGTTGACATACCTAGGCAAAAATTAGGGCTTCCCGGCGAACCAAAAGGGTTCGGGCAAAATGAAGGGATGAAATAAAAAAAATCTGTACACCCGGCAAGTCGAAAACATGAAAAGGCGGCTTGGGAAAAAATGGGTATCCCGGTGGACTGAAAACCCGAAAGGGCGGTCCAGGCAAAAGTTAGGGATAATGCGTAATACTATGTCTCATTGGATCACCTTGCATCCAGAATCCGGTATCAGCATCAAGTTCAGACGGCATCGATCAATCAGCTTCATCTTCAACTAAGGTCATCAAGTGATGAGACGCTCGGAGATATAAAGGCAATAACAGAGTTGAAACCCAGTGGATCATTCATTTCACACAACTGTTTTATTTTCTCTTGTACAAATTTGTATAAACTCTTTTGTTCGGCGGCGTTTTCTTACTAGGACGTCAGCCTCTTGTACATAAAACGCCTATTTTTCAGGCAATTCAAAAATCAATACAAAAATCACTTTTCAGTTAAAATTGCCAATTGTTTTTTCCTTTTCTGTTTTGTTTTGCGAAGAACGTCCAAGGTTCAATTTGTGATATATGCATTGACAATAATTTGCTAACTCATGAATATTTGCATACGAAACAAAGGATTAATTACAGGTAACATTAGAAACAGGGGCAATAAAGAGTTGTCTAAGCGATCTAATGGTTCCGTCCACCAAGGTACCAAGGTGAGTTCGGCTGAAGAACATAACCAGCATATCTTAATTCCCCAGAGAGTGAGCCAGCAAGTCAATACACTCTCCCCAAGCAAAGCTACAGTCAACCTTAAGGAAGTTGGGTATCCTCCGGCAGATCCCAATGTTCCCCAGCAATATACATGTATTGCTTAACAAGCATCCCCGGCAGTCTTGACCTAAAGATTGTTCCCTGGCGGTATATCAAACATTCAATGGAGTCACTTCCCCGATACAGTTCAAAACTTCCCCAGGAGAGTCCAATCAGGATTTCCCCAGGAAAGTTGGAATCCATCTCCCCAAGCAGTAAGCTTATCCCCAGTAGATTCTGGAAGCTTATCCCTCGCAAAGCACGAACGTGTCCCCCAGCTTTATTCAAAGGTTATTTCCCTACTAGGATATAACTGGGTTATCCTCAGCCAAAAGCCACGAAAAGATCATTCTCGGCAAAGTCTCCTTATCCCCAGCGAAGTCTATTAATACTTCCAACATAACAACGGTATCCCCAGCAAAGTTACCATCAACATTTCAGCAAAGTATCTCTCTCCCCACAGAGTATTGCTCCCCAACAAGATCGCTAGAGTACTTTTTTCCCCGCAGAGTAATCGCTTCGCCAAGTTTATCCCCAACGGAGTTATCTTCTCCTACCGGTATTCTTACAACTATCATCCCCAGCGGAAGCAAGATCTATTCTCCGACATCAGCCCAGGATGTGACTTCCAGGCACCCGTCAAGGATTTACTTTCCTAGACGAAAACATACATTCATAAACATCACATTTTCATACATCATAGCATGCATATACGCATCATATCCTACAAATCTCATTTATATTGAGAATATCATTGCTTGATCCATATCATGCATTGCATATGACGGACCTTTACCTTTCAGGAAACATCCAGTTAAGTTCTCAGCTATATTCCAAGACCTTGTCTGGTTCAGTTAAATCGACCCTAAGATTTTCCTGATTCTTATCCAGTCAAAGGCCTTCTCTGGTTCAGTCGGATCGACCCTAAGATCTCCCTGATTCTTATCCAGTTGAAGATTCCAAGACCTTGTCCGGTTCAGTTAAATCAACACTAAGATTTTCCTGATTCTTATCCAGTCAAAGGCCTTCTCTGGTTCAGTCGGATCGACCCTAAGATCTCCCTGATTCTTATCCAGTTAAAGATTCCAAGACCTTGTCCGGTTCAGTTAAATCAACCCTAAGATTTTCCTGATTCTTATCCAGTCAAAGGCCTTATCTGGTTCAGTCAGATCGACCCTAAGATCTCCCTGATTCTTATCCAGTTGAAGATTTCAAGACCTTGTCCGGTTCAGTTAAATCGACCCTAAGATTTTCCTGATTCTTATCCAGTCAAAGGCCTTCTCTGGTTCAGTCAGATCGACCCTAAGATCTCCCTGTTTCTTATCCAGTTGAAGATTCCAAGACCTTGTCCGGTTCAGTTAAATCAACCCTAAGATTTTCCTGATTCTTATCCAGTCAAAGGCCTTCTCTGGTTCAGTCAGATCGACCCTAAGATCTCCCTGATTCTTATCCAGTTGAAGATTTCAAGACCTAGACCGGTTCAGTTAAATCGACCCTAAGATTTTCCTGTTTCTTATCCAGTCGAAGGCCTTCTCCGGTTCAGTCAGATCGACCTTAAGATCTCCCTGATTCTTATCCCAGTAGAAGACATCCCAGATTCTCTCAGCGTTACTGTTGAGGTTGAAGTCGCCCAAGATTCTCTCAGCGTTACTGTTGAGGTTGAAGTCGCCCAAGGTTCTCTCAGCGTTCCTGTTGAGGTAGTAATCGTCCAAGGTTCTCTCACCGTCCCGTTGAGGTAGTAACCACCCCTGGTTCATTCATCACCATTTGAAGCTCCAGATTCACTTCCTGTAACCAGCCAGGACACGTCTATACAAAGAGTCTGAAGACCAACTCCTGTAACAGGCCAGGTAATCATTTTCTTTTCCAGGTACGCAAGTTCTCGCTAAGGAATATCTTACGCGATCGACACCTCCAGATGGCATCTATAAGCCCATCCACCTATCCATCACCTCTCAGCATGGAATCTATAAGCCCATCATCCTATCCATCAGTCTCCAAATGGCATATGTAAGCCCATTCCCACCATCACACTACTATGTGAGCGCAAATTTCTGGGCACTCTAGTGTTCAATCATCTTCTACCTTCGGATTACGAAAGGCATGTCAGCCAATCTGCATCCTCAGGTTTAAGAAGATTGAACAGGGGCAACTGTTGTACCCCAAAATTTGCCCTCCCATATTCTTCAAGATTTGCAAAGAGCAGGCTTCAAAATCTCCCCAAGGGTTGCACAATTCAAAGGCCTCTTAACAGTCAAAAACTAGGGTTTTGATTCTAGCAAAGAAGTTGAAGTTTTCAAGGGTCCAATCAAGTCCCACATGCCTACAAACATGGTCAAGCATCCACATGCCAAGTTTCAAGACTTACAGCACAAAATTGCACAGTCAAAAACCCTAATTGCTCAACAGTCAACTGCAGGGGGCAAAATGGTCATTTGACAGTCAAAAGTCCAAATTTTTGGTCAACATCTTATTTTGAAGCCACAAACATCATTTGATCAATTCTTGATCATGATTTTCAAGGCATGACTCAAAAAGTCTCAAGATGCAAAAGTTTCCATATTTGGACAGTTGAAAAAAGTCAACTGTAACTTGACCAAGGCATAACTTCCACATGGTTTATCAGAAAAATTCCATCCAAATCTCATTTTTAAGATAAAGACATTTCCTACAACTCCTCTTCACACTTCAAGTCCAAGAAATGCTCTCACAAAAAGTTATCAATTTCAACATTATAGGTCATTTTCAAAAGTCAACAAAAAGGGACTTTAAGTCAAATACCATAACTTGAGATTGGTAAATCAAAATGACATGGGACCAAAGGCATTGGTTAGAGGACTTCAAGACCTTTCCAAAATGTCCAAGAACATGATCAAAGCTTAAAAATTGAGCAAGATATGCCTTGTGGAAGTTGGGAAATTTTTGGGAATTTTGAAAAGTCAACTTTACTTCAAATGCCTCAAAATTGCTAATGGGCCACATTTTCTTCCAAGAATCATCATCCAAAGGCTATGCACGACCATTGGCCCAAAGGGAAGTTATTTCATCATTTTTTATTATTTATTTGAATTTTTAATCACCATTAATTCGTTTAATTAAATAAAATATGACAAAAATAGCAAAGCATGTGTTTTGAATCTTGTGATACAGCTAATAGACTCCTTAAAGACTCAAGATTTCGTGCACCCTCAATTAGGAAAGATTTGGTGCAAATTGGCATGTTCTTCATGAAGAAAATATTGAAAAAGATTAATAAAAATCAAATTTTGAAAACCATTAAAGACAAAGCTTTGGGCTTGGATTACTGACCAAAATCGTTCCTTATACAAGCACAAACCTAACCCTAGTGCAAAGAACCAGAAGGCTGCGCCTAAGAATCAAAACCAACTTTGCATTTTTCATCAAATTTTTCAAAACTGAAAACGATATTGCAGGGAGTTCCAAAGCTTCTAACCAATTTCAATAGCTTGCAAGGGCTTCAAGGAACCTAACTGCATCCTTTTTCAATCCCCACGCATCAAGAATTGGTATATAGAACTCAAAATTTCTCATACTTTATGCATAGTCGTGTTTCAATTTCTGGGCATTTTCCATACAGTTTAATTGTTGTTCTGTACTAATATGGACCTTCTGAGTCTATTGACATTGTTTAATTGAGTTTTCATAGCCTATATGCAAAGTTACCATTGGAGCCTTCTAGGTTTTCAGAGGTCACGAATTAGGGGTTTCCTCTTCAGGAAAAATTGAGACACAAGACCCACGCCATTGAAACCAGAAGCTCATGACTAATCGTTTCCATACCTCGCGATCAATTTATGATCAACAGGATTCTATTCGCTATTTTTGTGTGCAACGTTTAGTGGGGGTTTAAAACCCCCGCTATCTAACCTTTTTTTTTCAGGGCAAAACGCACAAACGGAGAAGATGATGACTTGTCTCAATGTGATAGGGTTATTCAAACTTTAGCGCGTTTTCTTTGATTAATAGCATTAGCGTTTTGTTTTTTTTATATATTAATTGTTATCCATTATTATTACAAAGTAACAAAGCAGCTCAGTTGGTGGAAAGCAGCGCTGGCAAGCCTTGGGACCTGGGTTCGATTCCCAGGTCCCCTCACTTTCTTAATATATTTTGTTTCAACGTGATTCCATGCAGTTTCAACCCCAGGGCCTACCATGCGTCTTCTTGTCTGTGTTTGCCACGCGCCCACTGATCTCAATCCAATGGCCATGATCTGAGGAGCACCCTATGCATTGGTCAATGAAGCCACACGTGACCACCAGAAGTCAAGCAGGCCTCCAATAAATGGGCCAAAAATGCTGGATAATACCTCCAAATTGGGGTCAACACCCCCCAAGTGTTTGTATTTCTTTTCTTTTTTCTATTTTCTATTATTTGTTTTAATTTAATTATTTCCTTTTAATTCTTTAAATTAATATATTTTCATAAAACATAAAAATAATAAAAAAATTAGAAAGACAAAAAACAAAAATATTTTATTTAATACATTTTTTTGTAAATAAATTTTATTAATTGATTTAGTTTTAATTCTAGGTTTAATTTCAAATGTTTTTTTTATAAACTAAAAAATATAGAATTAGGGTTCTAAATATTTTTATTCTTTTTCTTTTCTTTCACCAAAATTAATAATTAATAATTTATTTTGTAAATAAATTGCCATTAAATAATTAGGTTAATTCTAGGTTTAATTTTAACATTTCTTAATAAATTAAAAATAGTTTAGAATTAGGTTTTAATTCCATTAATTTTCTTAAACTCCATAAATACAAAAAATTCAAAAAAAATAATTTCTTTTTCTCATTTAACTTGATTAATTTATTAATTTTAATTCCATTTCCTTAAAAGGGTCCAACGCCCTCGCATTCGATCACAACTCTATTTCGCGCGCTTATTTTATTTCCTTTTTTTCATGTAATTCTCCCAAAGCCATGTAATAGCTTAATTAGACATTTATCTTTTCCGCATTTTTTTATTTTATTTCAAATCGGGTCTTGGATTAATTTGGCAATGTAGACCCGCGCCTTTGTAATAGCGTAGGACTTTTAATTCTCGCATATTTTAAACTGTTAATTAATTTACATGAAAGAATGAATGCTAAAATAAAAGCAACACGCAGACCACCAATGCATGAACAAGATAAACATAAATGAAAACGACACACAAATCACACACCACCCCTAGGGTAGGCCTCACTGTTGGCTTGCCCCTCGAAAGGTGATCGTCGAGTAGAGGATGTTTTAGTAAGTCCTCATGTCCATGAACATGGCATGAGGATAGCTTCTAAGGTGTCTTCCTATTGCTCTGGTGATCACCATGTCCCGAACCCTCGAATTGACCCGAATACCTCCAACGATGGTGCTACCTACCTCTCAATGGTGGGATGGCACTACTTTAAGGACATTTACACAGACGAATTCCTTAGGGTAGGTAGACGGCTCTAGATACTTGCTCTAATCTCAAAACAAATCAAAAATACTTTTCACACCGACACTTTTCAAAAAGCTTTCGAAAGCAACTTTTCAAACACTCTTGAGGACTGATACAAGAGTCGAACTGAAATTTTCAAAGAAACTTTTTTTAAAACCCACAGTTGAAAAGCAAACAAACAATTTTGAGAACACAAATGAGCAAGTATCTAAGAGCCCATGGATAACCATGGATAGAAAGGGTGCTAACACCTTCCCTTTCTATAATCTACCTCCCGAACCGAGAGCAATCTCTATAAAGAATTTTTCTGTGCTTTTGTCCTTTCCATTTGGAGAAAATAAAAGACGGTGGCGACTCTTGCTTCCGCGACATTTCGCGAACCAGCGTTAAACAGTCAGTTCCAGATCCACCGATCACAGAACTGGCGACTCTGCTGGGGAATCTTTTTAAAGTGAGGTGTACCTTAGGATAGTTCATAACTGTGTTTTCAATTGCTTTGACTTGTTTGCTTTAAAATTGTGGGACTGTCTTGGGAGTTCTATAGATCCTAACCCGGATCTGGGGATACCTTCTTAGAAAGTAGCAACAAGGCTGTGAGGGAACTGTGCGGGGTATACCGACATGGTTGAAACAGTCTGCTACGTTGATGTGGCACTTTGGTGTGTACCGGTAACCCTTGAGTTCAGTCAAGGAGAGTACAGGGCCTCCATGTGGTGTCGTGAAGCATCAACTGACCTTAGGAACCTTAATTGAACAATCTTGGCCTCTTTAGGGTAGTGAGATAACTGACTTTGGTGCAGTCCGAGGTTGGTTGATACTCGATACTACACTCAATTGAGGGTTGCTTTCCTGGAATATTTCGGTCGCCAGTTCAGTGGCTAAATCGAAATGATGAACAATGAAAGCAATCCCGTGATATTGGGACCCTTAGAACCCGGTTACTTCTAATAGGACAGGTTGAGCCCACCAACTTTAAGAGGGTAATACCCAGACCCCATGCTGGCCTAAACTCTAAGGGCTTGTCTTGTGTGACTTGTGTGCCTTACATGTTTGCCTTTGTAAATATCTGTGGTGTGTTTAATCATAGCATCATGACATCATCCAGCATCATATGCATTGACTAACCATTTCAGGGGTTCGAATCTTCATCTTTGTTCTTGTTTTGTAGGACATGGAAACTGTTCGCAGAAAGACAATTCAAATCAGCCTTGTAAGGATCCCTCCTCAGCTTAAGGAGCTTATATCCAGGATTCCCGAGAGCTCTTCATTCAGTGAAAGACATGGATGACTCATCAGCTTGGTCAACACCAACATTGAGGAAGATATGATAAAGGTCCTGTTCCAATTCTTTGACCCTCTGCATCACTGTTTCACTTTCCTGGATTATCAGCTGGTACCTACATTGGAGGAGTTCTCCCGGCTTCTGAAGATCCCTATCCTTGATCAACTACCCTACAACGGTACGGAAAAGGAACCCAAGCTTGAAGAGATTGCTAAAGCCTTACACCTACAACCATCTGACCTCAAAGGACATTGGGAAGTTAGAAGTGGAATCAAAGGGTTTTTAGCCAGGTTTCTGTTTGAAAAGGCCCATGAATGTTGGAACTCCCTTGACTTACAAGCTTTTGAAGAAGTTGTGGCCCTCCTTATCTATGGTTTGGTGTTGTTCCCTAACCCAGATCAGCTTATAGATATCAGTGCTGTCCAGATCTTCATGTCCAGGAATCCTATACCTACGTTGCTGGGGGACATCCTTCACTCATGTTACACTCGAACCATGAGAAAAAGAGGTGTCCTTATGTGTTGCACTCCTCTCCTGGGAAGGTGGTTTATTTCGCACCTTCCACAATCAGCTTTGATGAACGAGCGGGGTTTGAGGTGGTCACAACGGTTGATGACTCTTACACACGCAGATATACATTGGTGCCCTCGGTCCAGAGAGGATGTCACTATCATTGATCGTTGCGGGGAGTACCCTAATGTTCCTTTACTTGGAATCAGAGGAGGTATTACTTACAACCCATGCCTGGCTTGGAGACAGTTTGGTTATGCTCGGAGGGACGGCCCTCATGACATGTTAATTCCTGACATAGTTTTTGACTTCGACAACGATGCACAAGGACTTCGCCAGAGATTTATCAGAGCTTGGAGGATGCCAAGTAGGATAGACAGCAAGACACTGGGGCACAGGAACTCCATCCCATTGGAACCTTATCTCAAGTGGGTACGAGCCCGCTCCCAGAAGTTAATAATGACTTATCCTCATGTGCTCCCTGTGATCAAAGAGCCAGTCTTGGAAGGAGAGGTGTCCTACACCATTCAACAATCCTGACATGCCCACGTCCTGGGAAGAGATGCAGAAGAGCTGAATCCAGCTTAAGGAAGAACGGAATTCTCTTGAGACCAGTCTACATGCTAGTGAAAAGAAGGTCTTGGAGCTCACCCGCCTATTGCATGAGGAGAGGAATCTCAACACCTACATAGCTCCAAAGAGGATGCGTAGTGTCTTTTGGGATTTATTTGCTTTGTAATATGTGCCCATGAGGCTTTGATGTACTGAACAATTATTTCCTTAATGATAACGTGTGTTCCCTTTTTTGTCTACAACAAATTTGAACTTTCGAACCCTTGAATGCATTGCATAAACACATATCATTCATCATGTGCATAGCAGGTTTTCTTCTTTTCAGGTTGGTTACTGTTCTTCGCTGTTTATTTCAGCATCATGAATCCTGACTCATCATCAACCGAGATGTCTATCAAGGCTCTTCAGGCGCAGAACGTGCAATTTCAGGAACTGATCATGGGTTTGGCTCAGGGCCAAGAAGAGCTGAAGGCTTTGCTCCTGAAAAAGGAGAAGAAGAAGAAGAAGAGAACTGTTCTTTTCAACTCGGGCCGAAGGTTTGGCAACACTCTGCAGAATGAAGAGGCTGGTTCTTCTATAGGCAAGAGTAGTCCCCAAGGGGGAAAAGCTCCTAGTCCAGTAGTCTCTAACAACGAGACTGACTTTAATGAGGAACAATATCCTCCTGCTGAAGACAGATACAAGCAGTTGGAAGACAGACTGAATGCAATGGAGATCCAACAAGTGCCTGGGCTGGATTTCGGAGATTTGGGCTTATCTACTGGTGTGATTATTCCTCACAAGTTTAAGGCACCATCTTTCACCAAGTATGACGGGGCGTCTTTCCCTAAGCTACATCTCAGATCTTATGTGCGGAAGATTCAACCGTACTCAGTGGACAAGAACTTGTGGATCCACTTCTTCTAGGAGAGTCTTTCACGGACTCATCTCGAATGGTTCTATCAGCTGGATGGGACCAAGGTTCGTAACTGGGAGGAGTTGGCTACTGCTTTTTACAAGCAGTATCAATATAATGCCGACCTTGCCCCTACACGTACCCAACTCCAGGGTATGTCACTAGGGTCAAGCGAAGGTTTTAAAGAGTATGCACAGAAGTGGAGGGATCTGGCTGGAAGGGTGCAGCCTCCGTTAACAGATCGTGAGCTGGTGGATATGTTCTTGGGAACCCTATCTGGGCCATTTTTCAATCATCTTATCGGGAATTCGTCGGCAGGGTTCACTGATCTTATTCTGACTGGGGAGAGAATAGAGGCTGGAATGAAGTCCGGCAAAATTCAGAAGGGTGCATCGTCAAATTCAGAGAAGAAGCCCTTTAAGAAGGAGGCCAGTGCTGTATATGGGTCTAGAAGACAAGAGAAACCTGAGCGCCGCCAGTCTGTCAACGCGGTAATGATTGCTAAGCCTGTTGCCGCTCCTCGGCAAACCAATCCTCAAAGGGCTGAAAGACCCAGAAGAGAGTTTACCCGTCTAAGTATGACCCTATCACAAATCTTGCCGCAGTTGCTATCCACCAACTTGGTGACTGTTAGAGAGGCCCCGAAGGTTGTGAACACTGCTTCTCCCAAATACAATCCAAATGCTCGTTGTGCTTATCATTCCGATAGCCCGGGGCATTCCACTGATGACTGTTGGGCCTTAAGGAACAAAGTGCAGGATCTTATTGACGCCAAGGAGGTACAATTTAAGGCACCTGAGAAGCCCAATGTGGTGACTGCTCCCATGCCTAACCATGGAGTAAATGCTATCAGGGAGGATGATGAAGTGGATGAAGCTGAGTTCGACAGCTGGATTTACCCGGCAACCGACAGTGAACCTAGCAATTGGATTGCAAAGGACAACCTACTTGTTTCTCTTGTTACTGAGTAATGAATCCTTTTGTTTTTGTTATTTGTAATAAACAATGATTTGAAACTCTATGGCCCGGTGTCTTACCCGGGGCACCGTGGCTTCATTTGTGAGGGCATATTAATTGTCATTTCATATATCATGAATAAAGATCTTGGACGTTTTCTCGCATTTCAAATCTTATGCTCCTTTTCTTTCTTTCCTTTCGTTATATATTGCAAAACAGCTGTATTTACACACACTCACTCATACAGGTTTCAATCCACTCTGGATCTCACTGGTAACGACTCTGCTACTGCCAGTTATGACTTCGAAAATCCGATCAATTTAGCCGAAGACGAAGGTGAAGATGATTGCAAAGTGCCTGGCGAGCTTGCAAGACTGTTACTCCAGGAAGAGAAGGCAATTCAACCGCACGAAGAGCCAGTGGAAATAATAAATCTGGGTACTGAGACAGACAGGAAGGAGGTAAAGATTGGTGCCAACCTAGAGCTCAGCGTGAAGCAACGGTTGACTCAGATGCTACATGATTATGTGGAGATCTTTGCCTGGTCCTACGAAGACATGCCCGGGTTGGATACTGATATTGTGGTCCATCATTTGCCTACCAAGGAAGACTGCCCTCCGATTAAGCAAAAGGTCTGCCGTATGCGTCCAGAGATGTCTGAGAAGATCAAAGCCGAGGTAATGAAACAGTTTGACGCCGGGTTCCTTGCAGTGACTTCTTACCCTCCGTGGGTTGCTAATGTGGTGCCGGTACCTAAGAAAGATGGAAAGGTCAGAATGTGTGTCGACTACAGGGATCTGAACAGGGCCATCCCCAAGGATGACTTCCCTCTACCTCACATTGATGTCCTTGTTGACAATACTGCTCAGCACAAGATGTTCTCGTTCATGGATGGTTTTTCAGGGTATAATCAGATCAAGATGGCTCCGGAAGACATGGAAAAAACTACCTTTGTTACTCAGTGGGGCACCTTCTGCTACAAGGTCATGCCTTTTGGACTGAAGAACACTGGGGCAACCTACCAACGTGCCATGGTTGCTTTATTTCATGACATGATCCATCATGAGATAGAAGTGTATGTTGACGACATGATCGCAAGGTCCCAGACTGAGGAAGAACACCTAGATCATCTGCAGAAATTGTTTGACCGTCTGAAGTTGTACAAGCTGAGGTTGAACCCGAACAAGTGCACCTTCGGGGTTAGATCTGGGAAGTTGTTAGGCTTCGTTGTAAGTGATAAGGGTATTCAAGTGGACCCTGCCAAGGTCAAAGCTATTCAAGAGATGCCAGTTCCTAAGACAGAGAAAGAGGTCAGAGGCTTTTTAGGACGCCTAAATTACATTGCTCGGTTCATCTCACACCTGACTGCTACCTGTGAGCCAATCTTCAAGCTGCTGAAGAAAGATCAGGTAGTACGTTGGAACGATGAATGTCAGGCTGCTTTTGACAGAATCAAAGAGTATCTCCAAGAACCACCCATCCTTATGCCGCCGGTTGAAGGGAGACCTCTGATACTATACCTGACAGTACTCGACAACTCAATGGGGTGTGTGCTGGGGCAGCATGACGAGTCTGGCCGAAAAGAGCATGCCATTTATTACCTTAGCAAAAAGTTTACCGACTGTGAGACCCGATACTCACTGCTCGAGAAAACTTGCTGCGCTTTGGTATGGGCTGCTCGCCGGCTGAGACAGTATATGCTGACTCACACTACCTTGTTGATCTCAAAGATGGATCTTATAAAATATATATTTGAAAAGCCTGCTCTGTCTGGGAGAATAGCAAGATGGCAAATGATCTTGACAGAATACGACATTCAGTGCACGACTCAGAAAGCCATCAAAGGAAGTGTATTGGCAGACCACTTGGCACATCAGGCAGTAGACGACTATCAGTCAATGAACTTCGAGTTTCCAGACGAGAGCATCATGATAGTGACTGACTGTGAGGTACCTGGACCGGATGAAGGACCTGAGGAAGGATCCCGATGGTCTATGCACTTTGACGGAGCCTCCAATGCTTTGGGTAACGGTATTAGCGCTGTGATCATATCCCCTCAAGGCACTCATACTCCACTCACTGCCCGGTTATGTTTCAACTGCACCAACAACATGGCGGAGTATGAGGCATGCATCATGGGTCTCCAAGCTGCGATCGACTTAAGGATCAAGTTTCTGAGTGTCTTCGGAGATTCCGCTCTCGTGATCAATCAGATCAAAGGCGAGTGGGATACGAAACATCCGAATCTTATTCCTTACAGGGAATGTGTGTTGACATTGATTCCCCACTTCACAAAGATAACCTTTGAACATTTCCCAAGAGAGGAGAATCAGTTAGCGGACGCGTTAGCTACGATGTCTTCCATGTTCAAAGTCAAATGGGACAATGAGGCTCCCCGGATCATCATTTGGAAACTGGACGAACCGGCATACTGTTGTGATCTTGAAACTGAGTTGGTGACTGAGAAGCCTTGGTACCATGAGGTGAAGAGATATTTGGAAGCTCAGGAATACCCTGAAGGTGCATCTGTCAACGATAATAAATTTCTGAGAAGGTTCGCAGCGAAGTTCTTCCTTAGCAACGACATCCTGTATAAGCGAAACCATGATTCGACCTTACTGCGTTGTATGGACAAAACTGAAGCAGAAAGGATCATGGAAGAGCTACATGAAGGGACCTTCGGAACACATTCCAGTGGACACACTATGGTAAAGAAAATCCTTCGGGCAGGGTATTTCTGGTCCACAATGGAAGCCGACTGTTACCAACACTCTCAGACATGCCATAAATGCCAGATATATGCAGACAAGGTGCATGTTCCTCCAGTTCCTCTAAATGTTCTGACTGCGCCGTGGCCTTTTGCAATGTGGGGCATAGATATGATCGGTGAGATTAAACCTACGGCATCCAACGGGCATCGCTTCATCCTGGTAGCGATCGATTACTTCACGAAATGGGTTGGAGCAGCTTCCTACGCTACGGTGACCAAGACGGTTGTGGCACAGTTCATTCGGCATAATCTGATCTGTCGATACGGCATCCCAGAAAGGATCATTACTGACAACGGTACCAATCTTAATAACAAGATGATCACTGAGCTCTGCGAGCAGTTTAAGATACAGCACCACAACTCTTCTCCTTACCGGCCGAAGATGAATGGGGCTGTAGAAGCAGCAAATAAGAACATTAAGAAAATTGTGCAGAAGATGACAGTGACTTATAAAGATTGGCACGAGATGTTACCGTTCGCTCTACATGGGTACCGTACCTCAGCAAGGACGTCAACCGGGGCAACTCCTTTCTCCTTGGTCTACGGTATGGAGGCAGTCTTACCGATCGAAGTGCAAATACCCTCTCTCCGGATAATGAAGGATGCAGATCTGAACCAAGATGATTGGATCCAGACACGACTTGACCAGCTAAACCTTATTGATGAAAATTGACTTGCTGCTATTTGTCATGGTCAAACGTACCAAAAACGGATGATCAGGGCATTTAACAAAAAGGTCAGACCACAAGAATATCAAGTTGGGCATCTGGTAATCAAGCGAATCATCCTTCCTCAGAGTGATCCAAGGGGCAAATGGACCCCTACGTACGAAGGGCCATTTGTGGTTAAACATGTGTTCTCAGGAGGAGCCATGATTCTAACCAACATGGATGGTGACGACCTTCCTCACCCCGCCAATGCAGACATAGTAAAAAGATACTACGCATGATAAATACCCGCTAGGTTGACATACCTAGGAAAAAATTAGGGCTTCCCGGCGAACCAAAAGGGTTCGGGCAAAATGAATGGATGAAATAAAAAAAATCTGTACACCCGGCAAGTCGAAAACCTGAAAAGGCGGCTTGGGCAAAAATGGGTATCCCGATGGACTGAAAACCCGAAAGGGCGGTCCAGGAAAAAGTTAGGGATAATGCGTAATACTATGTCTCATTGGATCACCTTGCATCCAGAATCTGGTATCAGCATCAAGTTCAGACGGCATCGATCAATCAGCTTCATCTTCAACTAAGGTCATCAAGTGATGAGACGCTCGGAGATATAAAGGCAATAGCAGAGTTGAAACCCAGTGGATCATTCATTTCACACAACTGTTTTATTTTCTCTTGTACAAATTTGTATAAACTCTTTTGTTTGGCGGCGTTTTCTTACTAGGACGTTAGCCTCTTGTACATAAAACGCCTATTTTTCAGGCAATTCAAAAATCAATACAAAAATCACTTTTCAGTTAAAATTGCCAATTGTTTTTTCCTTTTCTGTTTTGTTTTACGAAGAACGTCCAAGGTTCAATTTGTGATATATGCATTGACAATAATTTGCTAACTCATGAATATTTGCATACGAAACAAAGGATTAATTACAGGTAACATTAGAAACAGGGGCAATAAAGAGTTGTCTAAGCGATCTAATGGTTCCGTCCACCAAGGTACCAAGGTGAGTTCGGCTGAAGAACACAACCAGCATATCTTAATTCCCCAGAGAGTGAGCCAGCAAGTCAATACACTCTCCCCAAGCAAAGCTACAGTCAACCTTAAGGAAGTTGGGTATCCTCCGGCAGATCTCAATGTTCCCCAGCAATATACATGTATTGCTTAACAAGCATCCCCGACAGTCTTGACCTAAAGATTGTTCCCCGGCGGTATATCAAACATTCAATGGAGTCACTTCCCCGATACAGTTCAAAACTTCCCCAAGAGAGTCCAATCAGGATTTCCCCAGGAAAGTTGGAATCCATCTCCCCAAGCAGTAAGCTTATCCCCAGTAGATTCTGGAAGCTTATCCCTCGCAAAGCACGAACGTGTCCCCCGGCTTTATTCAAAGGTTATTTCCCTACCAGGATATAACTGGGTTATCCTCAGCCAAAAGCCACGAAAAGATCATTCTCGGCAAAGTCTCCTTATCCCCAGCGAAGTCTATTAATACTTCCAACATAACAACGGTATCCCCAGCGAAGTTACCATCAACATTTCAGCAAAGTATCTCTCTCCCCACAGAGTATTGCTCCCCAACAAGATCGCTAGAGTACTTTTTTCCCCGCAGAGTAATCTCTTCGCCAAGTTTATCCCCAACGGAGTTATCTTCTCCTACCGGTATTCTTACAACTATCATCCCCAGCGGAAGCAAGATCTATTCTCCGACATCAGCCCAGGATGTGACTTCCAGGCACCCGTCAAGGATTTACTTTCCTAGACGAAAACATACATTCATAAACATCACATTTTCATACATCATAACATGCATATACGCATCATATCCTACAAATCTCATTTATATTGAGAATATCATTGCTTGATCCATATCATGCATTGCATATGACGGACCTTTACCTTTCAGGAAACATCCAGTTAAGTTCTCAGCTATATTCCAAGACCTTGTCTGGTTCAGTTAAATCGACCCTAAGATTTTCCTGATTCTTATCCAGTCAAAGGCCTTCTCTGGTTCAGTCGGATCGACCCTAAGATCTCCCTGATTCTTATCCAGTTGAAGATTCCAAGACCTTGTCCGGTTCAGTTAAATCAACACTAAGATTTTCCTGATTCTTATCCAGTCAAAGGCCTTCTCTGGTTCAGTCGGATCGACCCTAAGATCTCCCTGATTCTTATCCAGTTAAAGATTCCAAGACCTTGTCCGGTTCAGTTAAATCAACCCTAAGATTTTCCTGATTCTTATCCAGTCAAAGGCCTTATCTGGTTCAGTCAGATCGACCCTAAGATCTCCCTGATTCTTATCCAGTTGAAGATTTCAAGACCTTGTCCGGTTCAGTTAAATCGACCCTAAGATTTTCCTGATTCTTATCCAGTCAAAGGCCTTCTCTGGTTCAGTCAGATCGACCCTAAGATCGCCCTATTTCTTATCCAGTTGAAGATTCCAAGACCTTGTCCGGTTCAGTTAAATCAACCCTAAGATTTTCCTGATTCTTATCCAATCAAAGGCCTTCTCTGGTTCAGTCAGATCGACCCTAAGATCTCCCTGATTCTTATCCAGTTGAAGATTTCAAGACCTAGACCAGTTCAGTTAAATCGACCCTAAGATTTTCCTGTTTCTTATCCAGTCGAAGGCCTTCTCCGGTTCAGTCAGATCGACCCTAAGATCTCCCTGATTCTTATCCCAGTAGAAGACATCCCAGATTCTCTCAGCGTTACTGTTGAGGTTGAAGTCGCCCAAGATTCTCTCAGCGTTACTGTTGAGGTTGAAGTCGCCCAAGGTTCTCTCAGCGTTCCTGTTGAGGTAGTAATCGTCCAAGGTTCTCTCACCGTCCCGTTGAGGTAGTAACCACCCCTGGTTCATTCATCACCATTTGAAGCTCCAGATTCACTTCCTGTAACCAGCCAGGACACGTCTATACAAAGAGTCTGAAGACCAACTCCTGTAACAGGCCAGGTAATCATTTTCTTTTCCAGGTACGCAAGTTCTCTCTAAGGAATATCTTACGCGATCGACACCTCCAGATGGCATCTATAAGCCCATCCACCTATCCATCACCTCTCAGCATGGCATCTATAAGCCCATCATCCTATCCATCAGTCTCCAAATGGCATCTGTAAGCCCATTCCCACCATCACACTACTATGTGAGCGCAAATTTCTAGGCACTCTAGTGTTCAATCATCTTCTACCTTCGGATTACAAAAGGCATGTCAGCCAATCTGTATCCTCAGGTTTAAGAAGATTGAACAGGGGCAACTGTTGTACCCCAAAATTTTCCCTCCCATATTCTTCAAGATTTGCAAAGAGCAGGCTTCAAAATCTCCCCAAGGGTTGCACAATTCAAAGGCCTCCTAACAGTCAAAAACTAGGGTTTTGATTCTAGCAAAGAAGTTGAAGTTTTCAAGGGTCCAATCAAGTCCCACATGCCTACAAACATGGTCAAGCATCCACATGCCAAGTTTCAAGACTTACAACACAAAATTGCACAGTCAAAAACCCTAATTGCTCAACAGTCAACTGCAGGGGGCAAAATGGTCATTTGACAGTCAAAAGTCCAAATTTTTGGTCAACATCTTATTTTGAAGCCACAAACATCATTTGATCAATTCTTGATCATGATTTTTAAGGCATGACTCAAAAAGTCTCAAGATGCAAAAGTTTCCATATTTGGACAGTTGAAAAAAGTCAACTGTAACTTGACCAAGGCATAACTTCCACATGGTTTATCAGAAAAATTCCATCCAAATCTCATTTTTAAGATAAAGACATTTCCTACAACTCCTCTTCACACTTCAAGTCCAAGAAATGCTCTCACAAAAAGTTATCAATTTCAACATTATAGGTCATTTTCAAAAGTCAACAAAAAGGGACTTTAAGTCAAAGACCATAACTTGAGATTGGTAAATCAAAATGACATGGGACCAAAGGCATTGGTTAGAGGACTTCAAGACCTTTCCAAAATGTCCAAGAACATGATCAAAGCTTAAAAATTGAGCAAGATATGCCTTGTGGAAGTTGGGAAATTTTTGGGAATTTTGAAAAGTCAACTTTACTTCAAATGCCTCAAAATTGCTAATGGGCCACATTTTCTTCCAAGAATCATCATCCAAAGGCTATGCACGACCATTGGCCCAAAGGGAAGTTATTTCATCATTTTTTATTATTTATTTGAATTTTTAATCACCATTAATTCGTTTAATTAAATAAAATATGACAAAAATAGCAAAGCATGTGTTTTGAATCTTGTGATACAGCTAATAGACTCCTTAAAGACTCAAGATTTCGTGCACCCTCAATTAGGAAAGATTTGGTGCAAATTGGCATGTTCTTCATGAAGAAAATATTGAAAAAGATTAATAAAAATCAAATTTTGAAAACCATTAAAGACAAAGCTTTGGGCTTGGATTATTGACCAAAATCGTTCCTTATACAAGCACAAACCTAACCCTAGTGCAAAGAACCAGAAGGCTGCGCCTAAGAATCAAAACCAACTTTGCATTTTTCATCAAATTTTTCAAAACTGAAAACGATATTGCAGGGAGTTCCAAAGCTTCTAACCAATTTCAATAGCTTGCAAGGGCTTCAAGGAACCTAACTGCATCCTTTTTCAATCCCCACGCATCAAGAATTGGTATATATAACTCAAAATTTCTCATACTTTATGCATAGTCGTGTTTCAATTTATGGGCATTTTCCATACAGTTTAATTGTTGTTCTGTACTAATATGGACCTTCTGAGTCTATTGACATTGTTTAATTGAGTTTTCATAGCCTATATGCAAAGTTACCATTGGAGCCTTCTAGGTTTTCAGAGGTCACGAATTAGGGGTTTCCTCTTCAGGAAAAATTGAGACACAAGACCCACGCCATTGAAACCAGAAGCTCATGACTAATCGTTTCCATACCTCACGATCAATTTATGATCAACAGGATTTTATTCGCTATTTTTGTGTGCAATGTTTAGTGGGGGTTTAAAACCCCCGCTATCTAACCTTTTTTTTTCAGGGCAAAACGCACAAACGGAGAAGATGATGACTTGTCTCAATGTGATAGGGTTATTCAAACTTTAGCGCGTTTTCTTTGATTAATAGCATTAGCGTTTTGTTTTTTTTATATATTAATTGTTATCCATTATTATTACAAAGTAACAAAGCAGCTCAGTTGGTGGAAAGCAGCGCTGGCAAGCCTTGGGACCTGGGTTCGATTCCCAGGTCCCCTCACTTTCTTAATATATTTTGTTTCAACGTGATTCCATGCAGTTTCAACCCTAGGGCCTACCATGCGTCTTCTTGTCTGTGTTTGCCACGCGCCCACTGATCTCAATCCAATGGCCATGATCTGAGGAGCACCCTATGCATTGGTCAATGAAGCCACACGTGACCACCAGAAGTCAAGCAGGCCTCCAATAAATGGGCCAAAAATGCTGGATAATACCTCCAAATTGGGGTCAACACCCCCCAAGTGTTTGTATTTCTTTTCTTTTTTCTATTTTCTATTATTTGTTTTAATTTAATTATTTCCTTTTAATTCTTTAAATTAATATATTTTCATAAAACATAAAAATAAAAAAAAATTAGAAAGACAAAAAACAAAAATATTTTATTTAATACATTTTTTTGTAAATAAATTTTATTAATTGATTTAGTTTTAATTCTAGGTTTAATTTCAAATGTTTTTTTTATAAACTAAAAAATATAGAATTAGGGTTCTAAATATTTTTATTCTTTTTCTTTTCTTTCACCATAATTAATAATTAATTATTTATTTTGTAAAAAAATTGCCATTAAATAATTAGGTTGATTCTAGGTTTAATTTTAACATTTCTTAATAAATTAAAAATAGTTTAGAATTAGGTTTTAATTCCATTAATTTTCTTAAACTCCATAAATACAAAAAACTCAAAAAAAATAATTTCTTTTTCTCATTTAACTTGATTAACTTATTAATTTTAATTCCATTTCCTTAAAAGGGTCCAACGCCCTCGCATTCGATCACAACTCTATTTCGCGCGCTTATTTTATTTCCTTTTTTTCATGTAATTCTCCCAAAGCCATGTAATAGCTTAATTAGACATTTATCTTTTCCGCATTTTTTTATTTTATTTCAAATCGGGTCTTGGATTAATTTGGCGATGTAGACCCGCGTCTTTGTAATAGCGTAGGACTTTTAATTCTCGCATCTTTTAAACTGTTAATTAATTTGCATGAAAGAATGAATGCTAAAATAAAAGCAATGCGTAGACCACCAATGCATGAACAAGATAAACATAAATGAAAACGACACATAAATCACACACCACCCCTAGGGTACGCCTCACTGTTGCCTTGCCCCTCGAAAGGTGATCGTCGAGTAGAGGATGTTTTAATAAGTCCTCATGTCCATGACCATGGCATGAGGGTAGCTTCTAAGGTGTCTTCCTATTGCTCTGGTGATCACCATGTCCCGAACCCTCGAATTGACCCGAATACCTCCAACGGTGGTGCTACCTACCTCTCAATGGTGGGATGGCACTACTTTAAGGACATTTACACAGACGAATTCCTTAGGGTAGGTAGACGACTCTAGATACTTGCTCTAATCTCAAAATAAATCAAAAATACTTTTCACACCGACACTTTTCAAAAAGCTTTCGAAAGCAACTTTTCAAACACTCTTGAGGACTGATACAAGAGTCGAACTGAAATTTTCAAAGAAACTTTTTTTAAAACCCACAGTTGAAAAGCAAACAAACAATTTTGAGAACACAAATGAGCAAGTATCTAAGAGCCCATGGATAACCATGGATAGAAAGGGTGCTAACACCTTCCCTTTCTATAATATACCTTCCGAACCGAGAGCAATCTCTATAAGGAATTTTTCTGTGCTTTTGTCCTTTCCATTTGGAGAAAATAAAAGACGGTGGCGACTCTTGCTTCCGCAACATTTCGCGAACCAGCGTTAAACAGTCAGTTCCAGATCCACTGATCACAGAACTGGCGACTCTGCTGGGGAATCTTTTTAAAGTGAGGTGTACCTTAGGATAGTTCATAACTGTGTTTTCAATTGCTTTGACTTGTTTGCTTTAAAATTGTGGAACTTTCTTGGGAGTTCTATAGATCCTAACCCGGATCTGGGGATACCTTCTTAGAAAGTAGCAACAAGGCTGTGAGGGAACTGTGCGGGGTATACCGACATGGTTGAAACAGTCTGCTATGTTGATGTGGCACTTTGGTGTGTACCGGTAACCCTTGAGTTTAGTCAAGGAGAGTACGGGGCCTCCATGTGGTGTCGTGAAGCATCAACTGACCTTAGGAACCTTAATTGAACAATCTTGGCCTCTTTAGGGTAGTGAGATAACTGACTTTGGTGCAGTCCGAGGTTGGTTGATGCTCGATACTACACTCAATTGAGGGTTGCTTTCCTGGAATATTTCGGTCGCCAGTTCAGTGGCTATATCGAAACGATGAACAATGAAAGCAATCCCGTGATATTGGGACCCTTAGAACCCGGTTACTTCTAATAGGACAGGTTGAGCCCACCAACTTTAAGAGGGTAATACCCAGACCCCATGCTGGCCTAAACTCTAAGGGCTTGTCTTGTGTGACTTGTGTGCCTTACATGTTTGCCTTTGTAAATATCTGTGGTGTGTTTAATCATAGCATCATGACATCATCCAGCATCATATGCATTGACTAACCATTTCAGGGGTTCGAATCTTCATCTTTGTTCTTGTTTTGTAGGACATGGAAACTGTTCGCAGAAAGACAATTCAAATCAGCCTTGTAAGGATCCCTCCTCAGCTTAAGGAGCTTATATCCAGGATTCCCGAGAGCTCTTCATTCAGTGAAAGACATGGACGACTCATCAGCTTGGTCAACACCAACATTGAGGAAGATATGATAAAGGTCCTATTCCAGTTCTTTGACCCTCTGCATCACTGTTTCACTTTCCTGGATTATCAGCTGGTACCTACATTGGAGGAGTTCTCCCGGCTTCTGAAGATCCCTATCCTTGATCAACTACCCTACAATGGTACGGAAAAGGAACCCAAGCTTGAAGAGATTGCTAAAGCCTTACACCTACAACCATCTGACCTCAAAGGACATTGGGAAGTTAGAAGTGGCATCAAAGGGTTCTTAGCCAGGTTTCTGTTTGAAAAGGCCCATGAATGTTGGAACTCCCTTGACTTACAAGCTTTTGAAGAAGTTGTGGCCCTCCTTGTCTATGGTTTGGTGTTGTTCCCTAACCCAGATCAGCTTATAGATATCAGTGCTGTCCAGATCTTCATGTCTAGGAATCCTATACCTACGTTGCTGGGGGACATCCTTCACTCATGTTACACTCGAACCATGAGAAAAAGAGGTGTCCTTATGTGTTGCACTCCTCTCCTGGGAAGGTGGTTTATTTCGCACCTTCCACAATCAGCTTTGAAGAATGAGCGGGGTTTGAGGTGGTCACAACGGTTGATGACTCTTACACACGCAGATATACATTGGTGCCCTCGGTCCAGAGAGGATGTCACTATCATTGATCGTTGCGGGGAGTACCCTAATGTTCCTTTACTTGGAATCAGAGGAGGTATTACTTACAACCCATGCCTGGCTTGGAGACAGTTTGGTTATGCTCGGAGGGACGACCCTCATGACATGTTAATTCCTGACATAGTTTTTGACTTCGACAACGATGCACAAGGACTTCGCTAGAGATTTATCAGAGCTTGGAGGATGCCAAGTAGGATAGACAGCAAGACACTGGGGCACAGGAAATCCATCCCATTGGAACCTTATCTCAAGTGGGTACGAGCCCGCTCCCAGAAGTTAATAATGCCTTATCCTCATGTGCTCCCTGTGATCAAAGAGCCAGTCTTGGAAGGAGAGGTGTCCTACACCATTCAACAATCCTGACATGCCCACGTCCTGGGAAGAGATGCAGAAGAGCTGGATCCAGCTTAAGGAAGAACGAAATTCTCTTGAGACCAGTCTACATGCTAGTGAAAAGAAGGTCTTGGAGCTCACCCGCCTATTGCATGAGGAGAGGAATCTCAACACCTACATAGCTCCAAAGAGGATGCGTAGTGTCTTTTGGGATTGATTTGCTTTGTAATATGTGCCCATGAGGCTTTGATGTACTGAACAATTATTTCCTTAATGATAACGTGTGTTCCCTTTTTTGTCTACAACAAATTTGAACTTTCGAACCCTTGAATGCATTGCATAAACACATATCATTCATCATGTGCATAGCAGGTTTTCTTCTTTTCAGGTAGCTTACTGTTCTTCGCTGTTTATTTCAGCATCATGAATCCTGACTCATCATCAACCGAGATGTCTATCAAGGCTCTTCAGGCGCAGAACGCGCAATTTCAGGAACTGATCATGGGTTTGGCTCAGGGCTAAGAAGAGCTGAAGGCTTTGCTCCTGAAAAAGGAGAAGAAGAAGAAGAAGAGAACTGTTCTTTTCAACTCGGGCCGAAGGTTTGGCAACACTCTGCAGAATGAAGAGGCTGGTTCTTCTATAGGCAAGGGCAGTCCCCAAGGGGGAAAAGGTCCTAGTCCAGTAGTCTCTAACAACGAGATTGACTTTAATGAGGAACAGTATCCTCCCGCTGAAGACAGATACAAGCAGTTGGAAGACAACTGAATGCAATGGAGATCCAACAAGTGTCTGGGCTGGATTTCGGAGATTTGGGCTTATCTACTGGTGTGATTATTCCTCACAAGTTTAAGGCACCATCTTTCACCAAGTATGATGGGGCGTCTTTCCCTAAGCTACATCTCAGATCTTATGTGCGGAAGATTCAACCGTACTCAGTGGACAAGAACTTGTGGATCCACTTCTTCCAGGAGAGTCTTTCAGGGACTCATCTCGAATGGTTCTATCAGCTGGATGGGACCAAGGTTCGTAACTGGGAGGAGTTGGCTACTGCTTTTTACAAGCAGTATCAATATAATGCCGACCTTGCCCCTACACGTACCCAACTCCAGGGTATGTCACTAAGGTCAAGCGAAGGTTTTAAAGAGTATGCACAGAAGTGGAGGGATCTGGCTGGCAGGGTGCAGCCTCCGTTAACAGATCGTGAGCTGGTGGATATGTTCTTTGGAACCCTATCTGGGCCATTTTTCAATCATCTTATCAGGAATTCTTCGGCAGGGTTCACTGATCTTATTCTGACTGGGAAGAGAATAGAGGCTGGAATGAAGTCCGGCAAAATTCAGAAGGGTGCATCGTCAAATTCAGAGAAGAAGCCCTTTAAGAAGGAGGCCAATGCTGTATATGGGTCTAGAAGACAAGAGAAACCTGAGCGCCGCCAGTCTGTCAACGCGGTAATGATTGCTAAGCATGCTGCCGCTCCTCAGCAAACCAATCCTCAAAGGGCTGAAAGACCCAGAAGAGAGTTTACCCGTCTAAGTATGACCCTATCACAAATCTTGCCGCAGTTGCTATCCACCAACTTGGTGACTGTTAGAGAGGCCCCAAAGGTTGTGAACACTGCTTCTCCCAAATACAATCCAAATGCTCGCTGTGCTTATCACTCCAATAGCCCGGGGCATTCCATTGATGACTGTTGGGCCTTAAGGAACAAAGTGCAGGATCTTATTGACGCCAAGGAGGTACAATTTGAGGCACCTGAGAAGCCCAATGTGGTGACTGCTCCCATGCCTAACCATGGAGTAAATGCTATCAGGGAGGATGATGAAGTGGATGAAGCTGAGTTCGACAGCTGGATTTACCCGGCAACCTACAGTGAACCTAGCAATTGGATTGCAAAGGACAACCTACTTGTTTCTCTTGTTACTGAGTAATGAATCCTTTTGTTTTTGTTATTTGTAATAAACAATGATTTGAAACTCTATGGCCCGGTGTCTTACCCGGGGCACCGTGGCTTCATTTGTGAGGGCATATTAATTGTCATTTCATATATCATGAATAAAGATCTTGGACGTTTTCTCGCATTTCAAATCTTATGCTCCTTTTCTTTCTTTCCTTTCGTTATATATTGCAAAACAGCTGTATTTACACACACTCACTCATACAAGTTTCAATCCACTCTGGATCTCACTGGTAACGACTCTGCTACTGCCAGTTATGACTTCGAAAATCCGATCAATTTAGCCGAAGACGAAGGTGAAGATGATTGCGAAGTGCCTGGCGAGCTTGCAAGACTGTTACTCCAGGAAGAGAAGGAAATTCAACCGCACGAAGAGCCAGTGGAAATAATAAATCTGGGTACTGAGACAGACAGGAAGGAGGTAAAGATTGGTGCCAACCTAGAGCTCAGCGTGAAGCAACGGTTGACTCAGATGCTACATGATTATGTGGAGATCTTTGCCTGGTCCTACGAAGACATGCCCGGGTTGGATACTGATATTGTGGTCCATCATTTGCCTACCAAGGAAGACTGCCCTCCGGTTAAGCAAAAGGTCCTCCGTATGCGTCCAGAGATGTCTGAGAAGATCAAAGCCGAGGTTATAAAACAGTTTGACGCCGGGTTCCTTGCAGTGACTTCTTACCCTCAGTGGGTTGCTAATGTGGTGCCGGTACCTAAGAAAGATGGAAAGGTCAGAATGTGTGTCGACTACAAGGATCTGAACAGGGCCAGCCCCAAGGATGACTTCCCTCTACCTTACATTGATGTCCTTGTTGACAATACTGCTCAGCACAAGGTGTTCTCGTTCATGGATGGTTTTTCAGGGTATAATCAGATCAAGATGGCTCCGGAAGACATGGAAAAAACTACCTTTGTTACTCAGTGGGGCACCTTCTGCTACAAGGTCATGCCTTTTGGACTGAAGAACACTGGGGCAACCTACCAACGTGCCATGGTTGCTTTATTTCACGACATGATCCATCATGAGATAGAAGTGTATGTTGACGACATGATCGCAAGGTCCCTATATTTGCTAAATATGATGGGGTATCTTGTCCCAAACTTCATCTGAGGTCGTATGTTCGAAAAATCCAACCTCATACTGCTGACAGGAAATTATGGGTCCATTTATTTCAAGAAAGTTTGTCTGGTACTCAACTTAAATGGTTCTACCAGCTAGAAGGAACCAGCATTCACACATGGGAAGACTTGGCTATTGCTTTTTACAAGCAGTATCAATATAATGCTGACCTTGCACCGACTCATGTAGAATTGCAAAACATGTCCATGGGCTCGAATGAAGGGTTCAAGGAGTATGCCTAGAAGTGGAGAGACTTAGCTGGAAGGTTCCAACCTCCCTTGTCTGACCGGGAATTAGTTGATATATTCGTGGGTACTTTGACAGACCCATTCTTTAATCATCTGATTGGGAGTTCTTCATCTGGATTTACTGAGCTAATTCTGACAGGAGAAAGAGTTGAAAGTGGTATTAAGAGTGGGAAGATTCCAATGGATGTAACTTTTAATTCTTTGAAGAAGATGTTCATTGGTAAAAAAGAAACCAATGTTGTCTATGGCCAGAAAAGCAACAATAAAATTGACCACAATCAGTCTGTGGGTGAGGTGTTGATCTCTAGTCCAACACCTATTCAACAATCACAAGAGGGAAACCGTCGAAGGCTAGAAGCTCCATTAAGGAAGTTTACCAAGATCAACATGCCTTTATCTTAGGCATTACAACATTTTTTAAAGGCTGAACTCATCTCACTGTGGGATCCTACTCAGAATCCCAACACACCCTCTCCAAAGTACAACCCAAATGCAAGGTGTGCCTATAATTCGAACAGTCATGGGCACGACACCAAGAAATGCTAGGCCCTGAAAAACAAAATTCAAGACATGATTGATAACAAGGAAATTGAGTTCGACCTTCCAGAGACTCTGAACGTGATTACTTCACCTATGCCTAAGCATGACAAATTCATAAGTGCTATTGAAGTTATTTTGTATGTTGCTTCCGTAAGTGACATGGTTACTCCTCTCTCAACATTCAAGATGAATTTGCTACAAGCCGGCTTATTTCTTGGTTGTCTTAAATAATGTTATTGCTGTGCAATTCAACCCAATGGTTGTGGGTTACTGAAGGAAGGAATTCAGCGCCTGATGGATGAACATGTAATCTTGATTGAGAAAGTTCTGTATGCTGAGAATTTGTGCCGAGATTTATCTATCATATCTGTTACTCCTTTAAAGATCCCTTCCAAGGGTCCTGTAAGGATTACTACCAATCCAAAAGTTGCTCCTTTAATCATTACAACAACTGGGCCCATCCCATATTCCTCAGAGAAGGCTATTCCATGGAGTTATGGGTCTGACGTCTATTACCATAGTGTTAAACAAGAGTTGTCTGACGATGATGATGAAGAGGTTGATCCTAATATTGGCAATATTGCAGGGACCAACAAAATTACTAGAAGCGGAAGGATTTTCTCCCCGAAAATCTCTCCACCTGCTCAAGTCACAATTACTAAGACAATTGCTGAGGCTCAGGGTAAAGAGCCAATGATAGAGCCTGCCCAGATAGAGGCGCCAAAAGAAGCTGCAGTCAAGGACACCTCTGGACAAGAGTTGGAAGAGGTTTTGAAAATCATCCGTAAGAGAGACTATAAAATTGTTGAACAGCTGGGGCATACCCCATTAAAAATCTCCATGCTATCTTTACTACTGTGTTCTGAAGCCCATGCGCAGGCTTTAGTAAAATTCGTGAAGAGTGCTCATGTGCTGCAAGAAATTTCAGCTGATCAATTTGGAAGTTACGTGGCTAGTTTAACAACTAATAATGGATTAGGCTTCTCTGATGCTGACCTGACTCCGAAGGGGAGAAATCATAATAGGGCCCTGTATGTTTCCATTGAATGTAGGGGCACTACGTTGGCTCATGTGTTAGTTGATACTGTCTCTTCTCTGAATATTCTGCCAAAAGGCGCTATCGACATACTGGATTGTGAAGGGGTTATGCTGAAAGCCACTGACATCATAGTTCGAGCCTTTAAAGGATAAAAAAGAATGGTACATGGAGAAGTGTACCTCCCGATTAAAGTGGGTTCATAGATCTTTGAATCCACCTTCTATGTAATGGACATCCGGCTAGCTTATTCTTGTCTACTAGGACCCCCTTTGATTCATGGGGAAGGCATTGTTACCTCCACTTTGCACTAGAAATTAAAGTATCTTGTGAAAGGGAAAATTGTTACTGTCTACGGAGAAGAGAAGTACATGGTTAGCCACCTGAACTCATTCCGGTACATGGAGATGGATGGAGAATTTATTGAGACGCCATGTCAAACCTTTGAAGTGATTTCTCCTGCTGCTATTTATGATACGGTGCCAGAACTGACTGTTATACTGGTTTTGCGTTTGTGTTTGCAAATGTTGCAGTAAGCAAGAGTCGCCACCGACTTTTATTTTATCCAACAAAGGAAAGGGTGAAAAGAACAGAAAAGACCTTTCGAGATTATTTCTGAGTAAGAGGGGTAGATTATGGAAAGGGAAGGTGTTAACACCCTTCCCATCCGTAGTTATCTACGGGCTCTTAGATGCTTAGCTCATTTGAAAAATACCTTGTGCTTTTGTGTGTTTTTGAAAAGTATTTTGAAATGCCTTAGTGCGGCGATTTGCTTTATGATAACTCTTGTATTAGTCATCAAGAGTGTTGATAAAGCATTTTTGAAAAGGTTTTTGAAAATTGTTTTGTGTAAGTGTAAAAAATTTGTTTCTGAGCAAGCATTTAACAACTATCTAATTTAATCGAAAGGTTGTTCTTTTCCTCTTTTCCTTTAGACATTTCTATCCTACTATTAGTGAGTAGATAGCCCTATCCTTGGATGTTTGAGGGACATTCGAAGGGATGTTTTTATAGTCACAAAGACAACTGGGCAAGAAACCTTAGTAACTACCCTAGGGTTTTAAGATCATTTTTTACCGAGGCAACATCGAGAGGGTCATCGAGGGACTTATGATATTTTTAAACCGGAGGGTAGCCACTAAAATCTCTCACGTTTCAAGAGTTGTAACTATTTTTCCGAAGGAAACCAAAGTGGGAATACCCTAGAGGTGCACATGTGCAAGTGTGTTTGTTTCATTTATTTATCTTTGTGTTAGGTTTGCTATCGTTTGATTGTTATTCTTTCCATACAATCCTAATTAGCAAACATCTAAACAGTTAATAATTTGCAGGAATTTAAAATGCAGGATTTAAAGCTACGCTATTACATGGCTTCGGGGAGGGGGATTATTACATGTCCAAACTTGGGGATAAAAACAGTAAATGTCCTAATTTAAGCTATTACATCCCAGTAAGCAGATACAAAATATGAAAAAAATAAAAATACTAAAATGAAATCGCGCGCGAATTGGAAATACGTCTAAATCCTAGAAAGAAAAGTCTTTTGTTTGTTTTTTATTTAATAAAAGAAAAATAAAAATCTAAATCTACTTAATTTTAATTTAAAATAAATGTTTAAGTAATTAATAATTAATTAACGAAATTAAATCTACCTAATTTTTTGTGATTTTTTTATTTTTATGGTGGTTAAAACTGGAAGAAATAAAATAATAAGAGAGGCAAAATAAATAGATTAGGAAGTAAAAAAAAGTGCAACTTGCAGGATGTAGGCCTGGATCGAAAATAAGCCTAAGCTGCCTTTCGATCCAATGAAGAAACTGGTCGAAGGTGCATAATGGACTGCACGCTTGGGGTCGCTGGCTATGAATTGGCCAACATCTGGCAGCAAGGAAATGATGGTGTATGACATATTCCTTTGGTCTAGGAACATTGGATCTGCAGGAAATTCATTAGAAAAGCAAAACAAAAATTCCAAACTTGGGCCGAATCTGGTCTTGGATTCGACAGCCCGTGGCTGTGTCATCCTGATTCGAACCCCCCCGAGTTTGAATCAAAATCCATTTCATCCTGAGATATCATGAATCCTGAGATTCGAAGGAACCAAAATTCAAATGCCCTAACAATGGCAGGTGTAACACGGTGGGAGAACTGACTCATGTGTTTTGCATTTGTTCGCAATTGTTGCGGATAGTAAGAGTCTCCACCGATTTATCTTTTATCCAATAAGGAAAGGTTGAAAAGAACAAGAAATACCTTTCAAGATTATTTCTTGAGTTCGGAGGGTAGGTTATGAAAAGGGAAGGTGTTAGCACCCTTTTCATCCGTAGTTATCTACAGACTCTTAGTTGCTTGCTAGATCACTTGCTTTTATTTGAAAATGTGCTTGTGGTGTGGGTTTTGAAAGTATTTTGAAAACGTCTTTGTAATGATTCTTGTTTCTATAAGAACACGTACAAAGAGCTTTGTCTTTTGAAAATGTTTCAATTTGAAAGTGTTGGTGTAAAAATATTTTTTTGTTTGTGAGCAAGCAAGTAACTAGGAGCATCCTCTCTACTCAAAAGGTCTAATGTTATTTTCCTCCTCCTTTAGATGTTACTATCTTACCATTGATTTGGTAAGAAGCCGCATCGTTGGATGTGAAGGGACGGACGTGGGACGTTTGTATAGTCATAGAGGGCAACCTATGGGACGTTTTAGCAATGTCGTTTAGGGACAAGAACGTTTAACGAAGACAACATTGGGGTCATCAAGGAACTACGATCTTTTATTGAGGGTCTTTACTAAAACGCCCATATTCAAGGGACATGACTATTTTCCGAGGCAACAAGTGAGATTACCCTAGAGGTACATGTGTGTGAATAGTGTGTTTGATTTGCATGCATTTTGTCTTTGATTTTTGGGTTGTCTATTTGTTGTTTTTTATCTTGCCATACATCCTAATTACTAACATTTGTACAAAAGCAATAAAAATGCAGAAAATAAATCCTACACTATTACAACCATATTGAATAGCAAGAAAATTTAAAGACAAAACAAAATAAAAGAAGGAAAAATGGATGCTTCAATTTGGGCAGCGGAGCCCTTCGATTTTGCTTCTCTGGCTCCCTTCGGTTTGGCCTGGAAGTAGTGAGGATACGCCTTTCAATTTGGGCTTAGACTGAAGCATGAGATGCAGCCTTCGATTATGCCTTTCTGCTTCCTTTGACTGGGGCCTGGAATCAGCATAAAGTGCACTCTTCACCCTAAGCTCCTTGTTGCCTTCTTCGATTGGGCTTGGCAGTCAGTGTGGACTACTTTCATTTCTCCCTTCTGGCTGCTACTTTCGACTGGGCCAGGGAATCAGTGTGAACATCTTTCATTTCTCCCTTCTGAGTCCTTCGTTTGGACTGTGAAGCAGTAAGGGGGTGAAGCCTGAGGCTTCGTTTCATACTTCATTCCTCCTGTTTTCCTTCGTTTGGAATTTTAATAGCAACATGGCCTAAGGCCATACTAGTATTGTCTCATGTCCAGGTTAGTTCTTAGAGCATGTTTGATAAAAAAATAAAATAGACTACAAGATTAGAAATGAAAACAAACTAAAAGGGTGGAAACAAAAAGGAAACAAATGTTATGTATGTGCTTAAAACGAAAAGTTCAAGGTCAGAGTGACTTACCTTGCATGAAGCTGGAACGTGTGCTGGACCTTGAGTGGCTTCCCTGAGTGCTTATGGATTCGAAGGAAAGAAACAAAGGTTATGCTTCTAGTATTGGATTCGAAGGTCAGGAGATGTGAGGGATGGTTTAAGATTCGAAAGAGAAAAATAAACAAGTGTTATGTTTCTTTAGATTCGAAGGGCCAAGGAATTAGGTGTGGTGTTTCTTCTGGATTCGAAGGGCCAAGGAAACATGTGTTGTGTTTCTTCTGGATTCTGGGTTTAGTGTTTTAGAATCTTAAGAGTTTAAGAGTTTTTGAGAGTTTTGATGATTTTTTAAAGATTCGTTCCACCACCCAAAAATCCTCTTCAGCTTGCAAATGTTTCTCTATTTATAGAGAAAGGGTTAGAAGTGATGAAGTAACCAGGTCTGTAGGATAACAAACCATGGTTTGGTTGAAAATGAAACAAGTTTAGTCCCTTTTCGTTTGTTCCCACGTTTCAAGTACAAGTAGGGGCCTACTGGAAGGATATTTGACTTATGCTTCTGGCACTATTTTCGTTCAGACACAAATCAGATTGGAAGCTAATTTTGTGATTAAAGTACTCTTTATGAAAAAAGGGTACATAGGCTTTTGCTATTTTATCCAAGAATGGTATTATCCAATAGACATAGATTCAAACCTTTGTGTAAGCCTCTGATTATGTAAAGATTTGAAAGCAACATAGCCTAACAAGTAGGATTTGGAGGATAAGGCTATGAGATTTTCTCAAAGTTCTTCAAACAAACTTGCTTCGAAGGGTCCAGAGTTGGGTTCGAAATATGCTGATTCGAAGGGAATCAAAACTCCAATCGAAGCTTTGTGTGAAGGTGGCTCTTGTCCAATCGAAGGCTTTCCTGCCAGAGGTCACATGGCCAAATGAAAGGGTGTATACAGGAGGTCCCTGCCTTGTGCTTGCTGACATGAAGGAAATCCTGGCTTTGTTGTGTCAAAGGAAAACATGGAAAACCAATGGCTTATGAGTCGAAGGAGAGCTGCAGGAGGCCATTGCTTGGTTTCTTCAAGCAAACACGCAAGAGGTCTTTGCTCAAACGAAAGCTTGCATGAAAGGAGCCATATGTCTAAACTAAGGGTGTAACAAAAACTTGCATTGAATGGGGCCACACGCCCTAAACAGAAGATGCATGTATGAGGTCTAAATACCCAAACGAAAGATGCATGTAGAAGGTCTAAATGCCCAAACGAAGCTTGCAACAAAGGGGGGCACATGCCCAAGCGAAAGAGGCATGCGAGGCTTGCATCAATGGAGGCCACATGCCCAAACGAAAGAGGCATGCAGGAGGAAAATTGTGCAATTGAAGGATGCTAAAATGAGGTAAAAGGTGCAATAAAAGGATATCAGAAGAAGGCTTTTTGCCTTAGAATCAAAGGAGGCTACATGAGGCTTTTTGCCTTGTGCCTGCTGGCCTGGTGGGCGCCTCTTGCATGCAAGAAGGAAGCTATGGCTCAATCGAAAGTTGTATGCAGCTAGCCACCAATTTGTGAATCAAAGCAAGCATGAAGGGAATTATTTTTCTAATCAACATATGCATGCAGGCATCAAACGTCCAATCGAAGTAGACATATAAGCAGCCATTGCATTGTGAACCATGTGAGGCCAAAGATGCAATCGAAGGTTGCATGCAGGAAGCTCCTGCCTTGTAAATCAAAGCCAGTGTGTCATAGGCCAATGCCCAATCGAAGAATGCAAGCCAAGCTTACATCGAAGAAGGCCAAAAGTCGAATTGAAGGATGTGAATTGAAGAAGACTTGCTTTTTCTCCAATTTTGTTAAAAAGATTATTTTTATCTGTTTTCCCATTTTTTAACAGTTTCATCTTTAACTTGATGCTGGAAAATCCAATTGTACTTGTGAAAGCTTGAATCTTGGGAGAAATGGCTTAAGAAATGAGAGGGCGAATTTTTGGGTACAACAACTACCCCTGTTCAATCTTCTTAAAACTGAAGAGTTAGATTGGCGAGTCTGCCATTTGTGACTTGAAGGTGGAAGATGATTGAATACTAGAGTGCCCAGAAATTTGCACTCGATGATGTGGTGGTTGATTGTGTAAGAAATGGGCTTAAAGATGCCATTTGGAGAGATGATGGAGAATTTTCGGAGATGGGCTTATAGATGCCATCCAAAGGTGATTGTTGACAGAAATTAGACTAAGCCTAAACTTGACTTCAATTGGGAAAGAATCAGAATAAATCTTTGGAGCGATTTATTTAAACCAGAGAAAGTGTCTACTGGAAAGGTATCAGGATAAACCATTGATCGATTTAAACTGAACCAACAGAGGTCTTGAATATTCTTTAATTGGAAAGAATCAAAATTAATCTTTGGAGCGATTTATCTAAACCAGAGAAAGTGTCTAACGGAAAGGAATCAGGATAAACCATTGACCGATTTAAATTGAACCAGCAGAGGTTTTGAATAAGTGTTTGTCATGTAGATAGTCACCCCGTCTTGTTTTTGGAATTTATCTATAATCAATTTGTTCATAGATGATTATCCTGTCTTGTTTCAGGTATTAATCTGTAACTATGAAGCTTGCTTGTGATAGATGATGAAGTAATCTTGAACGATTACTACCTCAACAGATAACAAAGGAATCTTAGACGATTACTACCTCAACCAATGATGAAGGAATCTTAGACGATTACTATCTCAACAGATAATAAAGGAATCTTGGACGATTACTACCTCAACTGATGATGAATGAATATTGGACGATTACTACCTCAATAGATAATGAAGGAATCTTGGACGATTACTACCTCAGCAGATAATGAAGGAATCTGGGATGATTACTACCTTAGCAGATAATGAAGGAATTTGGGACGATTACTACCTCAACAGATAATGAATGAATCTTGGATGATTACTACCTCAACAGATAATGAAGGAATCTGGAACGATTACTACCTCAACAAATAATGAAGGAATCTGGGACGATTACTACCTCAACAGATAATGAAGGAATCTTGGACGATTATTACCTCAACAAATAATGAAGGAATCTTGGATGATTACTACCTCAACAGACAATGAAATAATCTTGGACGATTACTACCTCAACAGACAATGAAGGAATCTTGGACAATTACTACCTCAACTGATGATGAAGGAATATTGGACGATTACTACCTCAACAGATAATGGAGGAATCTTGGACGATTACTACCTGTTGCACCCAAAAATTTGCCCTCTCATTTCTCAAAGAATCACCCTGGATCCTCAAGTTTGCTTCCAAGCCTTGAACTGCAAATTTTCCAGGAAAATCACTTACAAGGGCAAAATGGTCATTTGCATACTGAGAAGTCTAACTTTGACTTTTGGATCAAAATCAAATCTCAAAAATCATGTTTCATCAAGACATGTTGGAATATGAAGTCTGTTCATCAGGAAATTTAAAAGTCAAATTTTATTTTGGGGAAGTCAAATTCTAAGTACTTCGAAATTTTTCTAAATGTTTAAGAATTATGACAATTTTAGAACTTCTGACCAGATTATCACCATAACACTCAGCAAATTCTGGACACTCTCAAGGCAGAGTTTGGTCAGAACTTCTGGGCAAGTTTTCACAAAATCTTCAGTCAGAGTTTGCCAGGATAATTCAAAGAAGGTTAAGAAGCAATGCTGCAAGCTTTCTAGAAAGTCTGTAAGCCCCTTCAGAACATGCTGGAGTCAGAAGATACAAATATCAGAGGTTGGATGTTACGCTGAAGCTGAACTTCTGATCCAGAACTAAGCAATGATGCAGAGTTTCACATGGCAGGATTTCTGATTTGTTAAATCTCATCATCACTTAATGCTCACAACCACTTTTGAGTTATTATCCAAAGGATTTCCCCCACGTGTACCCCTACTGTCTTGGGAAGACAAACTTTTGTGCAAAAGTATGCTAAGCCCATGCGTGCTTATAATTTTCCTTAATTCATGCTGACAAATCTAGCTTAGGTGTTGTTAACCATTCTATTTGGTGCATTGAACCACACTTGTTTAAGCTTACTTCAAGAGTAAGTCAGCATCTAGCGTATGATGTTGGTGCCACATGACTTCTCCAAACTACAAAAACTTTGCCTATAAATATAACACCTTTGGCCATTGAAAAGAGGTCGGAAAAATTTGAGAGAGAGGTGTGGAATTTGAGAAAGAAAAGCCTTGAACCCCTGCAAAAATTCCAAGAGGCCAAAAATATTACAAACATAAAAATATAAAACCTTAGCATTTGATTCTTGCATTAATACTCCATTTTTCCTCAAGTCATTTCTTGACCAAAACCACCCATACAGTTCCTGATATACGTTCAAAAGCCATCCAAAATTCTGTAGTCAAACAGTAACACATTCTCCACCAACGTCCCACTCAAAAAGTCAGAACTTTGTCCCTTG
Source organism: Vicia faba (assembly GCA_948472305.1). Taxonomy (NCBI): domain Eukaryota; kingdom Viridiplantae; phylum Streptophyta; class Magnoliopsida; order Fabales; family Fabaceae; genus Vicia; species Vicia faba. The sequence goes on from OX451735.1 coordinate 243,114,193, forward strand.
TTTGTTCCAGAATCTTCTAATCATTTACAGCCCAAGTTGAAAGTTTTCAGCCTGCTGAACACGTGAGGAAGCTGTTCAGAACACCACAAGTGATCAGAATCAGGTTCTAACTCCCAGAGTATTTTCTAGCTGCAAGGTAAGTTTCTGCTGACTCTCATCATATTATTTAGGCATTGTCAGATTTTTCATATTTAACACAATGTAGATATTCTGATTCTGATGATGTACATATTCTGAGATTTCATGCATCTGCCTGCCTAAGTAGAGGGAATTCCAGTTCAGAGTTTCATAAAGAAATTAGGACTCAGAATTAGGATTAGCAAATTCATGTTGCTTCTGATTTGTATTTCTGATATTTCTTGAAACTTGTCATAACTGTCATGTGTACAACTTCTGTTCTGTTAAGAAATGACTAAGTTGCAGATGTTCTAACTAGCATGGAGAGGGAGAAGAAGTTCTACCAGTGGCATCAGAACTTCTGAAAAATTCTTTGTTCCCAGCGGATCCAGAACTTCTGACCTTCCCTATTTCTATTAACGTTGTTTCTGTTGGTGCTGTACGTCAAAGTCAGAACTTCTGACCTCTCTATTTCAGCATTTGGCGCTGATCCTGCCTTCTTTCTCTTTGTTATTTTTTACCATCACCTTTATTTTTCATTAATAAAAAAAAACACCAAAAACATTTTACATTTTTTACATGCTGAATTTTATTTCTTAAAACAAAAAGATCAAAAAATATTTTCTTAAACAAAACTTATTTCTTTTCTTAAATAAATAAGCATTTTACATTTCCTGTACATTCTTATCCATTTCAATATGGTTGTAATAGTAACTTAGGATCTAAATTAAAATCCCCATTCATAAATTTGTACACCCCATCCCCCCTAAATATTGTAATAGCGTAGGACTTTACATTTATGCACTTTTATTGCTTTCATATATTGTTAGTAATTAGGGTGTGTATGGCAAGACTAAAACCAATGTTAGAAAACCCTAATTCAAGACAAAATTATGCATGCAATCAAATACATTTGCACACTAGCACCCCTAGGGTGATTCCACTTGTTGCCTTACAAAAATGGCCATGTTATGCATGTGAGATGTCTTAGCAGAAACAAAAAATACAAGATCATAGTACATCGATGACGCTATCAAAGTTTCCTTTCAAATTGATCTTAGAGAAAAATGCTAAATCACCTCACAACATTGCTATCATGGTTATCCGATGGCCCATTCCCTTTCCTTCACATCCAACGACGGGGCTTCTTACCAAAACAATGGTAAGATAACAACGTCTAAAGGAGGAGGAAAAAGAACACCTAAGACCTTTTGAGTAGGTAGATTGCTCCTAGTTGCTTGCTCAATTTCAAAACAAACATCCTTTCTATTTTCAAAAACAATCACATACACTTTCAAAACACTTTCAAAACACTTTCCAAAAGTGAAATATTTTCAAAAGCTCAACACTTTTGTATACATTATTATGAACGAGAATCATTATAAAAGTTTGCCTAAACGATGGCGCCTTTTCAAAATACTTTCAAAAAACCACACAAAGCATATCTTCAAACTAAAGCAAGTGATCTAGCAAGTAACTAAGAGCCCATGGAAAACCATGGATGAAAATGGTGCTAATACCTTCCCTTTTCATAATCTACCCCCGAACTCAAGAAAACATCTCTAAAGGTCTTTCCTGTGCTTTTCACCTTTCCTTTTGGATAAAAGAAAAGTCGGTGGCGACTTTTGCTAAACGGAAACATTTGTGAACACAAACACAAAACCCTCAAGTCAGTTCTCCCACCGCACCACAGAACTGGAGACTCTACTGGGGAATTTTATAAAAGTGGGGTTACCTTAGGGCTAGATCACATTTACTTGATTTCTTTGATTGATTTGTATGCTTTACATTATGGTTCTCTATTTGGGTTTTCTTTGATCCTCCACCCGGATCTGGGACAATTTTTTAGGTAAGTAGCAATAGATTATGGAAACTGTACGGCGTAGACCGATATGGTTGAAGCAATAGCTATGTTAGTGTGACGCATTTGTGAGTACCGATATCCCTCATGTAGAATCAAGGAGAATACAGGGCCGCTGAGTGGCGTCATGAAGCACTAACTGACCTTAGAACCCTAATTGAACAAACTTGGCCATTAGGACGTAGTGAGATAACTGGTTTCAGTATAGAGCTGAAAATTGGTTGATACTCGATACTGCACTCATTGAGGCTGGACTTTTGGGATATCTCGGCCGCAAGAAAAGATTGATTGTACTGAGACAACGCCTAAAAGAAAGGTCAGTGATATTAAGATCCTTTAGAACCCGATCACTATTATTAAGACAGGTTAAGCCAACTAAACTTCAAGAGGGTACTTACCTATAAAACCTCATGCAAGCCTAAAACATATGGACTTGTCTGTTATATGTGTATATATCTACTTGTACATCATAACATCATAAACATCATAAGCATCAGGCGCATACTCACTAACCATTTCAAGGATTTAGAAATTTATCTTTGTTTTTGTTTTGTAGGTCATGAATTCCGGCCGAAGAAACACCATCAGAATTAGCTTTGTAAAAGCACACCCCCAGCTTCAAGAGTTAGCCTCAAGAGTGCCCGAGGATTCTCCTTTTACCAAGAAATATGGTCGACTCCTCAATTTGGCTACATCCAACTTCCAAGAGGAGATGATGTGTGTGCTGTTCCAATTCTTTGATCTCGTACATCATTGTTTCACTTTCCTGGACTATCAGTTGGTACCTACACTGGAAGAGTTCTCTCTACTCTTAGGGGTGCCCGTGCTTGATCAGATACCATTCACCGACCTAGAAGGGATTCCAAAGCCTGAAGTCATCGCCGAAGTTTTGCATCTGAAAAGAGCTGACGTCATAGCCAATTGGGAGACAAGAAGTGGGGTCAAAGGTTTCCTAGCCAAGTTTCTATTAGAGAAGGCTCGTTCATTCTGGGACGACGTGGATTTCCAAGATTTTGAAGACGTCCTGGCTCTCCTCATTTATGGTTTGGTTCTTTTCCCCAATTCGGATCAATTCATAGATGTTAATGCCATCAAAGTCTTTCTCTCTCGCAATCCCATACCTACCTTATTGGGGGACATCTTGCATTGCCTTCATACCCGCACCATGAAGAAAAGAGGTACTCTCTTGTGTTGTATTCCCTTACTTGCCAAATGGTTTGCTTCACACCTACCTCAATCAGTACTGAAGAACGAGCAAAGATTGACATGGTCTCAAAGGATAATGTCCCTCACCCATTCTGACATTCGTTGGTGTTCAAGATCCTTGGAATACATCTCTATCTTTGACCGCTGTGGGGAATTCCATAACGTCCCTTTGCTTGGTATTAGGGGAGGTATCACCTACAATCCTTGTTTAGCTCTTCAACAGTTTTGGTATGCCCAAAGAGACAGCCCTCATGAGATGCTCATTCGAGGTCTGGTGTTTGACTATGACAAAGAAGACCAAGATTACCGCCAGAGGTTTACACGAGCTTGGAGAATGGTAAACAAGGAGGACAATAGGACTTTGGGACACAAAAACTCTATCCCTCTCGAGCCTTACCTCAGGTGGGTACGGGCTCGCGCTCAAACACTTGTAATGCCTTATCCTTCCATTTTACCAGTCATCATATAGCTTGTGGACGAAGGAGATGTTTCCTACACTATCTTCCATCCCAACATGCCTACGTCTCTCGAAGACTTACAAAAAAAGGGTTGGATCCAGCTGAAGGAAGAATGATATACTTTCGAGGCTCGGTTCTATGCTAGGGAGAAGAGGGTCTTGGAGCTTACGAAACATCTATAAGAAGAGCAGAATGTGAACGCTTATCTCGCACCAAAGAGGATACGTTCGGTCTTTTTATCATAGAAAGCTATTTTGTAAGCCCAAGGGGCATAATGTAATCTTTCTTGTTTTGACTAATGAAAGTTAATGTTTGTTCATTCTTTTGTCTATGAAAATTTAAATTTCGTTAATCCTTGAAACCATTCGCATATTGCATATTCATGCATCATGACATGACAGGTTTTCGCATAACAGGTTTCCTTATCTCTCCGTTGTTTATTTCAGCAAGATGGATCTAGAGAAAACTGTGACAGAACTCCAAGCCCATAATTCTCAATTTCAAGAAGCTTTACTCGCCCTGGCCAAGGGGAAACAAGACATGATGGCTTTGTTGGCCGCTAAGAAGAAGCCAAAGAAGAAATCTCTACTCAACATGGGTGGAAGATTCAAGGAGACAATCCGTCAAATCCCAGTGGGAGGAGACTCATCTGAAGAGGACACGAACTAGGTCGGTGAGGTCAAAAGTACTCAGGCTGAGTTTGCCAATGATCAAGAATCTGATGATGATTATTTTAATGAATAGTATCCACCCGCAGACATCAAATACAAGCAGTTAGAAGACAGATTGAAAGCTGTTAAAATCCAAGCCATCCCCGGTTTAAATTTTGACGATTTGGGCTTAATCCCTGGGGTAGTCATTCCTCACAAATTCAAAATACCAACCTTTGCAAAATATAATGGTGTCTCTTGTCCAAAGCTCCATTTGAAGTCTTATGTGCGCAAGATAGAACCACACAATGCCGATAAAAAGCTATGGGTTCACTTTTTCCAAGAGAGTCTGGCTGGAACACAACTTGAATGGTTTTATTAATTGGATGGCTCTCGCATCAATACTTGGGGGGGGGGGGGGTCTAGCTACTGCCTTCTACCATCAATATCAGTACAACACCGACTTGGCACTGACAAGGGTTCAATTGCAAGATATGACCATGGGGAAGAATGAAGGATTTAAAGAGTATGCGCAAAAGTGGAGAGACCTTGCTAGTAGGGTCCAACCTCCTCTGACTGATAGGGAGCACATTGACATGTTCATGGGCACTTTATATGGTCCTTTCTTTAATCTGTTAGTCGGCGCTCTTCTTCTAGTTTCACCGAATTAATCTTAACCGGTGAAAGAGTTGAAAGTGGCATTAAAAGTGGGAAGATCTCTGTGGCATCCACCTCCACTCCCAATCCTATCAAGAAACCTTTTGCTGCAAAGAAATAAGTTAATGTTGTGTATGGGGCAAAGGCCCATGCCAAGAAGAATAATCATTTGCCTGTCAATGCTGTCCGAATCTCCAATCCAACTCCTACTCCAAGATCATCTACAAATCATCAACGCTTTGAAGCTCCAAGAAGACAGTTTACGAGGTTAGGCATGTCACCATCTCAAGCCCTTCAACATCTGCTCAAGGCTAATTTAGTGACATTGCGCGATCCTCTCGCCAACCCTGACACCTCGTCACCAAAATATAATCCGAATTCAAAGTGTTTACCTCTCAAACAGCCCCGGGCATGAGACTGATCAGTGCTGGGCCTTGAAAAACAAGATCTAGGATTTAATTGACAACAAGACCATTGAATTTGATCCTCCTCCAATGCCGAATGTAATTACCGCTCCAATGCCGAAGCATGACAAAGGTGTTAATGTTGTCGAAGATATAATTTTCATTTCCTCTGTTGAAGAATTGACCACTCCGTTGAATATAATCAAGAACAATCTGTTGAAAGCTGGGATTTTCCCTGGCTATAAAAAAGACTGTGTGTGTTGTACGAAACAATACAACAGTTGTGAAAGGCTGAAGAAAGGTATAAAACGCCTGATGGATAGCCACAAAAGTCTGTTTGAAAAGACTCTGCCTGCCAAGAGTTTGGTTAACAAATGCGAAGACCTCTCCATTATTACCATCTCCAACAAACCTATTAGGATCACCTCCAAAGGTCCTATTAGTATTTCAAATGAACCCACTGCTGCTCCCTTAATAATTACCAATCCTGGACCAATTCCCTACTCTTCAAATAAAGCGGTACCATGGAATTATGGTTCTGAAGTGTTCTATCATGGGATTAAACAAGATGCCTGGATTGAAGAGGGAAGATATGACGATATTGGAAACATAGCTGGCTCAAGCAAGGTAACTAGAACTAGGAGAATATTCTCACCCAATATCTCACCTCCAGTAGTTACAAAAACGCCCATCCGCATTACTGCCACTAAACCAAATGCCGATACCAGAGGGAAGGGGAAAGTTTTTGAGCCTGATGTGGTTAAGGTACCTTCCAAAGATGTAGCTAAGGAAGAACCCTCCGCCCGTGAAATGGACGAGATTTTGAAGATCATCAAGAAAAGCGACTTCAAAATTGTAGAACAATTGGGGCAAACCCCCTCTAAGATTTCAATGTTATCATTACTGCTTTGCTCCGATGCCCATGCTCAGACATTAATCAAGTTTCTAAAAAAGGCTCATGTCCCCCATGAGACGACAACAGACTAATTTGAGAATTGCGTGGCTAGTTTGACAACTGATAATGGCCTGGGGTTTTCAGATGCTGACTTAACAACTCTCAGGAAGAATCACAATAAAGCTTTACATGTTTCTATCGAGTGCAAAGGGACTACCTTAGCACATGTGTTAGTCGACACTGGCTCTTCTCCGAATGTATTACCCAAGGGGGTATTAGACCGTCTCGATTGTGAAGATTTGATCTTGAAACTAAGTGATATCATCGTAAGGGCGTTTGATGGATCAAAGAGGACTGTTCATGGGGAAGTAGATCTCCCAATCAAAGTGGGCTCCCAAACCTTCAAATCCACCTTTTATATTATGGATATTCGTCCAGCCTATTCTTGTTTGTTAGGTCGCCTGTGGATTCATAAGGCTGGGGCAGTGACCTCAACCCTCCATCAGAAACTCAAATATCCAGTCAAAGGTAAAATAGTCACTCTGTGGGGAAGAAGAATTTATGGTAAGCCACCTTAACTCTTTCAAGTACGTAGAGATGGACGGAGAATTCATTGAAACCCCATGTCAAGCCTTTGAGGTTGTACCACCTATGGTTGCTGCTACTAAATGTTCTTCTGATGAGTCTAAAGCTGTTAAGGCCACGCCAAAAATGGTTTCAGTCAAGGATGCCCGTGCAGCAATGGAAGAAGGAAACTGTGATACTTGGGGGAAACTCCTCGATATCCCTTTTAAAGCAGACAAATTTGGTTTGGACTTCACCGTCAAAGCTCAGAAAGAAATGAGGCGTGCTCGTGCTGGAAAGCCACCTCTTCGCATTGGAAGACACGAAGTCAACACTGTGGGTGATTCTAAAGAAGAAGCTGCATTTGAGGAGTGGGTGTATCCAACAACAGCGGAGCTGAAGAATTGGCATACAAAGGACTTTGTACCCATCTCCTTCATTGAGGAGTAATATACTTGTTATTACTTTTCCGTCAATTCCAGAACCTGTTGTCTGTAATATTTTGATAATGACTTTTAAAGCCATGTGCCTAACCCGAGGCAATTTAGTCCATTTGTCAAGGGTTTTATTTATGTTCATCTAATCATATGACCATTCAGTACATTGGACTCTTTTGAATTCAAATATTTGTGTTCATTGTATTTCCTTTCTTTCAAATATATTTTCAAAAATAGCCATGTATCTTACATGCGCACACACACACACACACACACACTCTTGAAGGTCTACATCCACTCTGGATCCTATTTCCAATGACTCTAATATTGCCAACTATGACTTTAAATATCCTATCAACCAAGCCAAAGATGAAGGTGAGGAAGATTGTGACATACCAGGAGAACTAGCAAGACTTCTATTACAAGAAGAAAAAGCTATTCAACCACATGAAGAGTCAGTTGAGGTTATCAACTTAGGTACTGAGTCAGATAAGAAGGAAATCAGGATCGACGCTAATATAGAAAGCAGTGTGAAGAGCCGGTTAGTCCAGATGTTACGTGATTATATGGAAATATTTGCTTGGTCTTATGAAGATATGCCTGGGTTGGATACCGACATCATAGTTCATCGTTTGCTGACAAAAGAAGACTGTCCGCCTATCAAGCAAAAGGTTCGTTGCATGATGCCTGATATGTCTGAAAAGATCAAAGCTGAAGTAATGAAACAGTTTGATGTAGGGTTCCTAGCTGTGACATCCTATCCTCAATGGGTTGCCAATGTGGTGCCGGTTCCAAAGAAAGACGGGAAAGTTCGCATGTGCATAGACTATAGGGATCTGAATAGGGAAATCCCCAAAGATGATTTCCCTCTACCATACATTGACGTCTTAGTTGATAATACTGTTCAACATAAAGTCTTCTCTTTCATGGATGGCTTCTCAGGCTATAATCAAATAAGGATGGCTCCCAAAGATATGGAGAAGACTACTTTCGTTACGCAATGGAGCACTTTCTGCTACAAGTTCATACCGTTTGGACTAAAGAATGCAAGGGCAACATATCAAAGGGCTATGGTAGCTTTATTTCATGACATGATTCATCATGAGATAGAGGTATATGTGGATGATATGATTACCAGATCACTAACCGAAGAAGAACATCTCGATCACCTACACAAGTTATTCGAGAGGCTGAAGAAGTACAAGCTGAGGTTAAACCCTAACAAGTGCACATTTGAAGTACGCTCTGGAAAGCTTCTAGGTTTTGTTGTCAGCAATAAAGGCATTGAAGTTGATCCTGCCAAGGTAAAGGCCATCCAAGAAATGGAAGTCCCCCATTATGAAAAATAAGTCAGAGGATTCTTGGGTCGTCTCATTTACATTGCCCGTTTCATATCACACTTAACTGCTACTTGTGAGCCACTCTTCAAACTCTTGAAGAAAGATCAGGTAGTCAGGTGGAACGATGAATACCAGATTGCCTTTGACAAAATCAAAGAATACCTACAAGAACCTATTATTCTCATAAGACCCTTGATCATGTACTTGACAGTACTAGAGAATTCTATGGGGTGCGTTTTGGGCCAACATGACGAGTCTGGCCGAAAAGAGCATGCTATTTATTACCTGAGCAAAAAGTTTACTGACTGTGAAACCAGATATTCACTGCTCAAAAAAAATTGTTACGCTCTGGCATGGGCTGCTCGCCGGCTAAGATAGTATATGTTGACTCATACCACTCTGTTGATTTCTAAGATGGACCCAATCAAGTACATCTTCGAGAAACCTGCCCTTTCCGGACGGATAGCCAGATGGAAAATGATCTTGACTGAGTATGACATTCAATACACGACTCAAAAAGCCATCAAAGGAAGTATAATAGCAAATCATTTGGCCCATCAAGCCGTGGACGATTATCAGTCAATGAATTTCGACTTCCCTGATGAGAACATCATGCTGGTAACCGACTGTGCGAAATCTGGACCGTATGACGGACCTGAACAAGGATCCCGATGGACTATGGTATTCGATGGGGCTTCCAACACCTTAGGTAACAGAATTAGTGTTGTGATCATCTCTCCTAAAGGTTCCTTTCACTTCCAGACTATGCTTTGATTGCACAAACAACATGGTCGAGTACGAAGCGTGCATCTTAGGTCTAAAAGCTGCTATTGACTTAAGGATCAAGCATTTGAATGTTTTTGGGGACTCCTCCCTAGTTATCATCCAAGTAAAAGGAGATTGGGACACTAAACACCCAAATCTTATCCCTTACAAGGAACTTGTGCTATCCCTGATTCCTCACTTCGAAGAAATCACTTTTGAGCACTTCCCTAGGGAAGAAAACCAATTGGCTGATGCTTTGGAAACCATGACTTCAATGTTCAAGGTCAGATGGGATAACGTAGCCCCTATAATAACAATTGAAAGATTTGATGAACCTGCACATTTCTTTGAGCTGGACACTGATGCGGAAAAGCCATGGTACCATGAGGTGATGAGATACCTTAAAGTTCAAGAATATCCAGAGGGGGCATCTATCAATGACAGAAAGTTCTTGCGAATATTTGCAGCCAAATTCTTCCTAAGTAACGGGATATTATACAAGCACAACCATGATTCAACTCTACTCCAATGTATGGACAAGAAGGAGGCAGAGGAGATTATGGAAGACATGCACGATGGTCTTTTCGGTACTCACTCAAGTGGACATACGATGGCTAAGAAAATCTTAAGAGGTGGTTACTATTGGTCAACGATGGAGACTGATTGTCATCAACATTCAAGAACTTGTCACAAATGCCAAATCTACGCTGACAAGGTCCACGTGCCTCCTTTCCCTCTGAATGTCATGACCACTCAGTGGCCATTTGCAATGTGGGGCATTGACATGATTGGAGAGATCAAGCCTACAGCTTCCAACGGATATCGCTTCATTCTGGTCGTTATCGACTATTTTACCAAATGGGTCAAAGCCGCCTCGTTTGCCTTAGTTACCAAGAATGTGGTAGCCAGATTCATCAGACACAACCTCATCTTCCATTATGGTATCCCCGAAAGGATCATCATCGACAATGGGACTAACCTCAACAATGATATGATCAGGGAGCTGTGCACTCAGTTTAGGATCAAGCATCACAATTCTTCTCCGTATAGATTGAAAATGAATGGCGCATTCGAAGCGGCCAACAAAAATATCAAGAAAATTATGCAGAAAATGGTAGTAACCTATAAAGATTGGCATGAGATGTTGTCGTTTGCTTTACATGGCTACCGTACTTCAGCTAGAACATCAACTGGGGCAACTCCCTTTTCTCTAGTCTATGGCATGGAAGCTGTTTTGCTAGTGGAAGTTCAAATTCCCTCGTCGAGGATTATGAATGAGGCAGGCCTGGGAGAAGACGAGAGGATTCAAACGAGATTGGATCAGCTGAACTTGATTGACGAAAAACAATTAGCTGCTGTTTTTCATGGTCAGACATATCAAAAACAAATGATCAAGGCTTTCAACAAAAAGGTCAAGCCTCGAGTATATCAAGTTGGTTACTTGGTGATAAAATGTATCATTTTACCACAAGACGACCCCAGAGGCAAATGGACTCCCACTTATGAAGGGCCATTTGTTATCAAGAGAGTTTTCTCTGGTGGTACCATGATACTGACCACCATGGACGGTGAAGATTTCCCACATCCTATAAATGCGGACATAGTTAAAAAATACTACGCATAAGAAACCCGCTAGGTTGACACACCTAGGCAAAATAAGGGCATCCCGGCAAACCAAAAGTTTTGGGAAAAAATTAGGGATATATGCAAAAGATGGTACACCCGGCAAGTTGAAAACCCGAAAGGGCAACTTCGGAAAAAAAGGGTATCCTGGTGGGCTGAAAACCCGAAAGGGCGGTCCAGGCAAAAATTAAGGATTAAAAGTGTACGACTATGTCCCGTAAAGTCCATAGTCAATTCTATCACCAAGGTCCAAGTTCAAATGGTCCAAGATCAATCCAATCAACTTCGATCAACGACAAGGGACGTTCAAAGACATTGGGGTAATATTAGAGTTGGAAGGCGATGAGATCATTTCACATGGCTATTTGTTTTCATTCTCATTCTTGTTTTCCTTTCAACGATTTCCTCTTACTAGGATCTTCGTCTCTCTGTACAAAAAACGCCTATTCATGGGCAAAATATCAATACAAATACACTTTGAAGTGCAAAATTTTGTCTTTGTTTTGAATGAAAATTTGTCCAAAGACTAAAATTGAATGAACCTATGCATATGAACATAATTAAAACTATTTGGCACATGTGTCCTGCTAAGTAGCAGCATCAACAACAGAGCATCAGCGCACAACAGCAGTAAGCATCTCTTTAATGTATATGAAATAGCCCCACAAAGTTATCTCATCATCATTATCCCCACAAGGACGGCGACAATAAACCTTTCCCCAACGGAGTTGCCCATAAAGTCTTTTTGTATAAGGAAATCCTTGACCAAAGTCTCGACCTCTTAATCGCTTTCTCCCCAGCTAAGTCAATTTTTATAATTTGAAGCCTCGGGGATCTCTTCCTAAAGGAAATTCACTTCCTCAACATGGTTTATTTCCCCAACAAGGTTATTTCCCCAGCCGAATTCAAATTTCTCAACATACAACAATTAAGACACCACAAAGTTCCCCAGCTGAGCATATCTTCCCCAGCCAAGGCTATTATCTCTAAATGGAGTCTATCAACCCCAGTTGGGTGTATCCTCCCCAAGCCGAGTCTGCCTTACCTGACTGAGTCTATACTCTCCAGTTTGAATTTCCCTTTCAAATTATTGCAAATCACAGGGCCACAACCCCTAATCCCCAGTAAAGCCGTCAACAAAGCCTTCATTATTTCTGAGAGATGCTATGGAGCCTGGATCCAACCAGACATTAGCATAATTTTCAAGTTATTACTGAAGCTTGGACCCGACCAGATAACAGTTTGAGTATCTGAAGCCTGGACTTGACCAGATAACAACTGATCTTAATTTCAAGATTCTATGAATCCTAGATCCGACCATATATTAGCACAATTTTCAAGTCAATTACTGAAACCTGGACCCGACCAGATAACAATCTGACTTCTTCAATTACTGAAACCTGGACTCGACCAGATAACAGTTTGAGTATCTGAAACCTGTATCCGACCAAATAACAGTCAATCTCATTTCCAAATTGATATGAAGCTTGGACCCGACCAGATAATAGCGTAACTCTTCAAATATATAGAAGAACCTGAACTCAATCCGACCAAGGTTTAACTTCTCTTCCCCAGTAGAGTTTCCTCCATATCCCCAACAAATTGCTGAGAAGCCTGGACCTGACCAGATATCAGTTTTCATTTCCATATTCTGAAATGATTTATTGTGAAACCTGGGCCCAACCAGATAGAAATCATCCTCAGAGATTCGTTGTGAACCCTGGAAACCGACCAGATAAAAACTAAATCCCCAAGCAGTTTATTGTGAATCCTGGACCCGACCAGATAACAATTGACTGCATCGACCTCAGAAATCTGCAAAACCTTGACCCGACTAGATAACAGTTTTCAAACAGTTTATTGCGAAACTTGGAGCCCGACCAGATAACAATTAACTATGATCCCCAGAAAGACACTATGAAGCCTGGACTCGACCAGATAATAGTGCAACTTTCCCAAAGGACCATGAAGCCTGGATCCGACCGGATAACTATTCAATTTCAAGGAATTTTCTACGAAGCCTGGAATCCGACCAGATAATAGTTAATTCATCTTTTCCTCCATTAAGTTACTGCGAACCCTGGACCCGACCAGATAACAGTTAACTTTCGTATCCCTAGCAAGTTGTTGTGAAGCCTGGATCCGACCAGATAACTATTCAATTTCAAGGAATTTTCTGTAAAGCCTGGGATCCGACCAGATAACAGGTAATTTGTCTCATCCTCCGGTAAGTTGTTGTGAAGCTTGGATTCAACCAGATAGTAGTCGACTACTCCATCCTCAACAACTGTGAAGCCTGGATCCGACCAGATAACAGCTGACATTGGAGCGATCTTCCCCAACAAAAGCATCCTTTCAACAAAATTTGAAGATATGCATATTCTTCATCTCCAACAGGCAATCAGGGATTCAATCTCCCAGAATTTCCTCAGCAGTAGTCAGGGATTTATTTTCCCGGACAAAAACATATACCTCACATTCATACATCATAACATGTACATACCATACGCATTTGACATGATACCACATCTGGTGAACATCATGCAAGCATCTGCATTTTACTAACCCTTTTCTCACAGGTAAAACATCAAGTTTTAGTATAAATCAACAAGAAGCTTTATGCCGATACCTCTTCCAGCGTTTACCAACATTCCTCCAAATGCATCTATAAGCCCATTCACCATCCATCTTCGAGTGCAAATTTCTGGGCAATTTAATGTTCAATCATCTTTCACCTTCAAGTCACGAATGGCGGATCCGCCAATCTAACTCTTCAGGTTTAAGAAGTTTGAACAGGGGCAGCTGTTGCACCCCAAAATTTGCCCTCTCATTTCTCAAAGAATCACCTTAGACCCTCAAGTTTGCTTCCAAGCCTTGAACTACAAATTTTCCAAGAAAATCACTCACAAGGGCAAAATGGTCATTTGCATACTGAGAAGTCTAACTTTGACTTTTGGATCAAAATCAAATATCAAAAATCATATTTCATCATGACATGTTGGAATATGAAGTCTGTTCATCAGGAAATTTAAAAGTCAAATTTTACTTTGGGGAAGTCAAATTCTAAGTACTTAGAAAATTTTCTAAATATTTAAGAATTATGGCAATTTTAGAACTTCTGACCAGATTATCACCATAACACTCAACAAATTCTAGATACTCTCAAGGTAGAGTTTGGTCAGAACTTCTGGGCAAGTTTTCACAAAAGCTTCAGTCAGAGTTTGCCAGGGTAATTCAATGAAGGTTAAGAAGCGTGCTGCAAGCTTTTTAGAAAGTCTGAAAGCCCCTTCAGAACATGCTGGAGCCAGAAGATACAAAGATCAGAGGTTGGATGTTACGCTGAAGCTAAACTTCTAATCCAGAACTAAGTAATGATGTAGAGTTTCACATGGCAGGATTTCTGATTTATTAAATCTCATCATCATTTAATGCTCACAACCAATTTTGATTTATTATCCAAAGGATTTCCCCCACGTGTACCCCTACTGTCTTGGGAAGACAAAATTTTGTGCAAAAGTATGCTAAGCCCATGCACTGCTTCTACTTTTCCTTAATTCATGCTGACAAATCCAGCTTAGGCGCTGTTAACCATTCTATTTGGTGCATTGAACCACACTTGTTTAAGCTTACTTCAAGAGTAAGTCAGCATCTAGCGTATGATGTTGGTGCAACTTGACCTCTCCAAACTACAAAACCTTTGCCTATAAATAGAACACCTTTAGCCATTGAAAAGAGGTCGGAAAAATTTGAGAGAGAGGTGTGGAATTTGAGAAAGAAAAGCCTTGAACCCCTACAAAAGTTCCAAGAGGACAAAAGATTACAAACATAAAAATATAAAACCTTAGCATTTTATTCTTGCATTAATACTCCATTTTCCCTCAAGTCGTTTCTTGACCAAAACCACCCATACAGTTCCTGATATACGTTCAAAAGCCATCCAAAATTCTGTAGTCAAACAGTAACACATTCTCCACCAACGTCCCACTCAAAAAGTCAAAACTTTGTCCCTTGTTTGTTCCAGAATCTTCTAATCATTTACAACCCAAGTTTAAAGTTTTCAGCCTGCTGAACACGTGAGGAAGCTGTTCAGAACACCACAAGTGGTCAGAATCAGGTTCTAGCTCCCAGAGTATTTTCCAACTGCAAGGTAAGTTTCTGCTGACTCTCATCATATTATTTAGGCATTGTCAGATTTTGCATATTTAACACAATGTAGATATTCTGATTCTGATGATGTACATATTCTGAGATTTCATGCATCTATATGCCTAAGTAGAGGGAATTCCAGTTTATAGTTTCATAAAGAAATTAGGACTCAGAATTAGGATTAGCAAATTCATGTTGCTTCTGATTTGTGTTTCTGATATTTCTTGAAACTTGTCATAACTGTCATGTGTGCAACTTCTATTCTGTTAAGAAATGACTAAGCTGCAAATGTTCTGACTAGCATGGAGAGGGAGATGAAGTTCTACCAGTGGCATCAGAACTTCTGAAAACTTCTTTGTTCCCAACTGTGATCGGTGGGAACGAAAACTGACTGTTTTGGAATGCTGGTTCGCGTTTGCGTTTGTTTTTGCAAATGTCACGGTAAACAAGAGTCGCCACCGTCTTTTATTTTATCCAACAAGGAAAGGACCAAAGCACAGAAAAATTTCTTTTCGAGATGTTTCTCAGGTTCAGGAGGTAGATTATAGAAAGGGAAGGTGTTAGCACCCTTTCTATCCGTGGTTATCCACGGGCTCTTAGGTACTTGCTCATTATGTTTTCAAAAGTTTGCTTTTCTTTATGATTGTGGGTTTTGAAAAGAGTTTTTGTTTGAAACTTCAATTTAACTCTTGCTTCTGTCCTCAAGAGTGTAATGAAGTGTTTTGAAAACTTTGTTCGAAAAGTGTAAGTGTGAAAAGTTTTGTTTTGTTTTTAAAATGAGCAAGTACTTAAGAACCTCTACCTACTCAAAAAGGAATTAAACTGTGCAAATGTCCTTTAGACAGTTCTATCCCACTATTGAGGAGTAGGTAGCACCGTCGTTGGAGTTTTCAGGTCAATTCGGTTTAAGGGACGTGTGGTCACTAAAACAACGTGAGGACGTTTTAATGGTAATCCTAATGTCTTAGATCATTTTATCCGAGGCAACTGTTTCGAGGCAACTTATGATCTTTGGACAAAAGGACGACCTCTAAAACATCCTATACTTAATGACCACGTTTGAGGAAACCAAGTGAGGTGTACCCTAGGAGTGGCATGTGCAAGTGTGTTGTTTTTCAGTTATATTATCTTTGCATGTCATGGTGAGCTACTGTTGATTTTAAGTTAAGAGTTAATCTTGTCATGCATAGCCTAGTTAGCATACATTTAAACAGTTAATATATGTACAAGAATTTAAAGTGCGGGAATTGTAAATCCTACGCTATTACAAGGCTTCGGGGAGGGGGATTATTTACATGTCCAAAATTGGGGGAATAAAGCAGTAAAATGTAAAAATCTTAGCTAAGTTATTACAAACCAGTAGGCAGGTACAATAAAATAAACGCGCGCGAATCTGAAAATAACCTCTAAAAATCCTAAGAATAAAATCTTTTTGTTGTTTTATTTTATTTTGGGAAAATGATCTAAATCTACTTAATTTTAGTTTTTGGAAAAAATGTTAAGATAATTAAAAGATTAATTAACAAAACTAATTTAATAGGAAAAACTAGCCTAATGTTTTTGTGTTTTTTGATTTTAATGTTAATTAAAAAGATAAAAAGAAGTCTATGAAAACAAAAATAAGATGCAAGAGGGATCCTTCGATCCAAGGAAAAAGGGGGCTTCAACCCAGGGAGGGAATGGAAGCTTCGATCCAGAGAGGGTCATGGTCCTTTCGATTGGGCCAGACAGTAAGGCGTGAGTAGCCTTCGATCCAGGGAAGAGGATTGTCTTTTGATAATGGAGGTCATGGCTTTCGATCCAGGAATGAGATGCCTCATTCGATCCAGCATGCTAATGGGTTCGATCCAGAGAAGGTGTCTCCTTCGATTTGGGATGTTATACCTGCAAAAGTATGTTAGCGAAATAAAACACAGGGCCTGGGTATTGAACCCCAGGCCCTTCGATCCTGCGCTTGCTAGGTTTCTTCAGGCTATGTATGCAGCAAGTGTTGGCAAACGAAGAACATGACCTGGGCGCCAAACCCAGGCCTTTCGATCCTGTCTAGGATGGAAAATCAAAGGTAACAACAAGTAATAATGTGCTATGAAAATATGAGGTTGGATAGTTTACCCTTTCTTACCAGCAGATTGGACTTTTAATTTGGGCGCTTCCTGGATGTAGGCACCTTCGATCTGGGCTCTTCCTGGATGTAGGCACTTTTGATTTGGGGCTTATGGGCGTTGTGATCTTTTGTTGAAGGGTTGCTTTGGCCTGGATCACTTCTGAAAATGTTGACAACTTTTGGCAGCGTAACTCCAATGTTTTTTTGTTCTCCTGTTGTGTGTTTTTTCCGTGTGTTGTAATGTGTATGCTGGCCCTGTATTTATAGGAGTGTGAGGGTGCAGTAATGGCAAGAGACAGCCATTTAAACAGGCTTTTAACGCCATGAGACAAGAATCAGAAACATTAAAAGTTTTCCTTTTTTGAAATATTCATGTCTCTTGAATGAACCTGGACACTTTTGATTTGAGTGCCCTCTTGATGACCTCCTTCAAATGGCCCTTGTCCAAAGATCAATCGAAGGGTACTAATTAAAATTCCAACCGAAAGGCTTTGTTAACAGGTCAATCGAAAGGTGTTGTTTCATGCTAATCGAAGGACATGGCTAACATGCCTGTCGAAGCTGCCTTGACACAATGCTAAATTGAAGGATCCCTTGGCATGCCAATCGAAGGTCTGGCCCAGGGTGCCAATCGAAAGGCTCATTCAGAATCCCAATCGAAGGGTCTTTCAGAATGCCAATCGAAGTGCTTGTCCATAATGCCAATCGAAGTGCTTGTCCATAATGCCAATCGAAAGGTTCCTTCAGAATACCAATCGAAGGGTCTTTTAGAATGCCAATCGAAGGGTCTTTCAGAATGCCAATCGAAGTGCTTGTCCATAATGCCAATCGAAAGGCTCTTTCAGAATACCAATCAAAGGGTCTTTCAGAATGCCAATCGAAAGGTACTTAAAGCACCACTCAAAAATTTTATTTTTCCTTAGGCAAGGGTTTGTGATCAGCCATGCAGGGGGAAAACTTTGGAAAACATGAGAGGGCCAAATTTTGGGGTGCAACACCAGCGGATCCAGAACTTTTGACCTTCCCTATTTCTATTAATGTTGTTTCTGTTGGTGCAGTACGTCAAAGTCAGAACTTCTGACCTCTCCTATTTCAGCATTTGGCGCTGATCCTGCCTTCCTTCTCTTTGTTATTTTTTACCATCACCTTTATTTTTCATTAATAAAAAAAAACACCAAAAGCATTTTACATTTTTTACATGCTTTATTTTCTTTCATAAAACAAAAAGATCAAAAAATATTTTCTTAAACAAAACTTATTTCTTTTCTTAAATAAATAAGCATTTTACATTTCCTGTACATTCTTATCCATTTCAATGTGGTTGTAATAGTAACTTAGGATCTAATTTACAATCCCCATTCATAAATTTGTACACCCCATCCCCCCTAAATATTGTAATAGCGTAGGACCTTACATTTCTGCACTTTTATTGCTTTCATATATTGTTAGTAATTAGGGTGTGTATGGAAAGACTAAAACCAATGTTAGAAAACCCTAATTCAAGACAAAATTATGCATGCAATCAAATACATTTACACACTAGCACCCCTAGGGCGATTCCACTTGTTGCCTTACAAAAATGGCCATGTTATGCATGTGAGATGTCTTAGCATAAACAAAAAAATACAAGATCATAGTCCCTCGATGACGCTATCAAAGTTTCCTTTCGAATTGATCTTAGATAAAAATGCTAAATCACCTCACAACATTGCTATCATGGTTATCTGATGACCCATGCCCGTCCCTTCACATTCAACGATGGGGATTCTTACCAAAACAATGGTAAGATAGAAACGTCTAAAGGAGGAGGAAAAATAACACCTAAGACCTTTTGAGTAGGTAGATTGCTCCTAGTTGCTTTCTCAATTTCAAAACAAACATCCTTGCTATTTTCAAAAACAATCACATACACTTTCAAAACACTTTCAAAACGTGAAATATTTTCAAAAGCTCAACACTTTTGTATACATTCTTACGAATGAGAATCATTACAAAAGTTTTCCTAAACGATGGCGCCTTTTCAAAATACTTTCAAAAAACCACACAAAGCATATCTTCAAACTAAAGCAAGTGATCTAGCAAGTAACTAAGAGCCCATGGAAAACCATGGATGAAAAGGGTGCTAATACCTCCCCTTTTCATAATCTACCCCCCGAACTCAAGAAAATATCTCTAAAGGTCTTTCCTGTGCTTTTCACCTTTCCTTTTGGATAAAAGAAAAGTCGGTGACGACTCTTGCTAAACTGCAACATTTGCAAACACAAACGCAAAACCCTTAAGTCAGTTCTCCCACCGCACCACACTACCTCAACAGATAATGAAGGAATCTTGGATGATTACTACCTCAACAGATAATGAAGGAATCTTTAACGATTACTATCTCAACAGATAATGAAGGAATCTTAGACGATTGCGACCTCAATAGATAATGAAGGAATCTTGGACGATTGCTACTCCAAAAGGTAATGAAGGAACCCAAGCTTGATTTTGTCTTAGATAAGTTTATAGATAATTAATGATACTTATCTATTGATCTTTTCCTGAAAAGTTAAATAGTTAGTTGTATGCAATGTCATGATGTATGGAATGCCCGGTGTAATGATGTCTTTCAAAATAAATGAGATTGTTCTATCTATGTTTCATATGCATATGATGTGAATGTTGTTGAAATGTAACTTTGTCTTGGAAAATAACTCCTTGACAAATGCTGGGGAGACTTAGGAAGTTAAATCTCGGACTGTTGTTGGGGATGAAGAGTAAGCACCTCTCCAGACCTTGCTTTAGAATGTTTCCGCTGGAGATTCCCGTTTTTGTTGTTTAAGAAGAACTTTGCTGGGGAATGTTGATTTTGCTTGAGAAGAAAACTTTGTGGAGAGTGTTGCTTTCCGCTTGGAGAAAAGAGTTCAGGAGTTTCAACTGTCTGTTTCTCTACTGGGAGCTATATTTTGATGGAAGAGAAAGGGAGTTAACAACTTGTTAAAGACAAAGAAATTAATTGTTATCTGGTTGTCTCCCAGGTTTTGCAGCAACTCACTGGGGATTGTAAAGAAGTCTACCGGGGAGAGGGGTTGTAGTCCCTTGATTTATAGTAGTCAGAGAGGCAAACTCAAGCTGGGGAATCAATAGTTTGTTGGGGAAATAAACCCTGTTCCCAATCTGGTGGAGAGGTGTCTTCTTTTGGCAGAACTCCTCAAGGATTCTTCTTAGCTGGGAAGAAAGGTTTTTTTCCAGAGATTGAAACTCTGGCTGGGGATTGCATGAATCCAACTTTATGGGGATATCTATGAATTTTGCCTTGAGGGGTTTTGGACCCTCGTCCGTGAAGATTATGACTTCGTGGGGACTTGACTAAGGATCACCCTATGAAAAGGACTTTGTGTGAATTTGTCTATGCCCCTAATAGTAAGTGTTGTAGCATTTCCAGAAGAATGTTTGCTTGGTCGTACGTGACCCTTTGCTGGAATTCAAGTTTAATGCTCCAAGTGATTCAGATAAAGACCTGCCCTTGGTTACTCATCATTTCTTGAGAGATTTATTGGAATCTTGACTTGACTGCCCCAGACGTGCTAAACAATGATCATGCCGTGCCCCTTGCTTATAGGAGATTTTTCATTGGAAGCGTCATCCTATTTGAAGTGGTTCTGTTTATTGAGAGAGTTTTTATTCACTGGATATTCATCGTGTGAATTTCTTCGATGTCAAACAATTAGCCATATGCAAACAACGATATTCAAATAATGCAAAGTTTATGCTTGTCTTGAAGTTTTGAGAATGCAGTTTTAGCAAATAAAAGAATTTTTGTAAGAATGTGAATTCAACTCAGGATTTAGAGTAAAGCCTTACAGAAGTCAGGATACCTTTTGTAACAGTATGCTTTCGAACTAACCCATGCTTAAATTAGGACTTTTAAGGGTTGTATCGTGGTTTGGTTCACGGTTTAAGAAACAAAGGATAAGGATCAAAGTTTATTTGTACCCGCCCATTCTTCGTGATGTTCTTTAGTCCTAAACTCATTTAATTGTGCATTTGAACTCCTATTAAATCTGGAATGATGGTTCAGATATTTGGAAATTGAGAAGGCAGTCATTTTGCAACACTTTTCGTGTTTGTTGAGGATCTGTAGCATCCTCTTTTTATTTTATTTATTATCCCTGATTTTTTTTGCCTTACTGTTCTTGTTTTGAGATTACAGTCAGCGGGATGCCCCAATTTTTCTTAAGTCTCCTTCGCATGTTTTAACTTAGTGGGCTTTTCTTTTGAAAGATAATGACTGCCTATTTGATAGAGAACCATCACCATCTTTTGGTTCAGAAGGAATGTTTTTGATGTCATTCGTTGTGTACGAAGTGAAAGTTTGCGACTAAACGCGCACTTGAATTAACTGAGAGACTACCCTGCCCCAAGTTTTGATTAAAGGTTTCAATTTTGTGTAAAAAAGGAAACTCCTACTTTTTAGGCTCAAAGGGGTTGACTAGAGATCATCCTCCTTATAACTCTAGTGTTTAGGAATTGAAACAAACGCATGTACATCATCAACAAGGTATGTTCAAAAGCTTAATGTATGAGATTATGGCATTGTTTTTGTCATCATCCCTCTAAAGGTTTGCAAATTTTTGAAACAAGAGTTGAATATCATAAAGGGAGTAAAAATCATAGAGTGAAAACGAATGGATTAATTCAAGAAAAACATATGCAATACATTAATGAAACAAAGTTTAACATTAATAGATAAGTGTTTGAACAACAAAAGAGATTACAATTGAAAATTCAAAATGAAAAGGACACTCTCAATGATTTGGCATAGGAGCAGTGATCACGTTGGGAGTCTCTGGAGGGTCGAACTCAATCTCCTTGGCGTTCATCAAATCTTGAATCTTGTTCTTCAAAGTCCAATAGATGTCAGTGTCGTGTCCGGGACTATCAGAATGGTAGGCACATCTTAAATTTGGATTGTACTTAGGAGAGGAGGTATCAGGGTTTTGAGGAGGATCCCTTAGTGTAATCATCTCCACCTTCAGCAAATATTGTAACGCTTGAGACAATGGAATATTAATCTTAGTGTACTTCCTTTCTTGGTACTTTACCCTACGCCTATTTCCCCATCATTGTTGAACAAGTGTAGGATTAGAGATCAAGATTGCCCTCACGTGTTGGTCGTGGTTGCTCTTGTTATGACCCTTTTGGCCGTACACATCATTTGACTCTTTCTTCCCATTGTATGGCTTTTTGTGAGTATTAGAGGATGTAGCTCCTTGGATTTTACCACTCTTAATGCCAGCCTCTATTCTTTTGCCTGTCAGTATTAGCTCGGTGAACCCGGCCGAGGAGCTTCCGATTAGGTGATTGAAGAAAGGTCCTGTCAAAGTTCCCATGAAGATATCAATCAGTTCCCTATCAGTTAATGGGGGCCGCACCCTTCCTTCCAAGTTTCTCCATTTTTGAGCGTATTCGTTGAAGCCCTCGTGGGAACCCATGGTCATATTCTGCAACTGCACACGAGTTGCTGCAAGATTAGCATTGTACTGGTACTGCTTGTAGAAAGCGGCAACTAGATCCTCCCAGGTGTGAATGTGTGAACTCTCTAAATGATAAAACCACTCAAGTTGCATCCCAACTAAGCTCTCTTAGAAGAAATGGACCCAGAGCTTCTGATCAACTGTGTATGGTTGAAGCTTAAGGACATAAGATTTCAGATGCATCTTAGGACAAGAGACCCCATCATACGTGGAAAAGGTAGGTATTTTGAACTTTGGTGGGATGACCACTCCAAAAACCAACCCCATTTCTTCAAAATACAGGCCAGGTACTCTCTGGATTTCCATGGCATTGAGGCGATCCTCCAGCTGTTTTTATTTGTCGTCCGCAGGAGGATACTGTTCTTCAACATAGTCTGCCTCTTCTTCGTTAGACCCCAAACTGTGATCCCGTTCTTTTGTCTG
Organism: Vicia faba; assembly: GCA_948472305.1. Classification (NCBI taxonomy): domain Eukaryota; kingdom Viridiplantae; phylum Streptophyta; class Magnoliopsida; order Fabales; family Fabaceae; genus Vicia; species Vicia faba. The sequence continues at coordinate 243,137,359 of OX451735.1, forward strand.
ATTGTCCCCCTCCGTTGATGGAGTTGCGAATCCTAGTGCTTGCTCTGTTGGGCTTTTGAACCTCCTTCCTAAATTCAGGACGCCTACTGACTTCTTTGTCTTTTTCTTCTTGTCTTTAAGAATGAGAGTCTTCAGGTCCTCTTGCCCCTTAGCCATAGCCAGGAACATTTGTTGGAATTGGGAATTTTGTGCTTGGAGATCCTTCACCATCTGTTCCATATCCATCTTACTGAAATAAACAGTAAAAAAATAAGGAGACCTATATGGGAGAAACCTGTCATGATATGATGCATGGTATATGGATGCATGCTTTCGAGGACCTCACGGGGTAAACACAAGAAGATGTTAGAAGTTTAATTTTGATCAACAAATTTGATTGGAGAACTTCGTAGCAGTGGATGTCCTTCCACGAGAATCAAGCTCACCATGTAAAGTGGGTCGTAGCCCTTGACTCAAGTTACCGTGCTCTGGTCTTTGACGGCGTTTGATTAGAGAATGAATCCTCTTGCCCCTTGATAGGCGTCTGGTTCAACATGACCCTACATCATAGGCCCTTGAGATCCTTGAAATGGTTATTGAAAATGCTATGGTATGATGTCATGATGTTATGTACAAGTATGCAAAGCAAGAAAGTTGTTATGTACAAATAGTCATATACACACAAAGCATACAAGTCCTTAGGTTTAGGATTGCATGGGGTTTGTAGATAAGTACCCTCTTGAAGTTTAGTTGGCTTAACCTATCCTAGTAATAGTAACTGGGTTTTAGGGGATCTCAATATGACTGATCTTTCTTCATCGGGCATTGTTTCAGCGCAAGCCTCTTTAATGGCGACCGAAATATCCCGAAAGTCCGATCTCAATGAGCGTAGCATCGATTATCAACCAATCTTCAGTCGGAACCAAAGATGGATATCTCACTACTTCCTAATGGCCAAGTTGTTCAATTAAGGTTCTAAGGCCAATTAGTGCTTCATGACACCGCTCAGCGGCCCCGTATTCTCCTCGATTCAACACAAGGGATATCGGTACTAAAAATGCATCACACTAACATAGCCATTGCTTCAACCATGTCAGTATACCCTGCATAGTTTCCACAATCTATTGCTACTTACCTAAAAGGTGCCCCAGATCTGGGTAGAGGATCAAAACAAGCCCAAACAAGGAACCATAATGTAAATCAAGAAAGTCAAACAATGAAAGCAAGTAAAGGTGATCTAGCCCTAAGGTAACCCCACTTTTAAAAGTTTCCCCAGTAGAGTCTCCAGTTCTGTAACACGGTGGGAGAACTGACTTGGTTGTTTTGCGTTTGTTTGCAATTGTTGTAGATAGCAAGAGTTGCCACCAACTTTTCTTTTATCCAATAAGGAAAGGATGAAAAGAACAGGAAAGACCTTTTGAGATTATTTCTTGAGTTCAGGTGGTAGGTTATAAAAAGGGAAGGTGTTATCACCCTTTTCATCCGTAGTTATCTACGGGCTCTTAGTTGCTTGCTAGATCACTTTCTTTTGTTTGAAAATGTGCTTGTGGTGTGGGTTTTGAAAGTATTTTGAAAACGTCTTTGTAATGATTCTCGTTTCTATAAGAACGCGTACAAAGAGCTTTGTCTTTTAAAAATGTTTCAATTTGAAAGTGTTGGTGTAAAAATGTTTTTTTGTTGTAAGCAAGCGAGCAACTAGGAGCATCCTCTCTACTCAAAAGGTCTAATGTTCTTTTCCTCCTCCTTTAGATGTTACTATCTTACCATTGATTTGGTAAGAAGCCCCATCGTTGTATGTGAAGGGACGAGCGTGGGACGTTTGTATAGTCATAGAAGGCAACCTATGTGTTGTCCCCAAAAATTGTCCCTCTCATTTTATCAAGATTCCCCCTTACAAGGCTCCTTGAACTCCAGACAAGATTAGGGTTTTGCACTACTCAAGACATCTCCTTGCACTGATGACCTAAATTAGGGTTTGAGTTTGCACAGAGATTTTTGGACTTTCAATACTCAAAGTGACTTTCATACTTCATGTTGGACTCATAAGTTTGTCCATACCAAGTTTCAAGCCTTGAATCAAATTTTTACCCAGTCAATTGGACAGTTGACCTAGAAATCAACTGTATTGGGGAAAAAGTCAACTGTGGCCAATTTACAGTCAAACCTCATAAATTTTGACCCACATCAACATTATGAACTCATATGAACCATTTGATCAAGTTTGGACCACAACTCCACAAGAAATTTGATAAGATCACCAAAAGGGCAAAATGGTCATTTTTAGGGTTTTGACTGCACAAGGGCAATTTCTGACTTTTGACCTAGCCAATGGCAAATTGGGATCAAGCATGGATTCAAGAGCTCAATGGAATCATCTTGAACTATTCAAAGGGTTCAAAAGATCTCAATTGCATTGAATTGACAGATGAACTTTTCAGTCAACTGATCAAAATTTGACTGTACACTGAAAAGTCAAACTTTGACTTTTTGGTCAAAATCAAGTGCCAAGGGTCATTTTTCATCAAGATGTGTCAAAACATGAAACTTGTTCATCAAGAAACCCATTTTTGCAAATTAGGGTTTAAAGTTGAAAAATTTCATAACTTAGAATTTTTCTAAGTTATGAAATTTTCTTAATTTTTCCTAACTTTGCCCAACATTTTCACCATGATGTAATTGGATTCAAACAAAACTTCCAACATGAAAGTTGTATTCCTCCACAAAGTATACAACTTTGGTTCACAAAGTTTTCCCAAAAGAAGCTTGGATCTCAAGTTATGATTTTTGGAATAAGGGTCCATGGAACTTTTAACTTAGTGAAATTTTGCCCTAATTTAGGCAGGATTTTGACCCATCTTCATGGCCATTTTTCATGTAGTTCCACTTGGAATCTCAAATTTCATTTCAACAACAACACTTAAGGACTTCGACAAAGGTTTGTCCGAGCTTGGAGGATGCCCAACAAAGTGGATAGTAAGACACTGGGGCACAAGAATTCCATCCCCCTTGAGCCTTATCTCAAGTGGGTACGAACCTGCACCTAAAGTCTTATGATGCCTTACCCTCACATTCTCCCCGTGATCAAAGAGCCTGTTATGGAAGGAGAGGTTCCATACACCCTCCTACATGCAGACATGCCAACATCATTGGAAGAATTGCAAAAGAGTTGGATACAACTCAAGGAAGAGCAGAACACTTTTGAAGCCAGCTTCTATGCCAGTGAGAAGAAGGTTTTGGAACTTACCCGCCGAATTCACGAAGAGGAGACTCTTAACACTTACATCGCACCAAAAAGGATGCGCAACGTCTTTTTACATTAAGAAGCTTTGTAATATTTTGCCCATAGGGCTTTTATGTACTAACAAATTTCTTCTTATTAATATGACGTGTGTTCTTTTTGTTTGCAACAAATTTTAATTTCTGAATCCTTGAATGCATTACATGAATACACATCATTCATCATATGCATTAACAGGTTTTCACACCAGGTTTCCTTATCTTTCTGCTGTTTATTTCAGCAAGATAGATATAGAGCAAACGGTCAAAGATCTGCAAGCACAGAATTCGCAATTCCAACAACTCCTCATGACCTTGGCAAAGGGTCAAGAGGATCTTAAAGCACTGTTAGAGAAAGAGAAGGAAAAGGAAAAGAAGAAAAAGAAAATAATTGGTGTGGCCACTATTGGAAGAAGATTTGAGAATCAGGCTAGGAGAGTTCTGGATTTCCCCTCAACGTCTGACGAAGGGGTTGGTAAAGGAAAGGGAGTTGCAATGCCCTCTGAAACTGAAGCTGAAGAAGAAGAAGAGGAAGAGGATGAAGATTACTCCGAACAACAGTACCCTCCGGCAGACGATAAGTATAATAATCTTGAGGATCAGTTGGCAGCCATGGAGGTACAAAGGGTACCTGGGCTGGATTTCGAAGAACTAGGGTTGGTTGCTGGGATCATCATTCCTCCCAAGTTCAAAGTGCCTACATTTTCTAAATACGACGGTTTGTCCTGTTCGAAGATGCATATGCGGTCCTACGTTAGAAAGATCCAACCTCACTCTTCTGATAAGGATCTACGGGTCCACTTTTTTCAATATAGTTTTTCGGGTACACAATTGGACTGGTTCTATCAACTTGAAAGATCTGATGTTCATAACTGGGAGGATTTGGTTGCTGCTTTCTACCGACAATACCAATATAACGCAGATTTAGCGCCTACTCGTACTCAACTACAGAGTATGGGTATGACCTCTAATGAGGGATTTAAGGAGTATGCCCAAAAGTGGAGGGATTTGGTTGGAAGGGTGCAGCCACCATTGTCGGATAGAGAGCTGGTTGACATGTTTTTGGGGACCCTGTCAGGTCCATTCTTCAATCACTTGATCGGGAGCTCATCTGCAGGGTTCACCGAATTAATTCTGACCAGTGAAAGGGTCGAAGCTGGAATTAAGAGTGGTAAAATTCAGAAGGATGCCTCCACTTCCACTGCTATCAAGAAGACCTTCCCAGCCAAGAAGGAAGTTTCTGCTGTTCACACCCAGAGAAATCAAGGGAGAATGGAGCACCGACCAGCAGTGGGGGCTGTGATGATCCAGAACTCCTCAGCTGATCAACCTTGAAGCAGTCAACCCAGAGCTAACCAGCAAAGGGTAGAAAGGCCACAACGGCAATTCACCCGGATCAATATGACATCGGCTCAGGTCCTCCCTCATCTATTAAAATTAAACCTTACCAACTTGAAGGAAGCGCCGAAAAACCCAAATACCTCTTCTCCCTATTATCATTCAAATGCAAAATGTGCATATCATTCGGACAGTGTGGGGCACGACACCAACAACTGTTGGGCCCTTAAAAACAAGATCCAAGATTTAATAGATGCCAAAGAGGTAGAGTTTGATGCCCCCGAAAAACCTAATGTGATATCCGCTCCTATGCCAAAACATGGTCATAATGTCCATGCTATTGTAGAAGATCTTCATGTTACCGTTGTTGACAACTTAATGACTCCATTGCCAATGATCAAGATGAATCTGTTGAAAGCCGGGATTTTCCCGGGCTGTGAAAAAAATTGTTACTTTAGTTTAACCTTGCAATTCGACTGTCCGCTGTTGAAGTCAGGCATTCAACGCTTGATGGATACTCAAGAGATCCTCTTTCAGAAAACTCATGTTACTTTAATCAATGATGTTACTCCTGTTACTTCAATCAATGATGTTGCTATAATCACCATTTCCGACAATCTTTCCAAGACCTGAAAAAGGCCTGTTAAGATTACACCTGATCCAAAGTTTGTACCGCTGAAGATTACCATGCCGGGGCCTATCCCATATAAGTCCAACAAGACGATACCGTGGAATTATGGGGGAGAGATCTTCTATCACGGTGTGAAACAGACCGAATCAATTGAAGAAAGCTCCGATGAAGAAACTTCTGATATAGGAAATATTGCAGGGACAAGTATGATCACTCGTAGCGGAAGAATCTTCTCTCCGGAGATTGCTCCTCCACGGGCAGTCTTCGGACCCTCAAGTGCTCCTGTTTCTGTCAAGATATCTGTGCAAAGTCCAGTGATTGAAGAAATCGTTACTCCTGAAGTTGTACCCTCTGCTGTTACTGCTGATAAAGGTAAGGGGATCCAAGAAGCACCCTTCAGGACGAGGGCTCAGACTTTGGTTATCCCCGAGACCACCCAAAAGGAGATGGAGGAGATTTTAAAGATAATTAAGAAGAGAGACTATGATGTCGTAGAGCAGCTGGGGAAAACCCCTTCAAAAATCTTTATGCTGGCTCTATTGCTCTGCTCTGAGGCTCATGCCAAAGCCTTGATCAAATTTCTGAAGACGGCACACGTGCCTCAAGAAACTTCTGCGGATCAGTTTCAAGAGTGTGTAGCCAGCCTTACAATCGACAATGGTCTTGGCTTCTCTGATGCCGATTTGACGTCTAAGGGAAGAAAGCATAATGATGCGCTGCATGTCTCGGTAGAGTGCAGAGGGACCACGCTTGCTCATGTTCTGGTTGATACCGGTTCATCTTTAAATGTTCTACCAAAGAAAGCATTGGACAGATTGGACTGTGAAGTTTTGACCCTAAAGCCCAGTAATATCATTGTTAGAGCCTTCGACGGTTCTAAGCGGATGGTTCACGGAGAAGTGGACATCCCAATTAAGGTGGGAGCGGAAATTTTCAACTCTACATTTTATATGATGGACATCCGTCCTTCATATTCATGCTTGTTGGGAAGGCCATGGATCTACAACGCTGGGGCAGTCACTTCTTCTCTACACCAGATGCTCAAATACCCAGTCTAGGGTAAGATCATCACAGCTCATGGTGAGGAGGAGTATATGATAAGCCACCTTAACTCTTTCCGCTACATGGAGTTAGATGGTGAATTCATAGAAACACCTTTCCAACACTTTGAAGAGGTTTCTCCTGAAGTTGCAGTAGCCAAGACAATGACTGATGTGCCCATCATTACCAAGCCTGTGTCCCGGATGTCATCCCTTAAAGATGCAGAGGTTGTAGTCAAGGAAGGAGGAAACACAATATGGGATCAACTGCCATATTTTCCTTACAAGACAAATAAGTTCGGATTGGGTTTCACTACTGCTAGCCAGAAAGCTGTGCGTCGCTCCCGGGCTGGAGGACCGCCAATGAAAATCACTCATCACATAGTTCATGCTTTAGAGGATGGCGAAGAAGGAAGCAATTTTGAAGACTGGATCTTTCCAACTATTGAAGGAGGACTGAACAACTGGGAGGCGAAAGAGTTCGTTCCCATTACTTTCATCAATCAGTAATTTATCTTTTGAACATTTCTTGTTTGGTCTGTAATAATTATTAAATAATTCGTACACTCTTTTCGCCTTATGCCTTACCCGAGGCATATAGGTCCATTTTTAAGGGTTTTGATTCTTCATTTTCATATGCCATTTTTAATGAATCATGGAAGTTTTCATATATAAACTTTTGTGTTCATTTTCTTTCTTTTTACATTTTATTTTGTTTAAAGGCGCCTATCCCTTACACACACCCACACTCACAAAATGCAGGTACCCATCCACTCCGGATTCCATGGGTAACAATTCTTCTATGGCCTTCAGTGACTCTGAAGATCTGGTCAATCATGCTGAATACGAAGGTGATGAAGACAGTGAAGTGCCTGGAGAGCTGGCTAGACTTTTGCAACAAGAAGAAAGGGCTATTCTGCCCCATGAAGAGTTGTTAGAGACTATCAATTTAGGTACTACCGAAGATAGAAAAGAGGTTAAAGTGGGTGCCAACCTGGAGCCAAGTGTCAAGGGGCGCTTAGCTCAGCTGTTGAATGAATATGTTGAGATCTTCGCCTGGTCCTATGAAGACATGTCGGGACTAGATACAGATATTGTGGTTCACCGTCTCCCTACAAGAGAAAATTGTCCACCAATCAAACAAAAAGTCCGTCGAATGAGGCCCGACATGTCCGAAAAGATCAAAGCTGAAGTGATGAAACAGTTCAATGCTGGCTTTCTGGCTGTTACTTCCTATCCACAATGGGTTGCTAACATTGTGCCTGTGCCTAAGAAGGACGGCAAAGTCAGAATATGTATGGACTACAGAGACTTAAATAGGGCTAGCCCTAAATATGATTTTCCATTACCACATATTGACATCTTGGTTGACAACACAGCTCAACATAAGGTATTCTCTTTCATGGAAGGATTTTCAGGGTACAACCAGATCAAAATTGCCCCCGAAGACATGGAGAAGACTACTTTTGTTACGCAGTGGGGTACCTTCTGCTATAAAGTGATGCCATTCGGACTGAAGAATGTCGGGGTAACCTATTAGCGAGCCATGGTAGCTTTGTTTCATGACATGATACATCATGAGATTGAAGTCTACGTAGAAGACATGATAGCACGTTCATAGACAGAAGAAGAACACCTCGACCATCTGCAAAAGTTGTTTGTCAGGTTAAAGGAATATAAGCTTAGACTGAACCCTAGCAAGTGCACTTTCGGAGTCAGGTCCGGTAAAATTTTGGGATTCATCGTCAGTAACAAAGGCATCGAGGTTGATCCTGCCAAAGTCAAAGCTATACAAGAAATGCCTGCACCTCGTACTGAGAAGGAGGTCAGAGGTTTCTTGGGACGCCTAAATTATATTGCAAGGTTCATCTCTCATCTAACATCTACCTGTGAACCAATCTTCAAGCTGTTGAAGAAAGATCAGTTGGTTGAATGGAATGACGACTGTCAAGTTGCTTTCGATAAAATCAAGGAGTATTTACTGGAACCTCCTATCTTAATACCACCCGTCAAAGGAAGGCCTTTAATCATGTATCTGACTGTTTTGGATAATTCAATGGGGTGTGTACCGGGCCAACATGACGAGTCTGACCGAAAAGAGCATGCCATTTATTACCTTAGCAAAAAGTTTACCGACTGTGAGACTCGCTACTCACTACTCGAGAAAACTTGTTGCGCTTTGGTATGGGCTGCTCACCGGCTGAGGCAGTATATGTTGGCACATACCACTTTGCTGATTTCCAAAATGGATCCGATCAAGTGCATCTTCGAGAAGCCTGCTTTATCCGGAAGAATCGCTAGATGGCAGATGATCTTAACTGAGTATGATATCCAGTACACAACTCAAAAAGCTATAAAGGGGAGTGTACTAGCTTACCATCTAGCTCATCAAGCCGTCGAAGATTACCAATCTATGAGGTTTGAATTCCCTGACGAGGATATTATGACATTGGACAACATTAAAGGTAACGGACCGTATGACGGACCTGAACCAGGATCCCGATGGACTCTGTACTTTGATGGTGCCTCCAATGCACTTGGGAACGGTATCGGCGCAGTACTTATCTCTCCAGAAGGTTGCCATACACCTTTCACCGCTAGACTCTGCTTCAGCTGCACCAACAACATGGCAGAGTATGAAGCTTGTATCTTTGGTCTCAAGGCTGCTATTGACTTGGGAATCATATCTTTGGTTGTATTTGGGGACTCAACTTTGGTTATCAATTAAATCGAAGGAGAGTGGGATACTAAAAACTCTAACCTCATCCCTTACAAAGAACATGTCTTGACATTTGTTGTACCCCAAGATTTGCCCTCCCATTTCCTCAACATTTTCTCATCACAAAAACCTTGAAGATCAAGATCCAGTTAGGGTTTCCTCTGCTCAAGACTTCTCCTTGCACTGTGGACTCAAATTAGGGTTTGTGTTTGAACAAAGATGTTTTGACCTAAAATGCCTAAGATGACTTTCATGCTTCATATTTGACTCCCAAGTTTACCCATACCAAGTTTCAAGTCTTGATTCCAAGTTTTGCCCAGTCAATTGGACAGATGACCTAGAAATCAGCTGTATTGGGGAAAAAGTCATCTGTGGCCAATTGACAGTCAAATCTCATGAAAATTGACCCACATCAACATTATGAACTCATATGGACCATTTGATCAAGTTTGGATCACAATTTCACAAGAAGTTTGATCAGATCACCAAAAGGGCAAAATGGTCATTTTTAGGGTATTGACTGCACAAAGGCAATTTTTTGACTGTTTGACCTAGCCAATGGCAAACCAAGCTCACATATGGACTCAAGAACCCCATGGAATTATTTTGACATGATCAACAAACTCAAAAGATCCCAAGTACACAAGATTGACAGTTGAATTTCCCAGTCAATTGATCAATTTTGACTGTACACTGAAAAGTCAAACTTTGACTTTTTGGTCAAAATCAAGAGTCAAGATTCATTTTTCATCAAAACATGCCAAATCATGAAACTTGTTCACCAAGAAATCACAAAATTCAAATTAGGGTTTGAAATGGAATTTTTCATAACTTAGAATTTTTCTAAGTTATGGAAAACCCTAATTTTTTCCCAACTTTGCCCCACTTTTTCACCATGATTCATTTGGATCCAAACAAAAGTCAAAACATGAAAGTTGTAGCTTGTTGCATAATCTACAACTTTGATTCACAAAGTTTTCTCATTTGAAGCTTGTATCTCAAGTTACAAATTTTTGAATAAGGGCACTAAACCATTCTTAACTTAGTGAATTTTGACCTATTTTGACAAGTTTTTCTACCCCACTTCAAGACCATTTTCCATACACTTCCACTTGGAATTTCAAATTACACTTCAAAGATGGATTGTATTACACATTCCAAGCTTTCCAAAATGTCCAAGAACTTCTCAAACAACCTCATGGTTAGGGAGAATCGAATTTCACAATATAGCAAAAACTCACTTTTGAATTGGCCATTTTTCATGTTCATAAGTTATGCAAACTTCTCAAAACCAGCATGCCCTTGATTACAGGTCCTTAAACCAAGTTACACTCAATAATTTAATGCTTGTTCATTGTGTCAAAGTGTTATTCTATGAGTTCAAGTATTATATACAAGTTTGATCCATTTTTAGATAAAGTAAACTATCCATTTTTGCAAAAGTTCACTTTATGTCCAATTACAAATCCAACAAGTACATTGCAAATCTGATTGGCACAAGATTATGAAAAAATTACTCTGATCAAGAGAAGCTTTGCAGCAGGATTAGAGGTCCCCTACTGACCTAAAAGACCAAGTGGATTTTGTTTGCTTCAAGTTCAAGAAATGTGGCATAACTTGTACCAACTCAGAAACCAGCTTACAAACACAAGAACAAAGTTATCAAACACATTACACACATCATAACCAAGCTATTTCACGAGCCATTTACCTCCCAAACATCATCAAACCAAAAAACACCATCAAACTGCAAAAACAGAGTTGCCTCCGCAGTTTGAGTGCCAACTTCTATTTCTCTCAAGCATTCTTGCCAAAACCAGTTCACACACCTTCCATACCATCTATGCAAGCTAACCAAAAGCAAAAGCACGATCTGTAACACCTCCAAGCCACTTCACCATTTTTGTTTTTCTGTTTTGCAGTTGAAGTTCTCCAGCACGATTCAGGGAGTTTCAAGACAAAGTAGAACTTGGAATAGCATCCTTACACTTCAAGGAAGCTATACAAATCATCATCTTGCCCTGAAAACTCCTCCATTGCAAAGCACGATTCCAACTGAACAGGTATCTTCATGAAGTTCTATCTCTCTTATTAGGCATTGTTAGCTTTAGGTTTGTGAAGGAAACATGTCACAATCATAGCCCTGAACATGCCCATATGATTAGATTTCATTTATATTATGTGTGCTTAGAGAATTTTGGTTCTGAATATTGATGAAAAGTTAGGTCAGAAATTGGGGGAGAAGAAATTCTCCCTCATCTTAGAGAGTTAGGTCAAGTTCTTTACATGGTTGAATTCGTCTTCTCATGCTCTATACTTTTCATGTTATGAGTTTTGCTTGAAAGTCCAGGAATCAAGAGATAAAAAACGCGTGCTTGCTTGAATGATGTTGTTCAGAGGTTGAAGAAGACAGGTCTTCTGGGCTGGGCCTGGAATATTTTCTTATTTGCACCACATAAATTGCTTCTGAACCCCCTAGGCCCATTTGCTTATTTCTTTGACTTTTTGACCTTTTTCTTTTTTGATTGACTTTGTTTATTTTTTCTCATGACATAAAAAATATAAAAATATTTTTTCTCACCATTTTTAATTTATTAGGTATTTATAAGATTTTCTTTTGATTAATACTTAGATAAATTAAATATATACATTTCATTAAAATATTGAGAAATATGTAAAAATACTTTTATTTTCATTTTTATTTTATTTTACCTTCTGAAAATATTATATATAAAAAAAATACTTTTTTTACAAATATTAAAAATTATTATTATTTATATATATAACACATATTTAAAATAATACATATATACATATATTTATTAATATATTTAGGGTAAAATACAAAATATATATACTTTTTGTTTTTTTTATTATTATTATTAATATTTAATATAAGAATATATTTTTGACAAATACTTCACTTTATTTTATTTTGTGCCTAATAAATAAATATTTTATTAAATTAAACAATAATACATTTCATTTAATAAAATTAGGGTTTTGCCCTAAATTCAAAAATACTCAAAAAATAATATCTTTTCATTTTCTTTTTATTTTTACATAAGTAATTCTTTTTTCATACATATAGAAAATTCTTTTTGCATTCTTGCATATTTGTCTTATTTTATTTAATCTATGCAAAATATTTGTCTTGTAAATATTCAATATTGATGTAATAGTTTTAGGTTTACATTACTTGTCAAAATCCCCATTTGAACATTTGTACCCCCCTTCCCATATTTGATTTTGTAATAGCTTAGTAAATTTATTTTCGCGCTTTATTGCTTTTTAATTATGCCATGTTAGAATTAGGGTTTGTATGCAAAAAAAACGACAAAATAGTTATGACCTAATCTCAAGACAAACAAGCATGAAAATGGACACACAAATCACACTTGCACCCCCCTAGGGCATTCCACTTGTTGCCTTTCAAAATTGGGCCATATTGTATGTTAAGTCTCTTTGGGCAAAACAAATAAACCAAATGATCATAGTCCCTCGATAACATTTTCAAAATACTTCCAAAACAAATGATCAAGTCCCTTAAAGAAAAATGCCCAAAGATACTTGGCACCGTTGCAATTATGGTCTAAACGATGACCCGTGCCCGTCCCTTTCACATTCTAACATGAGATTGTCCACCAAATACAATGGTGGAACAAACTTGTGAAAAAGGTTAAAACATAGCAATAGTCTTTTAGAAATTTAGGAGTAGACAACCTCTTAGTTACTTGAATCAAACTTGTAAAAACAAAACACTTGCCTATTTTCAAAAACCATACATCACTACACTTTCAAAATAACTTTCAAAAACAAATGAAAACCTTTTTCAAAAGACGTACACCTTTGTATACATCCCCACATGGATCATTACAAAGGTTGCCACCACGTTGGCTTCTTTTCAAAACATTTTCAAACACACACACACACAAGCACCATTTAAAACAATTGAAAACAAAAGGCAAGTGATCTAAGCAAGTAACTAAGAGCCCATGGATAACCATGGATAGAAAGGGTGCTAATACCTTCCCTTTCTATAATCTACTCCCTGAACCCAAGAAAACATCTCAAAAGGTTTTTGCTGTGCTTTTTAACCTTTCCTTAGGATAAAATAAAAAGTCGGTGGTGACTCTTGCTCAACCGAAACATTTGCGAAAACAAACGCAAAACCTCAAGTCAGTTCTCCCACCGTATCACAGAACTGGCGACTCTGCTGGGGACTATTCTTAAAGTGGAGTAACCTTAGGGCTTAGATCACCTTTGTTTTTAATTGTTTGCTTTGTTTGCTTTTATATTTGTGGGCTTTGCATCGGAGTTTCAAAGATCCTAACCCGGATCTGGGAAATACCCTTTTTAGGTAGCATAATCTGTGAGGGACCTGTCCGGTGTAGACCGACATGGGTGAAGCAGTGGCTACGTTGGTGTGGCACCTTGGTCTGTACCTATATCCCTTGTGTCGTAACGGGGAGAATATAGGTCTTCTAAGGAGTCATTAAACATCAACCAACCTTAGAACCCTAAATTGACCAACTTGGCTATTAGGACAGTAGCAGTATGCTACACTCATTGAGGCTAAACTCTCGAGATGGTTCTTGCCGCGAGAAAAGATTGCGATGCTGGAGTTATGACCGATTGAGGGTAGCCAATGATTTGAGATCCTCTAGAACCCGGTTACTTTTGATAGGACAGGTTTTAACCAACAAAACCAAAAGAGGGTAATACCTGAAATTCATGCTGGCCTGAAACCTAAGGGTGTCTTGTGTGACTTGTGTGCCTTATCATGTTTTCCTGTGTGAATACTTGTGGTGTGCTTCATCATAGCATCATGCCATCATACCATTGCATACATCCCGTATAAAGGACTAACCCATTTCAAAGACAAAAAGTTTCATCCTTGCTCTGTTTTGTAGGACATCATGATGCCCGTACGTAGGAATACTGTCCGGCTCAACTTTGTTCAACCACCAGTTTTACTCAAGGATTTGGTTGGAAGGATTCCAAACACTTCTTCCTTCATCAACAGACATGGTTCTCTCCTTGGCTTGATCACTGCAAAATGGGACCAACAACTGATAATTGTTCTGACCCAGTTTTATGACCCTCTGTATCATTGTTTCACCTTTCAAGACTTCCAGCTGGTTCCTACCCTGGAAGAATTCTCTTATCTGCTTGGGATCCCTGTTTTGGAACAAACTCCCTTCACTGGTTTGGAAAAGACTCCTAGGCCTGAAGAGATTGCTGCAATTCTCCCCTTGACCAAAGAAGAGGTATTAGCCAACTGGGAAACTAGAAATGGGGTCAAGGGCTTTTTGGTCAAATTTCTGGTTGGCAAGGCTAATGATTTCTGGAATGACTTGGACTTCAAGGCGTACGAGGATATTCTGGCTCTTTTGATCTATGGCCTGGTATTGTTTCCCAATCCTGACACCTTTATCAGTATCCATGCCATAAGGATCTTCATGTCTCGGAATCCTGTACCCACTCTTTTGGGTGATATCTTGCAACAACTCTATGCTCGTACTGCTCGAAAACGGGGAACTCCGTGGTGTTGTGCTCCTTTGCTAGTAAGGTGGTTTATTTCGCACCTTCCTAAGTTCGTGATGAAGAATGAAGAAGGAAAAGGTTGGGCTCGGAGGTTAATGTCTCTCACTGATAATGACATCACCTGGACTCTCAGAGGTTTGGGTGAGGTAGTTGTTATTGACCTTTGCGGAGAATACCCTAATGTTCCGTTGATTGGTATCCAAGGAGGAATCTCTTACAATCCATGCTTAGCTCTCCGTCAGTTTGGAAGAGCCAGAGGAGATGGGCCTCATGAAATGCTGGTTCCTCACTTCCATTTTTAGTTTCAGGCAGACAGTGACAAACTACGCCATGGATTCATTAGAGCTTGGGACAGAATTCACAAAGCTGACCCACATGAGTTGGGACCGAAGACTTCTCTACCAATAGAGCCCTATTGCAAATGGGTCCGCATCCGCGCTCAGAGGTTAGGTATGCCGTACGAAGCTGTCAGACCAATCATTCTTGAATCTCCTGATGAAGATGGGGTTCCTCCGACTGTCCTCCCTCCTCAGATACCTACTGATTTTGACACAATGAAGAGATCTTGGGCGCAGCTAAAGGAAGAACGGGATTTCTATCGGGAGAAGTTCAACGAACAGGAACGAAAGATCCAGAGGCTGACTAAGCAATTGGAGGAAGAACGGGTCCTGAACAACTACATCAGCACTGAAAAGAGGAGGCCATGGGAGCATTGATGAGCTTTGGATATTTCCTTTTATAGTTTTATTTCCTTTCCAGTATTTTTCATTCCTGTAATGCCTAAGGGAAAATTGTTGAACAATTGAAAATTTTAATCTAATGAAGTGTGTTTCCTTTTTTGTCTACAAAGTTGAATCTTGTTTGTCTTTGAAAACATAAAACATACGCATTCCATTGCACCATATGCATAGCAGGTACCCTATTTCACAGGTTGCTTAATCTCCTTCGCTGTTTATTTTGAACAGTCATCATGAATCTAGACTCCTCCAGTGAGCAAGAAATCAAGGCCCTTCAGGCCCAAAGTGCACAGTTTCAAGAGATGGTCCTAAGCCTAGCCCAAGGTCAGCAAGAGTTGAAGACTCTACTCCTGAAGAAGAAGAAGAAAAAGAGGACTGCGTTATTCAACGCCGGACGCAGATTTGGGAACACACTCCATAATGAAGCCGAACCAACTACTTCCTCTGCTGAGAAAAACAGTCCCCAAGGGGGAGGAGCTCCTAGTCCCGCAGTCTCCGACAACGAGACGGACTACAATGACGAACAATACCCACCTGCTGCTGACAGATACAAGCAATTGGAGGACCGCTTGAGCGCCATGGAAATTCAGAATGTGCCGGGACTGGATTTCAGAGATTTGGGGTTATCTTCTGGGGTAGTAATTCCACACAAGTTTAAGGCTCCTGCCTTCGCCAAGTATGATGGGGTCTCCTGCCCAAAGCTGCATCTGAGGTCGTACGTAAGGAAGATCCAACCTTACACGGCGGATAAGAACCTTTGGATTCACTTCTTCCAAGATAGCCTCTCGGGGTCACAGCTTGAATGGTTCTACCAATTAGATGGAACTAGCATCCGACACTGGGAAGATTTGGCAACCGTATTCTACAGACAATATCAATACAATTCTGATCTTGCTCCTACGCGTACCCAACTTCAGGGTATGTCTCTAGGAACGGGTGAAGGGTTCAAAGAGTACGCACAAAAATGGAGAGATTTGGCTGGCAGGGTGCAGCCTCCATTGACTGATCGTGAGCTAGTTGATATGTTCCTAGGGACTTTGTCTGGTCCATTCTTCAATCATTTGGTTGGTAACTCCTCCGCTGGGTTTACGGATCTGATTCTAACGGGAGAAAGAATTGAAGCTGGCATCAGGTCAGGCAAGATACAAAAGGCTGCCTCTACAAGTACTGAGAAGAGGTTGTTTAAGAAAGAAGCAAGTGTCGTCTATGGTCCTAGAAGACAAGTCAAGCCCGAAAATCGCCAAGCCGTCAACGCTTTGGTCATCTCAAAACCTGTTGCTGCTCCTCAGCAGTACAATCAACAAAGAAGTGAAAGGCCCAAGAGGCAGTATACTCGGCTGATTATGACATTATCTCAAATTTTACCCCAACTTTTATCAACCAACTTGGTGACCCTCAAAGAAGCTCCTAAGGTCGTCAACACTGCGTCTCCTAAGTATAACCCAAATGCCCGGTGTGCTTATCATTCTGATAGTCCCGGGCACACTACTGATGATTGCTGGGCCTTGAGAAACAAAGTGCAAGATCTTATCGACGCAAAGGAAATTCGGTTTGAAGCGCCTGAGAGACCGAATGTTGTAACTGCTCCTATGCCCCAGCATAGAGTAAATGCCATTGAAGAAGAGTTGTATGCTGTTTCGGTGAATGAAGTTGTTACCCCTCTTTTGACTGTTAAGAGGAACTTGCTACTAGCCGGTTTATTTCCGGGTTGTAGTAAGGGTTGCCTCATGTGTGCTATTATCCCTACCGGTTGTCTACTGCTGAAATCAGGTATCCAAAGCCTGATGGACAGCAAGGAAATTCTATTCAAGAAAACTGCTGTTCCGCCTGTTTCCATTGAAGAAATATCTGTTGTCACAATTTATAATCCTGCCAAAGCTCCCGTAAAGGAACCAATCCAGATCATGTCTGTTGCACCCATCACTATTACTGTCCCGGGGCCTCTCCCGTATGAGTCTGATAAAGCGGTCCCATGGCATTATGGAGCCGACGTGTATGTGCTTGGGGTGAAGCAGGAGTTCAACACCAATACCAATATCAGTAATATCACTGGTCCCGCAAAGATTACCCGCAGTGGCAGGCTCTTCTCACCTGACATTGCACCGCCAGTTATCCGAAAACCTCTCACCATCACACCCGCAAGTGTGCATGTTCCAATTCAAGTTCCTGTGTCTACTACTGCCGCCGAGTCCTCTGATACTCGGGGCAAAGAAGTTGCTACTGATTCGCCTGCCAGGATGGAGGCACCAAAAAAGAAGACTGCTATGGAAGCCTCCCAACAAGAAATGGAGGAAATTCTTAAAATTATCAAAAAGAGTTATTTTAACATCGTTGAACAGTTGGGGCATACTCCCTCCAAAATCTCTATGTTATCATTGCTGCTATGCTCAGAGGCCCATGCAAAAGCCCTGATTTCATTTCTGAAAACGGCCCATGTGCCGCAAGAGACCTCCGCGGATCAATTCACCAACTGTGTGGCTAATTTGATGGCTGACAATGGTTTGGGGTTCTCAGATGCTGACCTTACCGCCAAAGGGAAAAATCACAATGATGCCCTGCACGTTTCCATAGAATGCAGGGGCACTACTCTTGCACACGTGTTAGTGGATACCGGCTCTTCCCTGAATGTTTTGCCCAAGAAAGCATTGGATCGCTTAGATTGTGAGGGCCTGGAGTTGAAACCTAGTAACATCATTGTTAGAGCCTTCGACGGTTCTAAGAGGATGGTGCACGGTGAAGTAGACATCCCCATTCGTGTGGGTTCCCAAGTTTTCAATTCAACATTATATGTAATGGATATTCGTCCATCTTACTCCTGCTTGTTGGGGCGACCCTGGATTCACAAAGCTGGGGCAGTAACATCCACTCTACACCAAAAGCTCAAATACCCTGTCAAAGGGAAGATTGTTACTGTGCAGGGTGAGGAGGAATACATGGTGAGTCACTTGAATTCATTCCGGTATATCGAGATGGACGGGGAGTTTATTGAAACCCCCTTTCAGCATTTTGAGGAGGTACCTCCAGTGTTGGCATCGGCTGAGGCAGTGGTTGAAGAAGATTTTCCGTTGAAGATGGCGTCCTTGAAGGATGCCCGGGCTGTAATCGAGAAAGGCAATTGTGCAAACTGGGGTCAGCTTCCTGACTTCACTCAAAAGAACGACAAGTTTGGGCTGGGCTTTACTGCAGAGGCTCAGAGGGCTGTGCGCAAGGAAAAGATCAGAAAGGCTCCGGTGTTTATCTCCAACCCAAGGGTGAATGCTATCGAGGAGGATGTAGAAGAAGCAGAGTTTGACAGTTGGATCTACCCGACTACCAGCGACGGACCAAGCAACTGGACGGCAAAGGATTTTACACCTATCACATTTGTCACGCAGTAATTAATTTCTTTTGATTTCCAATTTGTAACAAACAATATGTTAAAACTTTGTTGGCTCGGTGTCCTACCCGGGGCATCGTAGCTCCATTTGTGAGGGCTTTTTGTATGACATTTCCATATATCATCAATCAAAACATTGGACGTTTGTTGCATTTCAAATCTTGTGCTCTTTTCCTTTCTGTGTTACATATATTGCAAAACAGCTATATTTACACACACTCACTTATACAGGTTTCAATCCACTCTGGATCCCACTGGTAACAGCTCTGCTACCGCCAGTTATGACTTCGAGAATCCGATCAACTTGGCCGAAGACGAAGGTGAAGATGATTGCGAAGTGCCTGGTGAACTCGCAAGACTGCTACTCCAGGAAGAGAGGGCTATTCAACCACATGAAGAGCCGGTAGAGACGATTAATCTGGGTACTGAGACAGATAGGAAAGAGGTCAAGATTGGGGCTAATCTAGAGCTCAGCGTGAAGCAACGATTGATCCAGATGCTACAGGATTACATGGAGATATTTTCTTGGTCCTATGAAGACATGCCTGGTTTGGATGCCGACATTGTAGTTCATCACCTGCCAACCAAGGAAGATTGCCCTCCGGTAAAGCAAAAGGTCTGACGTATGCGCCCAGAGATGTCTGAAAAGATCAAGGCCGAAGTTATGAAGTAATTCGACGCCGGGTTTCTAGCAGTAACTTCTTACCCTCAGTGGGTCGCCAATGTGGTGCCAGTGCCGAAGAAGGACGGTAAAGTCAGAATGTGTGTCGACTACAGGGATTTGAACAGGGCCAGCCCCAAGGATGACTTCCCCTTACCTCACATTGACGTTCTCGTTGACAATACTGCTCAACACAAGGTTTTCTCCTTCATGGATGGTTTTTCAGGGTATAATCAGATCAAGATGGCTCCGGAAGATATGGAAAAGACTACCTTTGTGACTCAGTGGGGCACCTTCTGTTATAAGGTCATGCCATTCGGATTAAAAAATGCTGAGGCAACCTATCAACGTGCCATGGTTGCTTTATTTCATGATATGATCCATCATGAGATTGAAGTATACGTTGATGACATGATTGCAAGGTCTCAAACTGAGGAGGAGCACCTTGATCATCTGAGGAAGCTGTTTGACCGACTAAAGTTATACAAGCTGAGGTTGAATCCCAATAAATGCACCTTTGGGGTAAGATCCGGAAAATTGCTAGGTTTCATTGTAAGTGATAAAGGTATTCAGGTGGACCCTGCCAAGGTAAAAGCCATACAAGAGATGCCGACTCCAAAGACAGAGAAAGAAGTCAGAGGCTTCCTGGGACGACTGAATTACATTGCCCGATTCATCTCACATCTGACTTCTACTTGTGAGCCAATCTTCAAATTACTGAAGAAAGATCAAGTAGTACGCTGGAACGATGAATGTCATGCCGCCTTTGAAAAGATAAAGGAATATCTCCAAGAGCCACCCATTCTTATGCCACCAGTAGAAGGAAGACCTCTAATATTATACTTGACAGTACTTGATAATTCAATGGGGTGTGTGCTGGGGCAGCATGACGAGTCTGGTCGAAAAGAGCATGCTATTTATTACTTGAGCAAAAAGTTTACCGACTGTGAGTCTCGTTACTCACTGCTTGAGAAAACTTGCTGCGCTCTTGTATGGGCTGCTCGCCGGCTGAGACAGTATATGCTGACTCACACCACCTTGTTGATTTCAAAGATGGATCCCATCAAGTACATATTTGAAAAGCCTGCTCTGTCTGGGAGAATAGCGAGATGGCAAATGATCTTGACAGAATATGACATCCAGTATACAACTCAGAAAGCAATTAAAGGAAGTGTACTGGCAGATCATTTGGCACACCAACCTGTGGACGATTACCAATCATTGAATTTTGATTTTCCGGACGAAGACATCATGGTGGTAACTGACTGTGAAGTACCTGGACCGGATGAAGGACCTGAGGAAGGATCCCGATGGTCTATGCATTTTGACGGAGCCTCCAATGCTTTGGGTAACGGCGTCGGCGCTGTAATCATATCTCCCAAAGGAACTCATACTCCACTCACCGCCCGATTATGTTTCAGCTGCACCAACAACATGGCAGAATATGAGGCATGTATCATGGGTTTGCAAGCTGCAATCGACTTAAGGATCAAATTTCTGAGTGTCTTCGGAGATTCTGCTCTCGTGATCAATCAGATCAAAGGCGAGTGGGATACAAAACACCCGAATCTTATTCCTTACAAGGAGTATGTGTCAACCTTGCTTCCCCACTTTGAGGAAATAACTTTTGAGCACTTCCCAAGAGAGGAGAATCAGCTAGCGGACGCACTAGCTACGATCTCTTCAATGTTCAAAGTTAAATGGGACAATGAGGCTCCCCGGATCATTATCTGGAAGTTGGATGAACCGGCATACTGCTGCGATCTCGAGGCCGAGAAGGTGACTAAAAAACCTTGGTATCATGAGGTGAAGAGGTACTTGGAAGCTCAGGAATACCCTGAAGGTGCATCAGTCAATGACAAGAAGTTGATGAGGAGGTTTGCGGCAAAATTCTTCCTCAGCAACGGCATTCTCTACAAACGGAATCATGATTCAACTCTACTACGTTGTGTGGATAAGGCTGAAGCAGAGAAAATCATGATAGAATTGCATGAAGGTACATTCGGAACGCATTCCAGTGGGCACACCATGGATAAGAAAATCCTACGGGCAGGATATTTCTGGTCCACAATGGAAGTCGATTGTTACCAACACTCTCGAACTTGTCACAAATGCCAGATCTATGCTGACAAGGTGCATATTCCTCCAGTTCCTCTGAACGTCCTGACGGCACCTTGGCCTTTTGCAATGTGGGGGATTGATATGATCGGTGAGATCCGACCGACGGCATCCAATGGGCATCGCTTCATCTTGGTGGCGATCGATTACTTCACAAAGTGGGTTGAGGCAGCTTCCTACGCCATAGTAACCAAGAGCGCCGTGGCACGTTTCATCCGGCATAATCTGATCTGTCGGTACGGTGTCCCGGAAAGAATCATTACGGACAATGGTACCAATCTCAATAACAAGATGATCACTGAACTCTGTGAACAATTCAAGATACAGCACCACAATTCTTCTCCCTACCGGCCGAAGATGAATGGGGCTGTAGAGGCAGCTAATAAAAATATCAAGAAAATTGTGCAGAAGATGACAGTGACTTATAAAGATTGGCACGAGATGTTACCGTTCGCTCTTCATGGGTACCGTACCTCAGCAAGGACGTCAACCGGGGCAACTCCTTTCTCCTTGGTCTATGGCATGGAGGCGGTCTTGCCAATTGAAGTCCAGATACCCTCTCTCCGGATAATGAAGGATGCAGACTTGAGTGAAGATGACTGGATCCAGACTCGACTTGATCAATTAAATCTGATTGACGAAAAGAGGCGCACTGCTATCTGTCACGGTCAAACATATCAAAAACGGATGATCATGGCATTTAACAAGAAAGTCAAACCACAAGAATATCAAGTTGGGGACCTGCTAATCAAGCGCATCATCCTTCCCCAAAGTGATCCTCGGGGCAAATGGACCCCTACTTACGAAGGGCCATTTGTGGTTAAACATGTGTTCTCAGGAGGAGCCATGATCCTAACCACCATGGATGGTGACGACCTTCCTCACCCCACCAATGCAGACATAGTGAAAAAATACTACGCATAAATAAAAGACCCGCTAGGTTGACATACCTAGGCAAAAATTAGGGCTTCCCGGCGAACCAAAAGGGTTCGGGCAAAAATAAGGGATGAAATGGAAAAATATGTACACCTGGAAAGTCGAAAACCTGAAAGGGCGGCTTGGGCAAAAATGGGTATCCCGGTGGACTGAAAACCCAAAAGGGCGGTCCAGGAAAAAGTTAGGGATAAAGCGTAACACTATGTCTCCTTGGATCACTTCGCATCCGGAATTCGGCATCAACTATCTGGCTCAGATCTCGGCATCGATCAATCAACTTCATCTTCAATCAAGCAGCAAAGTGATGAGACGCTTGAAGACATAAAGGCGATAGCAGAGTTGGAACCCAGCGGGATTGTTCACATAGCTGTTTTGTTTCCTTTTCAAAACTGTAAACTCTATGTTATTTGGCGGCGTCCTCTTACTAGGATGTCAGCCTCTTGTACAAAAACGCCTATTCACGGGCAAAATTCAAATCAATACAAATTCACTTGTCTATACAAATTGCCATTGTTTTTCTCTTTTCTGTTTTGTTTTGCGAAGAACGTCCAATGTTCATTTTTGATATATGCATTTGACATTAAATTGCTGATTCATAAATATTTGCGTATAAAACAAGAGATTAATTACAGGTGACATCAGAGACAGGGGCAATGTAAAGTTGTCTGATGCAGTCTGGTTGCTTTGTCCACCAAGGTGCCAAGGTAGGTTCGACTGGAGATTGTGACCCAAATCATCTCAACTCCCCGCTGAGTAAAACAAGATTCAGCAGTACTTTCCCCAAGCAGAGTTGACTCCCCGTCAATCCTGAAAAGGCACAACATTCCCCGGCAGGTCTTAAAGCTTATCCCCAGTAGATTCTGGAAGCTTGTTCCCTGCGGGGTACGGACGTCTCCCCCGAGTTTTATTCAGAGTTATTTCCTCACAAGGACTTATAACTGGGTTATCCCCAGCTAATTGCCACGGAAGATCGCCCTCGGCGAAGTTCTTTCATTCCCCGGCAAGAGTCTATCCTCGGTTATCCCCAGCGGAGTTTATCATCATTATCCCCAACGGAGTCCATCATTAAAGTCCCCAACAGGCCTCTCAGCAAAACTTCGGTAAAATATCTCTTCCACAGAGCAATTCCCTGGCCGGTCGTCAAGGATTTATTTTCCTAAAACGAAAATACATTTATGAACATTTCACATTTTCATACATCTTGCTTACATACACGATAAAGTGCATACAACACTATCTCATGTTGAACATCATGACATCATGCATATCATACATCATGATATTGCATACAACTTATGTTTTTGCCTTTTCAGGAAAAAGACAATCCCAAAGACAACTACCTTCAACTGTCACAATTCCAGATTCGATACCTGTATCTAGCCAGGGCACATCTGAGAGTGATCAGTTTCCAGATTCGATTCCTGTATCTAGCCAGGGCACGTCTGAAGAGTTCGAAGATTCGATTCCTGTATTCGGCCAGGGCATATCTAACAACTATCACAATTCCGGATTCGACTCCTGTATCCAGCCAGGGCATATCTGTTGACCACATTTCCAGACTCGATTCCTGTATCCAGCCAGGGCACATCTGTGAGCAACAAATTGTAGAATCGACACCTGTATCTAGCCAGGGCATATCTGCATGAGGAGATTGAAGATCAAACACCTGTAACAAGCCAGGAAAACATCTGTCTTTCTCGAATACACAAGTTCTCGCTAAGGAATCTCTTGTGCGATCAACACTTCCAAATGGCATCTATAAGCCCATTCCCGACAAGGTTCTGTCACATCTCCAGATGGCATCTATAAGCCCATCTCCCTATCCACCACCTCTCCAAATGGCATCTATAAGCCCATTCCCGACATCACATTTGCTGATATTTCAACATGCGAGTGCAAATTTCTGGGCACTCTAGTGTCCAATCTCCTTTTACCCTCGAGTCACGAAAGGCAAACTTGCCAATCTAACTCTTCAGGTCAAAGAAGATTGAACAGGGGCAACTGTTGTACCCCAAAATTTGCCCTCCCATTTCCTCAACATTTTCTCATCACAAAAACCTTGAAGATCAAGATCCAGTTAGGGTTTCCTCTGCTCAAGACTTCTCCTTGCACTGTGGACTCAAATTAGGGTTTGTGTTTGAACAAAGATGTTTTGACCTAAAATGCCTAAGATGACTTTCATGCTTCATATTTGACTCCCAAGTTTACCCATACCAAGTTTCAAGTCTTGATTCCAAGTTTTGCCCAGTCAATTGGACAGATGACCTAGAAATCAGCTGTATTGGGGAAAAAGTCATCTGTGGCCAATTGACAGTCAAATCTCATGAAAATTGACCCACATCAACATTATGAACTCATATGGACCATTTGATCAAGTTTGGATCACAATTTCACAAGAAGTTTGATCAGATCACCAAAAGGGCAAAATGGTCATTTTTAGGGTATTGACTGCACAAAGGCAATTTTTTGACTGTTTGACCTAGCCAATGGCAAACCAAGCTCACATATGGACTCAAGAACCCCATGGAATTATTTTGACATGATCAACAAACTCAAAAGATCCCAAGTACACAAGATTGACAGTTGAATTTCCCAGTCAATTGATCAATTTTGACTGTACACTGAAAAGTCAAACTTTGACTTTTTGGTCAAAATCAAGAGTCAAGATTCATTTTTCATCAAAACATGCCAAATCATGAAACTTGTTCACCAAGAAATCACAAAATTCAAATTAGGGTTTGAAATGGAATTTTTCATAACTTAGAATTTTTCTAAGTTATGGAAAACCCTAATTTTTTCCCAACTTTGCCCCACTTTTTCACCATGATTCATTTGGATCCAAACAAAAGTCAAAACATGAAAGTTGTAGCTTGTTGCATAATCTACAACTTTGATTCACAAAGTTTTCTCATTTGAAGCTTGTATATCAAGTTACAAATTTTTGAATAAGGGCACTAAACCATTCTTAACTTAGTGAATTTTGACCTATTTTGACAAGTTTTTCTACCCCACTTCAAGACCATTTTCCATACACTTCCACTTGGAATTTCAAATTACACTTCAAAGATGGATTGTATTACACATTCCAAGCTTTCCAAAATGTCCAAGAACTTCTCAAACAACCTCATGGTTAGGGAGAATCGAATTTCACAATATAGCAAAAACTCACTTTTGAATTGGCCATTTTTCATGTTCATAAGTTATGCAAACTTCTCAAAACCAGCATGCCCTTGATTACAGGTCCTTAAACCAAGTTACACTCAATAATTTAATGCTTGTTCATTGTGTCAAAGTGTTATTCTATGAGTTCAAGTATTATATACAAGTTTGATCCATTTTTAGATAAAGTAAACTATCCATTTTTGCAAAAGTTCACTTTATGTCCAATTACAAATCCAACAAGTACATTGCAAATATGATTGGCACAAGATTATGAAAAAATTACTCTGATCAAGAGAAGCTTTGCAGCAGGATTAGAGGTCCCCTACTGACCTAAAAGACCAAGTGGATTTTGTTTGCTTCAAGTTCAAGAAATGTGGCATAACTTGTACCAACTCAGAAACCAGCTTACAAACACAAGAACAAAGTTATCAAACACATTACACACATCATAACCAAGCTATTTCACGAGCCATTTACCTCCCAAACATCATCAAACCAAAAAACACCATCAAACTGCAAAAACAGAGTTGCCTCCGCAGTTTGAGTGCCAACTTCTATTTCTCTCAAGCATTCTTGCCAAAACCAGTTCACACACCTTCCATACCATCTATGCAAGCTAACCAAAAGCAAAAGCACGATCTGTAACACCTCCAAGCCACTTCACCATTTTTGTTTTTCTGTTTTGCAGTTGAAGTTCTCCAGCACGATTCAGGGAGTTTCAAGACAAAGTAGAACTTGGAATAGCATCCTTACACTTCAAGGAAGCTATACAAATCATCATCTTGCCCTGAAAACTCCTCCATTGCAAAGCACGATTCCAACTGAACAGGTATCTTCATGAAGTTCTATCTCTCTTATTAGGCATTGTTAGCTTTAGGTTTGTGAAGGAAACATGTCACAATCATAGCCCTGAACATGCCCATATGATTAGATTTCATTTATATTATGTGTGCTTAGAGAATTTTGGTTCTGAATATTGATGAAAAGTTAGGTCAGAAATTGGGGGAGAAGAAATTCTCCCTCATCTTAGAGAGTTAGGTCAAGTTCTTTACATGGTTGAATTCGTCTTCTCATGCTCTATACTTTTCATGTTATGAGTTTTGCTTGAAAGTCCAGGAATCAAGAGATAAAAAACGCGTGCTTGCTTGAATGATGTTGTTCAGAGGTTGAAGAAGACAGGTCTTCTGGGCTGGGCCTGGAATATTTTCTTATTTGCACCACATAAATTGCTTCTGAACCCCCTAGGCCCATTTGCTTATTTCTTTGACTTTTTGACCTTTTTCTTTTTTGATTGACTTTGTTTATTTTTTCTCATGACATAAAAAATATAAAAATATTTTTTCTCACCATTTTTAATTTATTAGGTATTTATAAGATTTTCTTTTGATTAATACTTAGATAAATTAAATATATACATTTCATTAAAATATTGAGAAATATGTAAAAATACTTTTATTTTCATTTTTATTTTATTTTACCTTCTGAAAATATTATATATAAAAAAAATACTTTTTTTACAAATATTAAAAATTATTATTATTTATATATATAACACATATTTAAAATAATACATATATACATATATTTATTAATATATTTAGGGTAAAATACAAAATATATATACTTTTTGTTTTTTTTATTATTATTATTAATATTTAATATAAGAATATATTTTTGACAAATAGTTCACTTTATTTTATTTTGTGCCTAATAAATAAATATTTTATTAAATTAAACAATAATACATTTCATTTAATAAAATTAGGGTTTTGCCCTAAATTCAAAAATACTCAAAAAATAATATCTTTTCATTTTCTTTTTATTTTTACATAAGTAATTCTTTTTTCATACATATAGAAAATTCTTTTTGCATTCTTGCATATTTGTCTTATTTTATTTAATCTATGCAAAATATTTGTCTTGTAAATATTCAATATTGATGTAATAGTTTTAGGTTTACATTACTTGTCAAAATCCCCATTTGAACATTTGTACCCCCCTTCCCATATTTGGTTTTGTAATAGCTTAGTAAATTTATTTTCGCGCTTTATTGCTTTCTAATTATGCCATGTTAGAATTAGGGTTTGTATGCAAAAAAAAACGACAAAATAGGTATGACCTAATCTCAAGACAAACAAGCATGAAAATGGACACACAAATCACACTTGCACCCCCCTAGGGCATTCCACTTGTTGCCTTTCAAAATTGGGCCATATTGTATGTTAAGTCTCTTTGGGCAAAACAAATAAACCAAATGATCATAGTCCCTCGATAACATTTTCAAAATACTTCCAAAACAAATGATCAAGTCCCTTAAAGAAAAATGCCCAAAGATACTTGGCACCGTTGCAATTATGGTCTAAACGATGACCCGTGCCCGTCCCTTTCACATCCTAACATGAGATTGTCCACCAAATACAATGGTGGAACAAACTTGTGAAAAATGTTAAAACATAGCAATAGTCTTTGAGAAATTTAGGAGTAGACAACCTCTTAGTTACTTGAATCAAACTTGTAAAAAGAAAACACTTGCCTATTTTCAAAAACCATACATCACTACACTTTCAAAAACAAATGAAAACCTTTTTCAAAAGACGTACACCTTTGTATACATCCCCACATGGATCATTACAAAGGTTGCCACCAAGTTGGCTTCTTTTCAAAACATTTTCAAACACACACACACACAAGCACCATTTAAAACAATTGAAAACAAAAGGAAAGTGATCTAAGCAAGTAACTAAGAGCCCATGGATAACCATGGATAGAAAGGGTGCTAATACATTCCCTTTCTATAATCTACTCCCCGAACCCAAGAAAACATCTCAAAAGGTTTTTGCTGTGCTTTTTAACCTTTCCTTAGGATAAAATAAAAAGTCGGTGGCGACTCTTGCTCAACCGAAACATTTGCGAAAACAAACGCAAAACCTCAAGTCAGTTCTCCCACCGTATCACAACATTGTTACCACATTTCGAGCAGATCACCTTCGAGCACTTCCCGCGAGAAGAGAATCAGTTGGCGGATGCGTTAGCTACAATGTCATCCATGTTTAAACTTAATTGGGATAATGAGGCACCTCAAATCACCATTGAACGAATGGACGAACCAGCACATTGTCACGAGATTAATACTGAAGAAGTGATGGACCGACCTTGGTTTCATGACGTCAAAAGGTATCTCGAAGCACAAGAGTACCCTGAAGGAGCTTCAGTCAACGACAAAAAGTTCTTAAGGAGGTTCGCTGCCAGGTTCTTTCTGAGCAATGGTATCATATACAAGCGCAATCTTGATTGTGTCCTACTCCGTTGTATAGACAAGATTGAAGCTGAGAAGATCATGGCTGAACTACATAATAGCACCTTTGGCACCCACTCAAGCGGTCATATGATGGCTAAGAAGATTCTACGGGCAGGCTACTACTGGTCTACCATGGAAGCTGATTGTCATCAACATTCCCGTACTTGTCACAAATGCCAAATCTATGCTGACAAAGTACATATTTTCCCAGTCCCTCTCAATGTCTTAACAGCTCCTTGGCCATTCGCGATGTGGGGAATCGACATGATTGGAGAGATCAAGCCTACAACATCCAATGGACACCGTTTCATCCTGGTGGCCATTGATTACTTTACTAAGTGGGTCGAAGAAGCTTCTTTCGCTTCCGTTACAAAGAATGTGGTTGCCTGCTTCATCAAGCAGAACCTCATATGCCGGTATGGTATCCCCGACAGGATCATTACGGACAACGGTACAAATTTTAACAATACTATGATCACCGCTCTGTGCGAGAAGTTCAAGATTCAACATCACAATTCATCTCCCTATTGGCCAAAGATGAACGGTGTTGTTGAAGTTGCAAACAAAAATATCAAGAAAATCATTCAAAAGATGACAGTCACCTACAAGGACTGGCATGAGATGTTACCATTTGCTCTGCACGGGTACCGTACCGTGGCACACACTTCAACTAGGGCAACACCCTTTTCTTTGGTATACAACATGGAGGCTGTTTTACCTATGGAAGTTCAGATTCCTTCCCTGAGAATCATGAAGGACGCTGATTTGAGTGAAGACGATTGGATTCAGACCCGGCTTGATCAACTTAACTTGATTGACGAAAAGTGACTTACTGCTGTTTGCCATGGTCAGACGTATCAAAAATGTATGATCAAGGCCTTCAACAAGAAAGTCAAGAGACAAGTATATCAAGTCGGGGACCTTGTAATCAAGCGAATCATCTTGCCGTAAAGTGATCCCAGGGGCAAGTGGACTCCTACTTACGAAGGATCATTTGTGATCAAAAGCATCTTTTCTGGTGGGGAAATGATTCTAACCACCATGGACGATGATGACCTGCCGCACCCTGCGAACGCATACATAGTCAAAAGATACTACGCATAAAACGACCCGACAAGTTGAAAACCCGAAAGGGCGACTTGGGCAAAAATGGGCATCCCGGTGAATCGAAAACCCGAAAGGGCGGTTCAAGCAAAAATTAGGGATAAATAAAAAAATCTATACACCCGGCAAGTTGAAAACTAGAAAGGGCGACTTGGGGAAAAAGGGTTTCCCGGTGGATCGAAAACCCGAAAGGGCGGTCCAAGCAAAAGTTAGGGAATTAAAGCGTATGACTATGTCTCGTCGAATCACTTTAAGGACAATCTCTTCACAGACAAGCTCCGAGCTTCTGATCAACCTAATCATCGTCAAACAAGGCACCGAATGGACAAGATACTCAGAGTTACGAAGGCTATAGCATAATTGGAACCCCATGGAATTGTTACACATAGCCATCTTTCTTTGTATAAATTTTTCTCATTTTTTATGACAACATTCTCTTACTAGGATGTTTGTCTCCTTTGTACAAAAATACTTACACAAAGTTAATACAAAGATATTTCAAAGTGCAGAAATTTGTTTGTTCTTTCTTTTTTACACTTGTGTTTTATTTGAAAACGTCCAATGATTTATTAAATGAGCATATGCATTTGAATATAATCACTGCTTACAAATAAAACGGAATGAGAAAGGATAATTACTGATAGGTTGAAAGTATAGGAAGACGTCTTTATGCTATTCCGGAGGAAATCCCCTTCAGTATGTCATCCAGATTCTCAACAGAGCTAAAACCTTGAAATACACATCCCCAGTGGAGTTAAGTTTCAAAATTCCCATCAGAGCTAAGTTTCTAAACTCCCAATCCCCAACGTAGTCCAAAACTTCAACCTTTAAACCAGTGGAAATCATCCGGTTTCTCCAAATCCCCTAGCAAGTTATCTTAAAACCTGGAAGTCAACCAGATAACAGTTAACTTTTATCCCCAACCAAGGATAAAAACCCAGAAGATTGGCATACTCCCAAGCTCCTGATACCCTTAACAGAATGAAGATTCTCACTCTTAAAACCCCAGAAGATTGACATACTCCCAAGCTCCTGACACCCTTAACAGAATGAAGATTCTCGTTCTTAAAACCCCAGAGGATTGGCATACACCCAACCTCCTGACCCAAACGCCTGAATGAAGATTCTCATTCTTGCTTCCTCAATAAATTGACATACAACCCAAGCTTTTGAAAACTCTCAAAACATGATAAACATTCTCCCCACAGAGTTATTTCCCAATAGAACAAAGATTTTTGTTCTCTTTTCTCCAGATGAAGCCTCCCAGGTTTTAATCCCCCGGTAGAGATTATCAGAGTTTACCTTATCCTCCAGGAAAGTCATAAAGGATTCTCAATTCCCCGCAGAAGTTGTCAAAGCTCTTGTTAATCCCCACAAGTCACCAAGGATTTTCAATCCCCAGCAGTAGTCCAAAGGATTCCTCAGTTTCAACAATCAAAGGTTTTGAATCTCCGGCAGCAGTCAAGGGTTTATTTTCCCCGATAGTAGTCAAAGATTTCATTATCTCCCGCTATCAAGGATTTATTTTCCTCAGCAAGACGGCTAATCAGCTTACATGCGCATACATTATATTCATATATCATAAACATTGATAAAACACATTTATTGCACCATACATTTCATGCAACATAACTTTCTGCTTTCAGCTAACATTTTGCCCTTTTCAGGATAAGATCAAAAGCTATCTTTAACAAATGTTCAAAGATTTCAAATACAGTATGGATACACCCCAGACACGGCAGTCATTCTATTACTCATTCAGAATTTCAAGTCAAAATACGGTATGGATACACCCCAAACACGACGGTCATTCTACTACTCATACAAACTTCAGCAATCAAATACAGTCCAGATACGCTCCAGACACGGTTGCCATTCTGTCAGTCATTCAAAACCTATTCCCTAACCCAGAGATACTCCAGACACAAATGTCTTTCTGTCGCCTATCCAGATTTTAGAATTCAGATACAATATAGATACACTCCAGACATGGAAGTCATTCTGATATTCATTCAAGAATCAAATACCGTTACAGTTCGGATATGCTCCATACACGGACGGCAGTCCTTTGCTCATACAAATCCAATCTCCAGATACAACTCAGATACGTTCCAGTTACGGATACCATTCTGATAATCATTCTTATGATCTTCTACAAACAAGTCTTGGATGGCATCATTAAGCCCATCTCTAGCAAGATTCTACCATCTCCAAATGGAATCTTTAAGCCCATTCGCTCATTTACATTTTGACGAGTGCAAATTTACGGGCACTCTAGTGTCCAATCCTCTTTTACCTTCGAGTCACGAAAGGAAAACTCGCCAATCTAACTCTTCAGGTTCAAGAAGATTGAACAGGGGAAGTTGTTGTACCACAAAATTTTCCCTCTCATTTTATCAAGATTTCCCCTCACAAGGCTCCTTGAACTCCAGACAGGATTAGGGTTTTGCACTGCTCAAGACATCTCATTGCACTGATGACCTAAATTAGGGTTTGAGTTTGCACATAGATTTTTGGACTTTCAATACTCAGAGTGTCTTTCATACTTCATGTTGGACTCATAAGTTTTTCCATACCAAGTTTCAAGCCTTGAATCAAATTTTTACCCAGTCAATTGGACAGTTGACCTAGAAATCAGCTGTATTGGGGAAAAAGTCAATTGTGGCCAATTTACAGTCAAACCTCATAAATTTTGACCCACATCAACATTATGAACTCATATGAACCATTTTATCAAGTTTGGATCACAACTCCACAAGAAATTTGATCAGATCACCAAAAGGGCAAAATGGTCATTTTTAGGGTTTTTACTACACAAGGGCAATTTTTGACTTTTGACCTAGCCAATGGCAAATTTGTCTCAAGCATGGATTCAAGAGCTCAATGGCATCATCTTGACCTATTCACAAGGTTCAAAAGATCTCAATTGCATTGAATTGACAGATGAATTTTTCAATCAACTGATCAAAATTTGACTGTACACTGAAAAGTCAAACTTTGACTTTTTGGTCAAAATCAAGTGCCAAGGGTCATTTTTCATCAAGATGTGTCAAAACATGAAACTTGTTCATCAAGAAACCCATTTTTGCAAATTAGGGTTTAAAGTTGAAAAATTTCATAACTTAGAATTTTTCTAAGTTATGAAATTTTCTTAATTTTTCCTAACTTTGCCCAACATTTTCACCATGATGCAATTGGATTAAAACAAAACTTCCAAAATGAAAGTTGTAGTACTCCACAAAGTCTACAACTCTTGTTCATAAAGTTTTCCCAAAAGAAGCTTGGATCTCAAGTTATGATTTTTGGAATAAGGGTCCATGGAACTTTTAACTTAGTGAAATTTTGCCCTAATTTAGGCAGGATTTTGACCTATCTTCATGGCCATGTTTCATGTAGTTCAACTTGGAATCTCAAATTGCATTTAAAATATGGAATGTAGATCATGTTGCAAGATTTCCAAAATGTCCAATAACTCTCCAAACTCATTTGTGGTTAGGGAGAATCGAAGGCTTGAAGTTGGCAAAAACTCACTTTTCATCCATGGCATGTTCATAGTGATACAAGTTACCAATTCTAATCAGCTTGCTTTACACTAGATTACAGGCCTAAAAACCATTTCATACTCAATAATTAAATGCAAATCCATTGGTCTAAGGCATTGTTTTGGTCATTAGAGCATTGCACACATGATTAATCCCTAAATAGAAAAAGCAACATTGCCATTTTTGCCAAAATATGCTTTATGTCAAAACCACATCTCTTGAGCCTGGAACAATATCTTGTGCAGCAAAGCATATCCACCAACTTGAGGGGCCAAGATCAGAAGAAGTAGGCTGATAGATAGCCTGTATAGGCTTGTATTACATCATTGTTCATTTTGGCTTAAAGGACAAGAAACATGTCCAAAACACTAGAACTTGAACATCTGTGAAAACCAACTTGTGCAAGCTTTTGAGACAACTTTCTCACATCCCCTTGAGCCAGAAACACGACCCTTTGAGCCCTCAAACCTCCCATAGCACAAAATCATATTCATTTGGCAAAACAGGGCACTCCCTATAGTTTGACTTCCACAACTCAAATCCCTCGTGCGTTTTGTTTCAAATTGGTTCAAACATCTTCCATACAACCTATCCAAGCTATCCCAACCCTTAAACACCAACTGTAACTCCATTTACAAGGTTTGCCATTTTTGATTTCAGCTTGTGCAGGTTGAGTTCTGTAGGCTTGTTCAAGCACATTCAAGGCAAGCTAGACATTGGATAAGGTCAGGGGAAGTTCAAGCAAGCTCCCAAACATCTCAGGCCTTGTTAAAAAGCTCCACATTGCCATACACGAAGTCAGCTGAAACATGTTTTTATCAACTTCCTATCTCTCTATTTAGGAACATTTAGACTTAGGTTTATGAATAAGAAATGTAGTATTCATAGCCATGAAGCTGTACATATGCTCAGTTTTCATTTTAGTTAAGCATGCTAAGAGAATTTAATCCATGAACTTCCTGAAAAAATTAGGTTAGATTTTAGGGCCAGAGAAATTCTCTCTGATCTTTGAGAGTTAGGACAAGTTTCTTATATGGTTGAATTCGTCTTGAAAAATGCTACAACTTTGATGTTATGTGTTTTTGCATTAGAGCACGTATGCAGGATCTGACATTTTGTACAGGGCGCGTGTTTTTGTTTGAACAAGAGGTTGAAGATGAAGTCAGTGGGCTGGGCTTGGTTCTGGCCTTGCTTTTGACACCCCCTTTTTGCTGAATGCAACCCCTTGGCCCAATTTCTTTATATTTTATATTTTTCTATTTATTTTTCATTTCTGATTTTATTTTATATTTTCCAAACATAAAAAATACTCAAAAATATTTTCATAAATTTTCACATTTATTTTTGTATTTTTATTTCAATTTTTTTAACATAAAATTAATTTAGTGATTATATACTTTTATTTTATTTATTGAAAACTTAAAAATAATATATAAATTATACTTTTATTTTATTCTTTATTTTATTCACACTAAAAAATATTTTTCTAAATATATTTTTATACATTTTATTTTATATTTATTACATAATTAATACAATATATATATATATATATATATATATATATATATATATATATATATATATATATATATATATATATATATATATATATATATATATATATATATATATATATATATATATATATATATATATATATATATATATATATATATATATATATATATATATATATATATATATATATATATATATATATATATATATATATATATATATATATATATATATATATATATATATATATATATATATATATATATATATATATATATATATATATATATATATATATATATATATATATATATATATATATATATACTTTTATTTTATTTATACTTTAGAATAAAAACATAAAAATACTATACTTTTATTTTTATTATTATTTATACTTAAAAAAATACTTTTTCTAAATATATTTTATTTTTTTGTATATACACTATTTTATTTTATTGTATATAAATAATATAGTCAATATATTTATATTCTTAAAAATTAGGGTTTTACCCTTAATATAATAATAATCTTTTTTATTATTCCTTTCTTTTTACATTAAATATTTTTACATACATAAAGATAAACAAAATCTTTTTTGCATATTCATATTATTTTGTATATTTATTTAATTTGATTATTTAAATATTATTCATTTGTTATTTATGCCATTTGATTCAATTTGGATGTAATAGTAAAACTAGGGTTTTAATTTCTTGTCAAATAATCCCCATTCAAAAATTGTACCCCCCTTCCCATAATCAAATGTTGTAATAGTATAGATTATTTTACGCATTTACGATTTTAATTATGCCATGATTATAGATTAAGGTTTGTATGCAAAAATCCAAAATAAACAAGTAGCTTGACCTAATATAAGACCTAAATGCATGAAAATGACAAACACAATGCACACTTGCACCCCTAGGGTTACATCCACTTGTTGCCTTAAAAATAGGCCATGTTATGCATGTTGAGTACTTTGGCAAAACAAAAACAAAACAAAAGATCATAGTCCCTCGATGGCGCTATCTTGGTTGCCTAAACAAAATGATCTAGTCCCTTGGGAAATTTGCTAAAAATACTTAACACAATTGCTATCATGGTCTATACGATGACCCGCACCTGTCCCGTTTAACATCCTAATACAAGGTTGTTTACCAAATGCAATGGTAAAACAACACTGTCAAAAGGGTTAAAAACGTATAGGAAAGATCTTTGAGTAAAATAGGGTAGACAACTCTTAGTTACTTGATCAAAAACTTGCAAAACATCCTTGCTATTTTCAAACACACCTCACAACACAGTTTCAAAACATTTTCCAAATCAAACTTTCAAAAGACATACATCTTTGTATACATTCAAACAAGAATCATTACAAAGATCGCCACAATGATGGCCTCTTTTCAAAACATCTTTCAAAACCACACACAAAGCACCATTTCAAACAATTGAAAAGCAAAAGCAAGTGATCTAAACAAGTAACTAAGAGCCCATGGATAACCATGGATGAAAAGGGTGCTTGCACCTTCCCTTTTAATAATCTACTCCCCGAACCCAAGAAAACATCTCAAAGGTCTTTCCTGTGCTTTTTGACCTTTCCTTAGGATAAAATAAAAAGTCGGCGGCGACTCTTACTAAACCGAAACATTTGCGAACACAAACGTAAAATCTCAAGTCAGTTCTCCCACCGTATCACACTATGGGACGTTTTAGCAATGTCATTTAGGGACTAGATAGTTTACCTAAGGCAACATTGAGGTTCATCGAGGGACTACAATCTTTTATCGAGGGTCTTTGCTAAAACGCCAATATTCGAGGGACATGACTATTTTCCGAGGCAACAAGTGATATTATCCTAGAGGTGCATGTGTGTGAATAGTGTGTTTGATTTGCATGCATTTTGTCTTTGATTTTTGGGTGGTATACTTGTTATTTTTTATCTTGCCATACATCCTAATTACTAACATTTGTATAAAAGCAATAAAAATATAGAAAATAAATCCTAAACTATTACAACCATATTGAATAGCAATAAAAAGTAAAGATAAAAGAAAATAAAAGAAGGAAAAATGAATGCTTCGATTTGGGCAGCAGAGCCCTTCGATTTAGCTTCTCTGGCTCCCTT